>JAODJW010000001.1:4911057-4937960 GCA_026777045.1 Hyperopisus bebe | reverse complement strand
GTGATATGAAGTCATGTGATATGATGTCATGTGATATGAAGTCATGTGATGTGAAGTCATGTGATTAAAACTTATTTATCCGGGAAGAACATTTTACAAAGGCAAGTCTTAATGCTATTTCTGAGATCTTCTTCTGGTGAAAGCTACTGGCGTTGGGCTTGCCCGTTTCCCTAGAGCAGTCTTTCCCAATCCACTCCTCAGGCACCTCCAGACAGTCCACATTTTTTCTCCCTCCTAGCTAGCAATACCAGGTATTTGGTGTTCTTAACTGGCTGGGAGTTGGGAGGGAGCAAAAATGTGGACTGTCCAGGGGTCTCCGAGGACTGGGCTGAGAAACACATTTTCCCCGAGCATCAATGTGATCCTTATACATGGCCATGCATGCACAAGATGGCAAATTTCATTACTGAGACCTTGATCCTTTTATCCTGATTTTTCACTCGTCATGTCATCACGAAGCAAAGCGTTTTGTGATATATATTTACCCGTATTTATGCAAATGTGGACATGCCTGGTGAGGCGCTTAGCAACACGGAGACGAGGTCAGTTGTCAAGCAGCTTCAATGGAGGCGTGATTGGATGTGCCGTGTGGGAGAGAGCCAGGCAGGCAGGCGGAGAGGGAAAGGCAGGCCGGCAGAAAGGGAAAGGCAGGCCGGCGGAGAGGGAAAGGCAGGCCGCAGGGGCACAAACGTCAGCCTTGGCAGTCACGTCTACTCACGCTGGCACTCTTGGCAGCACCGGCCGTTCACGTAGGCGGGGGCGGAGTCCGGTGGGCAGAGGGGCGGGGAACAGGAAATGGGCTGGCAGAGCGCGGTGCCGTTCTGTGGGAGAGATTCCGGAATCACAAAAAAACAAATAAATATAAAAAAAATAAAATAATCGCAGAATGACGCAGCGACGGCTGCCGTATAAGATCATATGACATCATCCAGATGCAGGACATCCCAAACACTGCTCTGCTAGAAAAGGAATGCTAAGTTGTAGCTAAGCAACTCAATACTGACATCAATTAAAAAAACATCTACTGAGAACTCAAGGAATAATAACCAAAGTAATTTGCCTGCAGATCAGGAAATATTTTGCCACAGCTAGAACATAACAGTAGTTAATAAAGGACTCTTCTGCGTGCTGTAGGCGAAGTACATTACCATGGTGATACAGGGGTGTGTGTCTCATTTGTTCTTACTGATCATAATTTTAATATCATCAGGCTCAAACTGGGGCAGCAAAGAAGCAGGACATTATCCGTATAGCCAGACCTCCAGCAATCTGTTACCTCCAGCAATCCCCACCCCACTGTCTTGGTTTGATCTGTACTTCGTGTTCAATTTGGCTTCCAAAACACAGACCTTATCTAAATGCACATCCAAAAACACATCAATGACCTTCCAGGAATTGGAAGCTTGTCATCGGTCTTTTTTAAGTTCTGTCCCCCCGCTGTGCCGGTCTGTTGCCGAGATGCATCCATAATCCCATCCTGTTCATCCCAGAATCATGGACACCCAGCATCCAGAGGAGGTCCGTTGAGCAGCAGCCAATCAAACGACTTAAGGAGCAACAAAGGGTGGGGTGGAAGCCCCATGCCCCGCCCCCTTATCACCCCCACCCTATGCTAGGCACCTACCGAACACGTGCAGTTCTTGCAGCCATCTGTCCAGGATTCATCCTCCCTGTAGAGCAGGCCCTTCACGTTGCAGGTCCGCTCACAATAGCATCTGTCCAGGCCATTCATTTTCTCCTCCGCCTTGGACAGCTTTACACAGGGTGGAGAGGGTAGGAGTAGGGGAACAAGGGGGCACTTAGACTACCATACACTGCCTTTGTGTTGGGAAAATGCATTAATCAACTGCGGCGATGTGACATGTGAGAGACTGAAAGGTTACAGTTTACCCAGACACAGATTATCCTTTAAGAACTAGAGTGAGTCGTCGTGTCCTTCAGGCTGACCAGAGGCTTTCCACTAACGCATTCTTTTTTATTTAAAGACATATTCTGAAGAGAAATGAGATGTGGCTTTAAACCTGACATACTCTTTGAGAAGCAAAAAGAAAAACTCTGCGTGGGCAGGTGGAAAAAAAAACCTAAATTTCCTTCCCATCAAAGAACAGCGTTCTCAATGTGAAGATGATCAGGTGATGCGATACCTTGCTGGATGTCTTGGCTAAGATGTCCTGTAGCTCCATGATCTTCTGCACCAGCCCGTGAAAGTCGTTGCAAGTGGGACAGGCTAAAGGCAAGAGTGAGATACCCAAAGCCCGTTATGGCCGCCCACTACATCCAGCTAAACATCTGTAGATGGTGACAGAATTCTGACAAAGGCAAAGGAAAGCCGACTTACTGCGATTCAGGTCTGGGCATTGTGAGATGTATCCTTGGGGCATGACGAGCAGCTCGACATCCTGCATTACCCCCTGTAAAAGCCAAAAAAAAAAATAGCTTACCGCTGTACCTCTTCACATAACTTAGCCTTGGTCCATCCCGGTTACCTGCGTGACACTGGCATCAGATACGATGCAGAAAACAAGTTTTATCCAGCGTAGGCCGGAGTAATGATGGTGATGGCCGCTGACAAGCTAGAGATGCAACTTCTGCTACTCGCATTCTTTTTTGGAAGGCCTCAGAATTACTGTTTGGGCATCTGTGAGTTGTGGAGCAGGTCTGGAGTTTGACGGATCACGACCCACTTCCTGTCACCAAATGGCTAATCTTGTATTGTGGAACGGCAGCTAAACCCTTATACATTTTGGTACCATTTCTGTCCGATGCAGATGTTTATATTTAGCAGCATCGTGTGTCGACTGTCAGTAGCCATGGAAACCGCAACTAATTCAGGTATCCGAGTCCGGTTTCTCCACTTAAAAAGGACAGGCTAACTTACGAGATTGGCCACTTAAATTAACCTGTTTCTTCTGCAACGGGACTGAAAATTCCAATCTGAGTTCAAGGCACTTTTTTTATATGTGGAAAATTGTTTCCTTTGCCATGGTAACTAGAATAAATTTCGCTAAAGCGATGGCATTAACAAAAACGATGCAGGGGAAGATGGAAATCGCTATGAATGAACACGAGCAGTTTCAGTTTCATTTCGGCGCGTTGCTTGCAGGAGAAGCTGTGAGACTGGCAGCTACCTTGGTGAATTTACAGTTCTGCAGTCATCTGTGGTATGACTTTCAAATATGTAGGTGGATCTCCATGCTGGTGGGAAACTGTCTGAGTTAGTATGGGTTCATTAAAGGGTGGCATTGCCCAAAGAAAGCAGCACTGTGTCCTCACACCTTGGAGGTTAGGGGTTCGATTCATCACCCTCCCAGCAGTGTGTGTGTGGACATATTCTCAGTGTGTGAGGGTATATTCCCCCCAGGTTTGTGTGGGTTTCCTCTGGCTTCCTCCAAAAATACTCCTCCTACCTTGTTCCCTGTGTTTCCTGGCTCAGTGTGACCTTACACTGCAGAAGCGATTACAGCAACTAGACATATAGATGGATTTTCAAAAGAAAAAAAAATTCTCAGGTTTGAAATGAATGTCTGCAATAAATTACACAGATACTGATGCATTCTTCTAGAATTCCTAATGATCAGGCTGCGCAGAAGCTCAGTTAATGGTGCCACATAGGCAAAGCTACACACAAACACATTTGTGTTGTCATAAAGATACAGCATTTAGGACCGAATAAAGAAAAAACTAAAAAAACAGTATTACTATACTCGCAAACGAACCATGAAATACAAGCACTTACCAACAGCATTAAACAATGCTCCCACTTAGTTTGAATGAAAATGGATCACTAGTTATGATTGGACAGTATGGGCAGAATCCAGTGCTTTACACTCAGTTCAGTTGAAATGTGATCTGTGAGGCTTGTACCTTAAAGAATCCATGTGCGCTGTTTCTTTGCCCGAGCCAGATCGATGTGTCCTCAGGTAGGTCCATGGATGGTGGCTCCACCACCTTCTCATAGATTCTAGAACAATAACGGCATGAAGCGGTTCACCTCTCTGCATTCCACGCGACACGTCAACCCCACGTTTGCCTGTTTAATTGCTCTGTTCACAGGGCACTTTTGGATTGTTTTTCATGCCTGCTTCTTCTTGGGTCTGAGAACGCACCTTTCGGGGGCGTGTCTAAGATTTTTTTTAAGGTGAGGGGCATAAGAGGGTCCATCATTCACACAACAGTAGCAACCTTATCATTAGCCAATGATATGTGCTAAATTGGTGAGTGACAGGGAGGAGGCATGCTGGGGGCCAATCAGCTTTCTGCTGTGGCCAGTGGCCACACCCATGGAAGCCTACCTGTTGCAGTCGACATGTAGAAGCACATGGGATGCACTCAGTGCAACGGAGACCTTGTGCCATTGGCCGTCTGCCAGCGTGTAGGGGAAGATGTCAGTGTGAGGCTGCTGGCTCTCCGTTCGGTAACGGAGGCGGATTTCGTTGCGATGGCCACTGCTCTCCAGCTCCAGGAACCTGGGGGGGCAGGGGGGGGGAGAGACGAAGGCTTATGTTTGGCTCAAACTCAGCCAAAGAACGGAAGCGAGTTGACGAGTCCGGAGCACGACAGACAAATCTAAGATTCAACAAATGCACGTGTCTTACAAAGCTAATCCTGGAAATATGGACTTCGACATCCACCACTTACAGTTTTTCTCTTTCACTGTGGATTTTGAGAAACAAAAAAGGAAGAGACATTTTAATGCCACCGGGAATATAAAAATCAAGTCAGCACACTGCAGCACAGAGAAATATCTCAAATAAAAGATATCTGGGAATCTCAGTGTGAGATGACACAAACGAAAAAACGCACTTTATTATAACTGCGGCAGAACAAAAATTGTTCCAGAAAAGAAAAAAAAAAATCCACTGCAGATCTAAAGCTGCAGTTTCATTGGTTGGCCGAGGGAAAGGACTTTTTTGTTTTTTTTTTTTCTTTTTGCGGAGAGGAATGCAAATCTGGGCTTGGAAAATCTCACACAAGTAAAATCATTCCCCACACTCTCAGTTATGCATGGCTTAACATCATGGGAAAGCCATTGTTCTGCTGATCAGGCAAAGAGAACAGTGCGTGACATTGCTAAACATCTCTCACAAGCTGCAGGACAAATCAAGAGCTGATGATCCTTAGCAGAACTCGCCAAACCTCGGGGTGATAATGGTCACCCTCAGCAGCAGACTAGTTTACTACGCTGCTGTATTAGGCTCCATCTATTTTAAGGTATCACTCCATACTTCTCATAATACAAAAGCAGCAACAACAGTCTTGCATCGACCATGATGCCACCTGCTCAGAAGGCCCACTATACAAGCTCAGGCAGAGAACCTGCTCCAGGTTCATAATGACCATGCAGGCCGGACAGAGAGTAGCCTTCGCTTGATACAAGTCAGTCAGTAGATGCTTCTATCCAACTTAACGAATGGCTTACATTAGCAATACTGGGTTTTGCATTGTATCTTGAATTAATGCAGAGACATTTCGATTTAAGGGTATACATTTTTGATCACAATACTTGATAATGTCTCTCTTCAAGACATCTGTGCCAAAGATCACTTGATCAGCTGTGATCTGTCAAGTCGAGCAGACTTCAGTGAAACTCACGCCAAATACGTCCCAAAGATCAGTCATCTTTCAAAGTCACTGAAACTTGTTCTTATAGCCGTGGCAGCCAATCTAATGAGTAAAATGATCATATTTTAATTTCTTATAAGGTAAAGAAATCACACCTATAACATCTACTGTCAATACACTTTTAATCCCTATTTAACACAAGCACTACTTATTTGTCGTCACGGCTACCTGGGGCTGTCATGCAAGGCTCTGCGTGCTTGAATCAGTGGTAACATTAAAGCAGCCATCACAGTTGACCTTGTCTGCTCCTCTGAAGATTTTGTACACTGCAATCACGTTTCCCCTTCTCAGACGCCTTTCCTCAAGGCTAAAGAGATTTAGCACTTGCGTCACATGACAGCCCTCTCAGAAGAAACATCATATCACCCCCTCCACAACCCTGAAATCCACGTTCAGCATATTCAGCACGCACCTGGAACAAAAGCTTCCATAACAGACCAAGTAATCAATAAGGGGAGGGATTATTTGTTCATCAACCCATAACTCAGGGTTTCACTTCCACCACACTTGATGGGTTGAAGGTACAGAATTTAAAACAGTCTAAAAAAAAAAATCACCATAACTTGGGTGAAGCAGGCCTATTTTGAAACCCGAGCAGCAAGATTGCAGAGAGGAACCAAAAGGTTCACAGGGAGGGAACGATAACCTGAAGGAAAAAAGCATATTACAAAGCAAATGACACAACCAGTGTCCATAGGGGCACCCTAATCGATACAGCACCTGTCCTACAAATGTCAGCAGGCTTTGTAGCTAGTGACCTTACTGCAAGTTCATTGTTAAAGCCATTCGATTTCGCTTTCAGCGCGCGGATGAGACTTAAATAAGACCACAACAGCCCGGGTTTCCATTCTGGGGTGATGGCTGTCTTCTGTATCCATGGGAAAAGCCCACAGCACTATTGTCGGTGCCTTTGATTGGGCTCTTACGACTTACTCTACCATTCTTGCAGAAGGATGAACTGCAAAGTCCAGCAGCGTGGTTTCCGTCTCCTCCGGACCTCAGACTGTGTGTAGTTCCCATGTGCAGTGCAAACAAAAACTGCATTTCATTAGACTGAAAAGCACTGTCTTCAAGCTCCAGTTCGTCATTTAATTCAGCCAACACCCCAATTGCTATGTAAGCAATGCTATGGGACCTCATCCTGCCAACCACCTCCCTCTACATGCATATCGGAGGGTACAGTTGGTTAAAATAAGATGGAACTCAAATTAAGTACAGAATTTAATTTTGGTTATTCTTTGGCGTGAAATACGGAAATGGCCGACAGGAGTGCTGGTCTCTGAGCCAGCTTACCTTTGCTCTGCATGATGGATGGACAGGATGACTCCAGAGTTGAGCGGCTCCTGCTTCACGGTGGCCAAGATCGTGAACTCCTTCCTGTTCCGCAGCTTTTTCAGGATCTCCTCGCCGACGCCCTCGGGGGCCTTCAGCTCCCTCGCTGTATCTGTGTGGAAGGACAGCGGCCACATGTCAGGACAGGAGGAAACACTGACAAGCGCGAGTTACCATAGCGGAGGAGAATATTTAGCTTGCATGAGCACCATGTTCCTTAAACAAGGGTGTTCACCAGAATACAATAAAACATGAAATCCCAGTGGTTTAGCCTCAGGACCTACATTTTCCCTTAGTCATTAAGTCATGAGCTAATTTTTAAAAATTTTGAACCAGATTTATTACACAAAACACACACACACACACCAGACTCTCCACGGTCCCATGACTTTTGGGTAGCGACCCACCAGTTGAAAAACAGTGAAGTACAGGCTCACAGTCAGCCTGGAGTCCATCCCATGAGACGCAGGGCACGAGACAGGAGGCACTTGGATGGGATGACAGCCCCTCACAAGGCACACACACACACACACACACACACTTCCTAACCGACTGCTCTTGGAGACCCACCCAAACACACAGATAACATACAAATACCACACAGTGCAGAGGTGTGAGGCTGCAATGCAATCCACTACTGAGCCACGGTGTCCATCTCAAACCTGCATAGGCTACCTGACTGACATGCCATTAAAACAACTTGACTGAAAGTGATGCTTAAGTAAATAAATAAGTAAAACACATGAAAAACGACGATGAATCGAGGAACTGAGTGAAAAGCAATAAAGCAAAAGAAAATACCGTTACGAAACACTTTTAGTGAAGCATTACTAATTGATATATGCACTGGCGCTGCATTTTCACCGTAGTAACTTTAAAGGTGAGATATAATTAGAGCCCCAGTCGCATTTTCCAAACCTTTCTGAACAAACTGATTTATCCTTTGAAAGACGAGTGGCGGACATTTTAACATCTCAGCACCATCTAATCATATTAATATCAGACAGCTTTACCAAGAAAAAAGACTCTTTCCCCTCTTTAAACTCCCTTTATCGGCATGCTGAACTACAAAGACGGTAATACGAAAATGGGAAAACAGAAGTTTCAGTTTAGTTTTAACGTCCACGCAGACTTTGCTGTTTGCAGACGTCCGCTGCATTTTATCGGACCGATAAATAAATGATAATCTGCCTCAGAGGCGATCACATCTAAATAACTACGGGGAGGCCGTTTGATGCTTTTCCTTCCTACATCGACTATGTATTTATTGTTCTATCTTCAACTGACGCGACACGAAGCCACACGTATAGTATCGTCCTGGGAAGGTTTTCGGACCTTCGCCCGTCGAGACAAGAAAGCCGTCTGGCTGCGGATCCCGCACGGAGACCCTCGAATGACACCCGCCCTTCCGCGGTCCTGCCGGTGCCGCCACGATGCCTTAAAGCCAATGAAAGCGGCGGTGCCGAGTGCCATCAGCCCGTCACCGCATCTCTTAAAGTATATAACTTACTTTCATGTATTTAAATAAAACCCTTCCGTCCACAAAGAGCCGTTCAACTCGTCTACAAATTCGTGATTTTGGCCTTACATGCATTATTTATGAGCCATTTTCAATTACGTAATAAATATCTAATTTATAACATCATGCTATTTCGGTACTCCACTATGCTGGCAGCGGGCATGTTTCCCAGACTTGTATAAATAATAAACTAGAGTAACGCTATATATGTAGTATCTTTTATCCAAAATTACTTAGCATTTGCTCATCTACAGTATATGATGCATTACTTTACTAGAACAACTCAGGTTAAATATTAAGTATCTGAAGTACCACAGAAAGGTCTCTCCTGGGAACTGAAGCAGAAACCTTCCGGCTGTTCACACACACATAAGAAGTGGTACAATCCTATATACCCACTAATGTGATGGATTTGGAAGGTGAGTCGAACAATGATCTGTATGTCCGTCTCTGATCCATAACGTCTGTGAACATAGGCGACAAGTTGTTCATGTGACCTCGGCCTTCCCAGCAGGCCCAAGGGCATGGGACACCATGGGTGGCACTCCGGATCAGACCTGTAGACATTAATGTGCTGCTTTTGTGAGGGGAGGTGCACAGCCTCTGGGATCCCCGGGGCATGACGGGTGAATTCACCCACAGCCTGCAGGCATATCAGACCACATGGCTGTCCTTTCTTCTCTGAAAGCACTCTGGGCTTCCCCAAGCAGGGTCTGACAGCTCAGTGTGAAGTGAAGGGAGGTGGGGACTATGATTCTCCTACCTTCCCCAGCCCCCCCGATCGAGTACCTCTAGTGCTCGTTAACCCTGTTCCCGATAAAAGCAAAATCCACGTCTCACCAAATCAATTGTGCAAACCATCAGCTACGAGCCGATTCTTTATTGGCAAGTGGATAAGTGGGGGTGCCACCCACTCTTCCCATTGGTTAGTCAAAGACCAGGCCACCAATTATCCAATCAAGGCTGAGAGTGATCTAATAGACCAGATTTAGGCCAGAACACTGATTCCTTCTAAAGTGATGCCCACAAGGGCCTGGGGGTAGGAGGAGCAGAGGTATGAATAAAAATACGCAGAGCAGTGTGGATCTGGTTAATCCGGGGCCATCATTATGTTTTCTGGGAAAATGCAGCTTTTCTTTGCAGTGGACTGTTTAATCCTGCCTTTTGGGATGTGTGGTAAATGGTTCCACTTGGGGCAGAAGCTTTAAGCCTCAGTCTCTGCCGACTGAATATTACCCAGTTTTCATCTGACATGAAATCTTCACCCAACCATTTGAAAAATAAATACTGATCCGTTGAGCACACTTTTTGTGTCAACTATAAAAGATTGCGGGCTACCCCCAATGCAGAGGAGCATTCTGGGTACGAGCGGCACACTGGAGTTCCACTGAAGGGTCCGCAGTGAGAATAGCCTTGATTTGTTTGCTCGAGATCCCTCTAATGTAGTGGATGTTAGTTCTCAAACCCAGAGATGCGGAACCCCGGAAATTAATCAAAACTACATCAAAACCAGCACGGGAAAAGACATACAATGATCATAAAAGTTATAGACAGCAACTCCCTGCCTTTTCTCATCTTTTGATAAAGGAAAAAGCTCAAGTGCTCAGTCACACTAATGCAGAGACTGTCTGCAGCACTCACATGTCCATAATAATGGAGATAACATCCGTATCACCCGTGCAGCTACAGCAATGCAGATGGTGCCTGCAGAACGCAGAACTGCGATATTGCAGGTACTTGAGCAGCCAGAGTAATGCATATTCTCTCTGCAGAGGAATCATCCCATCTGATATTTGCATATTCAAAAGGGAAGCCCACGGTTCATTTTAAAACTGCGATAGTTCAAAAAAAAAAAAAGAACGTTAGCACTTTGTGAGTCTGCCTGGGAGAACAAATTAAAGCTAGTGTATGAGCGTGGCATCGCCAATTAGCATTCACATTCAGCGTGAGAGAATGACACTGCATTTTTCTCAACGCCCATCTCGGCTTGCCAGCGCGGACGCCGCGGGAGATGTCCGTGGCCAGCTCCGCAGGCGCCCGTCCCGCTCAGTAGGATAACGGTAACGTAAAACTCCGAGGCGGGCTGCGACCTTCCCGAACGAGCTTCGACGTGGGGGCAATGTCCACGCCTGAAGGGTTACCACATCCTTCTGGAAGACGATGATATACACTGCCCATCTGGTCACCCAGTGCCTGATATGCCTCTTGGTGATCTACAGCCTGGCACTAGACAGAATGTGCCGTTCAGTTGATGTGTGGAAAGTCATTTCTGCCAGGGATACGGAACATTCCGGACACAACGCACTATCGGCGGTGGCAAAGGAATCGGATCGCGGACTTGACTGAGAGATGAAGCACCGCTTACCAATCTGGCCATCATGCCTAGACTATCGACTCCCATGCCAGGAACACAGTTCAATCTGGCTGGCGTGGATGCATGAGGTTCTTCCGGGCCAAACAGTCGGTACTGAAGCAGAGGAGGTAACCGACCTTTCCTGCTGTGTCACTGACCCAAAAATGGTCGACGAGCCAAGCGGACAAAGGGCAAAAGCTGCCCATGCAATGACTTGCCTCAGCCACGTCCCAAACAAATAAAGAGCTGAGATCTGGCTCACCATGCCCAAAACCTCCTCACCCCTCCATGGAGGCAGTGGAGCGAATGCCCTCTCATGACGAGAAAAACGTCCCGGGTGTCTCTTAAAGGGATAGCTCGAGGCCATTCTTATCCCATTCACATTAAAAAGAAAGAAAGCACTATTTATAAAAACAGTAGAAGATAATCCTCATTGAGCGGGGACTTGGGTGGAAGCCATGGGAACGGCTGCACCACCTGCCCCAATTAGACACCAGTGATCCCCCTGGGAGCCGGCCAGTTTTACCGCTGCTCCATAGCCTGGTCTTTGAGTGTCCAATCCTGACAGACACTCACACTGGTCAGACAGCGGTGAGCCGAACTTTCTCACTGCATGCATCTCCCATATGGGCTTGCCCTGTGCTCCCCCTTCCCCCCCCCCGCTCTCTGATGTCATACGGGGAAGGCAGCGAACAACCGTCCAACATCTGGAGCGGCCCTCAACCTAAAACATGTGCACACTGCCACGGACTGTGGTCTCAGACAAACCCGAAGGGGATTAATGCCCACTGAGGCTGGGCGAATCTCCAAATGGCGCCATGGGTCCAAATCGGTCCAAAACATCTGGAGCTGGAGCACGTGCAAACTCAACAGCCCAAGCCACGTATGCAAATTGCGAGCAACAGTTTGAACGTCCTGCTGGCTCCATCGTAAGAGGCTGCAAAGCCTATACAAGATCCGAATATAATAAAAAATCAGACTAGAATGTTTCGTGTAACCCCTGCTCTGTATTCAACTGTAATCGCTTTCTAAGTCTGTATTCGGATTAAAAAAAGAGAGAGAAAACAGCAGAAAAGATAAATAAAACCGCAGCTACGGGCTAATGCACTTTAATCTGCACCCAGGCGATGCTAGGCTAAATCACCCCGGGAGACTTTTATCCAGCACTGGAAAGTGAAACAGCAAAAGGAGACAAAGAATCTGTACGGATAGTGGTCTCTCACTTCAAGCGGCGCTAGGAACGAGTCTGCAGACGGAGCCCCCCGGCAGCCGGGCCGATCGCCGTCCAAACAAAGCGCGCTAACATATGCAAACACTTCTGTGCATTTATATTCAGTGTACGTCGCAGTTTAGTGACCGGCTGAGTCCTCTTTGTGTCTGTCTCTTTGTGGAGTCCCCACTCTCTTTTGTGCTCGCAAACTGGACGCAACAAGCACAATTATAGCGCGCGGTCCGACTGAGCGAATACGCTGCGTCTCAGATATGACAACTGTCTGCTTTACGGGGGGGAGGGGGGGGACGCCAACCCTAAAAGCGAGCGGGGGAAACTGTCATTCGCTCCCTCAAAAGGATGATAATTGACACCAAAAGAATGTGCCCTCCGTCTCTGGCTCGGCATGTCGGCTTCAGACAGGTGGCGGAGCGGATCGCGCAGGGAAAAGGCGCGGCGGATGCTGACGTGCGCTGTTTATTCATCATTATAGCGGCCCCGCATGGTCGGGCAACTTTGTCAGCGAAGTTTTGGCCGTTCTCACAAAGCTTTTTTTGAACATCTGAAATCTGAAATTTTGGAGGTTAGCTGCAATGCTAGCCTGGCATATAAAACAATAAAGGCTGTCAGTTTAACTAGACTGGTTTTTAAATGACTGGTTATCAAAGGTCTTATGCGCTGGGATTAAAAGGTTGCGATATGGATACGGAGAGATGCCTAGAAAATACCTACCAAGTTATTTTATGGTATAGATTTGCCAAAACTTAAAACAGACGTAACACTTAGGCCTGTGTTGAATGCCCTGTCGGTGGTTTGTAGCTTCTCAGTTTATGCTATGTGTTTTATTGTGACCAATATTTGTTGGCTGATTTTTAAATCCATATTCTGCTGGAATTTGCATTTTTAGCTAATAATTTTACTTAGGGTATAAATTGCAGTTCCTCTTCAAGCAAAAAAGCTGAATGCACTAAATTAGTTATTGGTTGTAATTACTGGAATGCTGCTTAATCTGACTTTTCCCCTCCAAATTATCTTGGAAATGTCTCATCTTGCACATATAGGCTATACATCGCTCCACGATCTGCAAAAGGAAGTCTGGTCCAGCAGGTGCATTAAATTATAAAGCACATTGACTGAGAAAGCACCCAAGAGAAGAAGTGCCCATTTTATCACGATGTAAGTGAAACAAAAACCCGAAGCTTACAAAACAGAAGATGGTCAAAAGAGTGGTACATCTGTATCTCTTACCCTGGAAGATAAAAGCTCTGCTCTCATTGTGGAAGCCTTGGACTTGGGAAACTCCGGCAAAGGCATCTCCGAGCCTCAGCTCATTGAAAAGGCTGATGCGCAGGGCAGGGTCGACCCCAAAACCTAAAACTTCAGGTGCACAAACAGAAAATCATGCCTGTGAGATAAGGTGGTTACTGAAGCCGAATCATTGGAGCGAGCCGGCAATCTCTAAGCAAAGTAGCTACGCATTCATTATAGACTAAATTACATAGCATTTACCAGGTAATGGGTACCTCCGGGGCTCGAATACCATGCAGTACAAAAGTGCATATTATTTTAGTACAGAAAAGACTAGTTATTGCACATTTCCTGTTGCCAAATCCTGCAGGAGAACCGCACAAGGTGTTCATCGAACATCGGTCTGATGACATCAAATGATTTTTAAAGTCTTACCTGAAAAAATGCAGAATATACACAGCACAAAAGAAAGTTGTAATAATCCCATTATGAAAGGCAAAGCCGCTTAGTCCATGTTTCCTCTCCACTTTCAAAATACTGTAAAATGAATCAGGGAAGAAGGAGGCGATGTGAGGAGCGCACCATCACACGTCTCCCAAATACCGCACTCCGCATCGGGCGAACTTCAAACGCCAGACCGACGGCAGACGGCGAAAGACGCCACAGATTATCCCGATCTCCAGCATCCGCAGGAAGATAAAACGCGGCTCCCCTCGCCCATCCAGATAACATGGGGTGGACCAGAGAGAGAGCGAGAGAGAGAGAGAGAGAGAGAGGATTCGGCTGCGACAGCGCGGCGTCCGGCACTGAATGGAGAACAGGAGACGATGAGCGGCACGAATCGAGTCTCCTTGTGGGATTCAACTGCGCCCCCCCCCAAAAGAAAGAACATCTCTCAGCTGACTTTCACATAAGAAACACTGAGGAAGTTGAATCGAAATGCAATGGCAAGGTTACTACAAAAATAACCTAGCCGGGTTATTACAAGCTTTCAATTTATTCATATGCACGACGTCACTCAGGAACTGGGATCTATTTTTGTTCTCCCGTTATATGACATTTATAGCCTATGCCATTCTGATTCTAGTAAATATTTTTTTTTTCTAATTTGTTTAAATGGCCGGTGCTGTTCCGGAGAGGGACAGCATCCGCCGCAGCCTGTGCTTCATCCTCTCACATTTAAAAAGCCAGACAAACATGCACGCGGTCGCCTCACTGTTATACAGCCTACGCAGTCTGATTCCCAATGCAAAAGTTTTATCATTTTAATTGTGTGTACTAGCTATAAAGCGCGCATTCAGACTGCATTTGGCTACATTCTCAGATCTCGGGACAAGACTTAAGCTATAACTGTCCAATTAAGCAAAAATTAATCATGACCTTTGGGTAATAACTCCTAACTGAATCAGTAAAGCGAGAGGTGGCTACAGACATGGGGAGCAACAACAAGCGTTGCCGCTGAATTTATACCTCTTTCTGCAGGTCAATCTCTGTGGTCAGTAATTATCACCCAAACGGTAATTCTCGGATGACAGACACAGCGCTCCCTAAAAGGGCAAACACGCGCTGGCTAGCCTTTTATGAAAATGTGTCAGATAATATCCTACGAATATTAAATCACTACCGTCTATACCCGGAGTTAAGGGCTCACTGGTGGACTAAAAACCGATATGAATAAAAGTGTAGTGTGTAGATGGTGTAGTGTGGGATATTCTGATGACTTGGAGCACGTTATAGGGACAAGACAAATTGTACAGAAATGGTCGACTCTACTAGTAGATATGAGGAAAATAGTTCAGGGATTGCCCTTTCACCTAATAGATTGCCATTTAATATGGATCCATATTTAATTAATTTGTAGCAGTCACGCCTTTAAGATTATTAATGCCACGTACAACCATAAAACATCAATGAAACCTCAATGATATCCAAACACACCTGCAGCTAGATAATTTCGAGCGTGAGAGACGCCATAAAATCAGCTTACTTTAATTATAATCCAAGTGCGACTCTCCTCCCTCCGGTTAGGGGAAAATTTATGATCTCTTTAAAGGTGTAAAACACCGCTTCCGTTAAAGCAACATCTGGCGGCTGAGGACAAGCTCTTTGCTAGGAAAGAGCGCTTCGCTGACATTCAGTCGAATTGCGGGAGCAGGTTAGAAATTGCTGTTTTTTTTCATTGACCCCAACCCAGAAGACAAATGAGTACCGCTAACCTTTCCCCCCTCCCATGCCTAGAGCGGGTGCTCCCACACGTGACGCCCTGAAGGTTCACGACAGCATGCATGTTTTTACTTTCCACCCGAGATTAAGTCCAATGTCGCTGCAATCACTCTCCGCTCCGGGGGACACTTCAGGCTTACTTTTGCAGAACAAATATTTTATTTCCACATACGTCATGTCCTGTAGGTTTATTTTGTGAAATGTACTATATATCGACCGCCCTCACATAATGCTTCGCTCTCCACCCCAAGGGAGATCTTATATCTCAAATAAAATGTGATCAATCTTAGTCATTTATTCGGCACAACAGCCAAATTACTAGTAGAAAAATTGCAGATTTACAGCCCAAAACAAATAGCAGCTACAAAGCCTGTTTGGTAGGAACGGCACTGTGTAAAGTCCAGTCCGGCTGATCTCATTTGTGCTGTACTGTTAATGCAAATCAAATTCAGATTGGAAAGGTTAGGTCACAAAAAAGGGCCGATTTCACCGAAATATGTGACACCGGATTCCATGTAGGGGATTCAGATTGATGTTTTCCTGACAACGGTGGAGATAATGAGCCACGCTAAGTGACCACGCTTATATTCTATCTTCCCCCACTCACTGGGTGTCTTTTTTAACGACTCCTTCAGTTTCCCACTGGTCCCAGTGAGATATCCCGGCTGTCCCAGTCAGTCAGTCAGTCCCCAGGGTCTTCACTGCACACCCCACCCCCGCTCTGTCCCACCCCCTGAAAAGACATTTTTTTCTTCATGGTACAATAGGCCTTGTGGGCATTAGAGGACACGTGACCAAAATGGCCCAGGTCTGATATGACGGTTACCTCCTCCGTGTCGCAGAGCAAAGTTAGCAAAAACTGCAAGACTACACCCAGCTGTAAAATATACCGTCTTATTCTAATTCTGTTAGAATTCTGTCATATTATAATGAATGTCACTAGGGATAAAGAATCTGCTCATTACAAACTGCAATATGTTATAGTTTTTACACTTACCAGTTAGAATATACAGAACATACCTTTTATTAATTGATTTGCTTACTTTGCTTAAATAGCTTGTTTATTTTTTTATTTGCTGGAAAGAAGCTCGTACCCATCCACGTACCTTGATGCTTTTGTAACCGCCTTAATAGGTCTAGGTGAACATTAAGTCATCAATTTCCTCTGTTGAACATTAAGTCTGTACTTTTCATTAAACAGCGCCTCCTGCAAAAATGGTCACAATGAGCTTCTAGCAGTGACTGCCTTCAGAACACTAGGAGCCAGAGGATATGATTCCGGTTATTTCCACTGGCGCAAAGAGAGAAAGTGACAGCTGGAAGCGTCATTCTTCTCTGACAAGCTGCTTACTTGGAGATGCCCAGCAGGCTTCAACTCCCCTCCCTCTGCCCGCCCCCCCCACCCCCATGTGTGATGGACTCACACTCAAGGCACCTCCCAGCGAAACTGTCAGGTGACAAACCACGGATTTTAACTCAAACGACGAATCCAAAAGGAGGATGTTAAGAGGTACAACCCCTGGTGATTAAAATGAGTCAGTGCAGTTTGGAAAAGCCCTGAACCTTGGGAGAACTTGTTCTGATGACATAGCACCTCTACTGGGCCAATCCCATAGCATCTTTCAACACACGATGTCATAACCGATGGTACCAAATGAAGAAATAACACTGGCTTCCGTTCTCGAACCAGCGATCATACGGAATAATGATAAGATGCATCACGCTGTTTCATCGGGTGTCTGCAGTCGTGTTGCAGTGGGTGTGCAGACTGCGAGGTTACGCACATTCCCACACATACGTCAATATTTCATCTGTTGCCTGACAGTAATTCTAAAAAGGAAAAAAAAAAAAACACAGGTATCATCAAATGTAGTTCACCAGACCTAGAATGCTCCTCCATCTTCCAGCCCCATATCCTGAGCCGGGGGGGGGGGGCTGAAGTCTATTGCGCTGTACACCATGGACCCATCACGTTCATTATGGGTCACAATCACGCACAACTGTACACTACAGTCAATTTACACGCACATCTTTGGGTTGGGAGACAAAGAAGGAGGAGGAGCAGGGGATTGGCATTGAAACTCCCCCACCTTGGAGGTGTGAGGCGACGGTCATAACCAATGAGCTGCCCCAGTAGCAAATGAAGCTTATACTGACAGCCGTTTGTTTTTGCCTTTAACATGCTTCGTACAAATGTTAGCGAAGATTCTGTTCACTTTGCCTCACAACCGCAGTAGCATGTATATACACTAGGAGCTTGGAGGGAAAAAAATCGCAAAGTGGAGTCTTCTACCTTCAGCAGGTCTGGAGCGTTTGAGTGTTTACAGCCACTCAAGACTGGGCATTTGGAGGCCCCCTGTTGGCCACAGACAGCCACTGCATGGGAGGCTGGGGGGCACAAGGAATACCAAACCTACCCAGGAACAATTATCACCATCCTTCCACATGTTCAAGCAGTGTGATGGGAAGTATTAAATAAAACTTGATTGGCCTTCACTTTGATGACATAAACGCCCTTTCCGAAAACCGCTTAACCCCAAGAAGCTGGACTGCCTTCCTGCTTAAGCTGACACTGTGGGCTAAATCATTACTGCAATCGCAGACCTCTGCCTGCTTGAAAATAAGAAGCAGGATCACGTGGGTATGCAGAGTCGTTAATGTCAATTGCATCCAACAGGACAGCTTTGTGCCTCTTTGCAGAAGCCACACATCTGCTTCGCAGTCGCTCCTGGGATGGGCGATACATAATTCATACTGAGCTTCATTTGGATTGCGAGTGAGGAAATGTAATTACATTTTCTTACTTGTATGGTTCTCCTCAAAGTGCCTTCAGCAAAACAAATTAATTTTGCCCACACCTCTGGCCCGCCGTGTCATATTGCTTGGACAAAGTAACGCCAGGGGCAGAGTGGGCGTGAAGGGACAAGGAGCTCCAGGATGCCAGAGCTGTCCATGGAGGCTTATTCTGGAAAGCAATGCTATGGAGTGATGTGACGTTCTCAAACAATCCAAATGTTCTGAATGGCTCTTGGGTACGAGCGAAGGGAACCAAGTCGAACTTGAGAGCCTTTCTATATATCGCTGAACTCAAATTTCACTGCTTGACCTAAATCCACTCCACTCCCCTTTACGTTACAGTGAGACCCAGCCAGAGATAGATAGGGTGAGGTTAGGTTCCTTAAAAGCAGAATGAGCAGGTTACATCAGTTTGAAATTTTCCGATATTTGTCTATCTATCCGTTTTGCACAAAAGTTCATTATTTTGTTGTTTGTGCCAATGAGAAGTGTTTTAATATTATGTGGTGCATGAATTGCATTCAAGGCAAAGCAACTTTAATTATATAACGTTTCCTACAGCAGGTACTCTGACAGTAGTAGCCTAAATTCACTGACAAAGTGGAGGGATGTGGCATCACCTTGTATAATGCTTACAATGTTGATCATGGACATTCAGTCTCGCAATACAAGTCTAGTCTACACACACAAAATGAAACTACACTTGTGTGATGTCTAAATCTGAATCTGGTCCAGATATTACCCTGTCATTGTCCTAGTGATTATTTTGCAGATGCACCTAGTGGCCCTCCACTCCTTAAGAAAGGAAGAGAGCCATAAGCTTCAGCTCCCTTCAAAGAGCTGTTATTTCCTTCACTAATGCTATGTGTAGTTATAGCAATCCATCAATCTTCCAACTGCTCCTCGGGGTTATGGGAGGGCATGTTCAGGTACCAGCATCCAGTGCTCCAAACCCATTTCAGAGAAAGGGTCACTGTACTCTTAAACATATTGAAATGGATGGGGGGGGGAACACGAAGCGGAGCGCGGTGAGGAATTTACTTTCCACCCTTCCCACAATGCAACAGTAATGCAATGCTGAGGTTAAATCCCCTGAAAATGCACAAGGTCAGAGTCCTGCCCCCCTTTGGCTGCCAGTATCAGAATGCAAATGAGCTCGTGTGATTTTCCTAAACTGCTACTTTTCTCCTGGCCGACCTCCTCCTCTCAAAGCAGACTGGCAGAGACAGATGGGCAGGTAGAGAAGCAGGAAGCGCAGCCTGCTCACAGTTTGGGTTAGAGAGACATATGACCGGCGGAAGCCAGATGGGGGAACCAGGGGCAAACACTTTAGCTTTTAGACTTTATTCTGTGAGGCATATAATCACTATCAGGGCACATCACACTGCTGTGGATCTGTGTGCATAACAAAATATTCATTGCATACACTTAACCGCTCCTGTACAGCATGACCAACTCCTTGCACGTATAACTGTGTGTCATATTTATTATCGAAGTCTTATACTTACTCAAACTACTGCACCATATGTCGTACTGTACTTACAGCACCATAGTGTCACTCGTGCCTCTGGTGCGTCGTTTTATGTCGTGCTGTGAAAGTCTGACGCCTCGCATCTCCTGTCTGCCGTCATCGTGCTGTGCTGTTCCAAATCCGCATACAGACCAGGCCGACTGCTGCGGCAACAGAAGAATTTTGAATCAAGTCCCTTATGTTAAGTGCTGTTTCTAAAAATCCCCCCAAATTGGTGACACCCTCTATTTCCCACTGCACAGACTGCATGTATACTTGGTGCGGATTTATGTCACCCTTTCAATGTGTCACTTACACAACGATGCTTTTTTATTTGTTTTTTTTTTTTTTTTTACCTACTTACACATTTCACTGATGCATCCCCTGATGGATCCTAACCAGGGATCAGTATTCTCTCTTCCACTGTTGCGCTTCTTTTTGGACACTCTAGTCTGTGTCAAGTGCGTCGACAAAGCCCACAATTGTTGTCAATTTGGCTCATTCGACCGACGTTAAATCATCGCACGACAACCCAAGCTTCTACCATGCATCCGGCGTCCTTAATTTAACGAGTTTGTAGGCAGCTCTGCATCCATATATTCACAGCATCTAAATTCATAGTGCATTTCCCAGTGCTGTAGTTAAATATTAATTGTACCCAGCCTTCATGTAAAGGGCTGAGACTTGAATCTTGGAGTTGCAGCAGAGGGACGGAGGGGAAACCACCAATAGGCGCTCATCACGGCACCGACCCCCATACCCCATCCCAGCCATCAAATTTTACCGTACGCTACTTTTCATAACAAGCGATCACACAAAATTCGCAACAATTTACTGCGAACTGGCCCCTACCAAGGTTGGCAAATTTTACCGAGGGATATCTGAGGAATCCGTAAAGAAATCGTTGTTGACGTGATGGTTTAAGCACCGTTTTAACGAGCAGGTTCTAAACTGGCTACATCCTAAGTGAATGTTCAGATGCAAAAATTGCTGAATATATTAGACTGACAGGAATAAAGAATGAATCACCCTGAACCACATAAATAAACTTCAGACAGCAATAACATCACAGATTCCCCTCTGCTTTATAGCTGGGGGCCGTATTAATATATTGGCGGCTGAACCTCTCACATCGTTTTATGGGAAAAGGCATTATTTCTCTTAATTGTATAGCTTGAAGGAAACTGATACACAACATATATTAAGTTATATTATCTCTGCCTCAGAAAGATATATTGCTCTTGTAGCCTCAAGCATGGTAAGTATAAATTAATCCATGTGTAACAGTACTCATATCGTAAATTCCTGTTTTAATTCTTCTACTATTTACCTTAAAAGTACATTATTAGAAGCTACAGTAAATATTCAAGTACAACTTCAACCAGAGAAGCTGGCAAATGCTTAATTTTTAATATGTAATCTTGTTCTTAAAATAATTCATCTGTGAAACTGATTGCTTTGTTGGAAAAAAAGTGACAAGCAAAGCGCAAACGTATCTTAGACGCCACCTGCTGTTCAATAAGAGCAGTACGGTGAAATTAAGGACCATCCTGTGACGTTTTATCACGGTGGAAGGTGGCGCCCTTGCTCTTTAAAAAAAACAAAAGAAAAAAAAAACGTAGATCCGCAGAAATAAGATAAATGCATCACTGTATGTAGTTTGCAAAGTACAGGAGGAGTTTCTGTTGATTTGTATACATTTAAAAACATCTATCACATAATAAAACCTCCGTTTAAACTCATTATCCATTTAACACACCTGATTTGTCCTTCTATAACCTTTGCCTGTGTATTTGCTTGTGGATTTGTGCTTGTGGAAAGGGGTGACAGACCATCCAGAGGATTTAATGTCAATAACTGTCAGTCATATTGGCTTATAGTACCTATAGCCCTTTAATCTCACACCCAAGCGATAACAGCATAGTCCCACTAAAAAGTCTCTAAATCACGTTCAAACTGAGGCTCACAAAACCCCCCAAATCCATCCCCCTAAGTTAACCATTGTGCTTTGTATGTCGGTAGTTATTTAAATAAAGGCAGCAGTGAGTCATTAGTAGGATTAGCCTGTTGCTAACAGGCCACCTGTGGCCATTTGGGAATTGTAGTTTTCTAACTTGAGCCGTCCCGATCGCTTCAGTGAAATAGGAAATTCTCAGGATAGTGTGAATAAAATTTACTGAAAAAAGCCAGCTGCAGATTGTTTGAATCGATATTTTAAAAGTTTTCAAAGACTGATGTAGTGAGTCTTTTGTGAACGGGTCATTACACTAACAGCTCACACTGCTACTCTGAAATCTGCATTCATGGCCGGAGAGAGAGAGCAGGGTTTTCTGGCCATAAAGTGCGTTTCACAAGCTTGTGAGTGCACGTCGACCGAAGGGAGAATGAGAAAAGTTATTTATCCTTCACAGGTGAAGCGGAAACATTCTTCCTTCTAGGCTGTGGGGCGCTGTGCTGTTGATGTCCTGACTTGCGAGGAGATTGGGAGGTAGCTACAGCTTAAGGTTCTCAGAGATCTTCTGGAGTTTGTGATCGCAGCGCATGTCTGAGTAAGTCAGGTCTCAGAAACACACTTCAGCAACATTTCAGCAGTCTGCAGTGCTAAATCTCTGCAAGCGCGTGGGACAGTATTAAGAACCTGCTGACCCACATCCCCCTAATTAAATGAGTGACCAAAGGTACATAGGTACTGATGACATCATATGCAAAGACAATGACATCACGGAACACTTTTACTAAGAACATCTCTAGTTCAGCTAAAAATATACAGATAACACTTTACTGAAGTTGAATTTTTCACAAAGAATTACTCTCACAGTCCAAATCTGCATTTTATTTTATAATTAATCTTAGCTCTTAGGCTAGCTTATGTATTTTTGGTCATTTACCTTTGTTTTTAAATAATATATGTGAGACGGCTTGATTTTGTGAATTTGCAAAATTCACTTCATCATAAATAAGCTTCTTTTTACCTTGTCTTTTGTTTCAAGATGTCATAAGCAAATATTTTATAATACTTAGTAAAGTTAGGGATTAGTCATACCACAGCTGTTCCTTTTTATCTCAAAGGTCATTATAAAATAATGAATGTAGTTTCAAATTAATTGACAATAACTTTTTCTATACAAATTAAGCCAGTGCACTGTAAAACGTCATTATTTAATTTCCATAGAGGCTTGCTTTGGTAATTTTACACTCAATCATTTATCTTATTTGGGTCTTATCTGAGCTAAACATTTCATTTTTCATATAATGGCTATTAAGTTCCAGGCCTTTCTCAAATTCAAACAATACAAAATAATAATTTATAGCACTTAATTGCACAGCGAATGTACTTGTGTTTCAAACCCGTAAAGTAAGATATTTAATTGTGGGGATCAAATAACGTTAATGGGTACTACATATAATTTTTTTTAGCAGGGGAATGTAAGAATTAAACCATCAATCACTCTTCGAATGAGGCTGGATGTACATCACTTACAAACCAAGCGAAACATTCTCAATGCAAGGCGCGATGGCTTGGATATATAATAGACTGACGTATCAAACCATGGGCTCATTTGAAACATCACATTCAATGTGTGAAAGGCTGGCGACAGCAAGGCCAGGACAAGGACAAGGTGAACGCTGCCAAAAAAAAGAACGAAAAACAACCTATCAGTGATATTTATATTCGAGTCTGGGTCTCAGTTTCGTGAAAGGACGGTGCCGGAGTGTCTCTGACATTCGGACAGTATTTTGACACGGGAGGCTCCCAAAGTAGCGCATCTGGCGCATCGGATAACGAACACCACGGAACACTTCCCTAAACTGGGCCGTTTTCACTGTTAAATTCTGTGTAGCTATATAAAGCAAACGAGTTTCATAAAACAGTTTGCACCGTCCTATTAAAGATTAAAATAAATGCACTCATGTAGCCTACATAAGATATTTTCCTTAAATAGTTTTTAAATTCTTGCAGCATCTGGAAAATTACGTGCAACTTGCATAGTCTAATAAATGAATTAAATATAATTAAACAATCAGTATTTGTCTCGCATGCTGAGCAATGCTCTGCGCATCGCATATCATCAGCAGACTGCGATTCTAAACGAGTCTATAAAAAGTAGGTTTAATTGATTTAACTGAATTACAGCTGCGGTTTATGGGCACTTGACTCAGGGGTCGACTGCACACGTTGCTGCCGTCCGTCAGGTCCGATGATCCGGCTGAGCGGCGCAGGCGCGGCAATTCCGCGCTGATTACGGACCGTGAACGTGCGTCGGAGCGCAGGGTCCCCGCAAAGGCTTCCACTGGATGCTTCTTATTAGGCTTTGACATGCTGCGGTCATGCAACGTTACAAATCATTTTAATCTATGGCTAATATGTATTGCCAAGACCCCATTAAACACAGGGTTCTTTTGGTCACCTCGAATACATACAAATTTAATACATTAAAGATATTTGAAATAATTATTTAAATATAACCATGGATGACAGCGTGTGCTAAAGGAAAAATCTGTAATTACCGCTGATTTTTATGCTTAATATAATTTCTTTGAAACAATTTGTGGGATTTATTTCCTTTAAACTATTCATGCGACAAAGCTACAGGTATATATTACAATTCATGGAAAAGTGAAAGGAGGAGTTTTTCAAACGTTTACTTTTCACCTCTTCTAGTTACAGAAGCTTCCCATTTGCATCAGGCTTAGTGGAGGTGTTAGAAACACCGTCAAACAAAGTGGCTGATTGGTTATTTTATATGTTCGTGTCCTGTTGGATTTATAAACTCCCATACGTCACATAACTTGTCAAATTTAGAGCTGCTGAAGACATTTCCCTGTGCTCGTGTGCCTGCATGTTGATCCTCTAAAACTCACTAGCTTACATTTTCGGCCCAACGTCCGGAATCCGGTCCTCCTGTATTCTCAGCGTGAGCGGAACGCACGCCGGCAGCAGATAGCGCGGCTTATCTTAGCATCGACCGCCAGCTCCGAGGCCCGAGATTATCAGGTCAGTCATAGAAACAGGGAGGCTTAGAGGTCAGCATTTGAACATGTCCCCCATCCCAAGAAGCCCTGAAGCTTTCTGAGACATGCTGTCTACTCCAGTGGCAGTTAAAAATACAAGAGGCTACCATCAAGCCGAATTTCCTTTGTCTATATCGGTAAGATTATAGTTAGACCCTCCATTCTATCTTTTTCTAATTAAATATCACCAATGGTTTCAGTGAAATTGAGCAGGAATCGGTGGGCCTAGTAAATCAAAACAGCAAAAAAATAAACAAACAAGAAACAAAACAAAAGCAAAAAATGAAAAACAACATAAAAACTAAAAAGAACTTCCTCCCAGGAATGTATAATCTCCACAAACACATCACTGAGCACCGGTATCAAACGCATGACCTGCAGACTCAGGCTACTGAGCCACCACACAAAGAGAGACGTCTTGAGGGAATATCCCATTTTATATTCCATCAAACCATCAGATCAGCAAGCACAGAATCCACAATAAAACTGCAGTCAAGGAAACCCTTCAATCTTCTTCATGGACCAAGAACTATTTCAGTCTCTTCCAGCGGAGAAAGTGGCTCCATTCTGCTTCTCTACAATGGTATAACACATTAAAATTACACGCACCTTGCCCACTTTCAAGACTGAGCTGATTGGTTCACGCCTCAAGTGAGGTGACTCGGAGGAAGTAAGAGCATTTAGGTATATTTATTATACATGGGCACAGTGGCCTGGAAACCCAACCAGTCAACTTATTTTTCGATTAACCATTGCAACAGTTAAGATAACATTGTGATCGAAGTGGTTTTGAACGTGGTGTGATTGTACCAGCATCACAGAAACAGCTGTCCTCCTGGGAATTTCACTCACTTCAGTGTCTGGAGTTTACAGAGGTTGGTGTGAAGAAAAATGAAAAAACACTGCATTTCTCTAGGAAAAACACCTTGTGGATGAAAGAGGTCAGGAGAGAATGAGGAGAGCTGAAGCCAGCAGGAAGTGCAAAAATAACAGCTCAGGCAGAACTTGTCTACTATTAAAGCGGTTCTGGAGGTAAAAATGGGTCCTACTCAGTACTAACTAGGTGTGTACTTAATAAATTGGGTCCCACCCAGTACTAGCTCAGAAACAATCTCTGCTTTTATGGCAAGGCTTATGACTTACCCTTAAAATCCCTTTTTTCTTAAATGTGAGCTCTGGGGGTTCATGGTCCATGAGATTGAAGGTGAAAGGGGGGGTTGGTGCGTCGTCCTGTCGCTCTCGTTGATCACTTCAATTTGACGGTGGTTTGGCTTGACGCCAAGACCCCTGCAAACCCTCATGTCTGAGCTTCCTTCCTGGTCTCCCTTTCAGCCAGGCTGCCATGGTTACTTTAATGCTGCCGGAGGTTAGGTTAGATGTAGGGTTAGGGTTAGGTGTAGGGTTAGGGTTAGGTATACGGCACTAACTCTCTTCTCTTTCTTCTCTTTTCTGAGCTGATCCTGAGCTGACGCCTCTCCGCTTGAACCCTCACCTGGACTCCATGAAGACCATCATCTGGAACCAGCTGGGGCTTATTCAGACTATATGGACTTGAACTGAATTCCAATTTAATACTGAACTTTAGCTTAATGTTGCTAAGTGGATCTTAGCACGCGGCCCCAGCAGCGACTCTTTTGGACTATTTTCATATCTTCACTTCTTTATAATGATTAATCTTGAGCTAATGTTAATGTGTGTACATTTTCATGCTCCCCGGTCACCCAGAGGAGGATGGGGTCCCCTTCCAAGTCTTGGTTCCTCTCAAGGTTTCTTCCTTAGAGGGAGTTTTTCCTTGCCACTGTCACCTCAGGTTTGCTTTGTTGGGGTTCGGGCTGGTTATATGTAAAGTGCTTTGTGACAATGACTGTTGTTAAAAGCACTATATGAAATAAAAATAAATTGAATATGTGTACCTAATAAAGGCGGCACTATCTGGTACTAGCTAGGCATACCTAATAATGTGGGTCCCACCTGGTACTCATTAGGCATAGCTAATAAAGTGGACCCTACCCGGTACTAACTATGTGTACCTAATAAAGTGGACCCTACCCAGGTACTAACTATGTGTACCTAATAA
>JAODJW010000001.1:4891574-4903126 GCA_026777045.1 Hyperopisus bebe | reverse complement strand
GGCTAAATTGAATGTGCTGATTGGTCACAGGTCCGCTGGGCATTGTGGACCAGCTCGGCTCTGTGGGAAAGTACCGGATCGCTAATAGGTGTCCAGGAATTCCAGGCTCGTCCCGGCGCCAGAATTTCTAACCCCCCCGCCCCGTTTTCTCGAACACATCCCCCCCGCCCCCCCGCCCCATCCCTCATCATGAATTTGCGGACTTAGCAACACCGCCAGACGCCTTAGCAACAGCAAAGAAAGAAAAAACAACGCGACAGGCCGCTTTATGAAGTCATACTTGACACATTAATCACATTAATCAGTCAGCAATGCGGCTCACAATGAGAAACAATGTTGGAGTGTGCCCTCGGAACGAGGCTCGTGAGCACGAAGCCGAGGATTATGGCAGAAAAATGATGCCGTACCCCAGTCAGGGGCTGGCACAGACAGACGCTTAATCTCATTAACAGGGTCATCAGCAGTTTAGGAATACGTATAAATTACGCAGGCAGTGGGCGCGCTCACTGACGTCTTTGTGCTCAAATTAACATCGCTCTATACTTTTTCTTAAAATCAATTACTCCCCATTGAAGGCCTCACTATGGCCCAGTCGGACCACGGGAGATCAGAGTGGCAGGAGACTGGCCAGGAATGGCGACAATCTTTCCAGGGCCGTTGATGTTGATTGTAAACTACTCTGGCAGAAAGAAGGTGGGGGGGTGATTTAGACAGGGCTAGGGGGGAGTAAGAACTTTATGTTAATAAAAGCACACCCCACCCCCCACCCCACCAACACCACCACCTCCCGAGGAACCACCAATAGCATGTGATAAATTGCAGTGCATCTGCTGAATAGGCCCAGCGGAGGTGGCGTTGGAGAATTAGCTACCCTGCATTGCATCTGTAATTAGCTCTTCAGGGCAAACGGAATCCTGCCGCTCTGGCATAGGGGGGAACTGAAGCATCGCTGATGAGGCACAAAAACTTACTCGGAAAAGCCGTGGGGGAGGCTACGGGGGGGCTGGACCCACCGCAGCAGGCCATGCGGATCGGCAGGGCACTCTGGAGGAAGTCGGACCACAGGGCTGGGGACGGAGGAAGACTGTCAGTGCATGGACAGTACGATGTTCTCGTGGACGGAACGTTCCGGAACACATGTTGACAGGAGCCCTTCTCATCGTCAATGCATAATAGAAATCTTTTGAACCAAAGAGAATCACATAAATTGTTCCGCTCACATTTGGCCACAAATCAAAAGAGCCGAAGTAAAACAATAATAAACGAATACATATATAATAGGTGGATTTTAGTGAAATATTAAGAATGCAGCTGAGTAAGACAAGAAATTAATCTACCATATTGCAGGACAAGTGAATATTTTCTATTAGATTTTACATTTGCATTGTCGCCTTATAACACATTAATCAGTGCTTATAAGCAGTAAGTTCATAATACCCACTCTCTAACTCCTTACTTAGCACAGGGGTACGCATAAGTCTGTATTTATATGTGTTTTTTTATATTAAGGGACCAATAGATCGAACAATACATGGAAATAATTGAATTGCACTTGGTGACAATGACCATGGGTAATTTTCTTTGATGTTTCATCCAACAAATAGTCATGAAGACATCAGAGAATCTGAATCCAATTTGCATTGTTTGAAATGTAATATCAATGAATAAACAAACTAATCACAGCAGGTGCACTGCTATGTATTTGGTTACTTTCTTTTCATAAAATTGCATCTTGCAAAACGTTTATTGTAATTTGTACAATTTAGTTTCAGTTTACTTTTAGGCAATAATATTCTGACATTTTATAGCATGGGTTAAATTGTAACTGTTACTGATTTAGGGAAACATATCTGGACAATCAGCAGGGTTGCATTGTTTATACCAAAGGGCATACATATTAAGCCGAAATGCACGTATGAGGTTATGCTCCTACTCCTGTAACACTAGAATATTCTATTCTTTAAAAAGAGATACATAAAATACTGTAAGCCCTTGTCAAGGCTGTTGACATGGTTCTAAAGGCAGCCACTAGCAGTAACACGTTGGTGTCTTACCCTGGTGAGGTTGTTCGACCATGATCGCCTCGGCATCTTTCATGGTGAGACTGCTCCGTTCCGCTGGCATGGCACACCGAGAGCCCCATCCCACGGCGTGGGCAGCTGCGACAGGCCCGCTAAGACACGGGCAGCCGTGCCCCGAGAGCCGGGGGCTCGCCAGTGGCCGGCGGGCCACGGGGCACGTGGGGGACCGCAGGAGATTGTCGATGAGGAAACTTTTCCCTGAACTCCCGAACCCAGGGTGTGTAGGCGGCAAAGCTACCATCTCTCTCTTCAGCCTCCGAAATGGCATCATGCTCTTGGCGGATGGCGAGGGCCGGACCGGACCGCCGTTCACCTACTCGTCCTGCAGATCTTGGACTGACTGAAGCCTCATGTGTAGCTTCGGAGCGCTAGCTATTCCCTTCGGGCTGGAAAAACTTAATAAAATCCAAGAAAAACTTCTCCCCCTTCCTTTCTTTAGGTTTCCAGAGAGCTTTAGGTGCCCTGTGATTGGCCCAGAGAGTCTAATGTGATTCTCAATTCAGATAAGAAGTGGGCTATTCTGATGGGCAGAAGGTGTGTCCGACTCATTCATTATGTCAGCTTGCCTATAAAATGATAGACACCAGAGACAATGGACTGCAGGCCAAAGTTTAACTTGTGGACCAAACAGACTTCTTAAGCAGTAAATAGTCTTTGCTTTCAGAATATATCTTAAAGACTTTCTTTTGAGTCAGGCTGAAGTTTTGATAGCTTTAGTTAGCGGACTATTGTGTGTAACTTTCTACTTACTAGAATAGCACATAGCAGTGTTTTTATATAAAAGCTTTAGAATAACTTTAATTACCTAGTCGTCAAGTAGGGACAGAAACTGTGTACCAAATAGATCTGCATTACGTAATCAGACTTCTTTACCCAAAATTGCTGACCTCTTTTAAATATTCATGAACCAAATCCAGGATGTACTGATACTGATGTTTGTGTTGTACTTATTTATCACAAAGTACATGCAGATGATAGTTGTCACTTTTATATGCATTAATTGGTTGCGCCACTTCTTATTCCTTCCCTATTGATCTTGTAATGACTGTTATAATTCTCACTTTGATAGATATAATACAAATTAAGCGTTGTTTTGATAGAATTGCTATGAGAAATTACAAAATGATAAGATCTAGAGAATCTATTGAAACTGTATTAATATGCATCTAGTTTAGGCTGCGCACTTTTCATACTATTTCTCTCTTGATGTAGATATTTTGTTGCGGTGATGCATGCAAAATGTTTTTACGGACTATTAAATTCCCTCAGTGCCCATGTTCTAACTGCGAGACCTGGTCAGGGGCTCCAGGGGGAGCGGGGGGGGGCCTGAAGCCCCCGCACAGGACGGTACGACATCTAAGGTACATTAAACACAACATGCTATATATATATATATATATATATTTTTTTTTTATTATTATTTTTTTTAAATGGAAGCAGGGATGCTTGTGTCTATATACAAATGCACTGAACACGTTAAAACAGAAATATATTTAGCACTAGCAAAATATGTTTTCTGTATTTGTGTTTCACGTATATGCACAACATGTTTGTAGTTAACTTAATAACTTGCTTCAAAAATAACACACTTCGTTAAATTCTAAAAATGCAATATTTAGGATGTTAGTAGACAGCAGCATTTCTCAGATGAGACAGCCAACTTGGTTTGTCGATTCAGAAACTCAGACATTACAGTTGTACTTCATATGTCCTGCCTGGAGTATCATTACTCAGTTCCTATTTTCTAATTCGTTTTATAGAACAATCTGCTTTAAGGTCTGGAGGATTTTGATGTTGAGCCAGAATCCCCAGAATTTTCCTGTAGGGCCAGTGCACTTGAGTACTTGTAAGGCACAAAAGGATTTCTGTGTTAGTAAAGGGTACCCCCCAGAATTCAAAGAGACCCTGAATTACCCATATCATTGAGCCATTGATCCAGGGCCCATTAAAGCAAAGGGAGATGTGACCAAACATAATTTACGTGCTTAATAAAGATAACGTTATAAAAGGAAAAGTAAAAATGCACAAGGTTAAATGCTCCACATCTCGAGATGTGAAAAAAGAATAAGGAATATATTCTCTCATCATGTTTTAGCATTTGCTAAAAATACGACTCAATTGCTTTAGAAAATATCCCATTGTTCCTGTTCTATGTAAGTTTAAATTTGTGCATTGATCTTTACTGATCAAATTATCCCATTAAACTAATTAGATTTGTTTTGCTGTCTCTCTCGGGTACTGAGATTTAATAAGGACTCTGATGAGGAGCAGCGCCTTCACTCGCCCAGGGCAGGTGTGTTTACAGAGGATGAGGATCTGTGGAATGTGGCTGTGGAGCAAAGATTCCATCACTTCGATCATCCACTTCACCAGCAAACCAGCCCCCGCATCTACCAGTTCCGATCTTCCAACTCCTTCCAGGAGCTGACGCGACACTGAAAGATGTTGAAAAGGAGATCGGCATCAGACTTTGAGTGACATGCATTGGTACGAAGTACCAGCATGTTTCCACTGGGCATCAGGGATGTTTGGGTGGAGATGCAGGCAGTCTGACCTAATTAATAATTTTGAACATTAAGATTTTGAATTTACTACGTTAGGAACAGGACTTTTTTTTTCTTTCGATGAAAAGGTTTTATAGGATTGTGTAGGATTGACAAGGGTGCTACATTATGCTTTTTGGTCAAAATAGCGTTATGATTTTTTGATAACAGAGGCATTATATTTTAAAACTGTCGACCAGTTGTCCCTCTCAAAGGGCAGAAGCTTGCGATTTCTGTGGCTATAAAAACCTTCGTACCGTGCACAGACCCTACGTCCGCATCCCCTGCTAATTATCCGTATCCGACATCCGACAGCCGCTCACGTGGGGACATGACATTCCGGAATGGACTCCCACTGTGCCAAAACTGTTCCAGTTGGTTGATCTCCCCCATATCAATAATGGAGACTTCTGAAGTACAGCATCGGGGGTGAACAGGAAACAACCATGTCCAGCTGTGGGGGGGGGTAAGGGGGTACTGATATTGAGGAACGGGCATGGCAATCGGTCCTGAAGGTCTGGCTCATTGTTTACGCCACAGAGAAGCTTAAGGTGCCCCCCCCGTGGAGTTGGCAGAGGAAAGGTTCTCCCTGGGGTGAGCCCAGCCCTTCGCAATGCCCCCCTCGTGTTGTCTTCCTGCGTACGTTTAACGCATTGTACTTCCTGCCAATGCCCTGCTGCGTGCGATAGCGGGCGGCTTTGTCTGCTGAGCGGGGGGGACATCTGTTCTCCTGGGAGAGCCTGCTGTGCGCCGTGATAAGGCACCATTGAACCCTAAACAAGCATGCCGAACAAGGACTGGTCCGCACAAGGCTGACCTGCCCTTCAGCTCCGTTTCCTGCATCCGTCTCACTTGCCATTCACTCAAAAATTCATACCATTATGGATGTTTCAACAACCTTCTGGAAGTTACTTTTGGAATTTACATTAATTGTCCCATAACATTGATGATACAATCGTTATATTGACCAACAGGTGGCAACAGACAAAAATAATGCTACAAAGCTTAGAAAAACAGGATTTATTGATCAAAAGTGGGAAATAAGATTTAAGTATTGCTGTTATTAATTAGTCATTTTCATTACTATTGTTATCAGCAAGCGAAAAGTAACTAAGCAACTGAAATGATAATTAAATAATTCAACACTGATTATTAATTGAGTAAATCTCTGTTATGGCCGGATTCTTTGATCTAGGGTTTGGATTCTGCTTCTCATCCCCCAGTTTATCTCTAAAGCTGAACACGGTAAGATAATAATTCCGTTATGACAGATCAAGTAGAGACAGATGCTTTCCAAGAGAAGGAGGCTGAGAATGTAAATGCCTTTGATGTACTTTTTTAATGGCTGCAGAATAGGGTCCATCCCATTACAATGCAACAATGGCACAAAATGACCCACCCCTTGGCACACCAGCTGAAAGGGCCCTGCTTTATACCATAGCTTTAAAAAAGGTACCAAAGTCCCTGCTTACTCACTCGTATTCCAGTTCCTGCACTTAATATTTTGAATAGCTGCCTGCAGCCCATGAATTAAGGAACAATCGGCCAGTCTCTGCCGAACAGGCATTTTGTTAGACGACCTCACTGAAGTGCAGAAGTCCCGTCGTGCCGATTGTCATTGTGTCCCTATAGAGTCCTAATGAGGTTCGAGGATGAGAATCAATGCCTGGGCCCTATTCACACTTTGTCCCAGAGATGGGCCCCTGTTCACATTCAGCGTCACACAAAGACCCACAGGGCATTGTTTCGGGGGAGGGCGGGGGCTCCGAAAGACTTATATTACCATGACAGTTAGCGATGTGTAGGACCTCGCGACAGGGAGGAAAACGCCACGCTGAATACGCCGCCATCCAGGCCCATGAATACATAAAGTGCCACATCGCCGGAGCTGGTTTCGCTTTCCATTAATTAGCAAAGAGGGCTTAACCGAAGCAGTCAATTGGATCACCTTTTAGCTTTGAGCGTAGCTACGTTGAGCCCCTCGTAAAACAGCAACAGGACACTGGGTATAGCTACTGTACTTAAATAACGTGGAAGCGTAAAAATACGTTAAGGCTGTCTCAGGCGGGGCACAATAAACACATAAGGTCAATCAGATCACTTTGAAATTAAGACAATAACTTAATAAGTGTTGTGTTAACTACGGTAGGTCAATTTTACAATCACCGATTCAGTCTTAAAGTTATGCCACTTTTTACAAACCATATTTAACGAATACAGGCTGTTATAACGTACAGCGCAATTACCTCAGATCCAGTTTATATTAACTGGTTAAAGCTGCCATCTGCTGGCTGAAATTTAATATGACAGCCTCAACAACTACACTGTTGTTTACCAGTGTTTATCTTAATTCATATTAGAACCCCATCAAAAAATCTGAAGACTATGACTTTAGCTGCCATTTCAGACAAATTTAATCTCGAAATAAAGCCTTTCTCTCCATTCTGAAAAAAAAAATAGAGACCGATTATCTAATAAAGTTTTTATTATTTTACATACTTTTCATATACGACTGACAAAACTTTTTAAATACATTTCAATAATAATAACTATTTACAAGTCATATATAGTTCAAATATGTACAGAGTGCATTTCATATCTTTTATGAGTCTTGTGTCTCGGGTACAGGTGGCCACAAGGTGGCGTTATAAAAGAAAACTGCCAAGCTGCTTTGTCCCCGTCTCGTGTATGTGTCAGTGTAACCCAGCTGCATTACTGCCCCTTCAGTGAACCCTGGATTTAAGTTTTTATCTATCTCCTTCCGTCCCACATGAGATCTCCTAGGGTAATATCCGACTCGTACCGCCGCAAGCAAATCCAGCTAGAGGATGTTAAGCCATTGGGGGGGGGCGCTGTCGCTCAGCACCGGTGGTGTTTCCACTTGCGGGTGGCCAGGACGAGGTGGGCGTCTTTCTTGTGCCAGGGGAAGAGGCTGTCGAGGGTCACCGTGCCGTCGGACCTCACCGTGCCGGTCAGCAGGTACAGCTGAGAGTGACCAGGCCGCAGCAGCGTTTGGGCACATCCGCGGTTGATGAGCAGCCATTGGCGTAGCATGCTCTGGGTGTCGTAGGGCAGCAGGGGCCCCTGGCGCACAAACTCCACCCGGCCCTCCACCGCGAACTCTGCCTCCCCCGACGGCAGGCGCCGGCGGGACAGCTTGGCCTTGACAGCTGCGGGGGGTAGAGATGGAGAGGAGCTGAGGCAGGTGCATTCTGGGAGGCAGGCTTGCTTACCCAGATGCAGTGTTCTTTGAAGACCACGTGGAACCTTTGGTAATTTTCAACACCAGAGCCCTACCTGGCCACCTTTCCCACCTATTTTCACTTTGTCTTCGATGGTGAAGCTTGGTAGGGTAGGGTGGCACTGACAGATTGCTAAATTGGCACCCTGCCAGTAGAGGACGCCCTAGGCAGCTGCCTATGTCCCATAAGAGGTTGACTGGTACTACCTAGATGCACACACTGCATTAACCTTAGAAAGTGGTTGGTGGCACCTACCGAAGTCATTGAGGCAGAGGGCGTCCAGGACTCGCTTGAGAGGAGGTAACTCTACCACCATGGGGCAGTCCTGACAGGCAGGCTGGGGCAAACCTGAGAGAGGGCAGAGTCAGGTGAGCGGCACCGATACACAGGATCAACCATGTAGAGGTGGAAAGTTCAGGTTCAGGAAGTACAAATCCAGACCAAGATTTTGTTCCAGCCAACCAGTTGAGTCCTCTTTATGCTCAACTGTTTGGTTGAAACAAAATCTTGGTCTGGATTTGTACTTCCTGAACCTGAACTTTCCACCTCTGCAACCACGCAACACACAGCCAGACACGCATATGCTGACCATGCGTCTGAGGTAGGGCTGACCTTTAGAGAAGAGGCTGGCGTGTTTCTGGATGGGTGACAGACACATGTCCTCCTGGGCCGGGAAGCGGTCACAGTCCAGCTCAGTGGGCCACGCATGCCCCTGGCAGGCCAGCACTGGAGCACAGCTGTCCCTCACAGCCACGCAAAGGCTATGGCACGGCTGTATAAAGCTGAGGGAGCAGGTAGAAAGGAAAGCCGTCATTCATGCTGGGAGTCACGAGGCTGAAGAGTCATGCTAATGCGAGGCTGAATAGCATAAGCATCATGCTGACAAAGAAGTAGGGAACACAGTAGGTTAACAGGGTGAGGAGCCCTGGCAGGATGCTGGAGCAACATGCTAACGCTAATGTAGCCAGCAAAACAGGCTACCACTAGCAGGATGCTGGAACACCATGCTAGCAAGACGCAGGGGATACCAGTGGGAGGCTAGAACCCACATGCTAACAAGACAGAGGGGACAACAGCAGGGTGCTAGAACAACATGCTAACAAGAGAGAGGGGACAACAGCAGGGTGCTAGAACAACATGCTAACAAGACAGAGGGGACAACAGCAGGGTGCCAGAACAACATGCTAACAAGACAGAGGGGACAACAGCAGGGTGCTAGAACAGTGAGCCAAGTTAAATTTTACAGCACAACAGCGGCACCTAGCATCATGAGAGCACAAAGACAGCGAGGAAGAAGAGCAAGATGAAGAGACTCACGTGTCGAGGCAGACAGGAGCGAGGAGGGAGCAGAGGAAGGCTCGGGCCTGGGCATGGCAGCCCGTCTGAAGCAGCAGCCTCCAGCCCTCTGAGTGAGGCACCACCTCCGCTTCCAGGCTGGTGTGGCCCAGGAAGTTGGGCAGCCGCATCTCTGAGTAGCCCACGTCTTGGCAGACGCCCATGTGGCGGGGGATGGGCACGCAGCGGGTGGACTGGCCCAGGTCGAAAGCCCGGCCCCAGCCCAGTGCCGGGAAGGAGAGAACCAGCAGGCTGAGGAGAAGCATGGTGAATCAGATGGGTCAGCGTCCCGGGGCGGAAGAGCGAGGTGAAGATGTCAGTACTGCAGCTGCAGATTCGGTGTCTGTCCCCCCCTGGTCACCGGCCCATCTATAAATAGTGCCTGTGCTGCCCAGCCGAGTCCCCCCCCACCCCCCGCCCCCCATCAATGACCAATCAAAGCATCGGAGACGCTGGGGGCATCTCTGCCGCCTGCAGACGCAGAAGGAGAAAGACAGTGCGGACAGAGGGGTGCTAAATATTTTAGTAGCCCAAGTGGCTGCCTGAATGTACCCCTTCCACTCCAGTGTAACCCTGAAAGGGGTTTATATCTACTTCTAGTTTTAATTACAATCATACAATTATTATACAATTATTATTCATTCAATCTTTTATCCTGTACTCGCTTGTCCTTTACAGGCTCGTGAGAATCGGGAGCCGATCCCAGAAGCTACAGGCGCAAAGGCAGGAACAACTGTAACACCAACCCACCGTAGGCCTCGAAATAAAAAAAAAAAACAGTCCTTGGAAATGTAGTTATATATAAAATATGGTAATGGATGTGGTGGATCGATGGCAATTCTTTTTGTAGAAGGTGCTCCTCTTGGGGGGTGGGGGGGGGGGGTAGTTATACAGACAGGCAGTCTCCAGGTTGACAGTCTCTTTCATGTTTTGGCCCTTTGCAAATTTGACAGCCTCTACAGAGAAGGCCCCAATTAGAGCCCAGCTCCCATTAGGGGAGAGAGAGTCGTCTGCACCGAGCCTGGCCTTCACCTGCCTTTGATGTGGGAGCCCAGCTCCGGCTCGCTCCTCGTCCAGACAGGGGAGAGGGCAGCAGCCAGCCCTCCTGACCGCCCACAGCACCCAGGGCTCCGGAACGGGCAGCTGACCAGCTAAGCCCCTGCCTGCACCTACCACAATGCCTCATTTACAGTCACTGAAAAATCACAGAGAATTACATCAATCGCTTTTAAAAAACAAATGTCAATTTCCAAGCAAACTTCAGCCTCTCCTAAAGAGCCAGTGAACTCGGAACCCAGCTATAGCTTAATTCGACAATTCGGATTCAAATTTTTACAATATGAATGCTTTTTTTATTTTTGCCAGAGATCCTTACAGATGATCTAACAAGCTCTAGGTTGCTTCCTTAGCAATTATTTAAAAGATTTCCACACAGGTTCTTCCAGGTATTACTAATTATTACTTCACTGGGAAAATCAGAGCCTGCGTTTTTTAAGTGAAAATAAACTTCAGCACAAAAAGGCACTTAAAACACACAGATGGTCTGATGAACATTTTATGGCACCGGGATGGAAACGAGAGCTCCTTTATAACCAGGTCAATTCTATCTGTCTGTCATACGATGAAAGACGGTTCAGGTCTCCCCGTCTCTCCACATCTCAGAAGGAATTACCGAATAACGGGCTGGGGGGGGGGTAATTTCAGCCAGTCGGCTACACCTTCTCTGCAGACATCTTCTCGGAGCACTCTTGGCGATCACCGCAGACAGACACACCTTGTGCCGCAATTAAGGCTGGAGTGATTAACGGAGGTACCTGGAGGGGGGGCAGTGAACCAGCAGCCTGCTTGGGCTAATGTCAACGTTTTGCAGACTATTACCCATCTGAGATTTTTACTTTCTTGTTAAAAACTAGTGTCCACTGTTATGGACTTTATACACCTCTGACTGACCCAACAGTTTAAGCTGGCAGATCATTTGCTTCATATGTCGAGGTCTTTGGAGCAGCGGAAAACACTTACATGTATTTAGCAGACCATTTTATCCAAGGTAACACATCTTTATGGAAAAGCAGGGACAGAGAATCCCTGGAGCAGTTCGGGATTGGGGGGGGGGGGGTCGATGGCAACATCACTCTGCTGTCCCTGGGGTTTGAATCAGCCACTGTCCAATCACAGGCACAGCATCTATACCTGAGCCACACGCAAGACCACAGCGGTAAACAAGATGGCGGTTACTATACGTCCTCTCTAGTGGACAGTGGTGGCTTGATGGTAAGGGAAGCGCACTTGTAATTGAAAGATTGCAGGTTCGAATCCCCCACCCGCAAGTCACCACTGAGGTACCCTGAGCA
>JAODJW010000001.1:4861546-4885104 GCA_026777045.1 Hyperopisus bebe | reverse complement strand
ACTGATGAAGACCTACCAGATATGTTTATTTACAGTTATCGCTACAAAAAGGGGGGGGGGGGTCACACCAAATACTAACAGCAAAGGTTCACTTACTTTTGCCACTCAGATTTGTAACATTGGATCATTTCCCTCTATAAATAAATCACCAGGTATGATATTTTGTCTCATTTGTTCAGTTATGTCCTCCTCACTTGTTTCTGTTGATGTTTTAAGTAATAATTATGGAAACTTCTGAAGGGTTCACTAACTTTCAAGCACCACTGCAAAGTAAGTGCTACAAAAAAACCCATCTCTCTTACGAAACACTAGGCGGCAGCACAACACAGGGAATGTTCACAGCGAAACGCTCAGTGTCTGGCAGCGCGTCCGGGGATGTGCGGATTGTTTTTCAGTGAGCTTTTCTTGCAGGCGCTGTGAAGAGCTTGATAATTTGACAAGGGCACTCCAGGAGCACTCCAGGATTTGTAGTATGCACTGATACAAGATATATGAGATATGGATAACACACCTCAAAAATGCATAGTTTATTCATATCAAAGCCCTTTATGTTGCCAGTGTAACACGGGAACTTGGTGTAGTTCCATATATGTCCAATAGGGGCGCTAAGCTCTTCAAAGCGTTCCAAGGTTTCATGCCCCCATGCAAACATGCGAAAAGGGAAAACTGCAAACCAAGGCACTACTTTCTTTAAGTGCTTCCACAATCCCTGTTAGACAAATGATCAGTTAGTTGTTCCCAATACGGAACAAGCTGACAAGCCAAGAATTCACGCAGCATGAAGATAGGCGGAGTTTGATGTTTGCACTCGGGGGGCAAAAAACCTGCATCCTACTTACCTTCGCCCGTGAGCACGAACTAAGTAAAATTCAGTATCACCTTCCAGTCGCAGTGATCACGGTAACGGTATCATGGGTCTAAACGACAGATACAAGTGAGGGTGGTGTTGGTGAATGCTGCCCCAGACAGCACGTGCTCTGGGGTGATGATGATGATGATGATGATGATGTAGGTGCACCAGCATTCACATTCAGAATATTCTGAAGGCGCAGGAATGTGGAGCTGACCGTTCGGCTTGCGTATGCTGTCAGTGATGTAATTGGCAGCGGTAACGGTGAAAAAAAAATGGTGCACCAATTACTTAGAATTCCTCACTTTCTCTGCCAAAGCCCAGAACACAGATCGATTTTGGCTGGCTGTGCTACCCGTCAGGCACTGAAACCATAAACGGGATAATTATATTGCAGTCCAGTCCTTAAATAAATCCACCCATTCATTTTCTGCCTCGTGGCATTGCTGTTTCGCACCTCTAGGGTTAGAATCCCGCCGTCACCTCATGGATGTGTGAATTTTGCGCCTTCCCCCCGTGACTGCCCTGGGTATGCCGGTTTACTCCAGCACTCCAAAGACTTGCCGTTAGGTAAATCGCCATTTCTATATTGCTAATGACTCTAATAGGAGTGTGTGCCTGCATTTGCCCTGTGCTGGGCTGGCATCCTCTTTAGGGTATACCCAAGCCTTGTGCCCTCTGCTATCTGGGGCAGGCTGGCATCCTGACCAGTATAAGTTAGAATGAATGGTTAAAATCCCATTAATAGCGCTGCGTGTTTTGGTGGGGGAGGAGCGAGTGCTGTAAGATGATGTGAGTCCCCAAGGGGGCAGCAGAGATGTCACAATACTGCAGAGCATGTTGACGCGGAGAAGGTGATATTGATCTCGCCGAAGAAGGTCCCCATTGCCTTGTCAGAGCAAGAAACGCTACGTGTCGCTTAAAGGTAACATAGTGACTAACAGCCAAAGAACAAAAAATGCATTTGTGATTTTTTTCGAAAGCAAGGGTCACTTTCACAGTGTACGGGTTATAAAGTCATGTATTTACAGAAGAAAATCTGTTTGAGTAGTCATTCCAAACCACGTCTTTCACCAGTGACCACAGGATTGATTTTCAGACTACAAATCAAATTCCATTTCGTTAGTACATACTGTTGGACGCAAACTTCATAGACATTAGTGCATTATCCATATAGTCATGCAACAATCCTTTTCCTTGTTATGCTTGGCTGGGTAAAAGTGAAAGTGGCGCTGAAAATTTTAAGGATGCCTATTACCGAGTGTGGAGCCTCTTTTTAGACTTTGGATTCTTGTTCGACGCATCTAAAATCAGAAATCTCAGGAAGATGTTAATTTGCACGCATTCACTTAGCGATCTGGTTTTAAGCTTGCAATTTCGGAGGTGAGTTTCGGTGTGGGGGAAAGGTGACATTCCCACCCCCCCGCGAATTACAGCGGCTATCACAACCATCCCCACATTTCAGCAAATTCGAGTTCAGATCAGTTAGTCGATTAAGTATTTAGGAAACCGTTTCCGAGAAGGTTGAGGATCCCTCCTCTGCAGCTCAAACGCACGAGGGGAGAAGCGAAAGGTGCAGCCAGGAAAAAATGGTACAAAGAGAATGAGAAGAGGGGAGGAGAGAGGAGTGACTCCTCCTCCAGCCCCATGCAGCTCGCATTCCTTATTCACAGCCCTCCAGACCAGAGAGAGAAAGAGAGAAGAGGGTCCGGGAGAAGGGGAGTATAATGGCCATGGCAGCAGGCAGAGCTTTTCAGCTACCCCGAGCCGAACGCCGAGCACCTCCGAGCAGCGCCTGGCCATGGATCACACGCACCATAGACAGGGCACCGCTGGCTGACACTACGGCCGGTCCGGCGACAAAATGAGGGTTATCCGCGTTCAGAAAGCCGGCTTCGTGGCTGCTTTCTCGGGAGGCAGTGAGGATGAAGGTTTCCGTTCTGTGCTTTTAAGTATATGAAAATAGATACCTATTTTTTTTTTTTTTACTGTAGATTACGCTGCGCAGCGTCCGGGGGATTGCGGTGGGGACGGGACGTCATGCTCCTGGGCGATACGGGGAAGAATAAGGCTGATTTTCACTGTGTAAAGATGATGCCTTTTCGCGATCGTTAATGTTTCTCCTGGATCCTTTGCATACGCGGGGACGCGTTGCCCAGAAAGCCGGAGTACAGCTGGTTGATCGTTTGAGCCGTTTCCCAAGTTGAAACCTTTAATTTAGCCCTCGGATAATAGTATATATGTTATACAGCCATAATTGGCTTTAATAAATATTGCTAATACTTATGATAAATGATCATTTATCTCGTATACACTGATATTCTTTATTTTTATTTTTTTAAATGCCGACAGTAAAAGTGCAGCATTGGCCATGATCAGGGTTGTAATACTCAAATTGAGCGGCGGCAATAACAAAGGAAAGAGACGCCAGGTGAAGTAAATGGTACAGTGACATTAAGTCCCGCATATTTATCTCAAACAGCGCCTTTTCGTTCTTATTTATTATTTATTTATTTGTATTATTATTATTATTAATATTTTAAAATATTCTCGCTATCGCGACTGTGCTAAAGTATTAAATATAGTGTAGCAGAACATGTCGGGTTCCGTGAAGATGGAGCCAGCCTGTGCGTCGCCCCAGCGCTTGTCCCGTACCGGGGACGAGCCGGTGCGCAGCCCCGCGCGATACTGCTGCCTGGAAAAACCCTCCGAGGCACCGGCGGCCCGCGACGGCAGGTGGGGGTCGGCCGTCAAGAAGCACAATCACAAACACAACCTGAAACACCGTTACGAGCTGCTGGAGACCCTCGGCAAAGGGACCTACGGCAAAGTGAAGAAGGCCATCGAGAGGCACTCGGGGCGAGAGGTAAGGTGCCAGTGTACCGCCCCTTTATACCGTACCTGAACCCTCCATAAGGAAATTATTATGGTCATAGGTAATCGTTGTTAAACATTAAGGGGTTTTAAAGTATGCATGTTCCTCCGCGTGAAGGTGCATGACAGACACGTGTTAAGGAATCAGAGAAGCTTCCACCACAGTGCAGTCATGAGTAAGTTTGTATACTCTGCTGTTCACTGTGTGGATCTTTTGTGCCCAAGTAAGCCCCTAAGATGTCTAAATTGATGTCAAAGTGAGATGATTAAATGTGTCCTTAATGCCACGGTTAAGACCAGGGAGCCATCCTGCCTGGTCCAGCAAGACCGTGGTTATAATAATCTACAAGACCGTTTCAGTCAGTAATCAGGAAGGCATGCAACAGGAAAGCTTTGGTGACCGCATGGTATCTCCAGTCATCAACGTAGGCTATCACTGGTGCAATCATTTTGTTTAATAGACATCAGGGTGTATTGTGAGTGGTTATATTTTGGTACTGCTGAATAATTTATTGGGCCGGTCCAGTTCGCAATTTTGTTTGCACAGCAGGGCCTCTTGCTGAGCTGACTGAGGACCCAGTCTTTCAGCTTGACTGTCATTCTGCTTTCTGCCAAAGTGGCGGTTTTAGGACGGATCCGAATTGCAACCGGGGGAATTCCCCCGTTCCAAGTCAACTTTGATTGGCATGATCAGGGGTGTTTTCTGTACTGAGTGGTGTTGTCTTGTTGATGTTGGGCTTATGGGTACCAAACGTGAATGCCACTTAGTGAGGTAAAATATATCCACGTGCTGCAGAATTTCATTCCCACTTACTTGTCTGGCAGGGCAACAGGAACTTTCTGTGACTGGGGTATGCTGAGGAGAAGTTCGCTAGCTCAGCACGTACCTCTGCCATGTCTGGCACTTGCAAGCGAGGGTGCCAGTGATGTTGGAGTTTCCAGTTATTTCTGCCACTTTATAGCACTAATGATTTAATGGTTGTTGGTGGTGGGTGGGAACAGTGCCACCCCTGTAGTTTAAAAACAGCATGCTAATTAAAAGAGACAATTAATCTTAGAGTTAATGGAGTTGCAAATTGGCCAAGGAACTTCATAAATCGGTAAGATGTGCACATTTGTTTCCAGGTCAATGGTGTGGCTGGAAACTTTGGCTGGGTTGACGGACAGCAGTGTTTGTGTTAAAGATGACATCGCATGGCTGTTAGAGCGATACGGCCAGCGGTCAGGGATATATCATGCGGGGAAACTGGGAGAAGATCATCTGGAAAACAGACAACGCCGCTTCCTGCCTCCCCTGGTCCTCCGGGGAGCCGAATGGCTGTCAGGGTAAAAAGAAAAACCTGAGGCTGCAGGGGTGTGAAAATGACTTGTGAGGAAGACGGATCGTGTCACGGTGCGTCGCCGCTTAAGATGGCCGCACTCTCCAACCAGATGCACGTCAAAGTATGTGCCTCAAATATTTTGTGGGTAGCGGTGGGGGTATCGGTTAAACGGTCTTCAAGGCCCAAAAATAGCCCATAGGATGGAGCCAGCGCCGTTAGCAGCGAATGCCTCGGAGTTCAGCGTTAACCCAAATTGGTCAGAATTATCCGGAGCATCTGGAGCGGATTTCGTGTATGTGTGTGCACGTGTTTGTGTGTGTGTGCGCACAAGAGCTCTTCCAAGAGGTACTACAGAAATGAAAACAAGTTCATAAGCTGTCTGTATGCTTACATGAAAGCAGCCCGGTGCAGAGACATAGGTCACATGTTAGAGACTGCAACCAAGCAGTCTGACTGGATGTATTACTGACTGGGCACCTGGAGGCAAGGGAGCTGCAGGCGAGGCAGGGCACCGGAACATATGGGTGTTTGCCTTTATGCGTGTGCACGTGTTAGGCGCATGTATCTGTTGGCGTGCATGCATATACCTCTGTGTGAACATGTGTGCATGCGTGTGATTGGAGGGACCCAGTTTAAAAAAAATGAAGGTTGCGGTGACAGTCACTCTTTAAGTGGATAATGACACATGAAAGGCCATTTTCAGCAGGAAATGAAAACTGTATGGAAAGTTAATATCCTGTGAAACAGCAGAGAGGTAAAAAAAAAAAAAATCTTTGGGAAGAATGTGAGATGGTTTGGGGGGGGGGGCAATATTTTATGATGAGATTATGAGTTCACATCACTATATCATTCATGACCCAACATATGAAAAGGGAGGTGTTTGACCTATAACACGAAAGACTGACGTAACCAGACATGTGTACTGCTTCTGTTTTCATTTAATGAATTCGTTACCCAGATCATCTCCTCAGATATCTAAGAGCTCACCCTCCTCTTTCTAGTCAACAAATGTGTGGAAGATGAAGTCTATAGTAAAAGTATTAATAGAGACATGACATCATTCATAGGTGCAGCAGAGAGTTTAGTTATTTGCTTAGCACATGCAAATTGCGTGATGTGAGTGATGAGGGACCTGCCTTCTGGGTGTAGATTTGGGTGTGGATGGTAGGGGCGTGTCCATAGTAGTGCGGGAGGTACCATATGTGTTTGTAGGAGAGGGGGGTTTTGGGCCGATTTGCTCCCTATGAATGTTAAAACCAAACCTACACTCTTGCATGCCTGGGTCTTTCATGATCCAATTTTGGAGTGACCTGAGAACAGGTGGAGGCACGTCCGGCCTTTTGTCTCCAACAGCCCACATGTAAAACCACACCTGGGAAGAGAGGTGGACAAAGCAGCTCTTTGTGTGTCTGACAGCGGTGGCCACTCTGCTTAATGGCTTAATGGCAGACGTTACGGCTTGGGGCTCGTGCCAACTGGCGCATGGTTCAAGCATCAGGGCTTCTGATGATTCTGGAAGGTCAGTAGAATTTAGAATTAGGTGATCAGTGGTCATTGTTGACCCACCACAGCACACAGTGCACAACAATGAAATATGTCCCCTGCATTTAACCCATATGTGACATCGTGACATAGCAGGGGGCAGCTAATTTAGCGCCCGGGAGCAGTGCTTGGGGGTGGTACCTTGCTCAGAGTACCTCAGTGGTGCCTTGTTGGTCGGGGATTTGAACCAGCAATCTTATAATTACAAGCGCGCCTCACTGACCATTAAGACACCACTGCCCACATGGGGACCAGGAGGATCCTACCATAGGCACAACAGTACTTGCGTGCAGGAATCACATAATCCTCACCCTGAGTTGACAGTTATCCTAGGGGCTGGGACTACAACCTCTTGGTCATTAGTCTAGTTGTGTACTGTTGGTTCAGTACCATTCCAGCCTCTGAGAACTTGATCCATAAAGCACATGTCAAGAGCATTGACTTTGTGTGTCCGTACTTCACTGACTCTTTACTGTCCTCATTCACTCCTATCCAATCTATCATCTCTCCCCGCTTTTTTGTCATTTAGAAGAGCTTGAATTATTTACAACATCCTTTTACCTTTACCCCTTGTCATCTTGTTTGTGTCTATTGTTAATCTCCTTCCTTATTTCCTCTCTCGTTCTCTCTCTCTCTCTCTCTCTCTCTCTCTCTCTCTCACTAGGTTCTCAAATTAGTTCCAGAGGCTCATCTATAAATGATTAGACCCAAACCACTGTGTGCCTTTGTACGTTGGGCTTTTGTAGTTTGTCTGTGTGCATGGACCCTCGAGGGATTGGGTTGAGTTTGGGTGAGTGTGGTAATTGGACGTACAGCTGTTAGACTGAATGGGCCACGGTGGAGCTATGACACGTGCTTAAATAAAAACCAACCTAAGACAATGTACAGTTTTGTAAAAAATAAAGAAACCCTGTCACTCAAGCTAAAAGACTCACTTCTGGTTATCTCAGAAGTCAGAATACCCTTTCTGGATACCATAGATCTCTGAATATCACGAAATAAAGATCTCTCTTCTAGTTGCAAATTCACCTTCAAGGTGCAAAGCCTTCTTATACTCTTAAAACAGTTTTATGGTTGTGATTTCCTCAATTTGACTACTGTGTATGTTAGACACACAGGGTATGAGTGCTGTAACCTACCAGACTGACAAACTCACTCCACAGCCATGTGAAACACTTATCGTCCATGTAGGGTGACTTGATATCTAGGCATCCGGAACACTTCTTGCACGGGGTGACATGATACATCGGTATTCTGAATAATTCTTGTCCATGTCAGGTGATTAAGAGACATCATGCACATGTCCCTTCTGCACTAGGTGACATCCTTCATATTTATTCTGAAAACCCAGAACTAGTTGAAATTATTCCGCTGAAATCTTGCATCCTTCTTCACTAAGCTTACATCTCCGTAAGCATGGTTAGCATGGGGTTGGTATGAGGTCCAACCTTGGGTACCGTGGTTAGTCTGCTTACGTCACAACAGACATTTGTGGGATGGGGGAGTCAGTAGTCTGTGGTTAGACTGAATGATGAATGTGGCGCTTTTATTGGGAATCACTGGCTCTGAAGGGCAGATTTTTGGTCTGGAATTAGAATTCAGAGCACTGCCCAATAGCTAAAACTGCATTTATCATAGCTACCGCCCGAACTTTGGAATTAGCAGCAGAGAAAGCAACAATAATAACACTAATCATCCTACTTTCTGCTTCGAGCATCATACTAAATCTGTCAGGCGGCTTTAAGACCGCAGTAAAATGAGCTGTATGACGTCGCTGTGTTGACACTTCCAGATGAGTTTGGCGCCCTGTTGGGTTATCTGTGGACAAAGACGGCTTCGTGGGAGTAGACTGGGCACAGTGCCTGTACACTCATCCGGGTATTCGTTACAGCGACGTGTCTGGCACCCATACCCCTGATGCAGTACCCGATCTACCTATTACACTAGGATCAGGGCGTTGACAGCAGCTCCAACGAAGGCTCACCTGCCTCTCGCTACCTGTAAAGCTTAGGTAATAATATGGTGAGGTCATCTGCTAGAACGCTGCGTACCCTACCCAAGTATTTTTATTATTGGCGTGGCTGTATGTGGCACGCTTGGGGAGATGACACCAAACAAGATCATTAGTCTGGATTGCTGTGTGCTGGGCTATCTCAGATCCATGTGAACATGCTTGGGAAGAAGATCCTAGCCTGGTTCATGTCTGTTTCTCTGCTTTACCTCAAAAATGCATCCCAAAGCTGTTAAAAATCACATAAGGGTTACAGAATCTTTATATGATACTATGCTGATAGTCAACGGTAGAGGAGCAGCGTGGATTTCCTGTTGTCTGGCTGTGTGCATACGCATGCAGAGCCATGATTCCTCCTATCTTTTCCTTCCAGGTGGCCATCAAGTCCATCCGTAAAGACCGGATCAAGGATGAGCAGGACATGGTGCACATCCGCCGTGAGATTGAAATCATGTCCTCCCTCAGACACCCTCACATCATTTCCATCTATGAAGGTCAGTCTGCCCATGAGAAAGACCACCCCTAACTTCATCCAGATGTTCTACCTTTATGCTGTACAAATTTCTGTCGCACTTGTGATAAAGCATCACAAAGCTAAATTAATAGGCTACGTATAAATATTTAGCACATACTGTATGTATGCTTTCCTAAGTTTTGTGCCTCGGGGAGTGCATGGAAAGTGTCGAAGTTATATTTGGCAGTTTTTAAGGGCACGTTCATTTTAAGTAGGGTGTGTGTATGTTTATAGAGCATTTGAACGTTTTTTAAATAGAGCTGTTGGTTAAGGCGAGTCCACGCGTCTCCTCACTCCGTGCGTGACTGTGTGGCGTGTGTTTGAGTCTGCGTTTTGGCTCTGTTTGGTGGGGAGGTTGGGTGGATGGGGGGGGGTCCACACATCAAAGGGGTCTCTTCTTCATCTTGGCCTCGTCTTGATCTCCCAGCCAGACATGTGTTGACATTTACAGCAGCCCAGCCGGGAATCACACTCTCTGACCCCCCCCCCGCCCACACACACACACACACACACACACACAGCCCCCCTTCTCCCTATCCCCACCCCTCTCCCAGCCTGTTTTCGGAACCACCTCCCGGCCCATTGATCCCACTGATGATGTAAGACCTCTATGTAGACCTGCCAGCCAGCACATTCCTCTGATGTACCTCATACGGCCATGTGTTGGCCGGCTTGCTGTTGGGCGGGGGGGGGGTGGTCTCCGCCTCTCCAGCCATCGCTATCATTTAACCTGGACTTAGAAAGGCAGAACTTGAGTGCCCAGAGCTGCAGTCTATACCTCTAGGTGTTCATCGAGAATAGTTGCCTTCCACCGGGTTTCGTGGCTCAATTACGACGCAGCCATTTGTGTATGTTTTTCAGAGTGGGATTAGGGAACTCCCCTTTTAAATGAGGCTTTGGAGACCATTCTGTCTGCCATCTTCTGAGTCAGCATTTTTTTTCTCTCCTGCATCTCCAATGGCTTGTGTTGTGGGGTGGACTCCCCCAACATAGCCTGAAAATCCATAAAGTCAGATATGTGCTTCTGTCAACACTCTTATTAGCAGCAGTTATTTTCTTCTTTCTTTTTCGTGGGGAAACAGAAACAGATGCATAAACATTTTCTTCCTGTTTTCGGTCTGTGTTGATTCTGCGTGTCACAAGTGTTTTAAGTGGACTGTCTGTCACTTGAAGGGTAATGCTTAGCCTCATAACCCAGCCCCAGAACCCTTTGTTCAGAATGAAAAATCAAAAATATAATCTTGCTGTAAAAGTGTTATAAAAATGAAGGGAAATAATTCAGGCCTGACTCGGGTTAAACTTAAGGGCAACTTGGCAAAAAAACTGCATAAAGAGACATACTAAGACCAAGCTGAAACAACTGTGGTCCAATTGGTACTAGCCCAGGCCAATCGATTTAACATGCTTGCACAGAAATACTTCCCACTTAAAAGCTCAGAAGGAATGAACGAGCGTGAGGCCCAGAGCAGCGAGGCTGACCCAGGATCAGTGGGCACGGCATCCACGTCCTTCTAATTATAGCGATCTGGAGCCAATCTCTGAAAACAAATGGGAAAAGTAACAAAACAGTCTGTACTTACAGCAGCGCCTGGCAGGCATTGCGTTAGCTAGGTAATACTGCATCAGCAGTAGGGCTTTAACTGGCAGGTCACGGTCGAGACCACCTGCCCACGCAAAGGACCGACTTGCTGGGACTTGTCTGCGGCTTAGGTGCTGGGAATCTGCCTCAGCCCAGACCCCTAGTGACTCCAGGGAAGTCGCTTCTGGAGAGGAAGGGTTAGTGCCTTGGTTGGAACCACAAAGCAAACTTTGTTCTGACGTTCGGAAGTTCGACGCTAGGTAGTCTGCGCTCAGGCATTAGTGATGCGCATGCTGATTCACTGACATCAGATCTAATTATATGAACCACAAAAGGAATTTGTAGTTGGGTGGTTTAGTCTTATCAGCACAGGAAGTGTGACTGTTTTTAGGAGAGCTGCGTAAGAAGGGTAGCTAATAAGACAGGCAGCCAGAGCACTGGGCCTGTACTCTGACGTGGGCCAGTCAGACGTCATTAGCAAGCTGCATGTGACCCATGAGGTGTTGAGGTTTGAGTGGGATGAGTGAAGGTGCTTCATGGCAGCCTGAGGACGTGCGACAGAATGACCATCTGGCCGACTGTGGCTGGTGCCCTCATGCATCACAAACGACGCCAACGGTCCTGCTGTTTGGGGAGGGTGCATGACACATCAGCGTCTGTACTATGGAGCATCCAAATCTCTGAGTTAGACACACTGATTTAGATGCAGTGACACAATCAGAAACAATCACTGCCCATCCTCGAGGTTCCAGAAACCTCGAGCTGGACTCCCTTTCGCCTCACTGGCTGTAGCTGACCTGTCTGACCTCTTCTGCTCCCTCGGCAGTGTTTGAAAACAAGGACAAGATAGTGATCGTGATGGAATATGCCAGCAAGGGCGAGCTGTACGAATACATCAGCGAGCGGCGCCGTCTGAGCGAGAGGGAGACCCGCCACTTCTTCCGGCAGATCGTCTCCGCGGTTCATCACTGTCACAAGGTGAGGTGACTACCGTACCCAGGTACGAATCCCAGAGCCGAACGGAGCAATGGGCTGCGGATTTCCAACAGAGTCGTACTAAACCACCGACATGCCAACACTGCGAAATGTGAGAGGCTTTGCTAGTTGTGAAGTATGCATGGCTAACTCTAGGCAACGGGAAGCAAAACAGGTCAATATTCCGTACAGTGTGACGTGCCAGCTGTCCCCACACTAAGGAGCAGTGGACGAACTGCATCTCACTTTCAAAGGGCAAACAGATCTTTCTCACAAGCTATCAAATCCCGGCTGCCTTGTGACTAAATCAGTTTCTGGAAACGCCCGGATCCCCAGGGTGAATTGGGCCGGCCCAGGTCCTCCCAGCTGGGGAGTGGGTGATGTCATCGATCCATCCAGCACAGCCCACATACCAGGGCTTGGGGAGTTACCACGAGCAGCTAAAGGGAGGACGTAGTGTTTATGAGGCACTGAGCATACAAAAAGCTGACTAAAAACACGCTGTGCAGGCGTGCGGTCGTTGGGGTTTCTTCATCTAAAGCTCGATCTTATAGCCCACATGCTAATGACTTTCACAACCTGCATCTGTTGGGAAAACATTGTTCATTTTTGGATTCAATTAAAAAGACTTGGTTTATGTGACACACTTGTGGGTAAATCAAGAGCCCTCACTGATGACATCATAGAGATGCATGCGGTCCGTTTTCCGAAAATGAAATACAGATTCTTAGAACTTTATTGCCTGCTCGGTGATTTCCTTCCTTCTCCCTGAGATTTGTCCGGCCAGTACCTAGCACCGGTTTCCTTTGGTGGAAGTCATCTGGCCTGTTAGCATCCTGAACATCATATCCAACTGCTGAGTCTGTTTTGGTTCCTTCCAGAACGGGGTGGTGCACAGGGATTTGAAACTGGAAAATGTGCTACTGGATGAAAACTGTAATATAAAGGTAAGACCACATTTTGAGACGTGTGTGTTTGCGAGTCTCTCGGCTGAAACGCTGCCCCCCTGAGGATGATTTTGGCAACACAGCTCATCTGTGTCAGTGTCCCCGTCTGTCAACCAGCAGGAAATATTGGGGGGGGGGGGGGGGGGGGGGGGGGGGGTTATTGCTGAGAGAGGGCGGTACGGGTCATATGAAAAAACCCCGAGAAGGAACAGCCAGCAGACACTCAGGAACAGGATGTGTGCCCAACAGGATGGGCTGGGATCAGGAGATGTTGGCAGGATGAGAATTGTGTGCTAACACGCTGGGGGGGTGGGGGCATTCTGAGTATCAATGCCTTTCATGGAGCTGAGAGGTCGCTGAGAATTTGTCCCTTTTTCCGTCGCTCACTCTTGTGTAGATTGCTGACTTTGGCCTTTCCAACCTCTACCACAAAGACAAGCTCCTACAGACCTTCTGCGGCAGCCCGCTCTACGCATCGCCCGAGATAGTCAATGGAAGACCATACCATGGCCCAGAGGTACCAGTGCAGATGCCAGTGACTAATACCACTGTCTTCCCCTGCTGTTCACGTTGCTGTCAAAGTTGTTGATGTCTGGTAGCTAAGAGATGAGAGCGAATTGCTCTGGTCTGATAGCTCAACCAAATGAGAATGTCCACCTGGAAGGACAAAGAAATGATTTATAGATCCGTATAATAGTCATAATAAATTACCAATGACTATACATGTTCCATAGACATTTCCAGATTATCTCGTTTTCCAAGTTAATCTGTCACAGAGCAAATCAGGAAAGTTATTTATTTTTTGGAAGTCACATGGTCCACTTGAATTAATTTGCCATGATTTACTGTGGGGCTCAAAAAAAAACACAGATAACTATCAAAGTTCCTGAGACCTAGTCGGAAAAACCCCGAATTGCAGATAACGCCAGGAGTGAGGAGACCAGCCGCCTCTTGGTAATTTCCATGTAAGCCGACAAATCAAGGAAACTCCCACTGTGAACAGTCTGTCTAAAAGCCGTTAACACAATCTCAGCCCAGCGAGGTGGGGGGTGGGGGGTTTGCTCGCCTGTAGCATAATGAGTCATCTGGCGACGTCGGCATGCGACTACCAAGTGATTGACAAAGGTAGAGCACCCCCTGTGGAACAGTGCATGAATTACAGGTGGCTAGACAGCAACAGCTAAGTCAGTCGGGATGTTGATTCTGACAACTGTCTTACAATAAAATCGCATATAAAATGTCAACAAGAGCAGGATGAGTCAACGTTTCAGTCCATTGAGCTTGCACAGCTTGAGAGAAACAACAAACAAAATATATCCCAGCAGAAAAGGTCTTCAGGTAACATGACATATGCTGCCTTTTCAGGTTGACAGCTGGGCTTTGGGCGTACTGCTATACACCCTGGTCTATGGGACCATGCCGTTCGATGGAGGCAATCACAAGACCCTCATCCGCCAGATCAGCAACGGCGAGTATCGAGAGCCCACCCAGTCGTCAGGTGAGTCTTACAGCCGAAACGAGCAGCTAGACATGTATGCGCCTGGCTCCCCACTGGAAACTGAGGGTGCAGAGGACTACAGCTTTAAGAACCCGAAGCACAGGGTTAAAAACACTGAGTCCGATCTTTAATTGCACTTTGAGAAGCTGAGAACCAAGAGCTCCCCGTCAGTGATTTTAACCCCTAGCAGTGAATTTGTTGTGCTTTTTTAAGTAGAACTGGTACTTTTTATTCAATTACTTTCCAGGCGTTTTACCGGGTTCTTCGTTGGTTTTAATTTAAATCAGTAATTTTTATGTCAAGCTACTCATACAAAATTATATTTTGGGGAAAACATCAGCTCTTAAGATGAACGTTTATCTGGAGGTGAAGAAATTTATTATGAAGGAAAACACCTTGTGAGAATACCAAACAGTTAATGCCTAGCAGACAAAAAGCAGACAAAAAACAAAACTTGTGTCCTAAATAACAAACTTGTGGGAAGGCCGCGGGTCATGGAAGCGGCGGGCACAGTGTGGGCTTCCCGCCAGGAAGCAGGCCTGAAGTCTACCTCACTATCTAATCAGCAGGCCGCAGATGGAAATCGGCAGAATTCCTTTAGCGTTCCTGCCCCCACATGCCACAGACCGTCTGCTTTTCCTGTCTCTCCCAGCCCATTTAAATCTGTTCGGACTTGTTCTGATTTTGATTCTGGCATGTTCTGTTTGTAAGATCTGTAAAAAAACTCAAATAAAGCAAGCAGTAGGTATTACAGAGGTCATGAAAAGTGACCTGGAAACGAAAAGGTGCTTGTAATACTTGAATGTGTAGTATATATGTGCTTAAGCAACTCTAAATATGCATATACTCATATGAATAGTTTTTGTTGTAGGAGTAGGCTTTGGTTTCCGTAGTGCAGTGGTTAACACATTCGTCTAACAAACAAAAAGTCCTCAGTTCAGAACCAAGTTGAGTTATGGTTTCACTTTGTTTTGGGAGCAGCATGTGGGATAAACCTCTGTGCCTGTGATTGGATGGTTGCAGCTTTGAGCCCTTGATCCCGCCCCCTAACCCCCCAGCTCCATGGGTGCCGCTGCAGGTGGCTGACGTTCACTATCGAGCTCACACTCACTTACACGTGGGTCATGGAGAGCAAGATGGGGTAAACGAAAAGAAACATTAGACATTTTGGGCCCCATGAAAGCATATCGTATTGGGCCACCATCCCAGACCAATCATATCATGTTCCTAATTATTTAGGGCCCCTTTGCCCCCCCCCCCCGCCTCGTTTTTGGCACCCCTGGGTATCTGTGGGTGTTTCAGTTTCTCAGCCAAAAATCAGAGCAGTAAAGCTACGTAGTACAGGAAAGGTACGGGACTAAAGGGTGATGTCATCCGGGCTTTCCTGTTCCCCGCAGACGCCCGCGGGCTGATCCGCTGGATGCTGATGGTGAATCCAGAACGGCGGGCCACGGTGGAGGACATCGCCAACCACTGGTGGGTCAACTGGGGCTGGAGGAACAGCGTGTGCGACTGTGAGGCTCAGCGGGACGCCGGCTCACCCATGCTGGCTCGCCTACTGGACTGGCAGAGCCGCACTGAGCCCCGCTCCGCCAGGGCACCGCGGCCCGACCCGCCGCCCTTCGCTCACCAGCGCTCCAAGAAGTCCAAGAAGGATGGGTCGGCGCCCTCTTGTGATGGGGATGATAAACCTGGTTTGAAGAGACCCAAGAGCATCCTGAAGACCCGGCCCCCTGGCGAGCAGCGTTCCAGCAGTTTGGGGGAGGTACAGCTGGGGGCCGGGCCACTCCAGCAGGGAGCAGAGGTATGCTCCAGTCCCGAGCGTGAGGAAGAAGACGAGGAGGAAGAGGAGGGAGAGGAGCCCACCCTGTCTGAAGGTTCACCCACCAAAATGGCACCCACCCTCCCCAAGAAAGGCATTCTGAAGAACAGTCAGCAACGGGAATCAGGGTACTACTCATCCCCCGAGCGCAGTGAGTCTGCCGAGCTCCTAGGGGGCGCCATGCTGACCTTGTCCACGGGCTCACAACCAAAGCGGTTTGCCGGCAGGAAGGGTATCCTCAAGCGGAACGGGAAGTACTCCACCTACAGCGGCCCGCCCCCTGCTGCCCTCTCCGGGGATCCCCCGCCCGGCGACTCGGGCCTCTCCCGCAGCCAGAGTCGCCCTTCCAGCATCGTAGCTGAAGACAGCGGCCTGACCGGCGCCACCTTCAGCAGGGTCGACTGGCCCCCTGCCTCCACCCGGCCCAACATCAGGGTGTGTGTCTCTGCGGAGAACCTGCTCCAGCTGGCTGGATTCAGGGGCCTCCAGGCAGCGTCGGGACTCCACGGGGGCAAGCTGAGCCGGGGGGGGCAGGGCTCCCCGGGCGACAACGGCAGCTTCTCCTTGCTGGGCGACCTGGACGACATGACTCAGGTGTACCAGCAGGCGCTAGACATCAGCAGCAGCTTGATCTAGAGAGAAGCAAGACTGGGGATACGGGGGGAGGGGGAGTGTGTGTGTGTGTGTGTGTGTGTGTGGCGAGATACAGACGACCAGTGAGTACCTGGGATAGTCCGTGTGGCAGCTGTGGGCCGCTTTATCAGAGTGAAGCCCACCCTGCACAGGGATTTGACTCATACACGTAGAAAAACACACAGGCACAAACATAGAAGCCCAGAGATATGCAGAAACCACGCCTCAGAGAAACCCTGAGTCTCACACACACGCACTCACCCAGTGCCCCCGCCTGTCTCCCAGTGGTCATCTCCGGGGCACGCGGCCACACTCGCGTGTGACTCTGTCATGTCATGCCCCGCCCCTTGCCTCTTGTTGTGTCCAAATGTTTACATGCTGTGTAGAGGGCGAGTCGTTAAGCGGTCGGCGCCCTGGCTCTCCAACCCGTCGCTAGTTACGGGTCGCCAGTCTGGGTTTACAGAAGCACCTTAAATCTCACCCAGAGCGGCGTTTCTCGCCGTCCCTACAAACCAGGGTCCTGCTTCCTCGATATTTGCTGTTTCTTCTCCCAGAAAAGGTGACGCGATGGGTATTTGCTCACCCAGTGTCTCCAATCCCCATGTGGAACTGACATATATGATTATCGTGTAACTCGATCACCTTATATATGACAGAAAAAAACCTTCACATGTAAAATGTGAGGCTACATCTTGACTTGAGGGCATGCATGTCCAGTATTTACAGACTTAGGTATGGCATGAGGAATGTGTGTGACCTCTGTAGGAAGTGCCTTTTAAATCCATATCTTGATTGTGTATGTCATTTCCTAAAAGTGGAGACCAGGTTAGTCAGTCACTGAGTGTGGTCTTCTTGATGAATGTTGACACCCAGGACCTAAAAAGAACTGCTAGAATGCTACCCCGTCCCCCTTCATCAGTGTGGAGCATCATGGGAGATGAAACTGGGCCAGTCACCCCTACATAGAATCACAGGGTCTCCCATGGCCCAGTTGGGTCTTGTGGTGATGGCCTTGCAGTTGACTGGAAAGCACCAGTCAAACTATACTGTCCTCTGGTTCCCTCCTGAGATTCCACAATTAAATACTTTAAGACAAATATAAACCCCGTCTCCTCTTAAACCCTTTTTCTTATGGAGAGTGGCCATTCAGAGACGTTTCTCTGGTGTTTAATCCCCTTTCAAAAGGGAGAGTGAGAAAGAAACATTCTCAGATCTTGTTTTCATTGTCTAGGGTTACTGTTTACTCCAAGAGGGAAATATTCCGCTGATTACTTAGCGGGCCATAGAAACAATTATAGACATGATTGTAGGCCAAGACGCATTTGCACTGGTGGCTGTGATGTTGTAACGTTAGACACAGATGGCGGTTCCTCTCTTGCCAGAGATTTAAATTCCTGGCCACTGTCGAGCTTTGTCATGTGTGTACTCGTTTTATGAGCACGTGAGATAGTGACATAGATAGTGTTTTTTTTTTATTCTGAAGAAAGACAGAGGAAGGTGTAAAATGAGAGATAGAGTCAGAGATGTAGATTAGTTGAGGAATGTGGAGATTTGGTGATGCGTTGACCTCTGATCCCTCTCCCCTAGAAGAGGAATGAGAGGTGATGAGGAAAAGCCATGTAGGATGTAAGTAGGAAGATGGAGTATGAGCGCGATAAGCTGAAGGAGTGTGGGAAGTCTTGTTTTAGAAGCCAAAGAAGGAGAAGAGCTTTAATGGAGGGAGCCAATCACGGGAAACCAGGAAGAGACAGCCGCAGTTGAGAGGTTGTATTTTGTGCTGAAATACACCAAAGAGCAAGAATGTACTGCTTTTAGACCCCCCCCCCCCCACACCTGTTTTCCTGGGCTCTCTCAGAAGAAGATTGTGCATTTGAGCCGAAGAGCTTGTGGACCGACTTCATAGCAGTCGGAAAATGGGGGCCGTCACAGAGTCCCAGCCAATCAGCGGCCATTGGCGGAGCACTTAGATGAAATGAGCAATGCTGGGAGAAGGCCATGCCCAATAGGATTCCTTCGAGGGGTGGTGCATAGTGTGGGCTGGTGCCCCAAGGATGGCGATCCTAGTGGGGATGCTTCACAAGTTGGGGAGCTACAGCGCGTTTTCCAGCCGCGTCCTTTAATCAGTTGCCAGGGCGATCTGCAATGCCGTTCCCATAGACGCAGCCCAAAGGAGCAGTGCCACGCTGAATGTTTGTACAGTTCAGTGTGTAGCAAGGTCTTGGGTCAAAAAAGACACACTCAAGGTGACCTGTATTTGGTTTTGTATTGTTATTGACATTATTGTTGTTGTTTAACTGGATTTACAGTGATGAAATTATACTATGTTAGTATTTTGATTAATAGCGCTTTTGTTTTTGATTCTACAAAATATAGATACTTTATATTGTTTTATTTTTTATGGCAGAAACTGAGTTAGTTCCTGATTTTAGCTGCTGGCCAAGAATAAATTTTATTCCAGCATGAGGGTGGTGTCTGCAGTTGTGGGCGGAGCCAACTAGGAAGGGAGGGGCCCAGCACATGACCACCGAGCCAACACCCACCAGCCTCATCTCTTGGCCTGGTGTCATGTGACCTTGCTGGCTAACGTACCACATACAAGGAGCTGTCGCTATCAGGTGACTACGACGCATGACAGTGCCTAGTGCAGAGAGGGAAAAATCACGCTAACTTGCTTTCTGCCATACTGGAAATAACAGGTGCATGTTCTGTAGGAGGAAGTGTAATATTAGGAGAACTTGACTGGATATTGCTATGGTAACAATAGTAATAATATGATATTTAAGTATTCTTTTTTTGTTACGGTTCATTACTATTGTCGTTAATGACATGATTATTATTTTTGGTAATAATTTCTAAACCTGGACTGCTAAGGTGCTTTCTGAATAATTCCTTTGCTATCAGTATGATCATGTTTAGGTATAATAATCAGAATTATTATCATTGTTTTGTATGTCTTTTTTTTTTAATTTATAGATGGTAAAGCCATTTAACATGGCATATAGCTACTCTGTCCATGCTACAACTTAAGGCCATGTGGAGGGAAGTGGCAGAATCGACAGGGGTCATCGTGACAGGCAGTGCTTTAGTTGTGTTGTAATAGCCTCGGTCTACTCGTCAGCCAGTTATGATACGGTGCTGCAATAGCCTTGATCATTGTGTAACTTTACAGTGATTAGGATGTATTGTCCTTCTGTTCCCTGGGTTCTTCGCTGGAAATCGTGGAATGAAAGCCTGCTTGCCCCCCTCTTTCCACCCTGACAATGCCACTGTAGTACTGATTCAAATAAACTGATAATTTTTTCTCTGACTCCTGTCTTCTTTCACATTTTCTGTGTCATTAAAGTGAATGATGCTGGTCCCCTGCTGTTCCCTTCCTTCCGATGAGCTAAATACATAAAATGTTTCCTTAGCCTCTCCTACTGCAACTAGATGCAGAAATGTATTTTTAAAAGTATTTCCATGACTGAAAAAATGCACTCTGGGTTTTCTCTGTGTAGATTCCACCCCTGCAGCTTGGACCCAGCCTGGCCAACCACCGCTCTTTGAGATGACCGAGGCAAATGCCGCTGACGCGCAGCGTATATCAGGAACACATTTCCGAAAGCTTTGAGGCACACTTCAAAAGGCAACCCCCCCCCCCTTTCCCAACTTTTTATTTTGGAAGAATTAAGAACAAAAAAGGGCAACATGAGTAGTGTAGGGAACGGGCACGACGCCGGGAAGGAGTCAGTCCGTGTTTCATATGGAGCTGAGCAGGAAGAGAGTTCTGCGGGCCTGGATGGAGGGTCTCCACGCTCAGAGCGTGCAGATGGGGGGAATAGGTCCAGTCAGGAGTTTCTGGCGAGTTTGGCTGGAGTGGCAGGCAGGATATTCCACATTCGGGGCTGGAAGGGAAGTGAAAGTCGATCTGTCCATTCAGAGCAGGAAAAGTAAACATTAACCCGGCAGCGGACCGGCCCAGCTGCTGGACAGGAGAGAAGCCACGAGGAATTGCTTTATGGGGCTGTGGCAGCGGGGTGCTTCTTTATGATACCCCCACTGCCCTCTCCTCTTTACCCTCCTATTTTTAGTCCCGGTACAGCTATTCTGGAATCGCTCACTGGCTACCGCGGTCCAGCCTAGCCGCTCCCGGCCGCTCTCAGGAATTCCTGGCCCGGACTCAAACCTCCACGGAGCCGGTGTGCAGGGGCCGCCAGGACTCTCATTACAGACGCTCACTCCTAAATAAGAGCTGGAGACGAAGGCGGGCGCAGGGGGGCCTGGATCGGGGGGCGGCGGGGCCAAGGGGAAACCGTATATGTATCGGATTTTCTCCTGCCATGCTTACGTACGACCGGCTGTGTGAGTGTACAAAGCTCATGCCTGCATTCATGGGTGTGCGTGCTTGTGTATGCAGCGTGTGTGTGTGTTTGTGTGTGTATGTGTAGTCTGCCCAACAAAAACAACACTAATGAGGTAATTTCTGTATTCCTGGACGGCTTTTTTCGCTTTCAAAGGAAATGGTTTGTAGCCAGACCGCTAGAGTCGAGCCCACCTGTTTGTGGTGGTGCATTGCTCTCCGAGGGTGGTGTTCATCATTCTCCATTTAACCGAAACGGCACCCTGACTCCACCCTTCCTCTGGTCTCTTTCGAAGTGGCCTGTGATCAGAAGATCTGAATCTGACGGTTGGCAGAGTGATGTCACCACCGAACGCACCAGAGACTGGCCCTGCTTTTTGAAAAATGTACATTGCGTTGGCTAAATGGTAAATGTGGGTCCAACAAGAGCAGCTGCCGCACCAAGCTGACCATGTCGATTCCCTGTCAGGGGCTCAGTGCTGCTTTAGGGCTGCGTTCTACAACATACTAGCATATGCTTAAGTGGGGGGCGGGGGGGGGGGGTCTGGTTTTCAGAGCATGCAGCCCCCTCTTTTTAAGAGCAAAACTGTGAGACCTCAATGAGCATAATTTCAAAAACACTCCGTGGAAAGGTCATAGGTGCAAGAAAATCAATACTTTTCATTCAAACTTAATGAATGTTCTCCATAGGAAAATGTAGCTCGCAGTCATAAGGGGTTAGCAGTGATGATAGCCAGTGCCTCAAAGCAGTTGGGCCCTCGCTAGCTGGGCATGGCTCTGGACTTTATATGAACCGAAAGATGTTTTTTTTTTAAGGCGCGTTATTGTGTAGAAGTGAGTGCCAGTCTGCAGCGACGCAAAATCCAATTTAGCTTTATTACAGAGACTTGGCATTTCTCAGCTGGAGTTTCTCAAACCAGGGCCCAGTTTGAAAGGGAAGGCGGTGCCGACTTCCTGAGCAAGGCCCAGGGAGGCTGCCCGGGTGGTGCCCTCGGCAAGGGGGCGTGGGCCGGCGCGAGGAAGCACAGCAGACGGAATGGCCGCCGCGCACTGACCCGTCGCAATTAAAGATCTCGTTAGCCGGCGCCCGCTGCCGCTGTCGGCGTGCGAACACGGTTGGCCGTGGCACAGGGGACGTGCGGTTTGCAATGGCTGGGTTTTTTGTGCGCGCCGGTTATAGCTCATCCTTCAATTTTGAGCCCCCCCCCCCTCCGCGGCACCTCCGCCCTTTAAGTACAAATGCAGCAGAATCCAGTGAACGCTTGCCCAGCTGCTCTGCATTCCTCTGCTTTACACTTGCGTCTGCCTTTTTCTGGGTCAGTGTTCCTGGGATTAAACTTTTCTTTCGGCTCCCTTTTTTCTGTCTTTCTGTCGCCTTTGAAGTCACGACGTGAGGAAATGCGACATGAGTCTGGACACGGCCATGTGGGGGCGGAGTTTATTACTCAAAAAGTGTCTGAAACGGTGTAGCCATTCTTGCCTACTCATCCTCCTTGCTTGTCACGCTTCTTGCGTGGAAAGATTTCTGTCGGCGACGGCGCTGGTCTCAGCAACCATCCTCTGTTTTTGCCAGGTTCCCGGATCCCAGTGTAAGATACCCGCGGAAGAAAGCAATCATGTTACGATCCTTATACATAGACTAACTGGAGTCTGGAAAGCTTGGTCCTACAAGGAGTTTTATCTCCTTTCCTGGCTTTAAACAAAGCAGGGGGTAGAGGGGGACATGAATAAGTAGGTCTCCCTTAGCCAAGACACATTTCCAGAGCGAGGCAGACAGACAGAGACAGATGTGAGGCAGTGACAGGTCTGTAAGAAAAAATATGTAACCCACCATGAAGATAAGGGAACATTAACCACTCAGGATGGCTGACTCAGTCAGGGCAGGACCTGGCTGGATTGTTCTAGACTATGCCACTCGGGTGGTCCTCTCGTGAACTGGGTTTCGAAGGGTGGTGTTCAGTAACCACTCTGTTGGTCTCGTCAAAGGCTGCGAATCCCCATGAAACAGCATGGAGCCTGTGGATGATGAAGTGTTAACTGCTATATCATTTCTTGGGATTTCAGACTCCTCCACCCTATTCCCTCCTTCATCCATCCATCCGAAGCTCCGTACCCCTATAGCTTGGCGTGTTTTGGTGTTGGATACTTGTCATGGAGAACAAAGACGCGCTCATAGCGATCACTACACCCTGAACCTGCTCTCAGCACGCGATCCACGTGTTTTTATGCGGCGAATTGGAATAGTCGACACCCTCGCAGTAGACATCTGGCTTTCGGCACTGTCCAAAAACTGGGCAGGGGAGCCTGTCAGAGTGGTGTAGGGTTTCGTCGAACTTCAGACAATCGCTGGATTAAACACATTCAAGATGACAGCTATTATTGAGCGCTGCTTCACTGTGTGTGGAGATACCATCTTCACAGGCTGCTGCACTTGGGTGGGGGGCTGGGCAGCAGTTGGGGGGGGCATTGCTTAATGTCAACAGGTAAGTTATCCCTTAACTATTTCCTTCCAGGACCGATGACCATCTGGGGCTTTTTTTCCCGTGGTCTTCTCTTTCCTGATGTGCGGTGAGAGAAAGCGAAGGGAAAAAAAAACGGGCCTTTGAAAACAGATACGTTTCCGACGCGCCCCCCACCCCCCTGGTCTGCTAG
>JAODJW010000001.1:4847317-4861509 GCA_026777045.1 Hyperopisus bebe | reverse complement strand
GGGGGGGACTGGGTTGAAATAAAAGGGAAAATAATTGGGGGGGGGGGGGTGTCACAGGAGAGGAAGGTCCTTGAGCGGGGAGGTTAAGAAAAATAAAGGGTAAAAAAAGAGAAAATAGGGGGAATACATGAGAGAGAGTAGTAGGTGGGGGAAGGGCTGGGGGGGCAAGAAATGTCTTTTCATCTCTGCTCTGGACAGCTGAAGGATATTAGGAGCTTCAAACAGTTGAAATGCCAGAGGCTGGGGGGTGTTTGTTGGGGAGGGTCATAGGTGCATGATGGTGGTTTAGGGTATCCTGCAGGTTAACTGGAGTTTTTGGTTGGGGAGAGGTAATAGGGAACATAAGCTTACAGTCACGTCAAAGGTCAGGATGGGGCGTTCCCCCATGCACCCCGGCCTGCCGCCATCCACACCTCACAGCCGTCCGCCTCAACGCACCAAAATTACATCCGTCGTTTTCTACAGAGCCGTGAGCTAAAAGTCTACTTTCGCTGAACATTGCTATTTCTGCGGATGAGCGGCGTAAGACACGTGTCGCCCATAAACTTGCGCAACGGGCACGACGACGCTGGAATGTTCTAGGTCACCAAAGAGCGAATGGCCGGAATGAAACATGCTGTCACTGGGTCCCTGCCAAGCCCACGACGGCCGTGCCCGCCAGGGACTCCCGAGCTCTGGAAGCTCCCGCCGACTGCAGGGGGGGGGGCACTGGCCTCCCCTGACCAGCTGACGACCGATCGGCCTGCCGCGGGCTTGCATTCCGCGCATTCTGATCCTTGACACTGAGACATATGACCCCCCCCCCCTCACCACCACCATTATCACCATTACCACTTTCATGCAGACTCTAGGGAGGCGGAACACGGGCCGTGGGGAAACAATCAGGTCAGAGATAGAGTGGGGGGTGGGTGATGGTGACTTCCCGGGACCCCAACATGATATTGTATCTGGAACTAATCCCCATTTCCTCCCCCCCGCATACCTCTTCGTCTTTCACTGTTTGTATTCTAATACTTTTAAGTCAGGCAGACTTAAAGTGAATGACTCAATATCAAGACCTACAGACTCAAATTGGTGTATGGCTCAGCAACCTAGGCCTTTGTGCCTGTGGCTGGAAGGTCGTGGGTTCCGACCTCGGCAGAATACTCACACATCCCTTGGGGCCTTAGGCAAGGCTCCCAAGCCCCTGACATGCTCCAGGGACACCAGATAAATGGTTTGACCCCTGTGTTCGGGCGCCAAGCTTTATACGCCACAGTCTACACGTGTACGTCTCAAAGAAGAGCATTATGGGAAACGTGAGAAGGAATGTTCCAATTTACTTCTTTAAATGGCAAATTAAAAAGCATCAGTTGACTCATTGTGCTTCCAGCCATCTTAATCTGGGCTTCGATAAGAAGAATCTGCATGAGCAGTTTTGTGTGCCATCCATGCAGGAGATACGCTCCACCCCGTGTCCAAACACAGTGTTCTCATGCGAGCACACCGTACACTTTGGCATCGTTCGGTTTGATTCAGTACCTCAGTTTAATTGTTTTGGCTCCTTTTGTTTTCCTAGACATATTCCCATTATGTGTCATTATTCAAGAGAATCAACAAAACTTCTGTTTAACTGAGGGATGAAATATCTTCGTCGCCCGCGAACACACAAGAAAGCTGGCATACGAATATCAGAAATATGAAATAAACAAAACTATGTTTTATTGTCCAACTGTGTAAGTATATTGGAATGAGAGAGGGCCTCGCTTAAGGACCCAATGGATATGTGACCATACGACCAAGCGTGGGACTCGAACCGGTGACCTTCTGATTGCAGGCACAGAGGCCTAATCCCCTAAGCCACACACTATACGAAAGCATCCATTTATAAAAACACCGCCTATCTCACAGGGTTAAAGGGAACGCGGCGATGTTTGTTTTCCTTTTGATAAATACTCCACGATGGTCTGGGCACGGCATGCGCAAAGCGGACGTTTCCTCAGGTCGAGGGGCCGTTAGGGTTAATCTGGAAGGCAGTCACCCGCGTAAACAAGCCGTCCATTCTGGCGCACTCCCTCATTTCTGGGCCTTGAGTCACGACGTTCGGTGGCGAGCGGGACGACCCTGGCCTGCAGCCGTTTAGCCTCGCACGGTTTCGGGAAAAAAAAAACACACCCTCTCCCAGACCTGCCTCCTCCAAGCAAAGCTCAGCAGAAAATGCAGTGGGTGGGGATTAACCTTGCCCCCCTTTTTTTAGCAAGGGTGAGTAGGAATGGCATCTGCGGTGATTTCGGATGAGCTGTTATCTTTCACACAGTTCCTTGCAAAGCCTCTTTGTTTTTTTTTTGTTTTTTTCTTTTTCAAAACAACCAGCTTCGTTCCTTTAAAAGTCAGCGCACAGGAATGTGTTATTTTCACTATTTCCATTTTTACCTTTGCCGCTTGGACATTGATTTATGGCAAAGAGGTATTTTTTTATTCTAAAAATAATTCTGTGATAACATCAGGGTGAATGTGTTTTGGGTATTACGTATGCTGGGAGGGGAACAGAAGATGCCAATTAACTCACAAATTCACATGGGTTAATTCTGGGTAATAATGTCACTGAAATGGTCATATTTAAACAATAACCAATAGTTTCCTATCTGTCAGCGTGGTAAATTGGAGAAATGGCCTCAGACATCGGGAGACATTTGCAGCCAGTATGCCTCCTCCAGAGCCTCACACGTGCATTTCCTGTTCAGCTCTCTGCACTGCGCATATCCTGCACAGGAGTGATGCTGCAAAGGTTAGGGATGACATCACGCTGTGCGCGTAACCGCGGATGCCAGAGTGACCGTGCGCGTAACCGCGGATGCCAGAGTGACCGTGCGCATGACCGTGGATTCCAGAGTGACCGTGCATGCGACCGCGGATGCCAGAGTGACTGCAAGTGACTACGGATGCCCGAATGACCATGCGCGTGACCGCGGACGCTACAGTGACCGTGCTCGTGAACGCAGATGCCAGAGTGACTGTGCATGTGACCGCGGATGCCAGAGTGACTGTGCATGTGACCGCGGATGCCAGAGTGACTGTGCATGTGACCGCGGATGCCAGAGTGACTGCATGTGACCGCGGATGCCAGAGTGACCTGCTAGTAGCTGCTTTCCTTGCATAAATCCCACACTGGTACCCTTCCACTAATCAGTAGCTCCCTTAGATTCTTGCCTAGCTAATCCGCATGTTGATTTCAGAATGGCTATGATTCCACGAAGCACTGCCTAGCCTTCATCTACCTGAAAATCATAAGAGATTATATATCAGCTCTTTCTTGCACAGTACGGTTGTGTCACACCTCCAGGTTTAGGGACTGAATCCCAAACTAGTTCCATGTGTGGAGAGCTTGCACATTCACCTTGGGTTCCATGGGTAATCCTATTTCCTGCAACAATGCAGTTAGATGAATTAGTATCTTTAGGTTGCTTGCTGTGTGTCTGTGTGCACCCTACATTGGACCATCAACCCGTCCTGGCTGTTCCTGCCTTGTGCCTTGCATTAGCCTCCAGGTTTTCTGCATCCCATTTCCTGGATAAGAGTTGGATGTCAGCTCTCCAGGTGGCTATGATACACGGCCATTCTATTTTTTGTCTTTTGCCATTATGCTGGCCACTAACAACACAGCTTATTCTCTCAGAGGGGCCAGATATCACAGTCTTCAAGCTACGAGTAGCATCGGAAAAACAAGCCAGTCACAAGCTCTGGAAGGGCTTCAAGCGGGAACATGGATATGACTCCTGATGGAGAGTGGTGGACGCGTCCAGATTGTATGTCAGCGTGTTTCGGGTGAGATACACATTTTGCGCATTTGTTAGATGTGCACGGGTGGAAGATTAAACCCCTGTCACGAAGAGAGGGACGGTCGAGTTCATCTGCGAGCTCCTAATCTGGAGACTCTTCGCTCTTTTGGGAGGAGGAAGAGAAGAGAAACACGAAGAAGACGGATGAGCAAGGCTCATGCACCCCCCCGTCCTTAAACCCCCCCCCCCCCCAAAGTGACCTGAGCTCATGTTGATTAAGACAGATGGACAAAAAGAAAAGATTTCTCCCCCAGAAAGTTGTGGCCATTTACAGTATAGATAATCATTTTAAGCACACATTACTGCACCCCCCAGGCATGCTGGAAGTGTTCTGGGAGGCTCTTAGCTTTGGAGTCCAGGGTGTTAAGTACGGAAAACCAGATCTTCAGAACAAAGGATTTTTCTGCAGGAGCATGGGATATTGCGAGCAATCTTAGCTCAGCACAGAAACACCAAGGGGCTAATAGCAGAGATACCTGTTGTCACCATGGTCATTCTCATCACCGAATGCATACCGTGAGCGAGGCTGAATGAAGCACTATGCAGCTCAAACACCAAAGTCTTTTACCTGACTGTTCCCAAGCCAGTGAGCGCAATGAAAAAAAGGGCCTCGATCATTGTGCAGGAATCGACTTGCGGACTTTCACGGCCTCTCCTGAGACATCTGTGAACGCAGCAAATATCAACCGAGCCTTTGTTTCTCGCTTTGCCGCAAAAACGGGGGATCAGCACTTTGAACGGGAGACAGAGTTGAAGGCATGCATTTTTATTGGCTAGGCATGTCCATACCAGCAGCATAAATGAGGCGTGGAACGTACTTGGCAAGAAATATAGCGCGCAGTGCTCGGTGTGGACTTACCCATCATCCACAAAGGGCTGATGCCTTTAGCTATGAATTCCGCTCCCATTTTGGCTAGCAACCCCGTTTCTCAAAGCCAGTATAATAATTGCACTCTGGGTTCACTAAATGAGCTTCTCGTATTATTCTTTGTTGTGTCGGAAAATCCGGCCTGCATGCGTGCATCCACCACTGAAGCATTCCTGCAAATCCTTACTCATCTATGTTCTGACAGTACCACCGTTATTTATTATAGTCTAATTTCATGAAGAATATTTAGGTGTCCAGTTATGTATGGGGGTGGGGGCATCGCAAACAGCATAGGGCACAAGGCTGGACCAGATTCTAGTCCTTCACAGGGCAAAAATATATCATCATATGCAATGGGCAGTGAAGGGATGTCAATTAGCCTACCAGCTTCTGCCTGCAGGACTGTGGGTGGAAAAGAGACAGAGTGGACATGGAAACCACACACTGACCATATGTAGGATTCAAACTCCCGACTCTGAATGTATATGCAGTACTACTGAACAGTGCTGTCCAAAGTCCATGTGGTGCCCTGATCAAGCTTCGTCACCGATGCCCCCATCCTGGCAAACTTCCCTAATATGATATCATATGATGTCTCAATATAGCGATAGTGAAAAGAGATGGATGACAAAAAAGGCCTGAGGGAAGATGTGGTGCTGGTAAAGGAGTGGGGGTGCCAGTGGTTTGCTGAGAAGATGCAACCTTGGGCATCGTGCCCTTGCCAGGATAGGATACTGGAAGCATCAGGCAGCTTAGTGGGTAACATTGACGCTCCAGTTTTCTTAAGTTGGATTCCTTTGATTTGACGCCAGTCCTTGAAGCTTCTGTCTACCTCACAAACCTCTTAGATATGCTCTCAAAGAGAACTGGGTACTCTAAGTTGCCTTTAGTTTGTGAGTGCATAATTACTCACCCGAACCTTACTCCCCCGGTCCTCCTAGATTAAGCAGTTCTTGAAAACAGTTGAGTGGGCTGATTCTTTTCATTTGGAGGTGTGAGTGTAGCACGTTTAGCTCCCCCAGTTTTAACGAGACCAGTTCCAGTGAAGTCACGTTGCCTCCCCCAGAATCACATGCATTTTACATTTTCGTTTTGCCATCATTTCTTAACTCGGTTCCAGAGGAACTGTATGATCCCTAGGTAATTAATTCTTGGGGGTCACCCACGGTTTATTCTGGGGATTCTTATGCCTCCTTCCCACAGTTCCATTCATTTACACCTTGACCTTCCGCGCAGCTTCTTTGTGTCAGAAGGGAATGCAAACACCCCCTCCCCCCGCAGACAATGTTCTGCTTGCTAGGAGGGTAGGAGGTGAAAAAAGTGCTCAAGAAAAAAAAGGCCCCCAGAGTCGAGAGCACCTGTTGGGTTGACCCGGAAACCCCATCTTCATGTCTTTGGGAAAGAGTTCAGCGCCAGGTCACTCTTGTAGGAAGAGGCCATACATCTGCACTGGAGGAGCACTGGAGACACGTGGCCTCCCTCTCATGGGGCATGCTGGAGTGTTTTGGACCGCCGACAGCGAGAGAGGAGTCCTCCAAGCAGCCAAGGCCGACTCCATCCGGACTTCTGATCCTCTTGCTGTGGTTTCTTAAGCCCACAGAGGTGTGGGAATTTCACATATTTCACAGATATATGTAATTTTCCAGAGCTCTGGCCTTCCTCTAGCATTTCTGTTTCTCCCGGGTCCCTGGCCCTCGCCTGCGCAAGAAAACTGCGGTATTCACGGCACTCAAGCGGAAAACAAAGACTTTGTTGATGTTTCGCCAGTCTGAAGAAGCTGGTCAGGATGTTTTGGATTGCAAATGAGTGAGAAGCTGCAGCTGTGGCTTATCGTTACTAGGGGACTGGGCTGGTCACTAAGATGTTCAAATACCAGCAGGGAAATGGCTACAATGCCTGAGGTGCTTATATGTGGAAAAGGTACCTTTCGCTCCAAAAAGCAGGTAAAAATCAATGAAAGGCATAAATAAGACCATCACGTCAATGCCAAGGAGCTCCACTCACATAACCAAGAACTATGTCTAACACTGGCTATGTTTAGGTCCTCGAGGTTCATATGAATTTCTAAAAACAGGATTACCATCTTATGTAAGTCTGGGCATTGTTCATCGTCTGTTTGCGTGTTTATGTCTTTGAGGGCACCAACTTCTCCGTTACATCTGATTTAAATTATGAATGACTCCCGCTGTTGTCTTTGAGAGTGATATCATGTTTTCGGCATTTGCATGTTGTTAGGCATTGTGAGACGGTGCCAGCATGTCATTTTCAATTCATGTTAGCGGCCAAATAATTGAAGATGGTTGGCATCAGAGGGTCCAAAGCCCATAGATCTTGCCTGATATTTGGTATTTTTTTGCCAAAGGGTTTCCTCTTAGAAACATGACCATACAGCTCTGTCATAGCTTAGTGGAAACATTCACAGAAACCAAAAGGACACCACAGAATTGTGGGAAATAAAGCAGACAGGCCAATATCCATCATGCAGCATGGTGTCCGTGCTATGAGATTGACGGTTGACAGTGATTGATGTCCAGTTCCTTTCTCTACACTTCCACTGCACACGCTTGAGTATATTGCCCCATTATTTCCAGCCGGGCTTGACGTCAACATGTGTTTAAGACAGAGGGTTAGTATTCCTTGGAGCCAAACACGGGGACGTCTGTCATCCAGAATTCAACATGGATGTCCGAAGCAGGATAAATAGCTGACTGTGTGAAAAACAAGGCCGTCACAGCCAACTCAGTGTTTTACAGGGTGCTGACTGGCCAGAGATACGTCATCATTCCATTCGGAATGCACTCCATCTGTCTGACAGTGAAGAAGAAGCATCATCAACAATAAATTATTTCTAACTTGTGATCTTGGGTAAGTTTTTTTTTTCCATGCCTGCAAACATATGTGACTTCTCCAGATTTTCCTTTTTACAAAGCCTATTTTAGTCAATTTTTCTTTCTCAAAATTCTCTGCGGCTTTTACCCCATAGTGTCATGCTTTTCATCGAATCATGTGGCTGCCCTTGTCCTCGGGGCTTCCGCAGAAAAGAGTCCTGTGGGCAACAGATGGAGATGACAAGGGACACACAAGTCCTACTAACGAGAACCATGTGATACACAATGGGACAGCTGTGTGACTGTGATGTCAACCAGTCCCCGTCCCTGCATCTGCCAGAGAAAGAGTCGTCGTCCCAGGGGGATTCCCAGCCGAGTTTGAGTCCATGACAACAGAAACATCAGCTGTGAAACAGATCTCCACAAGGCCATGGGTCTTAGGTGTGGTGCCATACTTTACAATCGGCATTGCACCATAAAATCCATTGTTCACTCCATTTCCAGCTGTCCCCTCAGGGTTTTAGGGAAGTGAGAAAATCCCAAGTAAAATAAACCTTCCTTATTCCAGCACATGCACTTGCATTACACTCAAAGGTGCACAAAGGTATTAGGCAGGGAAATACAGATTTTATTGCACAGTAAATACCTGTGCCAGCGTGAAAAAAAGATGGGCTTGGTTGTGGAGAAAAGCAGCTGTGTGACAGGTGTGGGTAAATTCACTGCTGACAAGGTGCGTGTGGTGTACGGGTCTTGCGGCTTACTACTGAGACCATTCGGACTCTGTAATGCACCCAAACAACTACTAATCAGCCAGAGACCCATCCATCTAGATTCAATATAACAGTCACATGCAGAAAAATATAAATATAATGTAAGGTGCTGTTTGATTGGTCTGACACGTTTCCACTAATGCTGGGTGTTAAATCAGAGGCTGGCATTTAATTGGCTGTGGAAAAAAAGGCATGACCGCCATCTCTATGGCACATGAGTTTGGCAGATGTTGGTGAGAAATGTCTTTCAATCTGCATTTATTGGATTCAAGAGATTTTATCGCAGACTTGCCAAAACACGTGCTGCCGAAGTGCTTCGATTTATGGTTTAATGGTCAGGATTAAAAAACAACTCAAGAAGAAGCAGGTGCAGTGTGGAATTAGGTCCTCGGAGAATTGTTCAGTTGATGTTAATTATGGAATGCATATTTTCCCTCAGACTTGGTCAGTCTGGCAATCTGGACCTTCCATTTTCTTAAATAATGCAGAGCTGCCTACTCTGCAAATGGAAATACATTTAAAGTAAATAACAAATTCCATGTATCCCCTTTTTATAAGTCATGTGACACACTGTGGTTCGGTCACATCTTTTTTGATCATTTATTAACAATCCGGATTCAGCTACGTTCCCAAGGGTACATGATCTCTGCCTCTTCTAGTGCTGTAAACAGCTCATCAGAATAAAGCTGTTTCATTTCCAGGGTTTTCACTGGACGGCGAGGCCACATCAGTGCCACCCCTATAGAAAGAATTTTGCACCATTATCAAGGCTTAATTCTCCAGATATGCAGAGTTCCTAGACAGCCTTGAAACTTAAGAATTAAGATCTAGTGACTGCTTGGCATATACTGTATAAGGCATAGCTAGAGGATAAGGAGAGAGACACCCGGTTCCACATGGAGTCCAAATTTGATCATTACTCCACTGTTCAGAATACAAGGTCAACGGGAAGGTCAACCATGAGACAAGAGCCCTACTCACTGCGCTGTGTCAGCTGTGGATCGTGGCCCATTGCTGGATTTAATTGGTGCTCTATTCAGGTTCAATGAGGCACAGTCTTAGCTGAATTACTTCAGTGTTCCTGTGTGCAAGATTGGGAATGTGAGTCTCATCTAATTTTTGACAGATGTCCACCTTACTTATCGTGGTTTGGACAAGGGTGCACGTTTTAATAACTCGATGTTTAAGCTGTCAAATGAAGTACAAACCCTGTGCCTCTAACACTCAATCGGGAGAAATGTCTGGCTTTCATGCAGTCTCTAACCTGGAAGTAGAATCTTCTGGAATCTTTTATAGTGAACGTAGCGTTCCTTTCATTCAGAGGTCTCTAAAACTTCTCCACGCCTATAAAATCTACCTCCGCTGCGGCCGTTCTCAAAAGCTAGCGGTGCCCACAAATTAACATCTTAACAGCCAGCACATTTTTTCACAAACTCCCAGAAACTGCATCAAGTAACAGGGGCGATATGTGGCTTATTGTATTAGGACACTGTGCTGGAAAGGTTGCTGGTTCAAATCCCAAGGTTAATAGAGGGATTTAACTGTTTGGTCCTTGAGCAAGGCCCTTAATCCCCAATTGCTCCAGGGTCTGCTTTCTCAACAGAAAAATGTATGGAGTTTGGAATAAAAGTTACTGCTAAATAAACAAAAAATGTAAAAATAAGGTACAAGGTCGCTGCTGCATTCCTGCCAGAATCCAGAAACCATATCGTAAGATGTGACAACAGTAGCCTTTAATTACAAACAAATAAGGGGACATGAATCCGATAATGTTGTTTCTCATAATCTAGCTGCATTCATTGACCACCTGCTTCCTCTAACATCACCATGTAGACCAAATCCATTATGCCATTTTCGGTTAAGGGTACACGAGAAATTGTGGGAGATCTGCAAAAATACCACAGCAGTACCACACCTCTGCACTAAACCAGGTCAGAGGTCAGTCCCTCTCTTTCCTGGGTCAGTCCTGAGACAAAGCCACCCCAGCTAATCCAGTCCATCCTTGCTGATTAAGAAAAAAGAGCTAACTACTCCTGGCGTCATTCTCCAGCAGCCTGGATATCACTCAGCAGATTAGAAGTCTATCCCTCCTTCAATTTAGGTTTACTGCCGCCCTGGAATGCGTGGCATGTCAAGGACCCACGCCCTCTGCTCAGAGCCCAGCGCTAGCCACAAGCCGGAGCTCGCAGCCGGCTACGTTTGGCCCTGGCGTGGGCGGGGGCATCCATGCAGAGCCGGTCTGCCCCCCCCCCCCACTCTCTTTCCCACACATCCCTTGCTCTGCCGCACTGGAGCCAAGATGCTGGAAAGACAAAAGACGCTGCGGTAAATTCCATGCGATGGGCCTCGAGGGCAGGCAGGCTCCCTGCTTTCCTCTGTCCCAAACCTGTCCAACTTCCTGCGATAAGCATTGTGTCTGCAGACCTTGCATGCTACCTTGCATGCTTTGTTGCATTTTCCATGCCCACTGTGCCAATATGGTATAGCTGTGGGGAGAGGGGTGTGGATGCCAGAGGAAGTGTTGCTGTGTTATTTTCTTGTCTCCACTCCCTAAACCCCACAGCGGATACATGTCAGAATACGTGTTAGTGGTTTGCATGTTTTGTGTTTGCATTTTTTGATGCACATTTCTCACACGCAAGGCTACTGTTTTACCCATATGGCAAAGTCAGGTCAGGGTTGTTCAGTTCATTGAAGCCTTAGGGTTAGGGTCACCCAGGCCCTGCTGCCTCATTGTGGCTTTGTCCAAAACCCAAAGCCTGTTTTCTTTCGCCTTTGTGTTGATTCCAAAATGGCCTACTTTTGTTTTCATTCCTTCCTGCCATTTTGTGAAGCTGCCATACACAAAAACACTCCTAATTCCATCAATGTGCCACATGACTCTGTCTACAACATTCACCTGCAGCTTACAACGTTACACGCGTGGCATCAACTGAAACGCTGACCTGGCAACTGCAGCATGTGTCTGTCGCACACATGAACGTTCGGGACGCTGGGGCATCCCTTCTGGGTTTCTCTTTGCTTCGGGTTTCCCAGTGTTTCCACTCTGGTTCTGTGAGCCTTCACAGGAGCTTCCAAATCCTTGCTATTTTGGATAAATCCTAAGGAAACAGGCCGGATAGACATGGCAGAAAGGGTGGAACATTTCAAATTTCCGAAATATGGCTCACTTACCTCAACAAAAGCAAACCCATATGCATCGATCCCAGTTTTTCTTTTTTTTATATTACCACAGACAGTGTTTTTCATTTTTCACCCGGAGATTGTGTATGTCTGAATCCTCGGTGACATATTTTCTCCTTGTCCAAAAGGTTTAAGGCAGTGTTTCCAAAACCGGTCCTCAGGGACCCACAGACAGTCCACGCAAGTTGACTCTCTGACGGGGAGGTGGGTGGGAAGTCGTACCCCATCTGAGGCTCCCCAAGGACTGGATTGGGAAACACTGGTTTAAAGCATAAATTCACACAGAGTTTGTTTGGCAGGTTTCAATCCTGATTAAATTGTCACCATAGTGATACTGTAGTATGAATCCAGATTCATGCTTTATGCCATTAGATAGGATACAGTGGGACCGAATCCATTCTCTTGCCTTTCCGTTTGGCATTTATAACCATCCATAAAATTTATTTTGATTTTCTGTGATACTAATATTTGTTTCTCAGCACTTTTCAGCCTTGGAGATACTGGTTGTTGTCGCAGGAACACAGGAACAAGGATCTTCCTATTTGAACTGAGACTATCTGTGATGCCAAACACACTGAGGCAGCAATGACATTCCTGTTCACAGTCCACTTTAGATATCAATCAGGAGGCTTTTGTCCCGTTCTGGGAGGAATCTGTGGCATCCAGGATACCTCGCTTAAATCGTGTGCTCTCCCAGTCGGCCAGAAAACCAGATGTGGACCATCTACCTCCCACCCTGGCATGGACTGGCTCAGTGCTGGTGTGGCCCGGAGCCCTACAGTGGCAGAAATGCCAATGGGCTCCGGGTCCCGGCGGCACCCCTGGCATGCTCCGTCCACTCCCTCCCTGGCTCAAAAATGCCAGTACCGTAGGGGGAATCGCGGAGCCTGTTGGTAAACATCCCGCCTAACAACTAAAGTACGTGGTGCCCAGAGCGATTTTACATGCTGTAAATTCTACCAGAGCAACTTGGGATGGAGAGGAAAACAGAGAACTGGCGCCACAGTCTAACTGCTATGTTGTTGCCTCCACTAGGGCGAACCCTGTGCAAATCGGACATCTTTTTGCTACAGGGAGGGCATTTACACGTGCCTGTTTATACTATAGCTGTTTCGAGCTTAATCTTCAAATCGAGGCATTATTGGATTTTCTCTCAACTCCCGTACCTAACAAGCAAGTCGCCGCAGGAATTCTGTAATGTTTTCACTTGGATCTGTCATCACACAATGTGATCAGATTAAATGATCTTGAAAGTTCGCTCGGAATGTTACATATCACACTGCCGACCCTGAGCATTCCTGTATCCTGGAATTCTCCTGCACGAACGTCCATTCGCTCCTTTTTTTAACAGCTAAATTAAACCAGACTTTGGCATTAATATATGGACGCAGAAACATGCATTGAAATAGTTTCAGCATTACGTCTCATGCAGAGAAAAATCTCCCCAGTCCCGTACCACCTCATAAATGGATCTGACTTCATTTCTCCTATTTACATGCATCCTGGGTCAGTATCACAAAATAGCCAATGTTCTTTAGCGTTAGCGCTAACCTGGTAGGCGATGCCAGCAGGTTGAGTTTGCAGTTACCAATGACATAGGCACGATGCTAATGTTTTGAGCAAATCTCATATGTGAATTTAAATTTGGCCAGACCCCTATTTTTTCCACAGATCCCTACAAAAAGTGGGGTAATTATTTTAATGTGAGCAATAGAGTTTGTTTTCTGTACGTAACACTTCATTTAATTTTATTAGTGTTCCTCTCTGGAGAAATGTAAAGGGATTAACAACTATTGGGGGAATATTTTAGATACTTTTTAGATTCAGTCTGCAACTGTTGCTTGTGAATTTATTTCATATGAGTGGAAATGTGGCATTTCATTTAGTGAGCCTGGCCTGATTTCTTTTAACACAGCTATGTATACTTTTTGTTTGCTGAAGTGTCTGAACCAATTAGTGAAATGCGTTTCGGACAGGCACACACTTGACACTGAGTCATGTGACCCAGCATAAAGTGATCTGATTACTCAGCCTGTAACAGAAAGCTAAGGAAACCCTCCTATCGTGACTCCTCGATGACTCCCCCCTACCCCAGCATGGTCGTCATGAGGGAAGGGACCCCCTCCCAGGTTTCTTAGGGGAAGACCTAAGGATTACCCCTCGAGTCTGCCCCCNNNCCCCCCCGGCCGGGTTTTCCTGAGGAAGGACCCCCACCCAGTTCACTCATTGCCCAGCGTCGCTCCAGCACCCCATTAGACTCCAGTACACTTTCCTAACAATATAAACGTTATAAATGTCCGTGGGCCAGACGGCAGTGTTGGGCCTTGCTCATTGCTCAGAAAGGCCATGTCAGATAGGCTGATTTCCAGTAAAGACTAAACAGGCCAGAAGAATACATGGAAGTGGGTGAGTCTGAGTTCTGTCTGTGGGAGTCCTGCCCCCGGCCAGGGCTCCACGCCTGGGGGAGTCTCAGAGCTCTGCGTCACTCTGACCTCCCAGGTCTGCTCCTCCATCCTCCGCACATGGGTGGCACATCGCACCAGCGGGGGCTGAGCTGGGGGTCACTAGCTGTTGAGTCTTTTGCGGGGTGGGATGCAAAGAGAATTATTGAGAAGGAGGATAGTGGCTGTTGGGGATTCCAGGCCAAATTTCTGGGAAGGAAGCTTGGGAAGCTGGTCACACTGGACGCGAGTTCAATCCCCCCCCCCCCCCCCCCCCCCCCCCC
>JAODJW010000001.1:4793565-4804748 GCA_026777045.1 Hyperopisus bebe | reverse complement strand
GTGTCCATGGTGAAGCACAGTCTTCACGCTTCTTACTGTCTCCCTGTAGAGCTTGAGGTGTCCATGGTGAAGCACAGCCTTCACGCTTCTTACTGTCTCCCTGTAGAGCACGAGGTGTCCATGGTGAAGCACAGTCTTCACGCTTCTTACTGTCTCCCTGTAGAGCTTGAGGTGTCCATGGTGAAGCACAGCCTTCACGCTTCTTACTGTCTCCCTGTAGAGCATGAGGTGTCCATGGTGAAGTACAGCAGGCTTCCGAAGAAGAGGGAGAATGAAAAGGTACAACTTCCAGGCTGAAGAGGTTCAGGCCAACACTTTCAGCTAAAAACGGTTCATCAGTTTTTTCACATACCTGTCAGTCATCTTAATGGTGATTCCTCTTTGTGCTGATTGACGTGTATTCAGTGGGGTTGACCTTGTACTACCGGTTGCTATGTTAACACTGATAGGTGACCTTGTCCTCACAGTAGCATGTCTGTGGGGGGAGGGGGGGAGATATCAGTCATCAGCATAATATGCTTCACGTTTGTATGTGTCTCTGTCCACACAGTGGTGTGATATTGCTTATTTGTAGTTGAGTAACCCTCAGCCCTTAGCTCTTTGTGGGTGAGTATGGGTCTAAACGGTCATGTAGTACAATGTGGCTTGAGGCAAATGAGTGTCCATTGCATTTCTGTTTGTTTTTAATTGAGTCTCTGTCATCACCATAGTGATTTTGTTTGTAGTGCTTCATACTATATGGAATACCCGTCGTCACAGTTGAGTGTTTTTGTTCGTAGATGAATATCTGTCCTTATGGAGATGTCATTGTTTCTCAGTAGGTGACTATATCTCTGCACAGTGGCGTGTTACTGTATTACTTGAGGTGAATATTTGTAAGCTGTTGTCTTGTCTGTAGCTGATGACTATCCCCACTGTGGTGTTATTGTTTTGTTTGAATTTAAGTAGTAAATATATCTTCACACGGTGGCACGGTGTGGGCGTACTTGAGGTGAACGTGTGTCCATCGTAGCTTTTATGTAGAACATTGTCCTTACTGTGGTGCGTTATTGGTTATAGGTGCGTATTTTTCTGTCCGTGTAGTGGTGTGTTAATGTTTTCTGGCTTTTATTTGGAGGTTTGCATGTGTCGTGGTGCAGGTGGTAAGTGTGTCGCACATGCCCCATCGTGCAGGTGAAGGCAGAGGTTGTTGCAGAGGTGGCATATTCCCGGAGGAAGCAGCACCAGGCCTCCCTGCAATACTACTGCGCCCTGAACGCGCTGCAGTTCCGCAAGCGGGTGGCCATGCTGGACCCTCTGCTGGGCTACACGCAGGCCCAGGTAGGCTGGACACACCTCCCAGTTCCGGTCTCCCACCTTTCATCTGCTGAGTCCACAGGGGCGGGTTTGTTATTTCTAGGGCCCGACTCAAAAAGTCACTTTGGGGCCACTCCTAGTGTAGTGACTGTTTTTGGCCAGTAGGGGGCTCCCGAACCTCAGGAGCCCCATGAAAATGCATGGTTTGAATAGTGGTGAACACCACTGCGGTATGTCCCACTTCAGGGTTTCTCATTATTTATTCCCTCTGTTCAGATGAACTTCTTCAGAAAAGGCATGGATGTCGTCTCCAAGAAGATGGACAGTTTCCTCATGTCAGTCTCTAACATGACACAGAGGTAAAGTTGGACGTTTTACCTGCTTATGAACCTGGAGTGACTGTTAAATAGTTTTCTGAGGTGTTTTATTGAGTCTTGTGCCACTTTGGAAATCAAAATGTTGGTGAAGCCACATTATTACTGCCAATTCCTACAGGGCACCTTAAAGGCTCTCAGTGATTATAAACTCTGTAAGCTTGACAGGGGAGAGAATGATCGAATATGATCATCTTCTCCATTAATTGGAATCATGTGACCTACCGATCATGGCATTATTTCTGGAAAGCTGCACGGAGCATAAACAGCAATGCATAAACAGCTGTCCATAGTTAGTGTTTTCCTTTGGCCGGTGGATATGATGCAGTTCAGCTTTTAGTCTTCAGCTTTTTTCAGCTTTTTTTTAGTTCAGCTTTTTGTGTCTTATTTAAATAAGGAGATTCTTTCTTTCTTACTTTCTTTACTCTCTCACTCAATCACTCTTAGCATTCAGGCCCAGCTGGACTCGGAGGCGGAGTCTATGCGTATGTCTCAAAGGGACCTGCTCTCCGTAGACGACACGGTCTACATGCCCGACCGCGACCGTGAACCCGTAAACCGCAACCTCATCCAGAAAGCTGGCTACCTCAACATCAGGAAGTATGGCAGCCTGTGACATCACTAGATTCAATCTTGTGCACTTTTTACAAGATTTTAATAAATTTTTTGTTCTCCCAATTGTTCTGAGAGTGGTAACATTATACTTGCTCTTTAAAAAATACCACTAGAGTAATAAAAAATTGTCCCGGAAATGCCTGTTATCACAATGAGAACGTAAACAACAGCATGCTTAGAAAGACTCTATTAAGCTAGTGGGAATAAGCACTGCATTTCTGCAACAGGAACAAGACAGATTATGAGCAATTTTCTAAACGGAACGCAGGCTGTGTTTACAGAAAATGAGCCATGTCAAATTTCCTTTTCCTTCTGTCTCCCTGCCCCCCCCAGCAAAACAGGCCTAGTGACCACAGCCTGGGACCGGCTTTACTTCTTCACCCAGGGAGGTAACCTTATGTGCCAGCCGCGAGGCGCTGTGGCGGGGGGTATGGTTCTGGACCTGGATAACAGCTCCGTGATGGCGGTGGAATGCGAGGACAGGCGATACTGTTTCCAGATCACCTCCCCGACTGGAAAAACGTACGTAAACCACTAGGGGAATTTTGGTGTCTGTTTTTTTAAACCAATCAATAATCATGTCGAAATATATAACTGTGGTAACATTAGAAAGTGAGTCCCTGGTTTCTTTGGTAGACCTTCATTTGTAGTACAACTGATAAGCAATCAAACATGCAAATTATTGTCTGTTTTTCCTAACTTTGTAGAACCAAGCAAAAACTTTTTATTCATTCTGAGGATCTTCAACATCAGTTGTAGTACTTCAGTATTTGCTTGTCAAATTAGTATCCTGACTGTAGTGCTGAAGGTATGTCTTCCTGGAGGTACTGGCCCCTGAAAGCTTCAGCTTCTCCGTTAGTGACACCCTCTGACCCCCTGTCCGGGTGCCACTAGCTCTGCTTCTCAATTATTCATACCTCGGCCGAGTCAGAGAGCATTTCAGCCGCTGGGATACTGTGCTCCTCAAACAGTTCGCATTTCCGATACGCAGTGCTCTCAAAGTCCTTGAGATGCTTGCTTCATTCAGTAAAACAATTGAAAAATTATTGGTTTCATAACAAGAATCATTACTTCATTCATTTACAAGAAATATATATTGCATGAGAAACAGCTGGATGTTTTAAAGTAAAACATTTCTAGTATTTACAAATACTAGTAAACTGAAGCCCACGTTATAGTTTTTAAAGAACTGTTCTGTGTTAAATTTCACTGACAAGTAGTCTCATTGGGTACTTTTTAATTAACACCTTTGCATTAATTAAAAACGCCAAACATTTGTTTATAGAAATCCCTTTGGGAGCCAGTGGCTACAGTTGCAATTAATAGCAAAACGGCAAGAACAGAATGAAATAAGTCAGTCAGAAAAATTAAAACACTTAATAAAAAGACTTCACGCTTCTTACTGTCTAAGGGGACTTTTGTTATGAAGCCAGTAATTTGCAGCATTATTACAAAACTAAGAAAGTGTTCCAAGACTTTGTGCAAGGACTGTACCTTTTGGGAGTATAAATCTGTGAGATGTGTTCATTCGTGGCAACTACCCCCCCCCCCCCCCAGTCTGCTGCCCTACTTGTCAGTGCAAGAGTGAGTGAGTGTCCAATTGGTTAACTATTATGATGAGAAGTAGCGTGTTATCAGATAGCCTCAGGAAAAATGGCTGGGGTACATTTAGAAGGTAAATGGACCTGTCTCCGTGGTAACAGACCCTACAGAAGGCCTCCCCTATGCTCGTCATTGCTTCCTTGTACTATATGACTAAATATAGATGTGTGTGATCGATTGTCAAAAGGCTGTGGGAGATGAATGACTTGAGAACTGGCCCAGACTGTTCATGACGCCTTATTCTGGCCATCGGTGAGGATTCTCTCTTATCTCTGTCGGCTTCTATGTAGTTGCTTTAAAAATGATCGACTTTGAGAGTAGAGGGGTAATTAATCTGCCGCGTGACCAGGTACAAGGGGCTCGGTGGGAAATTTGTCAGATGTTAATTACAAGCCTGTGTGTTATGTTTCAGGTCCCTAACCTTGCAAGCAGAAAGCAAAAAAGAATATGAAGAGGTATTTATTTATTTATTTTTAAATGATTTTATGCAAGATTATAGCTGTGGATTGAGCATTGGAGGTTTAAGGGGGTTTAATTGGCTGGTTTTGATTATTTTTTGGGGGGGATTACAACCCCCACTCCCTCAATTTATACCCTTGTTTTTTTTTGATGAAAATAGCCTTTTTATTATACACCCTGAGGAAATTAAATTGTATATATCCATTTAGTATTTAGCCTGTATTTATTTCATATTGTCAGTGACATGCATTCTTCAGAAATGACATGCTGAGTTGTTTATGGCAACCTCTTGTCCTACAGTGGATCTCCACCCTGAACAACATCTCCCGGCAGATCTACCTGACAGACAACCCCGAGGTGGGACTTTGCCAGGAAACCAGTCACACCACAGCCTTTGACATCCGCAGAGAAATCCGGAGAGGAGCTCTTCTGGCTCACCTAAACCTCACCGATTCTGGAACGTTCTGTCCTTCAAAATAAGAGATTTCTCGGTCAGGTGGATGGATATGCTGTCTTTCAAGCAAACACTGTTTCTAATCACATGTTCACACTGTCAGAAAAGTATAGAACTCCTTGTTCCAAAAAATGCACAAAACCCCACAATATTTAATGGGATTTAATCAGGGTTTAATGCCTCTAGGTCCTTGTGTGTATCAGGGAGGGTGCAAGGCTGACGGCTGTCTCTCTATCTGGACTCTGAATGGGCTGATAGTCATCTCCAGGACTTACAAAGCAGCCCGGGGGATGTTATATCCTGCAGAGATAGCTTAGTACTCAACCCTTTGTCTCCTTGGAGACAAAATATGGCGCCTGTTTCCGTCGGATGCACCAAAGCAAACATGCTGGTGGACTTTGTTCCTCGTTTCCTCAGCTGGTTCCTCTCCCTGCTCATATCTCATCATACAGCAAGCAAAAAAAGAAAAAAAAAATCAGATTGTAGAAGCACAGCCTTAGGGCTCACATACCGAATGGAACTAGGCTTAATTGAACCGTTGGTTATTAACAGCCACACTGCTGTATAATTCTGAGAAGAAGAAGGGCTGGTCCCCGAAGACGCAACACATTTACAAGGTCGCTTTTTCCAACGTGCAGGAGTGTGCCTCCTAGTGGCGAAAGCTGTAACAGCTACATAAACGCCATACAGAACAGATACTACTTATAATCAAAAAAAGACACATCTGCCTCACCAGATGGCAGTAAGACAACACACCTAGGAATAAGCACATAGCACATTTGAGCAACACTGCATAGCGTATGTTCTAAAAAAGAAACAGCTAATTATTTTTCAAAATGTCCACATTTTAAGCTGGACTTTTAATTTACATTTGTTTAGCATATGCTTTTGTCCAGAGCGACGTACAAGTGAGGAAAACGGCAGATTGCCGACATAATTTGTAGTTTATAAGGACACAAAGTCCCCCCAGCTCCGACCAGTAGTGATGTCTGCTTGTCGTCAGTGGCGCTGATAGTTCTGGGTGTTTCCTAGAGGCGTCACAGACCTGCTTTTGCCGTCTTCTCTGATGTGTCACAGGTGAACGATAACTGGAAAGGCAAGTGCAAATTACAGTTACTTGCTAAGGCAGCACGTTGCATACATGAAGTATGAAGTTTATGACGTTACTCTTCCATTGTTACATAGGGCGTGGCTGCGGCCTGTGGGCTAGGACACCACTTATGATCAGAAGGTTTCCAGTTCAAAAAGTTGGGTCCTTGAGCAAGGCCCTTCACCCCCAAGGCATGCTTTCTCAAAAAAAAAAGAATGTTCTGGATAAACGTGTCTGCTAAATAAGTAAAATACACATTATGTTCTATCCAAAGTCATTTTTCTCTCTATCCTCCTTTGATGTTAATCTTGTCCCTTATCGAGCCCCGATAATTGGGGTGGGGTCTGAGAGTGACCCCCTCCCGGTGAATGTCATGGAGGTTGACCATCCCGCTCCTACGCTCCCAGGCAGTGGCTATCAGACTGAACCAGACGGCTATCCAGGCGGTCACTCCCATCACCAGTTTCGAGAAGAAGCATGAGGGGTCACCCAACCGTGACAGGTCAGAGGCCGCTATACTTCTCAGCCATTTTATTTGAGTGACTGGGGTGGTGTTGGGTGTTGAGCCCAATGTTGCCGATATCCAAAGTTCTTTTCTTCTTTCCCGTGTCCACAGAGCCAAGGCTGGCTCCACGCAGCTGTCCAGCGAGGCCCAGCAGAGGGCGCCCAAAGCCCCAGAGCCAGAAGAGTTGATCGCTCCTGGGACCCCCATACAGTTTGACATCATGCTGCCCGCTTCGGAGTTCCTGGACCAGAACCGCTCTGGTGGGAGGTATGAAGCCATGAGCTGCTAACAGAGGAGGGTGGGGCTGCTCAGGATGGGTTTGGGGCGTGGGCTGGTGAGGGAGGGGGGGTTTACAGCTTGTGTCTTTTCCCCCACAGACGTACAAACCCATTTGGGGAGACGGAGGAGGACAGTGCCACAGATGGCGAGTCGGCTGGTGAGCTGTAAACAGTCTGTGAGCGTCATCGGGGGGTTTGGAGATTAATCTTAAGAAGTAGGAGACTCAAGAGGCATTCACAGGATATGCTCTTATTAGGACGCGCTCCAAATTAGGTCCGGAGTCACCGTGGCACATAGCAGACGGTGAGCTCTTCCTGGTCTTAGTCATGATTGGCCTGTCTTCCACACAGACTCGCTGCTGCAGCAGGTGTTCGCTGTGCGATTCCTGGGCTCCATGGCTGTACGCTCGGGACGCAGCCCCGAGGTTATCTACGAGGCCATGAGGCAGGTCTTGGCAGCTCGCGCCATCCATAACATCTTCCGGACTGCCGAGTCGCACCTCATGGTCACCAGCGGTTCCCTCAGGTAGAGACCAGGGATGTTTCTCATTCCCAAAAACGCATCATACTTGCGGTCTCGGCAAGAACGGTCTTGCTAACTTGCCTCCCAAGAACTAACTTGGGGCGCAGTGAATCATAGGATTGGTCTCGTTTGGTGAGGATGCATCCGATGCATCCTTGACATTTGGGGCGGGACAAAGACAGTATCTGGGGATTGTTACCGTCCTCTGTACTCCTGTTCTTGAGTATTGGAACTGGTCTTTGGCAGTGGAAAAGGATCGTAAATCAGGTACAGCAGAACACAAGTACGGTCAAGTGTGCATGTTGAAAAACACCCCCGCTCAGATCGATCAGACTCATCCGGCATAAAAACCCACCAGAAACTGCAACCATCAGTGTTACTTGATGCCCATGTGGCACATTAGGCCAGTGTTCCTCAAACCAGTCCTTAGGGAGCAAAAATGTGGACCATCTAGGGATCCCCAAGGACTGGTTTGAGAAATACTGCATGAGGTTTCTCCACTGGAAAACTTCACATCACTCCTCGTGCTCCGGGGGTGGGGGCACCATCAGATTGTTATTTTGGCACCCCCTCAAAAGATGGCGACAATATGTCGCCCAATGGGTTGACCAGCACTGATGACCACTGATAGCCCTACTGTGTTTGACATTGCTACAAAAGCTTAGATAGACGGTGTGACCAGAATTGTTTATTTATTATTGTCTACATTTATTATTTTTCACAGGCTGATTGACCCTCAAACACAAGTTACTAAGATAAGTGTAAGTGTCTCCTAGTCTCCTTGTCTTGTCTTCTGGTGCTTGGCAGTGGATTCAACCATTTGTATAGCGTGTCCTGCATGGCTGCGACGAGGAGCATGTCTCACTGTGACATCATCTTGGCTCCTTCCAGTTCCAGCTGCAGGACGTGACCCAGTTTGCAGCCCACCAGGAGAACAGCCGACTGGTGGGATTCGTGGTGGAGGGCCAGGACTGGGCTCAGGGAGGCGAGGAGGGCGAAGCCTCCTACAGTGCTTTTGTGTTCGAGAGCAACACGGAAGGAGAGAAGGTGCGGGTCGCCCTGCAGAATAAACCCGCATGTGAGAACCTTCATGGTGGAAGGACACAGACGCGTACCGATAACTAATATTATAAACCCTTTCTTACAGATATGTTATACTATCAGTCTAGGCAAGGAGATCATCGAGGCCAAAAAGGTAAGGCATTTTTAAGCTTGTGTTATTTTTCATGATTGTACCCTGTTGGTTCTTGTAATTAAGTAACAGAAGTAAAGAAAACGGAAGTTGGTCTAAGAAATTGCTTCCCAATCACCGAACTTCCTCTCTTTCGGTCTTTGAGGTGTCCCTAGCTTTAGGCCAGTGAATTTTATCGTAGAACTTTTTTGTGGATTTCTCGCATGATGACCGCGACATGTGCACACAGGACCCCGAGGCCCTGGCTCGACTGTTAAAGTCCATGCCGCTGACGAGCGACGGGAAGTTCCTGCTGCTGGAGAGCGAGGTGGGCGGCGCGGAGAACGGCGCCGGCCCAGACGGGCTGGAGTCCGAGGCCTAGCCGGAAAGCGGCCACGTCGGGTGCCTGGATCTCCACCCCAGAACTTTTGTACAGCTCATCATTCTCTACACGTCCCTCGCGTGGGTCTTTAGGGAGAAGCTTTCTCACACAGGGACGGCGTGTCGGGACAGTTAACATAGCAGTTCTCCTGGTGGAAGTTACGGAAGGCTTTTGGCGCAGAGTTTGTGTTGCGGCTGATCTGTGACGCCCCTGTAATCAGTAGGTGGACTTTTCCATGTGACTTTAAGGTAAAGGGCTCATCTTGACCCCGCCCACAGGTAGAGGGAAACCCTGCTCTCACTTTTGCACTCGGCACCCTACTGCATTTTTCTTTCCTTCTGCATCTCTACAAAAAGTTGCACTTTAAAGGGGGGGGAGGGGGTTCAAACAGACGGCAGGTTTTCTTTTCGTTAATCCATGCAGATTTGCGGTAATCCTCTGTCGAAGACAGACTGACCTTAACCCCGTATTTAAATTAGTGGTTTCTTAATCAGGAGCCAGATGGGGAAATCCTCTGAAAGATGGCTTTGGCTGAATGAACCCACAGGGGTGAATTCCACCGGGCCAAGATTGTATTATATTTTGGGGAAAAAAAATAACCTGATTTCACGTGGGAGACGTTTTTGAGTTTTTATTTTTTTTTTTTGACAAGCCTTGAAAAGAGATCCTACAAAGAAGTTTGAAGGTAAAATCTAACCCAAGGCATATCTGTCAGCTGTACTGTCAGTGCTGAGGTTTTAATATCTGCTTCGAATTGCAACGATCTGACGGAGGAGCAACGTTAACGATGTAGAGCACGTCCCTGAGGTTTGATGCTGGAATGTCGCTATATCAAAGGTAAAATGGGGCTTCAGTAACTATGGCTCAGACGAATGCTTACAGCAATGCAGATAAAATAATGAAATCGTGTCAGGGAAGGATAGAGTGCCCAAGCCATCGAACATCTTTGAGGGGCTGTGTCAGCTATAACGCGCTCGCGGCCACTTGATGGCACTGTTGTGCAAACGGTGCACTTGACTCACAATCGGGCCTCTGTCTTTTGAGCCATGACATGATACCGGATGTCTTTTGCTTGCATTAAGGTGCACCTGATTGTGACCAGTGAAGTATCATGTTTACAGTGCATGCATGCGGTTGTGAGATTTGTCTGTTTGCATTTAATTCAATACCAGCCATTAAGAAAACCGATATCTATTTACATTATGTAATATATGCCTAGTCTAACAATCAGAATCTGTTGCTCATTGCATTCTTTGAGTTGCATAAGAATGAGGTCAGCAAAACAGCAAAGTTGCACACTAATTTGAAAGACATTTGCCGTTAATTGTTCTAGACTCTCCTAAAGGTCCTTGCATAATGCTCTTTGCCGATCTTGTTTTTTTTTGGCTACCTAACGATTATTTTGGCTTCTCAAAGGCTGTTGTCACAGATTATTCATTTCGTCTAATGCTGTTAGTATTCATACAATGAAGGAATGGGAGGTGTGGAGCTTTATCATTGTTTACATGTCAAACTGTGGAAGGAGCCCTTTCATCAGTTGGATGCAGTCTCCATTAATGTCAATTATCCTTCTTTTCCCCATAACGCCTTCTGATTCAACTGCCATGCTCTTCACTGATTGGCAAATGCTTTTTATTATTTTTTTGTGCATCTAAATTTTTTTCAGGACTACAGCCAATTAAGATGCCCGTGTATCCACTTCTTGTAAGGCATTTAACATACTTTGGCCTAATATTTCATAAATCCTTCTTATTCCTGACCTTTAATAAAATTAAACGTCTTTTCTTTTGTATTTTCTTACATTTTCTTTATTCCACCCCCCCGTATCGCTTGCATAACCATTATCATGGAGGCGTAGAGAATTTTCCAGAACCGGCGACCAGTTTTCCTTTTGAGTTTAGGATGAATGGCTATTCTGAAAATTAATTCTTATCATGTCACTAAAAACAGTGTGTGGTATCCGCATATTAATGTAATAATTAAAATTCGGGGGTCAGGAGAGTATAGATAGGAACCTCGCTGGGATTGACGGGTGAAAGTGACAGACGAAAAGAGGACAAGATGAAAGAAGTGGCAGATGACGAGTCAGTGTGACGGCGGTGGCCTCCTCACCTGGCACTCCGTCTCCAGCTGCTGTCCTTGGGCTTGTCGTCGGACAGGCGCTGAGACACTTACCATCCTGTTGGCAGGAGGGAGGCTCTGGCATGTACCAGTCTCACAAAACTGGAACGACTGGATGCGGTTCAGATGCTCGTTTGGTCACTTAAACCACAAAAGACGGTGATTATGACGCCAGATCTGTCCGAAGGCCATTAAGCAAGCTTTCGGATTACTTCACCGGAATAGGATTTACTAACGGATAAGGTGTGATGTTACTGTGGATAAAGGTCTTTGGAACAATGGCCTTCCATAGGCTGGGAAAGTGTGTTTTTCA
>JAODJW010000001.1:4775078-4793465 GCA_026777045.1 Hyperopisus bebe | reverse complement strand
GGATAAGGTGTGATGTTACTGTGGATAAAGGTCTTTGGAACAATGGCCTTCCATAGGCTGGGAAAGTGTGTTTTTCAGTGTGAGGTGAAGAAAGCTGTAGTGCTGACATTGACGCAGGTGCAACCAGCCAGCGTGTCGCACTCCAGCATTTTGCTCCCTGACAGCACCCTTAGCCTGATTGATTAGCTCAGTCTGAGGACAAGGACTGCTGCCCTGAATGCTAGCACCATTCCCGTCTTGTCATCCTACGCTTCCTTCCATGGCGTGACTCTTTTACACGGCCGGATGCAATTGTCTCTGCGTTTCAATAACCTAAGTAGCGCAGCTGGGGAGATTGTATTGCTGTACCTGAGCTTAGTGGTTTCATTTTTTTTTCTCAATAATCCATCTTCTCAATTTCCTGTAAGGAGAAGCTTATATAATTCAAAGCAATACAATAGAAGACGTTTGAACTGGTCACAATCAACTGTACACGATTGTCCTCTGGATGTTATGAATATTAAATAATGCTCACGGTGACTGAGAATGGCACTTTGCAGTTGCGTGACGTCATTTTCCTTCTAATGCCAGGGACTGGCGCCGTGTGAATCTGGTCACGTTGCCAATTCCATGACCTTGTTATACTGGGAACGGGAGCCGGATCCAGAGGAACAGAGGGTGGGACGAGCTGGGATGGCACATTTTTACTCTCAAATGGTCCCTGCACCCCAGGAACCTCCATAAAACAGTGGGCTTGAGTATGTTTCACTCTGGGCTTGGGATGATGTAGGACCCACTGAACAAACTCAAGTCTGAAAAATGCTAGTTGTGGTAGGATTTAAAGGGTAAAATATTGTTGTAAATTTTACAACATCCTTTGATAGCTTAGGTGGTAGAGTGGTGAACTATAGCAGAAAGATGTGGGCATCATTGGGTTGCTGGTTTGAATCTAGTTTAAAGGAGTAATATTTTCATGGGTGTTTGTGGTTAGAAGGTTGCTGGTTCTAATCCCAGGGTAAGCCCTTGAGTGAGGTTCCTGACCCCTAGTTACTCCAGATTCTGCCTTATGAAGTTTGTCACTGGAAAAAGACTTTACCAAAAAAACAAAAAATATGTACCACCAAGAGCCTCTGAATGCTGCTTCTCAAGCCATATGCCAAGGACTGTGACCTCTCAACATTTGGTTGGAGAAAGATTGATATTTACATCACTTTAAGGAAACGTTCAGACTATACCAGTGAACCTTTGGATGTATGAAGACTGGTATTAGCAAAATTGTAGTCAGATGGTTCAGTTAACTTTTTTTGACAAACATTTGCAAGGACAAAGAAGGAACCCTAGTAATTTAAAGCCATGTTTCGCAATCCTGTCCTCTGAGACCTCCAGCACACCATGTTTTTGCTCCCTCCCTGTGCACGGTCTGGCAGTGATCTTTTTTGCTCCCCCCCACATATCCTAATTGGAATATCATTAGCCTCCAAACAGGGGTCCAGGTTGTCCTGTAGGTGTTTTCTCAGTCTTTCCTCAACCAATCTGCAAAATCCTGATAATTCATCTGCTCTGCCTGGCTAATACGAAAACTTGGTGTGGTAAATGACATCTGCAACCCCAATATCTTTGAATTCAGACATGTAAGGTCAGCTGTCTGAGCAGTGCATGGCTCAGCAAGTAACGCCACCGATGAGCAGCAGGTCGGCAGATCAAATCCCCTGATTAGCTGAGTGATTTCACTGTTGGGTCCTTCAGCAAAGCCCTCAACTCCCAGTTACACCAAGAACGAACTGGTCCTGCTTTCCTAACCATACATTACTTTAGATATAAGCATCTGCTGAATAAATATACTTACACATAACGAAATCTAGCAAATGCAATAAAAACATGCCCATTTAATAAACTTATAATAACCTAGTGTCTGACAGGCTTGATTGCCAGACAGCTTAGTTCAGAGTAAACCATTCCAAGTTTTCTAGGGAAAAATACATATAAATAGCAGTTTATGAGCACTTGGCTTTTTAGACCTGCTGTTGTTTTTTGCGGCTGTGTCAAATTTTATAAACTGGGACCAGCTGGCTCTCTCCTTTGCCTAACCCCATCTTAAGTAACTCAGGAAAAACGCCCAGTTTGGCAGTTTGCGTTAGGATAACGCTTTGAACCCAGCTACCACGCCGTGGCGAGAAGTTAATTGAAAACCAATCAGTCGTCTCGCCCTTTTCAAAATGTGACTTTACTCTGCCGTAGTCCAGTGCAGTCTCCAAGGAGAATGAAGTGCGTTTCATAAATAACTACAGCACTAAACATGGCAGCAGACTCAAACTAATCTATTTTTTGTGTACTTACTGCTGCCAATGGGGGGACATGTTTTTTTTTCTCCTCATTTAGTCAAGTATGTCAAACAGAAATTGTTTTCAGAGCACAAATTAAGACTCATGCATTATCATCAACTGGATCACCGTAATTTAAAAAAAGGAACAAATTATGCTGCAGGAACGAAACCTTACGATCCTTAATGGGCTTATTACCCAAAGCACTGCTTATATTTCAGACTGCGCACGTAACATCTCCAGTTAGCTTTTAATTTTAATTAGTAACGATTTCAAACCATCTGCGCCGACTCACACCAGACACCGACGTGAAGCTGTGGCTTAGATCAATATCTTTGTCTAAAACAAGGAAGCAGTTCGACATGCAGAAGCCTTGTAACATCTGTTTACTGATCGGCGGGTGAATTATTTATCACAACCTGCCCCCCCTCCCGCCAACGCCCTTTGAGCATGTCCCTTGAAAAAGCGCCCATCGCATCTTTCAGCTGTCTGTACTGTGTACTCCCTCCCCTGGGGGCAGCTACTATCAAAAGCAGCTTCGGGTCAGGAGGTGTGGCCACCGCCGACCGGCAGGGGGCGTCGCTGCCGTGCGCAGGTGCACGTGGATGTAGACCACGCGGGTCTCCACAGTCACAGAGGGAGGAGCCGGAGTTTCTCGGCAAGACGTCGCACTAGGCCCAAGGCATATTTAACGTGTTCCGCCATTGTGGTTCCCCAAAAACCCACGGTAAGAATTCATCTAAAAAAAAAAAACAAACTTGACTCTTGGTTAAAAGAAAAACATCTCAGCGTTTGTTTAACAAGTGGGGATTTTGATAATGGAATGTAATTATGCCGGCATTGCTGCCACCCTTGAAGTCAATTTCTATGTGCATATCTGGCGCTAATCATAGTGTGTATATAGCGGGGCTTTCTTGGGAATCGGGGAGTTCTTTGATACCCCTTCCAATGCTTCGAGGTTTGTTGGGAAATGAGACAAGAGGAGGTACTTTCTCTCCCCCCCCCCCCTTTTCAAATTTATTTTTAGAATCCGTTAGTGGTTTAATGAGTATTTCTTTACAGAGCTTCCAGGCATTGCTAGAGGTCTTAAAGATAGTAAATAGTTTACATTAAAATACAATTCGTTTTTTATATTTTATTTTAAGATTCACCAAATACAAAATGTTGGTCAGTTAGACTTGGTGATAGTTTACAGCTGTTGGATATTGTGTTGGGGGAGGGGGGGTGCATTACTGTAGGGGTGCCAGGATCCCTAGGGAAATATGAGCCGATTTTGTACATACAGCTCAAGGAAAAACCACATATACACACGCACATACACACACACGTGTTAAGAAAGAGAAAACCACTATCCATATTCCGCTGTGGACAAATCAGGTGTATCGTACCTCTTCAGTGATGCCTATGAGTAAACAGTGGTATTCTTCATGTCCCCCAACCCACACTAACAAGGAAAGATAGACCACCGGCACAACAAACCTAACCCTGGCTATTTAAATGCATAGGCTTGTACAACTGGAATACAGGGACAGCATTTCAACAAGTTTTACAATGTCTATATGTTAGGATAATGGAAAATAAAAAATAACTGCACAGCAGTAAGGTAAGAATACAGATGCACATTTCTTACATGTATTTCATACATACGTGTGTACAATATGTAAAACAAGATTCTATTTTTGTAACACAGGAAGAGGAAAAACACGAATTTTCACTTGAGTAATAATCTAGGTTTTTAAGTCATTGCCTTAACCTTCAAACCCATAAGAAGCTAACGAACATTCAGCACTAACTCATAGTTCACCTATGTAGAAAACTCTGCGTGTTTTTTTTAGGCATTCAGCTTGTCAAGCGTGTCACACATTGGCACAAGACTGCCGCAGTAGTTGTTGGCAGAATGTCAACATCAACATAGCTGCACCCTTGTCACCATAAAAATGGTATCATTCACAAATAGAAGTTATAAGGCACAGTTTGGTTTAAAAAAGGCAGAAGCTTCGTACTGAGCTATCAGCACTGGGCTGACTGGTAAACAACTGACATTGGTGGGTTTTTTTTTTTTTGAAGGAAGGTGATTAAGATCAAAATCAACTGCTAGTGTAATTCCTCACAGTGCAGAGACCCTCCCTGTAGTGCAGCCACTGGCTCTAAAGTCTACTCTGCAGGCAGACGATGGCTGATCTCACAAACTTGAGGCCCAACATTATGCTAATGCTAAAATGTGTTAGCATTCAGCTGCAATAGCCAAATTGTTGCACATCTCAAATATGAAATCAGCTGTGATAATTTGTTGGTGCTATGATTTCAAAGTGATATTATGTTCTATATGGGTTCAGTTAGTGATCACTGATCTTAAAGCACCAGTCCAATCCCAGAACTGATAGCTTATAGGGGTGACAGCTTTGCAATAAATAATCTGAAGTACCATTTGGTTACTCATCTCGTTATTGATAAGCATAATCATTTATATCCACTACGATGGTGCATTGTTCTCTGAGGTGAAAGCACATTTTGTTAACAGACATAACAGTCAATACCACTAAGCATTAACCACTGAATGCACTAATTCGTGTAAGAAAATTAATACGTTACATGTTTGAGTTGCCACCACACATTTTAAAAAATAAAAAACAGGAACCCGATTATACTCAAATTCTGGAGTGGGTTTTGTGGACCATATATATACACACTTTAGTAGATTTGGGTTTTAAAAAAAAAAAAACGTAAACGTAAAATTGATTTTGTGCTGCAGTACCTTATTTCAGTGTGGAATTCCTGCGCCTTTAAAACAAGCCAGCGCTGAACATACGACACACTAACAGTTTCTAGCAATGTGTTATAGCAGATATCAAACTGACCTGCAATTACACCTGTGTCTCACAGAATCTGGCATTTGCATGATGAGTAATCAATGCATATATAATGAATTATAGCTACCGGAATCAAAATTTCATATCTATTAGTGTGAAAAAATGACACCTGATATTTTTATCATGTGCTTTAGCAAACCTTTAGGTCTGGCTTGCATGAAGATTTAATGCTAAGGCTATATAAATGGATTTGAGATTGTGGATAGTTCACATAGATTCTAGTTACACTCTGCAGTATATTCTAAATGTTTCATCTCTACAGTTGGTCCAGAAACATCTTTCACTAAGGACTGTACAAAATATATATAAAAACTAAAATGACTCTGGTGTGCTTTTTGTATTGTTTTGTTATAGAAAGGGAAATTTAAAAAGCAATAAATTCCCAGCAATACCTGTCCTCAAAAACACCTCATCTAAGATGTTATGGAACCGGCATCTTTTAGCAGGCACAAAGAACAAATAACTCAATAAAAAATGACAGTATATTGGATGAATTAAAACCAACTGCACTGAATATTAGCCAGCCACATTTCAGTCTTGCAGTTTTAACTACATTTTTCCAACACATGATTCGGGGGGGAGGGGGGGGACTGCCCGTGTCTGCCAACGGTGTTAGAGCCTCTATAGGTAACATACATTTCCATCCATTCTCTGGATCCCCCTGTATTTACTTGTAAAAATACAATTAAACTAAAATGGCTGTCAATTTAAAAAGTGAATTACTTCTTATAAAGCTTTCTGAATAAAGAATACAATAAAAAATATACAATACTATTATTAAACATTTCTACACAAGAAGAAATTGAACATCTGATTATCATCAAAGCTTATGATTAATGCAGGGCTTATTTCGTAGGCCAAGTCGCCATGGAGATGGCTGAGAACTGGTGATCTCCACCTGTTAACATGATCTGGCACAGGGTCTCCGGTGGACCCCACAGACAGTTGAGAATTCAGTTTTGTCTTGGCACTGGGTGCTGTCATTGGCAGGATTAATTTTTTTGTTTTATGAGATAAATGTCATTGCTTTCAGTTCATCTTGGTCTTGTAAGCGCTACCTCTGGTCCCTCTGATGGCTGTGTGCAGGTGACAGCGGACATTTAATTGCGCACTCTCTTTCAGAGCACGGAGTAGCCAAGCCCTCTGTAACCCTTCCAATTCCCCTCCTCTCGTGAAATAAACCCCACATTAACACTGGCGATACTGAACCGCATCCGCTTGCCGGCCTCCTTCGGAGGTTACAGATCAGTCACTTTGTTCTCCAGCGCGGCAGCTATCTGCTGCAGGCGCAGGGTCAGCTGTTTATTCTGGGCTGCGGGGTCCTCATCCAGGGAGGTAATGATCTGCAGACAAGGGAGAGATTTTATGTTTCATCCCAGACCCATAGCTGAGAATCGGATCCAGGTGTTCAAATAAAACGCTGACTGGATGCCGGGTAAGACACATACCACATCGTAGTATTTGCTTGCATACTGGTAGAGCTGGTGCAGGGCCACTTGGGTATTGAGTTTGTCAGTGTGCGACTGAAAGACATGAAAGGGAACTGGCTGCAGAAGCTCATTCGGGACACATCAGCAAGCCAGACAGACAAACTTTTGTTTTTGTTCCATTTTAATCTATTTCTCGGGTTGTCAAGTTAAGACTGCAATGAACATTATAGCTGTGCACAAAAACACTCGACCAAATTTCAGAAGACTCTCACCCGTGACACCTCCGCTAGGTGGGTATTCATATCTTGGTCACTGACAGATATCATTTGCCTGATGCCCTTGTAGTATCTACAAAGATAACATACATTAGTATTGCTAAAAAATATTAAATATTGATGAACGACTGTTACACAGATGGGATAACTGATGGGTAATATAGATGGCACTTACTCATCCACCATCTTCTTGTATGTGGAGATTTCCTTTGCATAGAGTAGTTTGTTACTTGGAGAGTCCTGCAAGCACAGCCAGTGTGACAATGGGATTAAGGTTCTGAAACGACATTTCAGCTCAGGAGACTACCATCTGTTTCACCCCTATCAACCTGATGCAACTTCAACACTGTCTGGCAGCTCCCTCTCACCCTGCTCAGCTTGTGTTCGCTCTTGGTGCAGGCGTCCATAAAGGTCTGGGCGATGACCGACAGCGAGGCATCCACCACTTCGGATACGTGGACATCAAAAATGAAGTGGGGATTCTTCAGGATGTTAACCCAGAACCTCAGAGGCAAGCTGCCAACAGAGGAACTTGTATTTAGAACGACCACACATTGCTGTCTACTCTGCTAATAACCAACAGGAATGTCACACCTGTTACACTCATCATGGGCAACGTCTTGTTGCATCATCTTTGAGATCATTCTGCATCAATCAATGTGCCATTCTGGTTTTTCAGCACTCAGATCTACAGGCATGCAGCTATAGTTAACAACCCCACAATCTGGAGGACTGTGAGTCAGGGAACATGTACTGAATGCAATATCTATATAAAATGTATTATAAATCATCCAAGTATGAAACTGGTACATTGATCACATATTCATTTAGCAATGGAAACTCTGAAATGAGTGTTTTAAGTCACGTCTGATTTTGATACCAAGAGAGGTAAACAAACAAAGACTGCTCCTAATAAATTAGCTAGGGATGTAATTATGCTGTCTCTTAAGCAGTACAACACATATCCATATTTAATAGCAAACTAAGGCATCAGTGAGCCAGCTGTGGCATAATTGCACGGTTCGTCACCCATGTGCAGAATGTTAACATGTTTGGGTCTAACCCAACCCCCACAAACCCCCACCCCCGGTAGCATCTGTCAGTCAATGGCAAAGGACTATGACACAGATGGAATATCAGAGCATTACATTTACATCTGCTTTTTCCTAGGAATGTGATGGAAACATTCACCAGGCTTTCAGAGGGGACACTAAGCAGGAAGAACTGAATATTTATACAAATGCCCGCATGCTCTCGCTCACCAGACACACAGGTGGCATACCTGTTGGTCTTCCAGATGTGGATTGTCTCATCATCCACGTTGTCATGCTTCTGTGCCTGCTCATCCAAGAAATCGAAGAAGTACTTCACAGCCGGGGGCACTACTGCCCCTGAACACAGGACGCTGCGGAAGAAGTCGTCCACAAACTTCTGCAAGGTGCCCTGAAATACACAAATGAGGCACATGCATGTCACACACAAAGTCAAAGCCACAAGAGGACACACCTCATCCTAACGATCCTTTCCGAACACCAAATGACTGTAGAAAACTTGGTTTGGTTTTGCATCCTTATAGATACCCATCCATCCATCCATACTCGCTTGTCCTATTCAGACAGGGGATCTGGAGGTTATACTGGATGCTACAGGCACAAGTCAGGAAACAACCCAAGATAGGGTGCAAACCCATTGCAGGGCGCATTTACACATGCACTCATATGGGCAATTTGGTAACTCCAATTAACCTCTGCATGTTTTTGTGGAAGGGGGTACCTGGAGGAAAACCTGCAAATTCCACATGCATGGAGCCATGGGGGAGACTTGAACCCTGGTCTCAGAGGTGTGAGGCAACAACTCTACCCACTGCGCTGCCCCCCATAGATATCATTTAAGTACAATTAGAAAAAGAGTACCTAGATTAACAATTTCGTAATCATTGCACAGGCTTCAGCAGTCCAACGTATCAAGAAATCTGACCTTGACAGAGAGCAACCGTGTGAGATAAAGCTCGGTGATGGCTTTGGTCATTGACTTTTCCTTGCTGCCTTTCTTGACCTCGTCCAAATCATCTGTTGGCCGCACCAGGTGGAAAACTTTGTCGTCATCCAGCAAATTATTTGCTGGAGAAGCAGATGCAGGAAGAAAGGGGTGCAGAAAAAAAAGTCAAATGGTGTTGGTAAATGAGGTAAGAAAGAAACAAATGTGCAAAGTGACCACTCACTCTCTTCGTGGCTGTCCTGATGCTGGTCAAAAGACTGTAGTGGATGAAGGACCCTGGACAAGACCAGGGTTGCATTGTCCCGCACCTGAAACACAGGCTTCAGGTCAGATCTGCGTGTGGTGCAGATGCAAAGCAGCCATTGCTGCCAGAATGAAAGCACCAATATCTTGTTCTATTACTCACATTATAGTGCGCCAAAGTGTTCATTCTCCTCCATCTACCTTCTTTCTGGGATGTCAAGTCCAGGTCAGATAAGATCTGTCCAGTGGAGCCAGGGCGCCATTCTGTAGTGGGAAGAAATACTATCTCAAGAACGAGTATAAAATATATAGCCTAGTCACTCTGATACTGCAATTCACCACTGACCACATTTAAGTTGTAGCTGTACTTATAGCAACAGTGAGTAATTACACATCATTCCAGATAATCCAAAGATTTCTTATTCATTGATTTACGAAGGCCTCACCAAGTGTTACACTCTCCATCTTGGGTCTCTGAGAGTAGGGCAGGTTTTTATACACCTGGTCGATGATCTTCTCCTTCACCTGGGAGATGGTATCGCAGTTGAGCACCTTCACCAGTGTGACGTCCGGTCCCTCTCCATGTACCAGCACCTGCAGAGTCTAATTGGAGAGACAGTAATTATCAGTAGGTTTTGGGCCTGGTCCCCTCTAAGGCAATCATCCAGAGGTTGAAATTTCAGTTCCAGAAAGTACAAATTCAGACTAATATTTTGTTTCAGAGTACTCTGTGATTGTGACTCTCTACACTCAACTGCTTGGTTGAAATAAAATCTTGGTCTGGATTTGCACTTTCTGAACCTGGAATTTCCACCTTTGCCTTTCTCAAATCATGCAACCTTAAAGCATTTTGATGCTTTCGAGTATTTCACCGAGGTGACCTGGGGATACATATATAAAGAGAACACTGAACTGGCTCTCTTGGCCCTCGCTTACCAATGGGCAGTACTCCACATCGTCCCCCAGGAGACCGGTATCGTTCAGTGTGTACTTGGCCTTCTTCACCACCGCATCGATGGGGCCCTTCTCCACCTGGTGCTTGATGGCCTTGAACAGCTTGTACAGAGGCTCCCCTGCAGAGTCCTGCCCACACAAACAGCACAGCACAAATGGGGAGTGAGTGACAACCAAGCTGATCACAGCAACTTCATGAGCTGCTCTCCAGACCAAACTTAGCCTGCGACTTCATGTGAAGCAACTTATTCTGTTTCAGCTACGACTGATCCTGTATATGCTGCTAAAATTGCCGTACCAACAGAAGGAAATAATTCAGAGAGAAGAAACTGAAGGTTTCCATCTTTGTCTTTTAGAACCTTTTGTCATACATTTCCCTCACCTTTAGGAATTGATAAAGGCAGATGGACATCCAGTTGCACAGCATTCGCTCAACCACAGTCTCTGATCTATGGGAGTGGGGCAGTAATAGACATCATGATTCAAGAGCCACCAACAGGAAGAGTAGAGCATGTTGATTTTGAGTGCATACCTCAATATGCCTCACCTGCGCAACATTAGCTTGGGGTTCTTGCTGCGGACATACTGCTCCATGAGTTCAAGCAGCAGAGTCCTCATGATGTCCGTGTAGTACTCCAGCTTACCATGCAATGCCACCGTGAGTAAGGAGGCAAAGTATCCCCTGGCCCGAGCGTTGAAGTCTGGCCGAGCCTCCAGGGTGCGAATAAACTGGCAAGGCAGCAAATGAAGTCATGCCCGATGTCTTTGTAACAATGATATAGCCAAGAAAAATACTCATGACTTGAAGTCCTTCATATAAAAACTATGATTAGGCACTACTTTGCTCAAGAAAAACATGGATGGTATTGGGCTCACATTGATGAGGAAGGGCTTGCTGTTCAGCAGGTTGGAGAACTGGTTAAGGGCCTGTGTCACAGTGGCCCTCCTTCCCTCAGGGATGTCCAGCTTGCCTGTAATCATGACATCTTTGGCACCATCCTTAGAGGGCAGGAAGAAGACGCGGTCCGTGTACGTCTTGTAGTCCAAGAAGGGGATGCGACCCTCACTGAGGTCACTGGTATGCTCATCCATTTCAATCATGAGATCTGAAAGGCATAATAGTTCAATAATTAATCCCCACAACTGAGAGGACATTTGCTTTACATTACCTGTACCTTCAAAGTGCATGTATAATGCATTCATAGAACATTTGTACTTTAACCTGTCTTAAACCATTACATTCATAACACTTTCAATGAACATCTGTAATATACTTTAATAACAAACATCATAATATATTCATGTAATGTTGGTTATTAATACGTTAAAGCTGTTGTATCTTAAGGTACACCTACATGCTGCTTATGAATATGAATGCATTATGAAGGTGCCCTGAATGTTCTATGAATGCATTAAAAAGGCATTATGAAGGTGCAGTTAGCGTAAAGCATTGCCAGACAATTGCTTTGCTTGAATATTGTTGATGACAATTGGCTGTGACGTTTGGAAAATAAGGAGACCAAGCTTTAAAATTTAAACTCAAAATATATAAAATTGAGAGACCTGTGAACTCTTTCTTGCAGCGGTCACGAACGCTCTCCTCCAGGTTCTCCAATTGGTGCTTCACCTTTTCATACTCTCTTTCAGCCTGTTGGCTTTTCCTCCTGTACAGGACATGCATGTGAATGCACATTCAAGTGCACACAAGCACATTCAGGGTCAGAAATATGAAACAAAATCTCTTACCTGTAGCAGTAGACAGCAATTATGATTATAATCAGCATGGGAGTGATCACGGCGGGAATGATGATCTCCAAAGGAACATCTGTTCTCCCTCCATATTCGACTGAACCGACTACCCATTCGCCTTTACCAAATTTAATCTGAAAGGAAACCAAAAATCCAAGGCATGAGCAGACTACCAGTTAAACTTGCATTCAGAAGAGATTCAGATGTCGTGTTTAGTCTCACTGAAGTGTGCTTGATACATTTAATGCTCAAAGGCAGCTCTTTGCATCACAGTTGCTCACCACGAGGTCCAGCTGGTCTGAACTGGTGTCTCTTTTGGGCCTCTTGGAACGTAGCTTTGGGGGAGAGGTTGGGGGATCTAGGAACAATTTGTCATCCTGCAAGGTGTTGACCACACATTTGGCATCTCCCAAAAAGGCTTCTGCCTCCTCAGCAGTCATTGCCCTGGCAAAACCGTTGCCCTGCATAGGCAAAGGAGGAAGTAATCCTAAGGCAATGTAAACAAAATCCAAATTTACAGGAAAGAGCACGATGGAGACAGTGATGACTGAGGTAACTTCTTTGAATGTCTTGCTTACCGTGACAGATATGATACTGTTTTCTGTTATTTTCTTCCTTTGAAGCTCATCAAAAATAGGATCACTGTGGTATTTAAACTTGCTCATTTCAGTCCTGATATTATCCAGAACTATGTAGGTTGTGCAGGACTGGATGTCCTCGGTCTCGTTCACAGTCGGGGAGAAGAAGTGCAGTGCCGTATCATTTTTGCTAAAGGCCTCTTGTTCGTACTGAAAGGGGAATTGGACACTTGATTCACTGCTGTCATGATGTGTTCAGACATTTCAGTGAAGGGTATAATCCAAGGCTGTAACCTTGATATCAGTCTGTCCTATCAGGTGTCAGTATTCACAATTTCATTACCCAGTGTTTGTATTCTGCTATAGATGGTAATTTCATCATCTTCACTGTACACATACCTCCACTGGGCTGCTACTGGTTGAGTGCTTGACTTCCACAATCATTTTGGCTTTCTGGATAGGAAGAAATCTAGAGCCTTTCGCCACAATCTTCCTCCCACCACTGAAACCAGCAGAAGAGCACACTTCAAGAGTCTAACACTTCAAGCCATATAAAACACAATCCTTATTTTGAATACCTTGCTAAGCTTTCATTCAAAGTGATCCTTTGAAGCAGCTAATGCATTTAAGCTATTCCAATTATTTTTAATTCTTCTCCACAATTTTTTTCAATGACTTCCCCTACTGGGTCAAACGCATTAAGTAGTTATGGATATACAACAAGGACTCACCAAAAAAAACTCGCTTGTGGATCAAGGTCGTCTACTTTGGGGTTCTGTAAAAACTTGAACGTCTCAGAAACCTCCTTTGTGGTGGTCTTTCCATAACGGACTTGGACCGACAGGTTGTTAGATGGGACAACTGGGCCATTATACTTGCCGGTTTTACATGTAATTGTTTTGTTGAATGTCTCACTGTGAATAGGGACATGAATTTATTATATAGCAGGGTACACTGAATCATCACAAAGAAAATACTGTTATAAAAAAACCCTTTTTGTGGACACACATATTTTTTCATTACTGCTTTTTTGTTGCACCACGTTGAACACCCCTTTGTGAAGAGCCAATCACCATCACAGGCACTACTGGAGGGGAATAACCCCTTTAGTGCAAAGATACACACTTACACAGTGCAGGGAGCACCACCTATAGAAATGTGGAGGTCCTCCTTGCTGCCCGTGTCCAAATCTGTTCCATATATGGTGATAACTGTCCCTCCTGCTTGTGGGCCTTCGACTGGCAGAATTTTCTCAGGTTTAGGATCCTACAGGGTTTGAGGGAGAATGCTTTACAAAAGCCAGTGAGGAAAAAGGGATCAAACACACTTGCAAACAGAACCGATAACCCGGGATGGGGCGCCAAGCCATCGCAGGGTACACAGAACATTCACCCCTGTGGAGAATTTGGCAACTTCAGTTAACCATAGCATGTCTTTGAACTGTGTCAGACGATTAATCAGAGAGCGCAATGGAATCACAATATCAGCATGGAAAGAACATGCAAAATCTGCATGCTGCTAGGCCTTATGATGGCCACTTACCCTGTATGTGAAAAGAACCTGTGACATTCCAATCTTCCCTCCTTTCACCTGAACCTCCACGTGACCCGAGTTGGCCATGCTCTTACTCCCTATCTCACACACCACGCTGAAACGGGATGAGCAGCCGGTCACAGAAAGGTACAGGTAAGTACAGTAGACATTCACATACTGAATTTTTAAGGATCTATGCAGGACATGGTCAGAACTAGCTCCTTCTCCATCCGCCACAGAGAGGTGAGCAGGTGAGTGGTACCTTGTGGACACTGAGTATTTCTCTTGCTGGTGCACACAGGGGATACCCGCCACAGAGATTTTATCGATATCCTCCTTCTTGATGCCCAGGTTGGATCCTTTAATAGTAACCGAAATCCCACCATCTAAAGGTCCATACCGAGGGACGATCTAAAGAAAGAATTATGACATTCACATCAGCACAAACTAAAACAACACGAACAGTCTAGGAATTATCTGCCGGATTCTGAGATCAGAAAATACGTATTTCTGTATGCATGAGAACTCAGTAGGTGAGCTTCAGAAACTTACTTCTGTAATTGTGGGACCAGGGCAATCTGGCTGCTCACCACTGGGGCAAAGTTGTCTGTACAAACAAGAACTGGTCTTGGTACACCAGACGCAGTCATATTTAGGGTCAGCACTCTTACACAAGCTACAGTCTTCACGACCCATCGAACAGTTGTAGAGGGTCACTGTGGAACAGACGTGGAAAGCTTGGTGAAATCATAGGTGAAAACTTTTACACAGGCCCACTACAAAGGATGCCTTCCATTCCTGATACTTATTTTGTAGATGGCTGCAAAAATGAGGGGTGCGATTATAACTTGATCATAACTTGGACGTACCGTTTAATTGACTGTCAATCTTCTTTCCTGAATTTATACCCATGATGTAAAACAGTATGTTGACGGTCTGTGTTTTGCCATAGGTAAACTGCACAAGAGAACGAAAAACAAAGTATAAGAATTACAAATGACTGGAGCTGGTAATGTACATACATTTTCAAAGCACATGGAATACATCATTAAAAGGCAGAGTGGAAATGAAAGTTTTTGGCCTTGTTCAAACGTACACGGGTGTTTTTAAAAACATAGCTTTTTCTATACATTTTGGCCTTTCATCCACACGCAAACTGCGTTTTAGGTCACTGAAAGCAGCTTTTGTAACACTCCATCTAGGGTGAAGATTTTCAGAAACTGTTTTCAGTGTCGATGTGCAGACAAGAAAAATAGTTTTTAAAAATGCCCATGTACATGTGAACAAGGCCTTAAATATTTTTAAAAGCAGTGCTTCTGGGAGCCATTTAGCTTATTGTTGAAAAGGGTTTAACCCAAAACGCATGCAGTGTCCATAAGGGGGTGCTGCAATCTCAGACTGTTTCAGTATGGCCCCAGTCAAACCTGAGGAACACGGTAAACTTTTTTTCTCCCTCCTTTTCGGCCTGTCTGCAACTTGAACAAACGAGGGGGATTGAGAAACTATGTGCAGGCTCTTACAGTTCTCATAGAGGGTGGGGGCTCCTTTTGCTAATTGTGGACGAAAGTACCCTTTGGAAGTGTGCTATATGATTGACCAAAGCCCTTGCAGAATATGCAGGTGCCATGTGAATTAAGGGAACCTGCATGCTGAAAAAATTACCACTGTTAACCACAGGATTGCTTACAATTACACAATTAGCTATGTGGTCATTATCTGTGGTCAAGAGACAAGGGGAACACAAGAATCAGCATACATTCCACTGTGCGTCAGATATCTTGGTTTCTCTTCTGAAATGCAAAGTCTGTTTTTTTTGCTGGGCATTTACTGGGATTTGGGTGGATGGAAGTAAATATGGCTGTCCTTTGAGAATGTGACATCACTCAGTAAAAACCAGGAGGTCAAACAGGGACCAGGAGCAGATGGCTGAGAGCGCAGAAAGGGGGAGTCTGTCAGGGCGTCTTTTACAGGGACACCACATGAGAAATCGGGTGAACTGGCGATGGAAACAAACAGCCAATTTATACAGCAAGCAATGTTTCAACCCACAATGCCTGTTAGATAGCCGTCACACAGACACTCTGAAGCTGAAAGTGCCCCAGAAGACAAACCGCTTCCCAAAAGGACAATACAGGCAACTCTTGACTTGCGTAAAGCTGACTTCATTATATCTGGACACAATAAGAATCCAAGATACATACAGTTTGTGGAAGCGAAAATACAAAAAGGTGACTTATGCCGATAAGTAAATTTATGCTTTCTCATTTAATTTCTTTAACGTGTATTCTTCAGCACGTTATCAGTATATTTTTGGCTTACGTGATTTTTGCTATAGGGTACCTTACATGGTATAAGAAGATAAATCCGATTTTTAAGTTTGACTTGTGCAAGGGTTTGTGGAACAGATTACTTATGTCAGTCGAGAATTGCCTGTATATATAACCATTTCAGACTAATACACCCTGTTTTCTGCTTTACTTTTTAAAATCCCCAAGCTCACCGCGCTCCGGCTACCGTAAGAGTAACCAGTAGATTAGAATGCAGAGGAGTCCATATTCTGGGAAACACTGACCTCGTGTCCACTGAACATGTACTTTTGGTTTACAACTTTGACGTCTTCCTCCATAGGTTTCATGAGTTCCGTGCTAATCTTAAAGGCTGACTCCTGAATAAGGACCAAGAAAAAGTTAAATCACTCAGTGTTAGGGCATTCTACAAACAAATGATGCCCGTTTCAAATAAATTCCACTTTCCGCGACGCAGTAAATATTCTTGAGTAATGATGCTATCAGTTTACCTTGCTCGCATGGAGATTAACTCCTGTGAAAGTAATGGGGGTTTTCATTCCCACTGAGATCAAATTAGGTTCTGGCTTCTCGAACCGTGGACATTTTGAATCCTGGACAAAAGCAATAACATCAGTCCCTTTTAGAAGGCCCAGCTACCCCTGTGAAATGACCAAGGCCCCATCTCTCATTTCTTACCTCGCCAGGTTTGATAATATGCGTACCCTGCCCGTCATCACTGTCACTACAGGTGAAATCCAGAGTGTTCCACTGACAATGCCATGCACTAGTCACACAAGAAATACACCTACAAAGAAAGCGGTCAGAGATCATCAAATAAGCATTTTATTAATTTATTTTGACGATCTATCCATTCATCCAGTATAGACAAGGTTGTGGGGACAGATTAAATGAAGATACTGGAAAAACACTGAAACACATACATCAGCCTTAGAGCATCCAGAAAGCTCCTGGGAAATTATGCAAGAATGACTCCTGTTCATTTAATCAAAATGAAAGGCAGTGTGAGGACAGATTTGGAAGAGAACTGTTAGGTAGAGATATTCAATTACTGAATCAGTCATGCATCAAGAATTCTGTGAAGGCTTCGTTTTCATGAGCTTGTGTTAAAAAAGGTTAGCGTGGACAAATACAAGGGTGACATTTCTTCCCCCACCCCCAGGGCGGCGCACTCACGGCATGTTCTCCATCCGCCTTGGGGCCGCGCTGCAGTCATAGAACGTGAAGTGCTTTGAGGTGAGCTCCACTTGGCCTTTTGCGATGGTCACCGGCACTTCCATGAAATCTTAACAGCACACAGGTGGACACAATTATAGAACATGATGCGGGGCGGGGTTTCCATCGACACATACTCTCCGAGACCAAAATGCACCACTCACCAGGATTCTTAGGAGTGCTTGTTATTGTGCCGAGAACAGGGGCCATACAGGTGACCACGGACTTCTGCTGCTCTTCCTTGATCGTCGCTCGGCTTTCAAAACTCCCAAATTTGCACGTAAGAATGTCATTCAAGTTGACTCTGGGGAAAGAATCTTTTTTCATAGTGATTGCCACCTAAAAAAGGAAGGAGAGACAGCCTGTTATATACTCAGATATTTACCAACATGTACGCCATGTTAAAAGTCCACCATAACGCTTTTTTTACTCTAATGGCACATAGTAACCATTAGAAAAGTTTTTTTTGTAAACACAGGATTTCCCATAATACTCATTTGGTTTCTGGCTAGATAGATTTGAATGGGCAGTGACCAAAAGAAGCAGAACGCTATGTTAACCATACCCAAGTAGTAGAGGACATTAACTGGAACATGGCTAACTCTTAACTGTCCCATTGTACCTCATTCTTCTTTTTGCAGCTGAGGTTAGGTGGCTGAAAAGACTCAACCTCCACACACTGGTTGGTGGGACTCCACAGCCAGTGAGCAGACTCCCCTGCTCTCTCACAGTCAGATTTCCGGGTGCACCTAAATGGGGAAGGACAGAAGTCAGACACCCTGCTCCAGCCCTCTTTGTCTCAGCCACTTCCTATTCCCCAACAACAACAAGCAACAACTACAACAAAACAACAACTACTACAAGCAACACTATCCTGCTGCACACAGATGCCATAAAGGGTACATCAGATCTTCAAAGTTTAGTTTCCTGCTGTAA
>JAODJW010000001.1:4756299-4769566 GCA_026777045.1 Hyperopisus bebe | reverse complement strand
GAGGCAACATAGAGACAGGGTAGGACAGGGGAGGGATGCTCCCCTCACAGCCAAGGCTAGGAAGACCATGGCACTGCCCAGCACCCAAATTACTTTCCTCCACCACACCTCCACAGACTTCTGACAGGCTACCAGGTACCACAAAGCAGAACAGAGCAGTTGACTGCACTGGGCATTGACCCAGAACCGATTGCAAGAGCTTGGTCAACATGGAGGGTCATCATAAATGGAGCACGATGACTCCAGCAAGTCGTCTGCAGCAAAAGCGCTTCACCCAGCCCGTGCCCTGTACTGTCAGAGTCATAATTCCACAACAACTAAATATTCATCGTAATGCATCCACAAAATCAGTTACATACCAAAGTGCTTCTAATAATTTGTCTACAGAAGCATTAGCGCCAAGGCATAAAGGTTTCTGTGGCAGTTCACATGGCTCTGTTGTTTCAGTGTTTGGACATATAGGGATATAGCAATCTTAATGCAGATCACACCTCTGGAGCATTCGGCGTCAATTCTTAGGCTGGTCACACATCTGTGGCCTGCAGACCATATTGCATTAAGAAAGCCACAATCAATGTCACAGCCCACTGATACAATTCAGCATAGACTGACTCAGAGCCTCCTGTTGTTGGAATCTGCTTCCCGAAGCACTGCTTAGTGTGTGAGACTTCACACTTGGCGAATGACAGTGCAAGTGTTGGGCAGCAGAGGCCAGTTTAAGGTCATGGCTGCATGACTCCCTCCCTGTCAGATCTGAAAGATGACCCACTGCTTGACAAAATGACTAAATCCACTGACACACCATCTCAGACTCGAGATGTGAAGCATCATGATCAGAATTTCGATACATTACAGAACAGACATCCCTCTGTGGCTAAATTTGGCATGTGAAGAAACTGTTAAGCAATTTGGTTGTCATTCATGAGCCTTGTGAGTATGAGGATAGGATGAAATAAAAAAATCAGTTCCGTCTAAAAGTTGGAGGCTAAAGAAAAGTTTTAAATAAATGTTAGAATCTATTGGGCTGGCAGGTTGGGCCTGATTGGTCTAAAGTTGAGTTTCATGGTGCTACCATAAACAGGACCTACCTGACCAGTCCTGAGCTCTTACCGCAAGTTCAATAAGCATCCTGAACACAAGTAACTATGGCTTGTCAAAACGAACACTAATCCTTTTGAGGATCGCACAATAGAAGAGTGCTAAAAACTAATCTTTGTATTCCGCCTCATGATCTCTTCGCCACTTGAACGCCACAATATTTAATTTATTCAACCTCATACGGTTTTATATGTTTTTGTTAAATATATTTATAATTAATTATTAAATCTGGCCAGCAGATTGATCTTCCATTTTTCACAGAATAAAAAAACACAATGTAATGTTGCATCATTTATGCGAAAAAGTTTTTTACGTTAAATATCTTATTTTCAGCATATACAATCCATACTATTTTAAGCTATTTTACAACATTGTCTCCGTAAAGGCTTCCCCGTCTCTGTGTTAGTTTTTTACTTTGCTGTTTTACCACTTTTTTTCTCAGAATAAAAAACGAAGTAAACTTATTCTGCTAATGAGCTGGCAAGATGTTTCACTGCCTGCACCGCCGTTTATAGACTAACTAATCAGTTATGGATTGAATTTTCCGGGTATATGGAAGGTTTAGATGCCACAGCCAGTCACACTATTGCTGACATTATGGTGCCACATTCTGAGCCCAGTTTTTCTGTGGTGCCATGCTGGAGCCATTTTTTTTCCGGCCCAGGGCCTTTTTGGTGGAACCAGTGCCTGATTGGGAAAAATTCCACCACCATTACCATGTTGGTAGAAACGAGGCTATAGACGCTAATAACTTCTGCTCAGTACAAGATGTCTGTATTATGGAGCATAGGGCCAAACCTCCTGTTGATTCCTACCAGTGCAGCTCAGGAGAACAAGCATTTGATGTCACCCTGTTGGAATAGGCTGGGTCGGAGGGACAGAGTGGGTTTGACTTCATCCCAGCTACGGGTGGGCCATCTTCAGCGGCTAGTGGACTATTACATGCTGGTCCTTGCTGTGCATTTGGCATTTAATTATAGGCTTCCTTTGCTGAAACCACAGCCACGGAAATCTGGGCATCTCTCCTCGAAATGCTCTAATATTCCCCATCATTGGAGGACGGGTCACAGGCAGCGGCTGGGAGAGCTTCAATTATGTTCAAAACCAGGCAAAGTAGCATGGCTACGCATCTGTTTTTATTACAAACCGCCCAGGTAAGCAGAAGGTCACATGACAGCGTAGGCGGCATCCAAGCATCCTGCTCTGCATGCGGGTACTGGACCGCTGTAGCTGGCAGGTTTTATTGGAAAACCAGCTGTTCAATGTGGGGGAGGGGGGATTATATCTTGCTGAAAAAAACATTCCCATTTCATCAGATTTGAATTCTGACTTATGTATAGTAGACCACAGTGACAAGCAGCCACATCTGTACTGGTTACCAATCCTTCCTTCTCGAGGCAGCTCACTCTCCCCAGTCATGCCAACAGTGGCATTTCGCTGGGGCCTGGCAGTACTAATGCAACATCAAACCCCTGTTTTGGTTGGCAGCAGTTTATTAGCATCTTCCGCCCACCCACCAGTCTGTGGCTTGAACAGAACCGACGGCTGCCAGTTCCCTGCAAATTCCAGCCCTTTATCTTGCCCGCCCCCTTTTCACTGGCACCCAGGAGGCAGTGGGCCAGCCAGACCACACGGCCCGGATCAAAGCGAGCAGCACCGCTGCCTTCGCATAGCACGGGAGGCTCGGTATGCTGCTCAGAGTCTCCATTTGACCGAGATCCGCATCCAGTTCAACTTGGTCAATCCCATTTCCAGGGGCACAAAGAGCCCTTGCTTATTTACAACCCCCTGGAAAAGGGACCTCACCAGAGACTGACAATTCAGCCCCAGGATGAGCCTTGGAGCCCTTCAGAAGCTGATGGGGGCTCTCCCATCTCGGCACGGTCGGCTGAGTGCAGCCAATTTCCGAGCTTTCATAGAGGCCCAGACAGAGAGGCCACTGGAAAATGATGGCTACCCATGTCAACACAACACACAAAAAACTCAGATACACACCTTCGGCTTAACCGTTAAAAGCTATTACAGGCCGGGCTTTCGAAATGTAATTACTCTGTGTACCACTTTAACTTGTTCTACACATGGCCGATTAATAACTGAAGCTTTCACTACACTGCCATCAATTAACTTATGCTAGATATAATACCCAGATTAATGGGCTTTTTCACAGTACATAATTACAGTTAGATTCCAGAGGGGGAAGCTTGAGCGCGTATATTTCTCAACAGCGAAATGATGGAAATGAGGCGTGTAAAATAAACTTATTTAATATATGGATTTATATCACAATGACATTTAACGGCCTCAATCAGCAGGAATACGAAGCCTATGCCTCCTTTAGTCTTCATAAGAAAGGTCACCAATCCAGCCCACAATTTTACGACAGGCTTTCTCAGGGTCAACCTGAATAAGGACCCGAGGCGGCGGAAGACAACCGACTTCCGTTAGCAGGACAAGAGCACAAGCCGACCTGAACTGCAGAGCACCGCGTGACACCAACAACGCAGCCTTTGTTTCTTGTCGGGATGATTGTTCACTCCAGTGAGGGCGAGAGATAAAACTCCCATTCCACAAGAGATTAAAGGATTTACTCGGAGCATCCTTATTAGGGAATTCATGGGTGCAAACACAAAGAGGGAAAAAAAGAAATGCCGTCGTGCCAGAGGTACTCTCAGACTAAAGTCTCCGGAAAAGAAAGGGTACGGAAACACCCCAGAGGACTGGGAGAGGAGTCACTATCCATCATTCTGCCGCTGATAAAAGAGGACCCGCAGGATCACACAAAATTCATTACCGTTCCACAGACGACATCCTTTGGAGGCATCTGAAATCCCATTGTGTTAAAGAAAAACGTAATTCTCCACTCAGAGCTGGTATGGAGATTGAAAACAGATAAAGGATTTTGCCAGGTGACAAATTCCCCACTCACTCACTCTAAATGCTTAACCTATCTGTACTAAATCATTAATCGAATGAAAGCCTAATTAGCAGTGTCCGTGGTACCAGCGGCAAACATACGGCTAATTAGGTATGCATCAGACACTTTCAGACACCGAAATGGGTGGTTGCCATGCGGTGTCTTCAGATGTAACAGGCCCTCAAGTGAGTTATCATTAAATGCTCATAGTCCTGCTCTCCCTAGAGGCCACGCTTGTATGGCGACACCATAGAGAGGTTCAGCTGGCTTTTCAAAAAAGCCATGTCAAGCAACTTGACCCTTGTCATCTGCCAAGGAGCACATTTAGGCTCCATAATGGGACAAAACCTCACCCCATAGCCATACAAAAGCACATCACTTATAATCCCTATGGGATGCAGTTCCCACTCTGGGCTGCAGACTCCAGAGCACCAGCCTGCGATTAGATGCGCCTCACCCATCGTGCAAGTAGAGGCAGCATTAGCCCATGGTTCCCGGTACTATCACTGCAACCACAGAAGAACCATGGATATTCAAGCTGGATTACTGGGAACTTTTGGGAGGTGGAGGGTGGGATTGTAGTCACCCACAAAGCTGTCTTTCAACAAACATCACTGATTAGAAGAAGTCCACAAGTCCCTGGCTCGGGAATCCCGATTTAGCATGCAGTTCTGTGGCTTGCTCACAGAATCCCTCCTAAGTCTCTTTGGATGCATTCAGCTACCTGTTAAAATACACAGACCCCCAGCACAGAACACACATATTGAAATTGTTCCATAAAATGTACTCCATTTTACTCGGGGGGGTAACAAATAGCATAGTGAAGCACCAATCTCACAACTAAGGGTTAATCTAATAAACACGCTCTCTATATATTTTAAACGGGCTTAAATTATCAGCTCACAAAGATTAACGAAGTTGAAGTGACTCTTATGGTTTAAGACCCTTGCAAAGGGCTTTAAAAGGCTCACATGGGCCAGAAGACGTCAGCAGATGTCATGACTTCTGAGGAAAGCTAACGCATGCAGATGCAGGGTGTGCGGATGCTATGTGGTTTCGTATTCCCACCCACCCACGTGGAAGGCTCCCCACACGGGTCTTAAGAAACAGCTAGCAGTATCCACATGCCTAATACAATCACACCTGAAAGGACCTTTAATTACCACACAGAGCACCATCCTCCATGCAGAATTATTATGGTATGCGGATTCCAGGCCAACCTGTTGTCCACATGGCGCCAAGCCAATGGGAATCGATGGCGTTCATCCCAGCAGCACGAACCAGGGTGACAACTCAGATCGGCGCATTTATTTTGAGCTGCATGCATTTCACAAGTGTTCGCCTGCATAAGGAGGCATCACAAATGCGAAATAATAAGGTCCCACTGAGAATCAAAAGCCGGAATGGGGTAAGAAAACAGCATGCGTTTCATCTCAGTACGCCTTTTGTTAACGGGAGCACTTGCCGCTGGGCCTGACAGCGAAGGAACCAGACTTCCAGTGAGAGGGACACGTTCCCTCAATGGCTTCTGCTCGCTTTCCGGGTCTGCAAATGTGCCTCCCCGCCTGCATGAGCGAAACTCTGCTCTCAAAAGAAACTTGGCTTTCCATATTCAGTTAAGGCAGAACCCACACACCCACTAGAGACATTAAGCCTAGTAAAAGTTGTATGTTTGCCATGATATACAACTCTGCATGGCGAGCACAGTGAATGGATACAGGAAAGGAAACATCAGGAATACACATTTTTTTGATTTCTCTCCATCTTAAAAACGTCTATGAACTTGTCAGCTCTAGTGGAAGGCCCTACCATTCCATGGACACAGGAGTACAAATGACACAAGGACTTCAAATTCTATGAATTAAAATGGGGTCCAGAGTCTGCTCCAGGGCGATGAGATCAGAGAATGCTTGGGAATGGGAGATGGAGGCTTACATCACACTGCGTGCGAGTCCCAAAAGTCAACAAGGGGGAAAAACAAAGTATGACTCACAGCTCACTAATCTCCATGCTGTTCACTCCCTTCTGGAACCGAACTAGCCCACCCCCCCCAAAAAAAAACCAACCCTCTCACACACCTTTGGACTCCCAAGATAAACTAATAGGTCGACCACCCAGGTCCAAAAGTAGCATTTTTCATATGGTCACCCCCATTGCGAGCTTGACACCAATCTCCTGGATAACAGTGGGAGACGTCCTCGCTCCGTACCCATACACCTGCTAAACCACTACAAAAAAATCCCTACAGAAGCGAATGAGAAAGAAGGTAAGCAGCTCTGGTCCTGATTTTTCAAAGCCCTGATTCTACTTGGGAAAAGAGTACATCTGTAGAATGAGTCATGTGATGGTGAGAAATGACAATTCCTGAGTTCTCCTCTGGGTAGGGAGGTGGGTGGTTTGGGGGGAATTAATCCCTATCACAATATATAAGACATTAAATCATACAAATGCAGAGGAAAGCATGCTGGACTGAAATGCCTTGGGAACGAGGGCGGGTACATTAGCAACTGGGGATCAGGGCTGAACAGAATCTTGGCCGGTGACTGGATCTGGAGGGAGGAGGGAAAGGCCATTGAAATTTAAACCCCAGAAAACATATTCCAGAAACATTCTCTGCAAAAAAAAAAAAAAAAAAATACATATGTTTCATTTTTTATATATTTACTATTATATTTTTTATTGTCGTGTATACACACACACACACACACACACACTATATTTTATAACTAAATGTATGGGACTGCAAAGCTGTGACTGGCTCACAGCTCAGCAAACCAAAACAATGTAGCTCGTATCTAGGAAGTACAGCATGAAAAAGAAAATGTGGCCAATGTCGCCTGCATCTGATTTAAATAGCTTGCCTACGGAATGTTTACGGAGTTAATTAAGCTCGCCCAAGAAACTAAATGGCAAGAAAACAAACAAGCAAACATTTTTCCCCCCGCATACTTTTAAGTGAATTAAAAAGGTCTATTCATAACATAAAACCAGAAATGACTTCATGTGCAGAAATCGTTTGATTCAACATGTCCAACAAGTCTAGTCTACTTTTTAAAGCAGCACTGTATTACTCAGAGTTATTGCACCTATTGTCATCATCCTGCCAGATTTCACAGCGCTCGACGCAGCTAAATTTGGGAAACCTACCAGGACGCCCTTAAAACACAAATATCAAGCTGCCACCATAATCTGTGATTTATGGGACCTGACGATGCCCGTTTTTAACAGTGCAACTATTATTTACATTTACAGCAAAACAAAAACAGCACAAGTTATGATTAAGATTTCCATTGTACAAGACAAACAACAAGTCTCTAAAATAAACCCATGCTTTATACTGTTCTCGGAAGCAGGCAAAGATTGTGTCTGTCATCTTTCTGGTGTGGTCTTATACACTTTACGGTCATTTGCACCATATGTAAACTGCAGAATAAGCTTTATCTCAGTATCATCTGTACACCTGGCATGCAATTCAGTTCAATGCAGTAAAAAGACTAAATATGTGCTGGTATGGAGGTCAGTGGAAGAGTGGAACAGGTTAATGTTGCTGTTTCTTTCTAGTTATAGTACAATGCTAGTATACAGTCCAGCCCATTTCACAATTTTCACCCTACTGGGCTAATTCTTTTCCAGGTAGGGGTGAGCAAGAGAAAAGGGCATAAAATATCTCCCCCTTAGTGTAAAGGGAGCACAGAGTTTAATTTTGAAGGTCTTCTTTTTTAGTTTTGTTCCACCGTATTTAGCTTTGCTAGATTAAAGGAAAAAAATCATTTCCTCAGGAGGAAATAAGCCACAAACTGCTGTGGCTGCCATCACTCTAAGATCTAGTCTTAATAACCAAAACACTGCCCCCCCATACCTCACTGTAGCCCAAAAAAAAGGCCTCCCCAGTCTCCAGTTAGCGGTTCGCTGTGGTGAGCCTCACCTCACCTCCACAGAGCCAAAAGAGGAGTCATTTTCTACTCCAGTTGCTCAGATCTTTGGCCTCTCTGCTCCAGTGTCTTGTCTCTCAGCCCAGATACGGACATGAGCCCCAAGGTCTTGAGTCCGATAAAAGAAACCCTCCACCTCCCAAACCCCAGGGCCAGATTCCGACCCCCCTTCTGACAGATGGAAAAAATGACAATGCCCCCAACTAAACTGGTGATGGGCACTTTGACTTTAAGGCTGAAAGCTCATCCTTCCCAGTGGATTCCCGTTTTTTTTTGGCCACAGCTGTGATACATAACCTCTTCATCCCTTTAAGGTGAGAGATGGAGGCACTGGGGCGGCTCGGAGCTTAAAGAGACGTTTGCATTCAGAGCATGGCACTGCGCTGGGGACGTCAAAATGGCTGGGCAGCCCGCCAAACTGACCAACTGACAAATTTCATGGGCACCAGCAATTTTAGGGCAGACTTGGAGACGCACCAGGAACATAAATGCAACGGCAACCTGTGCGACCACAGAGAAGCAGCCAGGCTGTCTAAACGTTAACCTGGAAGGCCTTCGATTGACTGGGAGAATCGCTCAGGGCAGATGTCCTTTAAAAGGGAGACACCTGAAAGCCCAGCTCATCTCCTAATCTGACAACGAGAAGGTGGCATTAGCAGGTCTCTCTCTTTCATATTTAACATTACTATTGATTCAAGCTGCTCTCTGATAAATAACACTGCTGGCAACTGATGTGAAACAGCATTGATTGTGGAACATGTGTATATTCTGTTACTTAGCCCACAAACATTGACAGAGAGACAATTTTACCAGTATAAACGCCTAGATATTTTGCAAGACCAATTCAGAGTATTTAGCAAAAGCACCCATCTTTTTAAGCTGACAACCATCATTTTGAAAGTCCTTAATAAGCATGCTAAACACCCAGGGGGGACAATGACTAATTCTGAAATAAGTTTGATATATCAAAGGATAGTCACTTAGCAAGGCTGTCCTCCCCGTCTGACTGGATAACCCTTTCCAGAGATTCTGTCACAGGCATCACGGTTGGCATTTAACTTTACCCACAATGCTCTGCACATCAGACTCCAATGAACAAGAAGAGACCAGGTGTCTATGCTTCACGAATAGTCTTCAGCGGTGGATTCAGTCAAGTTAATTACAGCTTTAGCTTAATAGGACAAATATATGGAGGAAGAAAGTTGATTTCCAAAGCTCCCACTCTTTTATGAATATAAAATTTCCCCAGCGGCAGGCAAATCACTAGGACTGGAGGGAGTACGTCTTGACTTTACACACAAGGAAAAACAAACAGCTTCTTCCTCCAGATGGATTTTCCGACAGAGTATCGCCAGGGCTTCAGTGCTCCTCGTCGACTTTAATTGAATTCTGAGCACTTCAGATCACTTGCGTGGAGATTCGGTAAAAGCTTAGGTTCAAGTGACTGGCCTTCTTCTGGACTCCTGAACAACTTGATCTGGGATAAGAAGGTGACGCAGCTGACCTACCATTTGTACCAACTGCAATTGTCGGTTAAAAAAATAAATCCTGTGGTATTTCAGTGTGCAGAGATTACACCATTCCGCAGCTCACTCCCACAGATTAAAATAACCAGCAGAATGTTCTCGAAAGAATCATATCATAGGTATTATGAGAAAATGATACTGAAATTGGTACAAAGGTTTTCTTCCGCACTGCCTTGCGAATCCACATCTATAGATGAAAATCCCAGAACTCTGAGCTACCTCAGTAAGTGGATCAGAGGATATCGAAGTTCCCTTTAATCTGGTAAAATCTATAAGTCTACAACTCGTGGCAGGAGCACAGAACATCTCCCCCAAAAGGTCCCTCTGGTTAACACCAGGACTCAAAGATTTCTCAGTGATTCACGTCATTTGAATATGTCCAGCAGAGCCCTTCATGGGTTCAGGGATTAATTCATCGATGCCGCTGTAGCTGTGATTCAGGAAAGACTAGCTATTTCTAAAGAGGTTGCTATATACACCCGGGATATCATCTTCTCTCTGGTTAATGATAGCAACACAAGGTACAAGGGTTAGATCTGAGAGATGAAATCAACAGCTGGGTATGAGCTGGGAAGCCAAACACCCCCCACCTTAGACTGCACAGCCACATCGCCACGGTGATGGGACGGGCTGCCTGAGCCAAGCCCGATGACGGCTTCTCGCCGCGCCATCTGAATGCACCTGGTTCCAGGCAACTAGGCCCATGACGGAGGACCATCTTCCCAGAGGAACATACGGTTGACAGCCGGCGGCATTCGCCCGGGACGGTGTCATCCTGCTAACGTGGCGTTCCGCATGCTGCCCAGACCGTCACCAAAGATTCACTTCCTTCACTGGCGCCGAAAACGTAGCTTCACGCAAGGTTGGCGCCCCACTACGCCATCCGTCAGTCTCGTGTAAACGAGGCGATTTCCCAGCCCCGGGATCTGAATGTCCAGGCCAGACATGGCCTCCCTCTTCTGTGTGTTCTCCGGCCTAGTGATGAATGCCACGGAACCGGGCCCCAGGGTCCTGAACTCTCAGTGCCGCTTACCAACGACGTGTGATGTCGTCCTCTGTCAGCAATGGCTGGAAAGTTCAGGGTAGAGAAACCAGGGCCCAAGCAGCGAAGTGGAGAATTTCAAGATGCTTACAACAAGCCACACCCAATGAGGGTGATGTGTGTGTGTGTGTGTGTGTGTGTGTGTGTGTGTTTGCATAGATCACACTTGAGGACTAAATTGTCCCGAAAGTGTAGTAAAACCTGAAATTTCCCTACTTTTGGGGATATCTTTTGAGGTCCCCATTTGGATAACCTCAGTTTTATAAAAATCTGTGAATGCAATCCAGAAAGTAAAAATGCCAAATGTCTTGTATTTGCGTCGGTTACTTATGGTTAAGGTTAGGGATGGGTAGGGGTCAAGGGTGTTGTGACTGGGATTATGGTTTTCCCATAGAAATAAATGGACGGTCCCCATTTAGATAGGAAGACCAACTTGTGCGTGTGTGTGGGGCTCATGCCAAAGCTACCCAGAGGGTTTGTAAGGATCCACCTCCATTTTAATACACAACATATGGCAAGTACTGCTTAGTATTTAGTTAGTAATTAATTGATTTCCTCTTGCTGTTTTGCTGTGTTCAATCATATTTGTGAGAAATTCCCCTTTAGAGCTTCTTATTCTGTGAGAGTATGTAACGCTGACACCTACTTAATCTGTGTGTTAATAGAGCCTTGGATGTTCACCATTTGCTCCGGGACACACGGGCTGCTAGATCATTTCAGTAACAAACACATGAAAACAAAGTCAAAAATTTGGCAGGCTAAATCTTGCTCAGCTAAGCTAAGCCCAGCTCCAGTTTAAAATAAGGAAATATATATCAGACTCTTAAACAGTTAAAACCTGATGACAGATTATAAATAAATGAGCAAAAATAGTTAAAACAAGAAGTGAATTAGTCTAAGGGCACTTTCTACCCCAGATCTTAAGTCATGTTGTTATCTTGGGTTAATTAGGTTATGAGAAACAAAACAAGATGTACTAAAATGGACAGTGGAGGGCTGTTTGTGAAGCGGCGTAGGGATGGTGGGGGGGGGCTCATCATCTCCGGTCCTAAGCAGGGACTCTGGCTTTCTCCTAGAACCACAAATGACTGGGGAGGAGGGATATAAATCCTTTCCTGTCTGAAGTTTCAAACATGAGGCCGACCCCCCCGTGAATTACTGCTCCCAAACAGAACATAGAGCATTATCAGAGAATGGGTCAGATAACCCGAACCCTCAATAAGTGCCTTAAAAAACCTGCATGTCTCTCAGCTGGGACATAGTGACGGGGGGTGTCTTAAAATGCCCAGTCAGTCAACAAGAGACTTGGGTTGTTTCACCATGTAAGTAATGATCCAAGAGGCCTTCATAACTAATTTAGACCCAATCACAAAACTGATTTTTGAGCTGCATTATATTAAGAGTACCCATAAATCTATCCCAATCGCCCTCCACCCGCCCCACTTTCAAATTACAGTTTATCCTATTAGAGTCACTATAGAACTCATCCCGGGAAGTACAGCCCAATTCATCTCATGCCATGCACATGCACAAAGGGCATAGTCACCGATTCGCATGAGGTACAAGGGTAATCAGAGTGAGGGCCAGGGGCGTGCACAGGGGTGGGACAGCAGGTGCATTAGGACCTCCCACCTGAAAGCTGATTGACCCCTGAAGTGCCCCCTCCCTTGTCAGTCACGAGATCAGAAACATATCATTGGCTAACAAGATTAGCCCGTGTATATGAATGACGGCCCTTCTCATGCCCCCGCCCACCCATCATAAAAAAAAAAAGCTTAGAGTGACCCTTGGGGAGAGCGGAGGGGGAGGGAGAACGGGAACTGCTTGAGAAAACATTGCCCAGTGAGGGACTGTCTGGCCCACATATTAAGAGGGTTGCAATCAGCTTTACCTGATTACAGAAACAAGCAGCTGAGTGGCGAGAGGTGATAGTTTAGCACACATCATGCCGTTCTACTTAACCATCCTCAAAGGCCGTTCCTCGCTCACGGTAGCAGCCTGCCAGGTGAAGGCCATCCGGGAAAATGCCTGCTGTATTTTAATCACTGGGTTTCGATGCCAGATCCACCGTAAATGAGAAAAGACTATCTAGATGTTGCCGACAAAACAAGACGGGTCAAAAGAGCAGTAAGACTGCTTGCTTTTGTCACACCGGTTAGCAGGCAGTCAAAGATCTGCCGGTAATAAAAGGACAGGCAGCTAAGGCGGCCACTAAACGAGATTATGAAGGCCCCCACTGGGGGCGGGGCAGCTGTACCACTCAGGTACATTACAGAAGAAATCATAAAATATGCAGAAGTATTACAGCATTTAAGGTATGCAAATCAATCTAGTTGATAACCCTGACCCATACAAACACACTGCTTGTGTAATAGGACACAGGAGACAAAAACCTAATCTAAAATCTACATGGCCTCTGAGGTATGTAGAACCAGACTTCATGGCATTCAATGGTTCAAATAAAAATTAAACATGAATAACATCTTACACCAAAGAGCTCATCTCAAAAGCAAAAATGAAACCATGACTCTCTAATAGCTAGTCTTCCTGAATCGATTTCCTGAGTCCACCTGCTACCCCATTTTAATGCCAGCGTCGACTTAGAGGAAGCACCTTAACGTCCACGCTAGAACTTCACACTGGAGCAGTTAGCGGCTAACAAGCCTCTCGGCCCACACTGGCGTATCTGCTTTGATGGGCAGTACCCAAGATGCACTGGGAAGTGGGGGGGGGGGGGGGGGGCGGGTGGGCGCAC
>JAODJW010000001.1:4725013-4739823 GCA_026777045.1 Hyperopisus bebe | reverse complement strand
GGGGGGGGGGGGGGGGGGGGGGGGGGGCAGCGAAACTGGCCATTCCATGAATCTGCCTGCATGGGGGCTTATCGATTGCAGTGATGCCCAGCTTTGGAACCATTCATCACAGGTCACTCAAGCTTCTTAGGAAGCCCCACTGATAGCAACCCACGCCACCCCCCCAACTCAAAGCAGCTGTGCCGTCATATCCATTATCTGGCACAATAGGCCCTGGGTCAAATCCGTGGCACTCACAAGGAAAGGGGAGGCCCCAAATCTTTGAGCAGTTACTTGGGGGGAGAGACCACCATCCATAAGGAATCTGCTAGCTTAGTGCGCACAGAGAAGAATGCCGATTGGTGCATTCTGGGTAGAATAGAATCATGGCAGTCTGATTAGGCCTGCCCAGGTAGGTGGGGTGGGGGGGGGGGCAGAGTGGCTGCAGACCTCATAATGAGCATGGCAAACGAACACAGGAGACAGCCCCAGAAGAGCAATTATCTGAACTCGGGAAGAGGTGTCGATCCGACCCTCACCTTGAAAAGGCCCCCCACACTCCATAATAAAGGGGTGGGATTGCATCAGACAGAGCCATTGCCCCCCACTCAGACTTGCCATCTTAGCTCCAACTTTGTTTTAGAGCTCATTTAAGCTTCGCCTTCAACCAATTCCATGCCAAGGGAAGGTCGATAAAGCATGAAGAAGAACTGCAATAGCCAGACAAATATAGCACCATTGTGCAGCTTCCAAAAAAGGAAGAAAAAAAAAACCAGATGGGTAACCGCATGTCACCGGAGCTACAGGCGTCGAGATTTAAATCATTTCTGAAAGAAACTGCTCAGTTTTCTTGATCAGCTCCCCAGAGGACGATTCCCTTCCTAACTAGAACAAAGAGAGATGTGGCACTATAGGAGCTGCTGAAGAAAAAGTTCATTCTCACTGGCATGCACCATTGATTTCCAATTCTCCCGGAAACATTTAATGAGCTTAAATACAGACTCATTTGACACAGCGGAGCTTCTGAAAAAGTTTGCCTGCGAGAGAGAGTGAAACCAAGAGCAGAAGTCCTGCAAAAGGCATGTCATCGCATGCAAGAGTGCAAGGGCTCAGATCATTCCGGGTGCCTGCAACTTGGAAAAAAATGAGATGGAGGCACCTCGAAGGGCACTCTGATTTGACACCTCTAACATGGTAACCCAGGACAGCAGGGTCAGCTACATTTACTCTTCATCTCATATCTGCAGCCCATAAACGAGGACTTGGGCACTTAGATCATTTCAGCCAGTCAGAACGGCAGGCCTGCCAGCTCATGCGAGGTCCAATAAATCACCTTCAGCCACAACCCGACTCAAGGACTACACCCAAGCCCCATGAATTATTATGAACCTTCTGAATGATTACAAGCTGGGGTCTCACCATCCATCCTGAATAGTCCTGCCCACAATAGTTTCTGACAGGGCGTCAACGGGGCAAGCAAACAATGAGAAGTGGAGGCCTGAGTTTTTTCATTAACATAAAGGCATACAAGCGCCAGAGGGGATCAGCTCCTACAAACACATGAAAAGAAGTAGTGCTCCAGAAGTCAACTTTCCAACGCCCCTGAGTCACTTGCAACCTAGGAGCTCTTTCCCACCCCTTGAAGACCACCTCAACGGGCTGAGACAACTACATCGAGCAGGGTGACCACATCCTGAACAGTACCGGAAAAAACAACCCGGACTGCAACAAAATGAGGACAGAAGACCACAAAGAGCACCCATCAAGCTTAATCTGGCTGATACATAGACAAGGAGGAGCTCAAAACCAGCCAAAGCTGAACATAACATAGCAGATACCAAAGCACCCAGCTGCGGTGGTTTTACAGTAGAGACCACCAGTCATTTCACAGACCCGCCCACCCCGATACCATTAGTCTAATTAGTTTGAAGGCACATACCACAGCCGGCAAATTCCATTTATTAATCTCCCCATGGGGCAGAACGTGCACTCTGTTCCAAAAGCAGGCTTGAAGTGCAGCATGTAAAAAGCGCACACAATTCCTCAGACACACACCACTTATACTGGAGGTTTATGGGAAAGTGAATAAGATCCAGGAGACCCAAGCCTCCAGGTTAACAAGCTCAAAGCACGACTGTGGCAGGCCGTACTTTAAATACGAGATCTTGAGGCAGATTGAGTTTATTTGCACCTTGCTTCTGCATGATTATCCGAGGCCTGGGCATCGCTCATCCGTCTGCTGGACCCACGGGACGACGGCGAACCCAATAAACAGAGCCCACGGGACATTCCAAACCAGTGACCTTGAGAGGACACAGCCAACACGCTGCCAGACTTCTCTGATATTTTTCCGGGGCTGGCAGGTAGCTGGCCTGCTAACTCGCTTTCATGGCATGCTCACCGGACACTCAAAATAAACAAATAAAAACGCAAGCATCTTTTAGAGACGCTCGGGATCAAGATAGCAGGCAAGAGAAAGGGAGCGTATCAGGAGAGGGATTCTTTCTGCTGAGCGCCATCTGGAAGAGACGAGGTAGATAAACAACGACAGGAGCAGACTGCCTCCGAAACAGTCACGGCACTCCGCGGAAAAGGACTACCAGGGCTGCAGTCTTATCAATCCCCAGCCAGATACAAACTGGAAACACAGCGTGCAGCCACCCTACCCACAACTCCCCCTCCAAGTTTCAGGTAATACCGACAAAAATAATTATTAAAAAAAAAAAAAAGGATTTGAAGGTACCGTTTTCAAGAAACGCCAACTGAGGGCTGACCTAGTTCCACGCTAAACGTCAAAGATCCAAAGACGAGTGGAAATCCCAGCGTCCCCCGACAACCCTGAAGAATTCATTATCAAACGTGTCCGTCTGGTGCTGTTAGCACCGGGGCTAACGTGTAGCCAAAACGCACAGCCAAGTCTAGTTAGTGTGCAGCTATCTGTTGGGTCTCCAATGCGAACAGACAAGAGCCACTGCTTGGTGTCGTGGCTGCCGGCGGAGGTCCTGGGCCTGATCGATTTAATCATCGAGGCCAAGATACACACTAAGCGAAAGATTCTCTGCCGAGAACGGTTCCTACACTGGGACACCTCCTTACACAGGGGGTAAGGGCATGACTTCTGGGTGCTGCTGGCGGTGGGAGGGGCATCAGGTGGTAAAGGGTGTATGACAAATGAGTCCCGTCAGGTAGCAGCCACATGGAGTAGGAATAGGAGGGAAGCCAGCAAAAACTAAAAAAAAAAGAAGTTATTTTAATACATGCCCCTCTTGTTAACGGATCTGGTTAATCAAGTCTGGGAACACCTGGAGGAGAATTTGCAAATTAATGAAGTATTGAATTTTGCCAGCCTTATCAGAGAGATGAAAAATCACTATGGAACTTTTAGTCAAAAAGAGAGAGAGGAAAAAAAAAAAAAAAAAACACACACACACACACACACACACACACACACACACACACACACACACACACACACACACACACACAACCTGGGCCACCATTAATGAAAGCCTGAAACTGATAAATCAAGACTGAAGATTTTTTTTGTCAAAATAATTTCAAATATGCGATACATGCTTCTTCTGCTGTGTACACACATTGGAGGGGGGGGGGGTGTTTAATAGTTTTACAATCCATTTGAAATGAACGTTTACTCAAATCGTCCTCTAAAAGACCATTGTCTGGACGATACTAAATGCCTCGAATTCCAGCGTGGTCTTCAAACCGACTGAAATTAATTATGCGGCAGACGGGTCTCTGAAGTGGATGGCGATTGCCACTGACAAGTTACACAGGGCAGTGATGGTACAGTGGATTTGGAAGACAGATCGGCATCCAATCGGCGGGAAAGAGCTGTGTACATGTCAAAGTGATGAAAGCAAAAATGGGGCTTCAAAACCCATCCAACGCAGGATTGCGCTAACCCACTCCCAACAAGCTACACAGAGCCTGCAGGGTTAGCCAAGGCAGTCAGCTGTATATCGGTCACCCACCCAGGATTAGTCGGTATTAGAGCAATACAATATACCGAGGCATTCTGGACTTACTGCGGCATTTTCAAATTTTCGTGACAAGATCTTACTTAAATATACAGTGGTGCCTCAGAACTCGAACTTAATCCATTCAGAATTCCGGATCGAATCCTAAAAAGTTCGAGTTCTGATCGAATTTTCCCCATAAGAAATAATGGAAAACCAACTAATTGGTTCCTGCCCCCAAAAAATTACACCGAAATAATTTTTGGCATTTAAACACAAAATGAACCAGTGAAAACAAGAAAAGCATATAATGTACTAAACACATCCAAGCACATTTAAAATTACTGTTTTGATAAAGTGAGAAAATAAAATGTATCCAAACAATGTGTCCTGCCCCGATCGTCTGCTCCTTCCGTGTGCTACGCCCCCTTGTTATCCCCGTGTGGAATCCCCATGTGATCAGCTGTTTCTGGTTGTCATTAGTCCTCTGTATTTCGTCCGCATTTCAGTTTGTTTCCCCAGTCCGGTCATTGTACTGTCCGTCTGCGTTTTGCCCGTCTTACCTGTAATTAAATCCTGTATTCCCCGATACCCTGATGTCTGCACCTTTGTCTCCGCTCCGTCCCTGCTGGGCACGACAATATTATTAATTAAATGTATTAATTGTTTATTATTAATTAAAATAATTATGAAATCTTTATTTTTAAATGTATTTTATTATATAAAAATTACCGTTGCTGTCCATCATTGTCTAAATGTATTTTTACTGTCTAAATATATGTATTCAGTTAGTGTAAACATGCACGATGCTATCACAGCGAATGCGAGGCTGACACTGAAGCGTTACCCTTTGTTTCCGCTGAGAAATATGCCGCGTGACTCATTTCCCCGTGCGCACAACTTATCTTAGGTCGGCGTTCACGGTTTGACTTCTGAGATTCAGATCGAGTTCTAGGTAATTTGTTTTTTCAAACTGGTTGGTTCGATTAAGAAATTCAAATTCAAGTGTGTTCGAGAACTAAGGTACCACTGTACATGATATATATTTCTTCACGATCAAATCAAATACCAGAATTTTGAACTGTCTGCATTTTTTGTTTGTTTTTTTTTTTGAAGTCACAAATTTCTATAAAACTTTGTTTACTTTTGGGGGAACCGAAAAAAATGGTCCCTATAATGTCAAAATAGCATGTTATCACAAAATATACATAGAATATAATATACGTAACATATACATCACACACACACACACACACACACACACACACACGGTGACCACTGAGCCACTTTGCCACCCGCCACTATGTCAAGCACTGGAATTAAACATGCCAGCATCTGACTAAAAATAAATGCAGCCAACAAGATTCTTTTGAAATTCCTTACAGGAACCGTGCACAGCCGAGAGCGGATAGAGCACCCCACAGCCTCTTGTGAAATCCGCTTCTCCTCCAACCCTTCTTGAGATGACAATTGGCAGAATCGGGAAAATGTTGCAAAAACACGAACGGAATTTAACATTGTTTCGGGTCTGGCCAGCCGAACGGCTAAATATGGCAAAAATGTATAACACAGGAAGCAAACAAACAAAGAGCGAGCGTTTATTTGAACAAGTGTCTGATTTCCATCCGTAGAGCTTCTGACAGCACAAGCAAACAAACCCGGCACATGAGCAGCATCGCGCAGATAAACATCTGTCAGAGTTTAAACCAGACAGCTGAGCGGAACCAGGACCAGCAGAAGCCGCAGCGCCCAGCGGGGGGTGGCCAGCCAGTGGCAGCCTCGTCACCGGCCTTTCCCAAGATAACCAGCCCGGCGAGGATCCAAAATAGGCTACGTGTCACATGATAGTGTGCCGACAGCACCAAGCCCGGCATATTTATTTAAAAGCAACGGCATCTGAAAATTCTGTTCAAAAGGTTACCAGCCGGAAGAGCAAGACTCAATAGCATAACAAGACCTTGGAAAGTCACACACGTCGAGATAAGCGAGCATCTGTCGGGAAAATCAGACGGATGTAAACACATGCATTCACGATAAATAGCAATCATAAGACATGATGAATGGCTCATTTACATTGCCAGCAACACGTACCAATTTCTTAAAAGGCTCATTAAAATATCACGGACAGAGATAGGGCTGGCACAAAGGAAATGTATATCCACTTAAGACATTTTTTTGGGTTAAAAATAAAGCCGTCTATACAGATTCGAAAGTCTGCGACGCATTAGCTGGGTAGATAGCTGGCAGATAATGGTGGGGATTCGGAGATGGGGGAGGCAGTGCAAATTAAGATAAAAACAAAACCAGATAAACGGAGCTGATCTCCTGGGACCCTGACCTGACTGGCGCAGACCACAGCCCTGACCTTTGACCCAACGGCGGACTATAAACCTGTTTGTAAGTGACAGAGTCACCTTTCGTCACAGTCAGAACCGTAAGAGAAATCCTAGTGAACTGAGAGGCCGTAAAGAGCAGTGGCTTACTGCCAGTCAGAGTCGATCAGAAGGGCTGTGGAGTGACACTGCTAATATACGTCATATCTGCAGATAAATATGTCCCATTAAAAACGTTTGCCTTTTCAGATTAACGTAACCTCCTCTCGGGGAGGGGGGGGTGGTGTGGGGGTAGCTTTGAGCACAATTCATAATTTTTCATTCATAAAAGGTTTTTTCCCTCCTTCCTATAACCGATTATGTGGCAATGACCTGCTCCTCTACATTCCGCCGCAGAGTCCGGATTCGGAAATTCCTTTGTCTTCCACGCCTCACAAAAACATACGAGTCCGGACAAGCCCAGGTCCTATGCTGAGAAAGACAGAGCTTGACGTTTTTCTGAGAACGTGGAGTCAACGCTCCACATCACAACTAAAACTTAAGTCAAGCTACAGTGGATCACACGTCGACAAAATTTTTTCGGATTTATTTTTTCGGGAAAATAACCTGCCGATCTGTACATATACCTTAGAAACGGATAGAACAGACATATGGGAAGCACTCTGGGAATTCAATGACCCCCACCTTATGTGCCGTCATATGTATAACTGCCTCCACCCCCCGCCCCCCCAATAAACACTTACAGTTATCACTTTAATGGCTTCTCAGACTTGGGGGATTGGAGGACACACATGATCGGTGACGGAGCGCTGAGGCTTAACAGTCATCCGACATGACTCATGCAGTAAATTAATAGCATAGCTCATGTAGCACTAAAATGAGAAAACTCGGCTCGTTTAAAGAGGCGCATTAGAACATCTCTTTATGAACAATTAAACCGTCTAATTGGCAAGGTTAACGTCCGGTTCTGTAGGGGGAAGCCTGGTTCGCCCGTTACCGCGACTGGATTTTAAAGATTCAGCGACAGCATGTGGACTTTAACCAACACCGTCCCACCAGAGATAAACTGGCTTGCTAAGGTCGGCATCTCCGCAGAAGACGGCACCCTAAGCGGCTGACCGGTCCTGGTCAGTCTTGTTATGACATCACCGCACTGGCGACGCCCTCAGGCAGGTCCTTCCCACAACACACAGCAGCACGAGGCGCCCACAGCGGCATGGGGGTCGGCCCAATAGCGATCAAAAACCCATCCTGTGCCTAATTAAGCGGCTAAACGCGGGGAACCGACACCTTTTTAATTGGTTCCTGCGCGAGGCTCCTCAGAAGCGACTGAGAATTGTGGGGGTGCTATAAATAAAGCGTTTATTAAACCCGATGGCCTTTCGCTGCAACCTTAAAAGCAGGTTCAGGTGGTTCACGGGCCTCGACAAACGTGCTTTTGGGAAGACTGACAAGACGCGCGTGATCAGACAGCGTCAAAACAGAAACGATGATGGGGCAAACAAAAATGGAGGCGGACCGCTATGAAACAGAAGGGGCTCACCTGGCCTCGGCGGGGAGGGTAATTGGACACCTTTGGCAAGAGGGAGAAAATTCCAGAAATGGAAAAAAAAAAGTCAGGCAATTACCGGAATGGAAATGCCAACAGAGCCTGGGTCATGTGACTGGCTAAAAGCAGTCCTGAACAACAACAGATGAATCAGAAGGGGGATCCGTCTGGTCAAACCGGATCTGGAGACGGCCGTGGAGATGCAGCCCTGCCCATGTTCTGCTCTCCGGTCTCAAAGGCTATGAACCCCTAAAAAGCAGACAAGGCCTGCAGATCTCCTTTTTACAGTGGGGTAAACAAGCCATAGTAAACACAAAGGGGGGGGGGGGGGGATTGGGGGCTGGATGAGCCCAGAATTCCAGAGAGGCGCCGGGGTGCAGAGAACCAGATAAACAGATGGGGATAATTTAACCCCTCCCACCACCAATGTCACCTCAGGCAAGCCCCCCCCGGTCACTAATAATCACATCTCCTTGTCACAGAACTGCGGAGGAGTAGTCTGATTGATATTCCGGCCCAATGTAATTAAACATGTGGCTCTTTATTACGCCCCAAATGTCTTTAAAAACCCCCAGATCTGGCTGCGCCCCTTAAAAGGCAATTATTAAATCGACCGTATTGCAAACAAAATAATTAATTGCGATCCTCATCGAAATTTGAAATAAGTCTTTGAAATAAGGTTGGCAGGCTGCAACAGTAATGGAGAGAGATTACCTGGGAAAACAAGCAACTGTGGAGGGTATTTTTAAGAAGCGTACGACCGGCATGACAGAGCCGGTCTGGTAGAATCGTGGCCGTTGACGTCTGTGGAAGGAGCTGTGCACGCCTCTTTGACCTGGCGACAACCCCGAAGAGGTGCCTGCTGGGTAAGTTTTGTGCCCCCCAGGAATACTGATACACAGCAGATTCAGGCCAGTTCCCCTGACTGCAGCCTTGATGGAGAACGAGTGCAAGAGATAAAGCTCCTCTTCACCAACATTCCTCCCGCAGAGAGGGAAGGGGGAAAAAAAAATAATAAAAAAAAAAACGCCACAAACCGAATGAGAAACGAAAAACGCACGACTGAGCATGTCAGGTCGCCGATAAGCTCCGCCACCGGGGGCAGGATTCACGGGCATTTCCATCCTCGAGGCATGACGGTGACCGGCAGCAGCATGCAAACCGAGCCCCGCCCCCACTGGCACCCCACCCCCACCGGCACGCCACACCCAGCCGTCCAGCAGGGTGAGACACGAGATCGCCTCAGCAAGCCCTCATCGCTGATAATACCCCGTTTGATTACTTTATTTTTTGGACCATTTTTTGACGTTGCCAGCCCAAGGACATCACCCCTACCTGGTTGACAGGCATCGGGACAGCAGGAGGAGCGGGTGTGACTGAAGCCAGACGCTCTGACTCGCCAGCAGAATCGAATTATTGATCACATGACAGATTGCATTATGAAGAAATCAGGGACTGGTATCAGTGGCTGGGGTTACATTCTCTGGAGGGGCGGAGATGCGGGCTTGCTCTTTGATAAAAAGAAAAATACACACACACACACACACACACACACACACACACACACACACACAGTATGTATGTGACCTGATCAGGCTCACAGCCAATTAATGGCAGCCGTCAGCTATGACACCAAGCAAGCGCAGCTGAAAAGCACAGCCTTCCACTTGACAGACAGGGCCCAGTTATACCATTAAGCACATTAGACTGGATTGGTGTTCGGTGGAAATCGGACGTCAAAGACGCGGCCTGGTACTTTTAGCTGCTCACTCAGGGCTATTAATAGAATGCTTCCCCACAAAACCACGAGTCCCTCCATCAAAAGGGGAGCAATTTGAACGGAATCACCCCCCCATGCAATCATGGGTGTGGAATCACAGATACGGGTAAGGTGGCTCCTGAACAGAGGTGGTCTCACACGGGATTGCATGTGCCCAACCAGGAATGCCCCCCCCAGGGCCGATCAAGTCATCACAGAACACTAGGCAGCAAATATTTTTGGCCCCCCTTCCAGTCAACACTCTGCTTTTTCTACCTGCACATAAGCATGTGCATTTGATGTATAGGATGTAGTTTTTTAATTATTTTAATGTTGTGTAATTATTCTATTATATACAGGCACACAATTTTTTCCTCCCCTTCATGGCTTTTCATGTCTGGGCCCTTTGGGCTAATCGGGCCCTGACCCACCCCCCATATCCATTCCTGGCATTTAAATGAAGAATGATTCATATTCCCTCACTTGAACCATTAAAAAATATTTTAAAATATAAAAAAAATGGCTTGTTCAGAGTTCAGAAATCAGTAGCCAAGTTAAAAACATCGGCACTTTCAAATGAACCCGACAATCGCATTTTTAAATATTATGCCGGTATCGACGCCAGAACATGAGTTTCCTCACAATGCAGCCGTTTGAGAGACAGCAGACTACCCAGCCAGTCACACGGACGACCAAAGGTCACTCGGGTCACCGAGCCCAAAGTGCTGCCAAGGCACATCAGGGGGCAGACTGGCAGTGAATCAGACGGGCAGAGGTCACGCCAGGGTCGAGCCACCGGGAGGGCGACCCGGCAGTACCTGGATCAGACGGGGACCTGACGAGATGTCGGGACTGGCAGCTGTCCCCTTATCGGACCCGGTTCACGTTCCGGTCGCCTGCAGACGGGTCAGTCGGAAAGTCGCACAGGTGGCGTGGATGGAGACCTTCACATGGCAGGCAGTGTGTTGGGAGGAGAACAGAGGCATGCAGTCATACGTGTCGACATGCATGACGTCATCAGACGTGTCATCGGTACTCAATCGCAAACTCCAGCTACAGATCTGAAATTTACACGTTCACCTCCCAGGGCATTACAATGTTTCTTCAGCCTCTCCGTCACCAACACCTGCCCCCCCCATCGCACTCCTGGTTCTCCGAATCTCACGTTCAGACGGCCGTGTGAAACTTGTCTAGGTGCAAACCATGCTAGAGGGAAATGCTACCACCTCGCCTGCAGACTTCACAAAAAGCACTTAAGAACATCGCTCTAAAGAAAAAAAAAAATTAGGACCACCATTTCTAAAAGAGCTGTCACATACTTCGACGGCAGAGACATCCATTATTTTTTTTTCTCAGGGTAAAATAGGAGGTTACGGTAAAAGAATTCCATGCAATCATTTGGGACTTTCCAGTGGAGGGGGAAAAAAACACTTCAATATGACTGATTACCCATAAAACAGCAAGGAACATGGAAAACAGACGAAAACACACAAAGTCCTGAGATGGGGTGGGGGGGGGGGACTCAGTCAGTCACAGATAATGAAATGGGCAGGATTTGGAGACAGGTAGACAGAGAGGTACAGAAAGGACAGCAAGCCTGCGTCAGCCCTGCTGCAGGACACCTAAAGTCCGCTGGAATTTTCCTTCAAAAGTTCAGGGAAAACCCTCGAGGCCTTCTGGTAAAAATGTATTTGAGCAAAAGAACAAAAACGAAATAAATCTCCAAAATACCCCCCCCCCCCCCCCAACGCTCTGGACGGCCATGCAATTTAGAGATCCAATTTGCCAGAGGATTCGCGATAAACACCACGACTCCAAGGGCCCGCGACAGCTACAAAGAGAAAAGAGGGAAGCTTCTAGAAAGGTCGGTGACCCCGGTCTCAGCCTGCCATTACAGGTCTGAACAGGAGAAAAATCAGCGCTAGCTTAGCGACAGGTCGAGAGGAAGTGACCGAACAGGAAGTGCCACCTTGTGTAGGAACAACGTCTATATATGTTTGGGAGCTACAGTCTGGTCCAGAGTCGCTGTGGCGTGACATTAAAGCCCAAATTGAATTCAACAGGCAGACAAGCTGGTCCAATTACAAGCAAAGCACCCCAAGAACCACAATCGGGTTTATTCAGCAAGTATGTTCACACATAGGGAATCTGTCTCTGGTTCTCAACGGCTCTCATACATACAATAGATATATACTCAGTTATGGCAAGACAATGGTCACATGCCGTTGAAAACCCTTAAATCCACCCCCCGCCCGTCCAACTGGAAAGCCATTTGGCATGTTTACACAAAGCGGAGACCTGCAAATCCTGAGTGGTGTAGCCCCCCCCCCCCCTCCAAAGAAACTCTTCCCTTTTTCGCTGGAGCGGGTGAGTCAGGCTGAACGAATGCGCGTCATCACCTCTCTGGAAGGCAAAGTCCAGTAGCTATCAGCACGCAACAAGGCCCAGGAAGGCACACGGACCACTGAGGAGCGGGTCCTGCGGTAGGCGGGGACTGGATCGATTCTCAGAACCGAGTGGATTCTGGTTAGAGCAGTTGCCTGGGGGGGGGGGGAAGAAGTTTACCAGACAGCTATGGGGACAGAAACATGAGTCGTCTCATTTTGTATGTCATTCCCAGAATTTAATCGCCCTGCCAAGGACACCGCCATCTAGAGTGGAAGAGCAGAAATGACACCAGGTCACGAAACTGTCGATCTGCTTCCCTCTCTGGCTTCCCCCCCTACAGCTGGGGGCGGCTATGAGGGCCAAGCCCTCTCAAAACACCCCCTCCCCCGCCGCATTTTTCTGAGGGGAGAAGACTAAACGAAAACAAGACCTAGAAAGGAATGCGTTGCCGGACAGCCTCCACAGTACCGTTCAGTCCAGGGACTCCGTCACAGTCATTAAAAATACACAGTAGACGAATCACCATGATCCAGCAGAAAAGCACCAGAACCTTAATTAGGCTGCACTCTTCAAACCGGCCTTAAAGCTCATTCTCAGTGCTGGAGAACATGACCCTCAGCCCGAGCCTTGGCATGCAGAGTCAAAGAAGAGTTGCAACCGCGCCGAAAACTCATTTACTCCATGGTTATAAATAACCGATACAGACAGGCAATACCGCAAGTAAAGCCAGCTAAATTTTATGGCTGCTTTACTAAGCTGGCAGTGATCTCCCGGTGTAGCTGAATACAATTAGATTCAACTGGGACGCACACACTCGAAGTCCAGGCATGATCTGGCAACCGCGGCGGTGGCACTCGCACAGGTTGGACTGCCCTTCGCCGATAGCCGCACGCGCTCACTGGCCGTCCAGGTCGGGGCGAAACCTGCTAGCACCTCGTCAAAATTAATCTTCAAAAGTCCACGAGGAAAGAAAAAAAAAACTGGGACGTACTGGGCTATTACCATAAAACACAGGAGGGGTTAATCATTAGTACAATATAGCTAATATTTTCTAAATAATCCTGACACACAGCAGCCACCCCTTTCCAGGACTAAAAACATTTCCACTTACGGTTTTAAATGGATTCTGCTACCGAGTGTTGAAACTGGCCTCTATCGCAACATTCAGTCAAAAACGCTCGACTACAAAACATCCAGCACGCACTAAGGAGACAGGAAGCACCACGGGATTTGTCATTTTTCAGTCATTCCTCACAAAGACAGGCCTCTTCCGAGACAAGCATTCACCTTCCAGGGACGAAGATAAATAAATTTAATCTACCTAAAATCAACCATCCATCAATTTACATTTGCTTGTTTACCTGACACTTCTATCCAAATCAACTTAGGGTAGGGAGAAGGGCTGCAGTGTATCTGTGCTCCCCGGAATGTGAACCCACAATCCTTTGCGTCTTTAGCACGAGGTTCTGCTTGTCGAACTCCAGGAACCAACTTAAGAGTTTCATTTGAATGAAGCAACTACATTACTGCACCTTAAAAAAAGCAGTTTGGTCCAACACTGCAATTCAATCATTCCTTAACATTCTAACACTGAATTGATTGACACATTAGACAACTTAATTTTACTTCACCCTGCATGAGATTTTAAACAGTCATATTAATATCTGAAGTACTAAATATCAGTCTGTTCAGCACTTCACAAGCAAGCATGTGAAAATATCAAATAAAAAGCTCCAAGATGTCACTCCGAGGTCAGATCTTCAGCTGGAGAATGTACTCAAGTGCAGGTGACTTCTTGCGCGTGGACTGGGGGGGGCAAGGCCACCTCAATACGTCCGTGGAAACACCCGGTCATGTCCGAATGGAGACGATATGAACAAGCCAGCCCTAGGGTCAGAGATTTAACATTCGTATAATGGCCTGGGGTGGGGAGGGGGCAGCCATGGGGGAAGGAGGAAGAAGGTGGCCCCAGCAGGGTGGAGGGGGGGGAGGGGGAGGTGTTTTATTGTGAGGGCGACGTGAAAACACAGGCGAGATCTGGCCCACGGGCTCTGGAGTGCTAACAGCTGTTCATTAGAAGGCGCGAGAATGAGTGTGATCTCACCTAAGGGCCTGGTCTCTGCCACGGCGCCTTCGTTAGCCGCGGTAATGAAGCTGAAGGATCTGGTGAGTGGGCGCCGGTGTGTGGCTGCTTAGAGCCGGTAACGGACAGGCGGAGCTGAGACAGGGTGCGCTGGGCCAGGAATCCAAACACGCATATATCATATGTATTACATTTATATAAGGCCATACGAGACAGACATATGAGGAATTCTGACCCAGCGCTGATGTAACTGGAATTAAAGGCCTTTCTCTAGGTGAAATCACTCTGACATCCATCCATTAATTTCTATTTCCAAAACCCAAATCCCAACAATGACCCTAACCCCCACCCAGCCCTAACCTTTTCGTTTTTTGATTGCAGTCACAGATTTTTTATAAAACTGAATTTCCCCTTGTGGGGACCAAAAAAAATGGTCCTCACAACATCAAAATAACAGGTTAATAATCACATTATGGGGACATTCGGTCCGCTTATGTAACTTATACAAGATCCACACACACAAACAGCGGGGATGCAGCAGCTTCTCTGGGGGCCCTTGTCTGACAGAGGTAGCCCCCCCCCCCCCGAAAGTGGGCAATTTGAGCTATTGTTTGGAGCCGAAAGAAAAATGAGAGGGAGTTTAAAAAGATGGAACAGTAAGAATATGCTAATCAAACTCAGAGTTTTGGTGATAAAACTCACCGATTAGGGCGGGGGCGGCAGTGCTGTCTGTAAAATTCAC
>JAODJW010000001.1:4686627-4714194 GCA_026777045.1 Hyperopisus bebe | reverse complement strand
ATGTGTATATATATATATGTATGTATATATATATATATATATGTGTGTATATATATATTAGCTGACTCTTTCAGATGTCTGTATGCATGTATCATTGCAAGGCAAGGAAGTGAAAGAAAGTGTATCTCAGCTGAGAATATCATAATCTTGTTCAGCCACAAACAAACTGAATGATGAATCACTCATTGAACAAAATGAACAATCAATCATTGAACAAACTGGATGATGACTCTCTCACTGAACACACTGAAGGAAGAAAATGAACTGAACGACTCAGTACAAATCATGGCGTTTACAGTTCGTTCATGAAGGACACAAGTTGATTTTGAAATATGGAGGCATTGATTTGAAAAGTCTTGCATTCCACACTTAAAAACCATAAAAGGCTGTGCTATTTTTAAGTATTTTCTCCAAACTTAGGGGGCACTACAGTGCTGACAGAATATAACATACAGCATCCCCATCAGAATCAGACCATGATGAAAGACAAGGGCAACTCAGAATGAACAAATGCATTGCTGGCAGGACAGAGGAAACAGCAATGCTTTTTTAATCACATGAGTTTCCTTTATTCATCGTTCTTGGCGAATAACCGTACATGGATTAACTGCATAAACTGCATTGACAGGCAGTGATAGGGCTACCTTACTGCAGCTGAGATGGCAGGCAGGTGAAGTTCTGTTTTCTGGCACTGTCCCAGTTTGTGACCATCGTCAGCATTTTGTCACCACTTTTCCTGGTGAGGGTCACAGTGGCAGCATGTCAAGCAGCCCAAACCAGACGTCTCTAGTTCATTGTAGTGATTCCCTAGATGTTCCTAAGCTAGTAGGTCCTGCATCTTTCCCATGTCCTCTGCCCAGCAGGGCATCTCTTCAGCGTCTCCCTTGGGAACCATCCAGATGGCGTCATTATAAGATGGCCAACCAACTCAGCTAGCTAATCTTGATCCGAAGGAGCAGCTGCTCTATTTCGAGGTCCATGCGGTTCTCTGATCTCCTCACCGTGTCACGGAGAGTCAGTCCAGCAACCCTGCAGAGAAACCTGCTTTTGGCTGTTTCTGCTTGTGACCTGGTTCTTTCAGTCATTACCCACAGCTCTTGACCATGGGTGAGGATACAGGCAAAGACTGACTGGTAAACTCGTGTTAGGACTTAACTCACACTTTACCACAGGTGTTGCACAGAACTGGAGTCACTGAACCAAACTGGTGGTCCACCTTGCATTTTCCTTTGCCAGCACGTATGAATAAGATCTCAAGGCACTAAAACTCTTTTGCTCTCCCTCCTTGCCTGAACGGAGCAGTTCACTCTTTTCCAGGGAGTATCATCTTTGGATTTTGCGGCGCTGATCTCACTCTAGCTGAAACTCATCTTCTGGCTCCCAGTGCTGTACAGAGACATTTGGAGGGAAAGGGCATTCGGGACTCAGAAGGGGGCACATCCAATCATTTGTGCAAAACGGCCAGGTGCTCAGGCACCGCCAACCCCCACCTCTCTGAACGTCCCTGCTGGTTCTCCTTTGTAAAAATAAAGCCAACCTCCCTGGCTTCTCAGTCCAGAGGTACTTCATCTCCTTCCTGCAACAATGAAAGGCACATCAACCCAGCAACACCCATTGCTTTCAACATCCTTTAATGGATTTTATCTACCCCTGCAAACTTTCCATTACAGCAGCCTCTGGCCACCATAGTGACTTCAGCTGCAATGATGGACTCTGACCCACCTGATTAGTGGGTGTATCTACTGTGTTAAAGAGCTCCTCAAAGTGTCTAGATAATATGCACAGAGTTCTACCTTCTGAGGTGCTGAATGGATTGTCAAAATGTCAGGATCAACCCGTCTTAGTAGTAGTATTTACTCCTAGTATTTGAGTCTTTTGTGATTATGATTCTCACCTGTGTCTTGTTGTTCTAAGCTCTACTGTTTGGTTGATTGTAATTGGCCCACACCTGTCCCTTATCTTAACCTTTTTTTCCCGTCAAAGTGTGTGCCTGCTCTTACCCTTATTCCTCAGTTGGTCATTGTGTGTCTGTAGCTGCTGCTTGCTGCTGTTTTTCCTGTGTTGCTCCCTGCCTTAGTTTTGTTTACCTACTTTGTTTTTTGATCCCTTGCGGTCTGTTTGCTTCTTGTTCCTTTGGAGTTTAAATGAAGTCCAGTTTTGTGATCCACAACATGGATCGTCCATCCTTCATCATGCCCATCGGTAACACCCAAAACATTTTTGAGGCCAGCTAATAGTCTGTTAACTTAGCCTTTCCAAAATCTACGATTGCTCAAGCTTTTGCTCCTGCCTGCCTTTGTGGCAGCCTCTCTGGCCCGTCAGTACCTTTCAGTCATCTCAGGAGACCCCCATGCAACCCTAATCTCCTTCTTCAACTTGACAGCTTCACTTATCAAGGTTGCATTATATGATCATGTTCTTATAAGCACCACTGATGTTCTGCAGTTGCTTTTGAGGATACCCTGTATGGGGGAAACTACTGATGCTTTGGACAATGAACATTTTTCATTAGGCACTGCAGTGTGTCCATATGTAGGTGACTTTTATGATCAGCCTGTTTGTGCATTCAGAATGTATCTTGCCATCCCGCTATCCTGCTTATGTAAGTGCAGGAAAATCTTGAAGGTGTCGTTAATGTGTTATTAGCTACGTATAGATTTTCTTGGTTGAGCCCACTTGAGATTGGACTTGATCCAAGGTGGCTCGTTAACTGAGATGATCATAACACCCCAGCTTTAAACCCCCACACTTAATATTCGCAGTGCTGTGGGGGAGTAGCTAACTGTAATAAGCTACCGTACAGCCTTCCTTTTGACAACCAGCTTCTATAGCAGCCTTTTCTGTCCAAACTGATCCAGGTCCAGGCAAACCAGCCAGCTGCTTGAGGCCTGATTGGCTAAAGGGGGACATACAAAGTCATAAAAAAAATGTATGTATTATATCAGCCATAGCAATAAAACCACTGACAGCTGAAATGAATAACATTATCTCGTTACAATGGCACCTGTTAAGGGTGCCAATATGTATTAGACAAATGAACAGTCAGTTCTTGAAATTGATTTGTTGGAAGCAGGAAAAATGGACAAGTCTAAGGATCTGGGCGATTTTGATAAGGGGCAAACGTGATGGCGAGACAACTGGGTCAGAGCTTCTCCGAAACGGCAGGTCTTGTGGAGTGTTCCCAGTATGCAGTGGTCAGTACCAACCGAAAGCGGTCCAAGGAAGGCCAACCGGTTAAACGGCAATGAGGTCATGGGCGCCCAAAGGCTCATTGATGCTTGTGGGGAGTGAAGGTTATCTGTCTGGTCTGATCCCACAGGAGATCCCCTGTAGCACAAATTGCTGAAAAAGTTAATGCTGGCTATGATAGAAAGGTGTCAGGGCAGAAGGGTCACAGTTCCTGTTGTGCTTTGGGAAAGCGACACACAAAGGTATACAGGAACTAGAAAAGTTCCAGACAAGATGGCCCACAGACTCGGAACCAGGAACTAGGTTCGTGAAATTCAGTGGGAAAACAACTTATATTCTTCTATTTATGTTTGCTAGTTAACCATGTTAACAATGCTGTCCAGTGCTGACCAACAGGAAGAGGGAAACAAGACACAGAAGGGAAAAAAAACAGGCATACGATGGAAAAATTTCTTTCTCCTGTCACCGTGGAATCATGCAGTAATTACACTCCTGGTCGGCTCCAGCTATAGGCAGAAATATGGCAGGCTCTCAGAAGCCGACTCCGGCTATAGGCAGGAACAGGCTTAGTTCTAGCTCTAGGCAGAAAGATGGCCACCTCTAATCATAGGCAGCGTAGGCAGTTGTCTAGACCCCCAAATTACATGCATTTCAGAGGAATCAATTTTCTAGGCAGGCGGGCCTCCCAAGTAAAGCTTTACCTAGGTCTCTTGAAAAGGTAGATCTGGTCCCATCCATGTTATTAGTTGCGTTTCAAGCACTGTTATATGTACACAGCGGCCATGCCTAAGCTCTTGGAGGGAAATAGCAGAATGGCCCTCCTTGGTCACAGGAGAATGTCCGAGCCACTGAAGGCAGCATCTGAATGAGACTCCACCGGTCGCTCCGTTTAATTCCACCCTGAGCTTAGAAGAACATGGATTGGCCTGCTGGTTTAGCACAGTGCCAGTCCACTAGCTGGATGAACTGGCTTTGCAAAGAAGATGCAAGCATCCAAAGTTTGAAGCCAAACAGATGCTATCGTTGCTAAAAATGTGCCGCATAATTTTCAGTGCGATTGGACTAGGTTGACCTTTTTAAAGACACATAAGGTGGTGCAACGGATGAGATCTTTTGTACCGTTTCAGACCTGTGTAAACAAGTCTGATGACCCAGTTCTGCATCTTGTCAAGGTTATACCGTCTGTTAGTGTTTCTGGCTTGCAAATTCATGCACATAACTAGAGCTCGACTGAATAGTCTATGAGATTTTTTTTCCCCCAGAATTGTACTAAATCATTCCCCCTTCTAAGTGATACAGCTGTTTTTTTTAAAACCCAAAGTAGGCCATGCATTTCATGCCCATTTTAAGAAAACTTCTGCTGTGAGGTGCAAAACACGTAGTGATGCCAAGCATGTGGAGAAATAGTCACTGAATGTTCGCTATTTCATTTTTGCTGGGAAGGAGGTGTCCAAGTGTTCAGTTAATAAACCATATATTACCCTAACAGGCGGCTGTAGCTTTTCTCCTAAATTATTGTCTCACTCTCGCTTTCTCTTACGCCACACAGACACACATTCACACAAATTTACAGGGTCTGTTCCCCTTACAATGAAAGATGTTGTTTTTTAGACACCTCCTTTTCGGAATAGTTCCCCTTCTCCTACACCTCCTTTTTGGAATAGTTCCCCTTCTCCTACACCTCCTTTATGCACAAATAGTCACATCTGTGTCATTTATAAGCACTCATTTTTTCGACACTCATTGAAAATATTCAGATACACAATGTCTGTGTTTCTTTCGTTCCTCACTTGTAACTGTATGGACTGCTAGGTGGGCGGGTTGGTGGGCTGTAAAAGGTGGCTGTTGCAGATACATCAGTATTTCCTGGGTAAATTTAAAAAATACCTGAATACGGGCCCATTGCCATGAGTTGTAAAGCCCAGCCAGGAGGGAAAAGAAACTTATACACAGAGAATAATCAGAGTGACGACGAGTTCTCGGCCATGGCAGTGAAAGTCCAACATATATGCAGTGATGCATCCAGCAGCCAGTGGACCTTGTGTTTGTGTTGGCAAGGAGGAGGAAGCAAGGCCAGAGGAGCCCAGGAGGAGGAGTGAGGCGGCAGGAAACACTATACTTTCTGAATAAATCTTGCATAGGGGTGAGTTTACTATAAATTGCATGGGGCTTTTATTTTTTTCCTATTATTGCTTATTTATAGACTATTTATAACATGAAAGGAAGCTTTATTTGGCATTTGCAGAAGCACAGATATATTGGAATGCTTATTTTAGTGCAGTGTTTCTCAAAGGACCGGCAGACAGTCCACATTTTTGTTTGGGAGCTGGGAGGGAGCAAAAATGTGGACCATCTGCTGGTTCCCAAGGAGCGGAATGGGAAACACTGCTTTAGCATATCCCATCATGCTCTCCTTTGAGAGACATGCATACACATGCAGTTGAGATTGATGGGTCATATTACTCATTGCAGAAAAAAATTAATAGAAAGGGATTCTAAGAGGTCTTTACCTTTTAGAATGAGTTCCAGGATGTCTGTGAATTGTAAGTGATTTGGATCTAATGCTGCTCTTTATTTTGTAGGGAGTATCTGCAGCTCATTGTAAGAGCTGTGTGTCGTAAGAGACTCTGTTTCTCAATTGAGACAATCAGTCAAGCGAACACAGAGGGCAAAGTACATTTGTCAGTGCATGTCTGAGCAGTGGGCTGAGATCCTGTCTCTAAGTTGTCTCAGACAAGCAGCACTTCAGGAAACCACAACTGCAAACATCTATTAGTATGCAGCATACAATGGGAACCAGATGCCGCCATTTTTCAATCGTAACTTACCCGGTGGAGAGAGTGAGTCTGGACCATGTTCCAAGAAACACGGAAGATAAGCCAGGGTACACCGTGGGTGGGATGTCATCCCATCACAGGGCACATGCACAAAAGGACATTTAGAGACAATAATTCACCGAAACCACCTGAAGCATGACCTAAAGTCAGAAATCACATTTTTGGTCTTAAGGAAACCCACAAAGCCGAAAGGAGAATGTGCTCCACAGACACATACGGATCCTGAGAGAGAACCCTGGACTACAGGCGTGCAGGTGTGAAGCCCCATGCTTGCTGCTGAGGTGCAGTGCCTCCTTGCGGATTCCATTGCTGCACATAAAACCGATTTATTATGACAAAGGCATATATTTGGGTAATTTAAGGTGACTTCTCCTGGCCAGTAGTTATCAAAATTTTGGACCAACTTTGGACCAAAGCAAACTAGCCAAGTACCACGTGCTCGAAAAAAATCACACTAATCTTAATCATAGTATTAAATTACCATGGTAATAATACCTGAGGGTGATGTGTGTACCACAGACTGACAACCGTCGGCCTTGGCAGTTAAAACATTAGTGTTGTGACCTGATTATGTGATATATATGTTGATAACAGTAGCCATGAGTCAGCAACTACCTCACTGTAGGCCGGAGCTTCTCAAACTTTTCGATCAAAGGTCAACATCAGATTTTCATTCAAACTCATAGGTCCAGAACAATTTCCAATAACAAAATAGCATTTCATGAACTTCAATGAACTAACAACAACTTTCAGTATAACCTTCAACATATAGCAATAAAGGGAACTTTGTAACGCTCTTTAAGTGTGTGACGTTTGGTGGCTCTACATTGTATTTTTGTACTTCAAACCACATTAAGCCTTTTTACATTAACCATAGTGATTCATAAATTCAGCTTATTTTCGGCTGGGTCTGGATTAATTTGTGATTTGTTCCGCATCCGGACTTTGAGAAGCCCTGCTGGAGGCAGTTGTCTTACCTCCCATCTTCTTCTTTCTTTTTTGCAGAAACGGCATCTTGGACTCTAGTACCTCAATCAACAATGTGGTGCAGGATCCACACATGAGCTGAATCTACCTGGGCACCATCAGTGCCATCTACCAGCTGAACTCCTCATTGGAGGAGAAAATGGCCGTTACAGGCCCCAAGAAAGATCACCAATGCACTCCACCCATTCAGATGTCTTGTGGACATGCAAAGGACACAAACAACACAAAGATGCTCCTACTGGTTAACAGTGCCAATGGCACGCTCATAGTCTGTGGAAGCCTGTTCAGGGGTCTCTGTTGAACCTCAGCAATGTTGAGCAGCAGATCTACGACCAAGACTACTATTCTTACATTGAACTTCAGCTCAACTGTAGCCAAGATAACAAGTACAATAAGGGGCAGACAGCCTACATTACCTCGGCTGGGGAGGAACTGGCCAGAAATTTCAGTGCGTCTCGTCAATATGGTGACGTGCGGTCAACGGACAAGGTTCTGTTTGTGGTGTCCAGCACCGATGGGGACGAAAGCCTTTCAGCACTCTGCATGTACCCTCTGAATGCCATCAATGACCGATTCAAGGAGATCCTTCGTGCCTGCTATTTAAAGCAAGGATATGTAAATAAAATAGCTGATGATTTACCATACTCAGCTCGTCCATCTTCATGTTAGTTATGGTGAGGGGTCATTTTACTGTGGGGTATTTCTATAGATTCTGAAATAAAATTATAGGCTGCTCTCTTATTCTAAGATTCAGTAAAAATCCAACAGTGAATCTGGCTCGCAAATGTTTAATGATGAGTCTGTTATGATTTTCAAATGACACAACTTCATAACCATCTCCCTAAGTGTAGCTGTAAATGCTTATCTGCCGAAGTTTGTTTTAACGACTCATGTTTCTGTGCCCATCAGCCAGACAGATTGTCACAATTCAAATGCGGTGCCGACTTTCTGCTGTCGCTCTTGGTCAGCATGCACCCCTTCGCTTTGACTTCTGAAGCCGTGTATAAGAAAAGTGTCCTAATCGCGCCTGTAGGGGTTGCTGTGGAGAACCAGCATACCGTGGAATTTCTGGGAAAGGTAAGCAGTGTAAGGTGCTCCATCACAGTCATGTGCCAGGTGCATTGGGCGGTTTGCAGAATGGGGTCAGTTTACAAGGTGAGGTCTTGAGTCCCTTTCTAATAAAAGTTCTCATTAAGAGATGAGTAGAGAACAAACATCGTAATGTTTACCTCCTGGAGATTCTACTTTTCCTGACCCACTTCTCTGCACCTTCCAGCTGCACCTGCTTGGCAGCCCAGAGGACTACCAGACTATTACTGTATCCAACTCTGGTGATATGGTCAATAAGCACCTCTTATTTGACACAAGTCACACTCACCTGTACATCACCCCACAGAAAAAAAAGGTACAGTTCCAGAAGACAGGTTAATCTTTTCGATCTTGGCTAGTTTTTCATCCATCCATACATTCATACATACTTCTACCTTCCAACTGCTTCTATAGTACATGGTTGTGAATTAGTTTTATGCAAATATAATTAAGTGTGCTACGGATTCATTTGGCAATTAAACAGATATCCAAGGTGCCAGTGCAGGCATGCCATCAAAAGAAGGGACTCGTACTGTGGCTGGTGGGTGCTAGATGGCAGGTAGGAACCAATTCCCCACTCATATTTACTACTTTCTATACTAATCAGTTTTTGCTTTTCTTTTTTCAGAGGAGTAACATACAGTGGTACGTTGGTTCTCGAACTCACTAGAACTCGAATTTCTTGAAAGTCGATCAAACCAGTTTGACCTAGAACTCGATCTTTTCATTATTTCTTATGGGAAAAATTCGATCAGAACTCGAACTTTTTAGAATTTGATGCGGAGTCCGGAACGGATTAAGTTTGAGAACCGAGGTACCACTGTATGTGTAATTTGGGTCATGGGGGATCATGTAAACATTTTTCTTCAAGAAACTGCATCTTGGAATTTCACTGGTGCAACGTTTAGGTCGTCATTTTATAAGAGGCCAATCTAACCTCCTGCATTGAGTTTGGGAGCAAAATAACTCCGAATGTGCCATGACCTAGACATAACCATATGTCACTGCTTCATTTGAATGTGTAAATGTGTAAAAAAAACATTTGCAAATTGACAGTAATTTTCTTGAGCAGTATTTAGCCATTACTGCATCCAGTACAACATTATAGTATACCTGCAACTTGTAACAGAAACTTTCCTTTTTAAAACATCTTCAAATGACTGCCAAAAATGTACTTTTTTTTGGTGTGTTGTGTCTAAATTCTTATCTGTGTTGGTAGTATTTTTGTGTGGAAAGTGGTCAGGGTCCAGGCTGAGTACAAACACTGACTCACAGAGGGCTGGATAAAAATCATGACTGTCCTGTCCTCTGCAGGCGCTCCCGGAAATCTGACTGCCAGAGGAGAAAGGAGGGAGCTGCACACTGGCGCTAGGGCTCCCAGCAGCAATGTTCAGTGTAGGAAACGGGACTATTCCAGAAGGAGCATGATAGCATGAGTCATGAGTTTCCAGACCCTGCTTCCCAGAGCAAAGTTATCATAATTGCTTAAAAGCATCATTTTTCATTCTTATTATGAAAAGCTATTCTTGGTTCATTTTCTGAGATTTTTTTTCTTGGTTCTTATTCTGCTCTTTAGCTTAAAGGCAAAATCAAACAGATATTCAAACAGCCAAGACATTATTTGATATTAGAATGAAAGTGGCAGCTAATTTTCACTTTAATTTTGTAATTGATACTTTTATTGATACTTTATTGATGGGGATCAATAAAGTATCAGTACTTTCAATAAACAACATTATACTTATTCATAATTTTAGTTAAGACTGACAACTACAATTGCTCCAAGTACTAGTACATTAATACTTAAAAAAACATGAATATACCACTATTTTGTGTACTATCTTATGTCATTAATAGGCAGCAATAAAAACACCTAATAAACAGATACCACAACAAAAGGACACAAACCGGATAAAAATACTTAAAATGCTACTTTAGTATTTTTATCTTTTGTTTCCTATGTTACCGGCTTAGCCCCTGACACCTTTTACACCTCAGTGAACTCATGGGTGGACACTTATCAAGTGGGCGGTCACCGCATGGAATGATGGGAAGAGGCCGGCTCAGGCTTACCCAATCCCTTAACCCCATGCGCCGGAATATTTTATAATGTGGCAAATACAGATGAACAGAAAAAAATACTGACGTGGGAGTGCTTGGGGAATAGGGTGACGGTAAAATTTGCCGATCTGGCGGGGTAGGGTTACGGCGGTCAAACTTCTTGGCGGTTAGCCTTACTGCCGCTGAACAGCTGAACGACAGATTTCCGGGACACTGCGCATCATTTGCGTGTGTCGTAGAGCTGCTTTCAGTTTGCGGGACTCCCTAAACTGTAGTTAATTGTAGTTAAATAGTATATTTTTTACCGCATGTATCTTTGCAGAAACTAAAATAATCACAGCCAGGATCTACCAGAAATATCCATCCTGATGACACTGAAGAGTACGCTAGTGAGTACTATTATTAATGTTTTGAGTGAACTGAAGGCTGACAAATTTCCTTCTCCATCTACATACTGACTTCATAATTACAATTTTATCTGGACTGAAAGCAAACCTTGCATTACTCCAAAACTTCAGGCAGCTTTTCATATTTTTTTTAAATTGACTGGGCCACCAGGGGGCAATATGGGGTTAGGGTTGACTAGAAGGACCCACTTTTAGCACTGGATCTTACTGGGGCAGCACCAAAGACTTGGATACAGACGTCTATCTAAATAAACTCAAAGCTTTTCACTGGGGAAAGAGAAGAAGAGGACAAGAGAAGGTCACAGTGTGCTTCCAGGCCATGGCAAGATGGCGAGGAGCATTTTGTGTGTGTGTGGTGGGGGGGTCCTTCTTCCTCACTACAACTTGGTAATCAAGCACAGTGTTCTCACGCTGACAGCCGGGGCTCCCTGAGGCTCTGCTGACTTAAGCTGTCCCCCAAGGGAGGGGGGGTTGTAGGCCTCACCTCTTGGCAGGGGGAGATTGGGTATGGATCCCAGCTGTTTAAAAGGGGGGGGGGGGGTTGTTCGAACAGCAGACACCATCTCCAGTGTTATGGGTTCAAGTCTACTTTTAAAATACCGTAGGCAGAGTTCTGCCAGAACATGTATGAGCACTGGGCCAGATGCAACTGAGGCTGATGGGTCACTTAAGTTCTCCCCGAGTACTGCTGTGCGTGTACGCCGTTGCTGTGCTTGCCATATTACAGAGGCATGCCCCGCCTTTCGCTTTCCTCGTCCCAGGATGAGCTCCCGGTCATCATGACCCTTACTGGGCTGTGACTGATGCCTGGAAGCTTTTCCGCTATTAGTGATTAAATCTTGCTCCATTAATATCTGCCTCTTGGCGCATCATTTGGAGTTTCATCTCTTCCTTCCTGCTCGCAGGCGATCTTATCACCTTTAATACATCGTGGTTCATCTCATACAGGGTATCCGATGCACAGTGATGTGTGCTGTGCATGAGACCCTTATCTTTTGGTATTTTTCTATCCTTCTCTCTTCTGACCATTTGCTGCCTGGACTGTATCCATGACAACAAGGGGCATCATACTGGAGTACACCCTGAACACTATGCCAGTCTGCTACGGGGCACCTACACAGACTCTCTATAGGCAATTTCCATCCATTTATCCATACCCACTTGGCCATGGGGGGGGGGGTCTGGAGCCTATCCTAAAAGTTATGGGTACAAGGCAGGGAGCGACCCAAGATGGGGCACTGACATGATGTTGTGCACACTCGCATACATCACTCATTCACACCTATTTGGTAACTCCAATTAATCTTAGCATGTTTTTGAACTGTGGGGGGAAACCGGCGTACCCGAAAGAAAGCTCATAGTGACACAGGGAGAACAAACTCCCCACACGTGGAGCCTCGAGGAATCAAGGAGGCCTGAGGCAATAGTGGTAATCTTATCCGCAAAGGGCCAGTGTGTATGCAACAGGGTTGGGGCCATTCCGGAATGTATTTATCAATTCCGATCCAAATCAGGAAATAGAAGTGGAGTTGGAACTTAAATCTCCCTAAAATTTGAATTAATTTCCAATTCTGGTCCCCCTAGTTTTTTTTTCTGATCCCAACTCCAGCTCCATTTCCTGATTTGGATTGGAATTGATAAATGCATTCCGGAATGGCCCCAACCCAGGTATGCAAGTTGTTGGGATAAGCTTTAGGCAGATATGGGCAGTATTTCAACTGAATGTATTTAAAACACATATTAAATTACTTTTGAGAAGTTTTTCTTTGTATTTTTTTCTGGTCTGAAAAAAATGTAATCTGTAACAAAATACTTTAACACATTGTATTTTATGTATTTAAAATATTTAAAATACTTAATAAAATATATCATTTTATTTATTTATTTTCTGTCACTTTAAGACTCTTCATCACCAGACTTACAGACTTATAAATACAGCCCATCGCCGTCTTTGTCTAGATGCAAGTAAATGCAAGGAAAGAAGCTGCTTTGAAGCTTGGTGCAAATTACCTAAAGGTAACATATGTACTAAAAACATACTGTCAGATCTTGCTGATTGAATGTCATTGACAGAAAAATAGGGCAATTAGCTGAATACCAATTCTATGCTCTAGAACTTCCTGTTAGTGGCATTCTAGTTCATTTCAACAGGTACACTTAGGCAACGACATCTTGTGGTTTGTCATATCATTGACTGCATTTAAATTAGGTAAAACATATGCAATATACGGTAATGCTTTACATTAACTGCACCCTCATAATGCTTTTATATTGCATTCATAAAACGTTTAGCACACCTTCATAATGTATTCATTAAGTATTCAAAAAACATTCATAAACATCATGTATGTATACCTTAACATCCTAACATCCCTTAACAGCTGTAATATATATGAGTAACAAACATTATATAATAATAATAAACATTATAATTTTATAATCATGTAATGTTTGTTATTAATGTACTGTATAATAAGGCTGTTAAGGGATGTTAGGATGTGTACTTGCATGCTGCTTATGAATGTTCTATGAATGCATTGTGAAGGTGCATTGAATGTTTTATGAATGCATAAAGAATGCATTACGAAGGTGCACTGAATGTTCTATGAAGGCATAAAGAATGCATTACGAAGGTGCACTGAATGTTCTATGAATGCATAAAGAATGCATTATGAAGGTGCACTTAAGTAGCGTTACCCAATATACTTTATTAATGCAGCTATGCTATTATGCAGCCAAGGATACACACCTCACTACTTTCTCGGTGAGATCATCGTGGCCTGGTCTAACCTCTATCTGACGGGAATTTGGATATTTCTGATAGTGCTGACTTTTCATTCCCTTTGTGTCCTACTTTTCCCCAGCGTCTGACTGGGGAGCCTTCCCACGCCAGGAAACCTCATTCACCCCGGAGATGCAATCCTCTGCGCCCAGTCCACACTCTCACTTTGGGCTTTTGTCGCACGGTAACCCTGGAGAACTGACATTACATGATTGCTATGTTGGACCTGGTGCATAGATGTTGGTGTAGGTATCCTTATATGGTAAGATGACAATAATGAAGCTGCAGTCAGAGTCAGAAGTCTTTATTGTCAATTCTGCCATATGTACAAGACACAAAGAGGACTGAAATTACGTTACTCTCAGACCCCAAGGTGAGTGCACTAACAACGACAAGCAAGGCAGACACGCCCAACCATTCCTCAATTAACGGCCGACTTCCATTCCAATGGCCTGGTCATTAAGTGATAATCGCGTTAGTCAGGGCCTGTACGGGACTGTGCTTGCGACTTTACTTCAGCTTTTCACACTAGTACATATTTTCAGCAATATTTCATGCACATTCTGCTTCAAAGGTCTCCCTCACTCCACCGTGCGTGTTTGTCAGACATACAAAACGTGGTCGTTAAATGAACCATGTTGGTCTGAAAATGAATTCTTTTATTACCATCGTATTTGTGAATGGTTGCTAACCAATGTAGACGCTAAATGAGCAGTGGGTGTGCACACTCCCAGTTACGCTCCCAGCATGTACAGTCCCAACCCGTCCAGAAGCACGAGGCACCAGTTCAGCATCCTTTCTCTGTTGATTTTGTGAATGAGCGATCCATCCCTTGGCCTTCTTTGTGGTTTGGTTCCAGTTTCCTCTACAATGTCATCAAAGGGTGCCTCTCGCTACTAAATAAATGTCTTCGTATTCGATTAAGAGGACAAAGGCAGACCAGTTCCCTGGGGAAGGGCCATATTGTCGGATATTAGCCTCTGTGGATAAAGAACAAAGTGTCTGTCTAATTCTCAGCTGCCTTTTCAGGAAGGTTCCCCTTCTGTTTTCAGCACAGTAAGCAAACTACCCCAAAAACAAACAGAAAGAGTTAAGGGCCTGAATTCAATCCCCGCTGAGTCTGACAATCGGGGGGGAGTGATAAATAAATGTGAGGGCCCGGCTGGACGTGTCGTTATGATGTTTCCCATGCTGGTAGGAGAGGGAACAGCTGAGGAACCTAACTGGGCCCCTGAGAGGCCCAGGCCACAAATGTTTGTGAATGAGGGCATCCTGAACTTGGGAATCATGTGTAACAGCTCAGGAATAGGCTGAAAAAAGGCTTCAGATTCAAAACCCAGGATGGAAATGGCCTAAAAAACATCTCCGGCAAATACACGACTATAAGAGTGAAGAAGAATATACCAGCCAGCATACTGGCTTGGGTGAAGGTGGGTCTGTCCAGTATATAAGCAAGTAATGTGATTCGCTATGTGACGAATTGCATGTAGCACTGCTAATGCGTTTTGGATCTGGTGAAATATGAAAATTCATCCTTTTAAAAGCATTTGCTTTTTAATGAAAAGGACCGGTGTCTTATTACACATTCAGAGGGTTTTAAAGCATACAGAGCAGGCCCTGTAGCCCCCTGACATAAACCTCTGTGATAAAAAGCAAAACGCGATGGAAAGCACTCTTTACACATTCCAGGCGATTGATGCTGAAGCAGCGGTCACGGAGAATTGACTATTTCATTGTTACATCATGAAAAAAAATGAGGGTGAGAGCAGTTCAGTGCCACAAATTTCCCGAATGCTCAGGAACCCCCAGCACAGACCGATGGCTATTACTGTTGTGCCTGTATCCGTCTGACCCGTGGGGATTTGAGCCCGATGAGTTTCAGGTCACGTATGAGCATAATGCTTACTGATCGGTATCTGTAAATGTCTGGTCACCTGATTCAGTTCAGCCGGTAACTAGAGGAGTGCTAATTCTCCCCTACGCTGAACTAGCAGAAAGCAACAAAACAGAAGACCCTAGGTCCAACTACAAGTGGAGCAAAGTCCTCCAGTCCTATTGAAAACCTTATAAAATTTATCCATCCATCCATCCATCCATCCATCCCACTAATTCACTACTGGGCTGCAATGAGCCTGAGGTCTATCCCAGGAATCTCAGAGCTGATGCCAGGGGCTGAAAGTCCGTCACAGAACACTCACACACAATTACATGCTGTAACGCATTTAGAGACGCCGATTTGCTTAACTGCATGTCACTGGAATTGCAGGGAACCAAAGTACCCAGAGAAGCCCACATAAACACAGGAAGAACATGCAAAGGCCACTGGGATACAGAAACACAGGAAGAACATACAAAGGCCACTGGGATACATTTCTTATAGTTTTAATGTTAAGTATTGCTTTAACCTTGTAAAGATACGGGCACCAGTATTATAAGGGACCTGTGTGCATTACATAACACATGTATTTTCTCAGCCCCGTGAGAGAGAGCACTAAGATCAATTAAATGTTACATGATATTGCTTTGCGTTATTCAAGTCTATTTCAATTGCGTTGTTATTTACATTTCTATATAATACATATAAATAAATATGCATTATTCAGAGTTCCGTTTCTATTGCCCAAGAAAGTCATTTAAGTGTATTAGGCATTGTTAAACGTTGCCCCCAACTCTTACGCCCTTACAGTCCGTAAGACCTATATATGCAACGTCGGCGCTGTTTCATCCCCGTCCTCCGAGCTCCGGAGGATCCTCCGCAGCTCAGGACTCGGCGAGATGCTGATGCAGGGCGGGTATGCAGGCTCTCAGCTCCAGCTGCCTCGGAGCTACATTCATCTCGACAACGCGTGCAACATCACTGTACAGCGATGCAACGCCGAGACGCAACGACTGTGAAGGTGCCCGACCAAGCTGAACACGCTAGATCGCTGATGCAGGAGACCAGGATGTAATTAAGTGAGTGCGATGGGGAATATGGCGATTTTTGGTGTTACAATTCACTGCCGCTGAAAGTCACACAGCCCGATGCGGCGATGGATGGCCTTCGGTGTGATTCTCTGGTGTAAAAGCAGGAGATCCTGCAGTACTTCATTCATCGAAATGGTTTAAACGCTTTCTTCCTTTCTGGTTAGAAATGCACCGCTTTTCATTCTTAAAACGCGGGTGACACTGAATGTAAACACAAATGCGCATGTGCGTTAAGCGACTCACCTTTATAGGACATTACTCAATTTCTCAGTTTCTTATGATAAAAAACTACCATTTCTTAATTATTTCATTAAGTATTACAATTTCTAAAGTGGGCCATTACGTGGTCTCTTACAATGTGTTGTCATTTTTACTAAGGGTGGCGCAAGTACGAATGTCATTATTTCAAAATGCCGCATCTTTTACTGGAGAAATATATCTGTCCTTTCTTCCCATGCCAGATAATGTAAGGTGTCTTTTCCCAAACAGAACCTCCCTGGTCGACTGAAAAGCTCCATGCTGTTGGAAACTTTGTCCCAGTAGACTTGGACAAGTTTGGAAACCCGATAGGAGACGGCAGTGTGAGCAGCTGATTCGCCTGGGCTAAAAATACCCCGCGTCCGATACACCGACTCCGCTAGTCTGCACTCGCTAAAAATCTCAAAGAAATTATGGAATACTGTCCAAAGGTACATAAGGTAAGATTCATTTAACCTTCACATTAACATTTACCTGGATGTAGTTACTTCACGTAGGCTAACTTTGTCCACTAGTTCACTTTCAGTATAGCTGTTACTGGAGTTTTCATTTTGTCGTATACAGTACCGTAAATTGAATGAAGGTCTTATAGTATTCATGTAAATATTAGTTTCATATATGTATGTCCTGAAAATAATATGGCAATATTCAAAACGAAAAAAAAACCCAGTAAAAAATAATAATATCAATGTAAATGAACTGGTATTACTTTGATTTTTTAGTTTTAGTTTTTAAATTAAGTTAATTGTGATTACATGCATAAAAACATACGTCCATAAAAATACAGATGCAATTTTATCTCTCTCTTATGCCTTAAAAATTCACAGCATCTCTCAATTTAGGTGAACTACTAATCTGCCAAAGGCAAACAAAAAATAACAGTTCAGGGTAACTAACGCCTTGTGTTATGAATGTGTACATACCTTCCTTTTTTGGCCAATGTTTCTGTTGTAATAAAAATACAACAGCAGTTAATTTGTATAACAGCTGAGGGTGAGGATATTGTTAATAATGTTGATGGCAGAAATCTCCAAAAGTCAAAGGGAAACACCGTTGAGCCTTGTTCTACATATTATACACAGCCTTGTGATTTTGCTGATTATATTATTATTATTATTATTACTATTATTATTATTATTAGTGGCAGTAGTAGTAGTACGTGTGATATTAGTATATATTATATTGTTTCTACTATTCAAACACTTTCAAAAACAATTATCTTTTTTGAATTACGAGTGGTTTGCTCAGACATTTTATTCTTCATATCATGGTAATTAATACAAGGATTACAAGATGTTGTCTCTCATTTGTACATCAGCTTGTTTGTGCCTTTTTCTTTAAATACCTGCTTAGTGTACATATCCTTTTGCATTTTTGGCGGCATTTAGAAAATATGTTAAGGGTTTCTGCTAAAGAGCATCATGCACATATTGGTAGGTGACACATGATGCTGATGTAACGCTTTGTTTTTCGGCCCCACCTCTGGGTTCCCTAGGACCAGTCAGTCGCCTTGGCTCTCTCCTTCTGTGGTGACGACAGGAATGATTCCTACAGCGTGGACAACGGGGTCCTAAACAACGCCTGTTTTGTGGACGCTTTGAACCTGGTCCCGCATGTCTTCCTCCTCTTCATCACCTTCCCTATTCTCTTTATTGGTACGTCAGTTGACCCTAACCCTAACCTTAACCCTGCGACGTCTTTCAGTACATGCACCCACCCTAAAAGTGTAAGGCTTTATTAGATAAGCAGCTGGAGGAGGGATGAATGTAACTCCTCACAGAAGTGTCTGTACTGCATTTGAGGTTTGCTTATAAATGTGCAGCTGCAGACATTTGCTTTCCAAAGTGCTGTCAGATAACTGTGGGAGTCTTTGGTCAAGCCACTTGCAATATAGCTCAGACCTTGACTCCACCCCTTTCTGATGTCATGCAGAATAGCATGGTTATGCAGTAATGAAGCATTTTTATTTTTAAAGAAACGATTAACTTGAAAGGTGTTCTGATATTCTAAGGGCCTAAGCCATCATAGCACACAATGAAGTACATTAAGTCCTCCGTGTCTGGAATCAGCAGAGTAACCAGCGGGTTCTCAGTATAACCAGTCTCCGTTTCACTTATCTACAAATGTGGTTGCTTCAACAAGAGTGTGTTGATGGGATTGCGGTCATGTTGCGTTCTCTCACTGTTGATGGCCTATGCAAAGTCATGGTTTATGGAGGTTTAGGAAACGTTCTTTTTTTGAAAGCAGGGCTTCGTTTATAGGCACTCAGCGGCCCGTCTGCTTCGCTCTCAGAACTTCTTAATTCACGATTCCAGGAAAAATCCTATCGTGATGTTGTTTTGATGAGCTCTGCGCATTCCGAAGTTCCCAGAGCTACTGCCTATTTGCGTAGCTATTTCTGTGTTATGAAAAAAAAGGGAAATGACTTTAATATCAAAAAGTGACCAATTTTTTCATTAAACGAAAACTGATAGAAGTTTGCAGCTTTTAAGCCATTTCGACCTTGTTTTCCTTTGAGAATGACTGTATGTAGGCCTAGCGATGACCTATATATGTATCCAGAGAGACAGTGAATTTTTTTGCTGTGTCCCCCCCCCCCCCCCCCACTTAGGTTGGGGCAGCCAGAGCTCCAAGGTACAAATCCATCACAATACATGGTTGCACTTTCCTGGACACAACATTCGATGGGTTCTGACGTTCACCCTGCTGTTCGTGCATGTGTGCGAGATCGCCGAGGGAATCGTCTCCAACGGGTGGGGCTTCAGCTGTCCTTACCGTCCCTGGATAGATGTTTTACAAGCTCTGTCATGCCCAGCAAGGCGGAGAAGATGAGATGTTGGCCTGAGAGTCACAAATCATTCTATATGTTAAGAATTTGAGTTATTCTAAGCCTTATGTGGTGAGGTTAATATCTGAGGCAAATTCACGTTTTATCCTTATTTCTAATGCCACCAATTGCAATGGTTACTTCAGATAACTAAATCACTGCTTAATGGATCATTTCAGCAATTTATCAGTATATATTGGGTTGGCATTGACATGTTCCATTCATTAGTTTGAAGACAGTATCACTTAATAGTTTGAAGAACAAAAAATGTGTTTGCCCAGATAAAACTGTCTCCCTTTAGCCAGACTCCAGGTCTTCTGTGACCATCGTTGAGGTTATGAAGTTTGAGAAATAGTCATAAAATAATTATGGCACTTATTAGCTTCCCATATATTGAAAAGGACAACGTGTGAGAAATATCTCCTTTTGCAGGATGGTCCGTTGTGTAATGACAAATGGTGTTTTTGTTCTTCCCATGGACTGCCAGGCACATGACCACGAACCACCTCCATCTCTTCATGCCAGCGTTCATGGGCTTCATAGCCGCCACCACGTCAGTGATTTACTACCACAACATTGAAACCTCAAACTTCCCCAAATTACTTCTCGGTAAGTCAACCATAGGCGATACTCTACATGTGAAAATTTGAGCTTTTCTTTTGAGAGATGCCAAACGGTGATGTGAGGAGTGAGTCTGATGCTATACATCACTCCATTACATAAAGTATTGCTTGATTCCTTTAGTGGTTGTTTTTTTTCTTTTGTTCAGCCAGCTACTTGTTTCTACAGTTTGAGTTTTCAGTTCCTCGAATAGATAATCAATTGTAGTAATAAGTCAGAAAGTGTCAGTGACATGTTTAAAACACTTCAGAACGAAGCTTTCAGCTGTGAAATAATGACCTTCTTCATGAATTCCATTTGCAAATGCTGTCCAGCACTCTTCATTTACTGGGTGCTGGCCTTCATCACCAAGTCCATCAAGCTGTGGAAGTACGCCGAGTACGAGCTGGGCATTCAGCATCTGAGGTTCTGCATCACAGCGCTGCTGGTCATTCTGTATGGGCTGCTGATGGGCGTGGAGATCAATGTCATCCGAGTGAGGGTAAGCCTGCCTTTCTCTGGCTGTCATCCACTGTCCCAGTGTCCTGGGCTGGATGCTGTAATTGTAATAATATGAAAGGTTTTCTTCACATGATCAGAGAGCCCGCTACCTTATTTTATTGTTCGTGCGATGAGACGACAGTAAAGTTGACTTTGACTTTGATGTAGGTGCTTGAGTTGGGTTCACAGACAAAAGTCAAGCCTAGACATTTTCTTTCAAAGTGATTAAGTTACATGAATTGCATGAAACCACGGAGGACTCACTAAAACATTCAGCAGAACAGATCACATCATTCGGGCTTTGCCTTCAACCCTGTCTTGCAGAAGTACGTCTTCTTTACCAACCCCCAGAAGGTCAAGCCACCCGAGGACCTGCAGGACCTGGGGGTGCGTTTTCTGCAGCCCTTTGTCAACCTCCTGTCCAAAGCCACCTACTGGTGGATGAATCCTCTCATCATCGGTGCCCACAAGAGACCTATTGAGCTGAAAAAGATTGGCAAGCTGCCTATCGCCATGCGAGCTCTGACCAACTACCTAAGTCTGAAGGACGCCTATGAGGAGCAAAGGGTGAGTGGCTCCCACTCATGGGACGGAAGTAGCTTAGTAGTTCAAGCTTTTCCCTGGGAAACAGAAAGCCGCAAGTTCGAGCTCTGATTCTGAGCTCTGGTTCTTGACCTGAATTGCTTCAGCATCCGGCTGAATCCAGTCATGCAAATTGACAGGAGCATGTTATTGTAAGCTTTGTATAGCTAAGTCATTGAAGAGAAAAGCTTGCTATGTACGGGAAATTGCACGAAAACTGCTATGATGCAAAAATCTGTCCTTTGAAGAAAATTTTAAGCACCCTAGAATGGGTTGGCAGCCATTTTATCAAACAGATGCTCTTTCAGTAAAGTTTCTAATACAGAACATTGAGCAGCATCCGTAAGAGCAGAGATACAGGCTTCTTCCCTTTATTTATCCTGACAGCAGAATTCCGATGATCCCGAGAAGGCCCCCTCCATCTGGAAGTCTATATACCGAGCCTTCGGCAGGGCCATCCTGCTTAGCAGCACCTTCCGCTACCTGGCTGACCTGCTCGGCTTCGCCGGCCCGCTGTGCATTTTGGGTATCGTCAAGGGCCTGAAGAATGAAACCGCGACCTTGGATGCGGATAAAGTGCGTATATCTGATCCTTTCCGCCACTACGCTACAAGGGTAGAGGTCAGTTATCAATAGGTCAGACAACAAGGATTAATATGAAATGTAATTTTTTTGTTAAGTGTTTTTTTGGGAATTCAGTGTAGGTCATATGGTGATGTTTTTTGTATTAAATAGCTGGAATATGGGATCAGTGTTTCCTTGCTTTTACTCTGGAGCTGTCTTTTGCACACTTGAACTCTTTCCCTTGTTGAGTTCATCTTTGAGGTCAAAGAGTCAGTGACTCATAGAGCCAAGCAGCCTTCACTGTCTGTAGCCCAACTGAGGTTCTCACCATAATTTCGTAGAAGTTGTCCTCACCAGCGCTGCTTGGGTAATCCTGGACCACGAATTAGCTCACATGTAGCAGACGTTAATTTCACTGCTTGCACAGTGATTTACCAAAGTTGCTTATCGTTAAGAGAAATGTAATGTGTAACTAAGGGAAGCACTCAAGAAATGGTGAGCCTGTCTTGTAGCATTTTCTCAGGACGCAAATCAACTATTTATTTCTGATGCCAGTAGCAGGAAGCAGGATTTGATTCTGGAGCAATAAAGAAGGTTTTTGTACTCCGTATAAGTTGGGAAAACACGTGAGCAATCCAAGTTCAGCCAGTGTAGTGAGTGCAGTTCTGTGCACATGGGGCTCACTGTCTCCATGTCTGGAGTACAGTGACCTCCAAGGTTGAGCACGGAGAAGCCAGACTGCTGGAAGGTAAACAGGCGCGGAGGCCGAGCAGACCCGCATACCTGTGTGACATGGAAAATTCCCCCATCAGGTCACACTCTCTCAGTGGTTCCCCACCCTCCTTCCAGGGCCTCCATGGGAATGCCGGAGACAGAGTTTTACGGGCCCTTTTATGCGGCACCTGTTCTGTCGACTCTGAGAAAGTGACGAATCTTCGCCTTTGCTTTTTTCGCGTCAGGGTTGCTTTTTCGGGGTCTATTTCCTGTCGACCAGCGAGCTGCTCCAGAAGACGACGGTCCTCGCCGTGCTACTGTTCCTGGCCCTGATCCTGCAGAGGACCTTCCTGCAGGCCTCGTATTACGTCACTATCGAGACGGGCATCAACCTTCGAGGAGCGCTTCTGGTGAGCGGGGCCCATTTTCCGTCACGTGAGACAGCCAAACTTCAGTGGAAACGCGGCCAGAAACACGCGCCCCACTTAGGAGTCTGGGATTCCAGTGGGCTAGAGTTGAAGAGAGTGACATATTTCCATTGAAGTGGTCTTATGAATGTGGGTGTAGTATGATTCGGGTGTCGTCAAATTTGACATACAGTTAACTGAAGACTAAACAACGTTTTTGCCAAGTCTGGGAATGCTTTGGAAGAAAACTGAAGTGAACCGTGTGATGAAGTAGATGTTAAGTGTGGTTACTGAGTCACTACAGTGATCCTGGTTTGTCTTAGGCCATGATCTACAACAAGATCCTGCGCTTGTCCACGTCCAACATGTCCATGGGAGAGATGACCCTGGGCCAGGTCAACAACCTGGTTGCTATAGAGACCAACCAGCTGATGTGGTTCCTGTTCCTGTGCCCCAACCTCTGGGCCATGCCAGTGCAGGTGACTAGACACATCCTGTAGCTTTCCCTCCTGCGGTCCAGTATAGATCTAAAGCATATATGTGTATAAAGCAACCAGATCGAATGAGCAACTTATCACATTTAGGAAATATTACTATGTTTAAAATGAATGTAGCGTCATATTAGTCGAACCTGGTGGTTCTTCGGCCGGTGCTGTGGATTTGAGCTGTGTTTGGTTCTCCGTGATCCCCAGATCATCATGGGCGTGATTCTGCTATACCAGTTGCTGGGATACAGCGCATTAATAGGCGCCTCAGTCATCGTGCTGCTGGCTCCTGCGCAGTACTTCATTGCCACCAAGCTGGCAGACACGCAGAAGAGCACGCTGGTGCGTACCCTGGCTCCTCCGTACTAGCATTTCTGGTTGAGTTCTGTTTAAAAGATGATTGACAGCTCTCATATTGTTGGGGGAGGAGTTAGAATCCCCTGATGTTCCCATGTGACCCGCTGAACCTTTAAGCCACTCCTCCCGCCCACTCGGTCCTGTACTGTGTCTCCAAGGATTATTCCACAGACCGGCTGAAGAAGACCACGGAGATCCTGAAGGGCATTAAGCTGCTCAAGCTCTACGCTTGGGAGAACGTCTTCTGCGACAGCGTGGAGCACACCCGCAAGAAGGAGCTCACCAGCCTGAAGACCTTTGCCCTCTACACCTCCATGTCCAGTGAGGGGCTTGCTGAATATCAGGGGCTTTAACAGTACACAGGGGTCCTTGCGGAATGCAGCCCCTTCGTTGCTGTGCTAATGTCACCACATATAGGATGATCACTCTTGCCTTGAACCTAACAAATAATTAGATTTCCAGAAGAACGTATACATTGTAGGTTTGATGAACTCAAAGTTGGGCAGGTTAGTTTGGGGGAATAGATTCAGATGACCAGCTGCAAAAGTACAGCCCACTTGTTCTACTCCGTTCTCTGTGCTAAGCATCAGTAACCCTCAACCTCCTTCTTCCCTCAGTTTTCATGAATGCTGGCATCCCTATAGCAGCAGTACTCGCGGTAAGACCCGTATTGCGGCTTAGATTTCAGCACCTACTTTCTATCCATCGTTTGCTTGTTTCTTTGTTTGTTTGCTTCTGCCCTCGTAACAGTTTTGAGATGCTTCCGCTTTGCGGTGTGAATGAGGTATCATTCATTCATTCATTCATTATTTGATTTTGTGGACTCGGGTTCCATGGCGGCGCCCCCTGGCTGCAGACCTTCGTCACGCACGCTTATACCAGCAGAGACGTGCTCAGTCCTTCCGTGGCCTTCGCCTCGCTGGCTCTCTTCCACATTCTGGTCACCCCCCTTTTCCTTCTCTCCACCGTGGTCAGATTCGCAGTCAAGGCCCTGGTCAGGTGAGGCGGCCTTCATGCAATCATAGTAATACTTTATTCAGCTTTGATATCCCAGGCTGTTTTGGTATCTGTTTGCAAAGTCCAGCACTCCCTATTGATGCCTCAGAAACTCCTTCAAAACACATACTTCCAGCTGTCTGCAGCGGTACTCTGCATGTATGAAAGATTCATTATCCGCAGAAATCTACGAGCCTGCCTTTAAGGCCGCAGGGACCTCAGATAGAGGCAGTGGCAACGCAGTTTAAGACTGCTGTGTGCTGTCAGTAACTAGCTGTTTAAGGCAGTGATGAGTCAGTGATTGACAGCACATAATAATCTCACCACCTGTGGCATTTTTCTTCTCTCAGTAACATTAAACTCTCTGTTCTGCAGCAGAAATTGTCTATAATAGCTGGCCACTGGAGGACATCAATAGTTGATGGTACAGCTTGAATCCTAATGGACTTTTGAGCCGTAGGCCTGAAAAAGCGCAAGGATTTTCTTTAATAAATCCACTGAAGGCAGGCTTGGGAAATAAATGCTAGCTGATGTCCTGAGGTGTGGGTCCGACTCGTTGGGGGGGGGGGGCAGCCGGAAGAGAGACGTGTGTCACCATGACAGCATGGCCGCGTGTCGATGTCTCACCAGTGTGCAGAAGCTGGGCGAATTCCTCCAGAGTGACGAGATTGGTGAGGACAGCTGGAGAAACGGGGATATGTCCGTCTCCCTGGATTCCTGCAAGAAGCATCCAGGAGGGGTGAGTCTGGCTGCCCACCCCCCCTCCGGGCTTTCCCGCACCCTCTCCCCTTCTTTGCCACCTCTAATTTGGGTCCGCTGACTCACTCGAGAGGAACTGGATTTTATTTCAGTTTTGAATAACTCAGACCAACAGCAGACTCGGACTGATGGGGTCGTTATCATAATTTATTCCTTCATTTACTTGGATAAATTGTTTATTCGGTTTGTGGCTATGTGAGCAGTCCTCTGGTAAACATAACATATGGCTAAACGTGTAGCTGTATGTTCAAACCCGTATAAGCTGCCTTGCCCTCTAACTGTGAAGAATTCTAATAAAACCAATTTGCTGCTGGAAGCTCTCAGTCAGGAGCTGTGTTCCTAAAGTTTCTACCAGGCAAAAAAAGAAAAGTCTTCGAAGCACTGTCGAGAGAGTGGGGGGAGGCTGGGGTTAGGGTACTGGGACGTCCCCTCTGGAGCACGGTCTCTTGAGCTAGGGGGTTCCTTCCGGCCCCAAACTTCTCACGTATCTTCTCTCCTGTGTCATCCTGCCCCCCCCCCCCCGTGGCAGACCAAAGCAGTGAACAGGAAGCAGCCCCTTCGCTATCAGCTCGAAAGTTACGAGCAGCCGACGCGCAGGAATCTACGCCCAAGCGAGACGGAGGACGCCGCCGTCAAGGTCAGAGGTCACCGTCGTTTGTGCGCTTCTTCTGTGGGTCATTCCCAGGCCCCGTGTCCCGCACTGCGTGATCGCAGAAGCGCACACACATGACGCACACGCTTGTCCCATGAGCCCGTTTTAATTACTCAGAGTAAGCTTTGCTCTTTGCTTATCACTAGTTCATACAGTGCACGACGATGTGTATATATAACTCTGATATCTTCAGAGCGCCCTTTCCTTGGCAACAGGAAGTCTATCCTTTCCCTGGGTCAGTGTGTTTAAGTGCCCACAGCGACAAGTCCAGGGTTTCATGAGAAAGAAGATAATTACAACGACTGTTTGTTTTTGACATAAACGTTGGTCTTTGACCTCTGTTCCCTATGGAAGCCTGACTGTGACAATGAACCCAGTGACCCTGGTCGAGCTCTAAGTGCATCGCGACATGTCAGCCCAGTGTGCCGTTATAATAATACAAGCTGTTCTGACATTTTGTTCAGACTTTTAAAAACCACAGTCCATTTTCTCAGGATATTGCACATCTGTTCCTAATTTATTTTCAGCTTGTTTTTTTTTGTTCTCACAAACATAATAATGGGAATCTGAGTAGGTTCTTCACCCAAGTACAAATTCTGTGCTACACATTAAAGGATGGAGTTAGGAGAGTTTAGGCAGATGATTGGATCTGAAATAAAATAGGTAAACAAAAGCTCAGTGGAAATGGTGCAGATTTTCTTTTTCAGACTAAAAAGTAGAAGATGCTTGTCATTTTACTTCATTGTATTGTTAATTGGCCTCGTGCCCATTGCTTTCGGGATAGGCTAGTAGGATAAGCGGGTTGGGAAATGGATGGATGGATGGTACTGTTATTGGGTGGGGTTTGATTTGTGTATTTTCACTGGAATGGAAGCCTGCTTTTAACAATACTCTTATTAGATTAAACTTAATTTAATCAAACCCAGTTTTACATTTTACGAGTAATTCAAATGCTTGAGGAGGTAACTGAAAGCTCATTTATCAATATGACTCACATGACTCACGAGTCACAGTAGGTCTCGATGAGCAGAACTTCCCCTTTATAAATCCAAACCTCGTAATGTCTTTTCCTTTGCCACCCTTTTTATTTTCTCAGGTGACCAACGGCTTTTTCACCTGGGGGGGCAACCTGTCGACGCTGTCAGACATCAATATCCGCATCCCTACAGGTAATGTGCAGGGGTGGCGGGTGCCCATGCCCAGCGAGGTGCCCGCGGAGGACCCTCAGCTCTGGTGTTGTTTCATGACTTCCGGACCAGTTCCATTGTTTAAGATGAAAGCCCGTTGACACGATACTGACATTGCCTAAAAGGGCCAGAGCATGTAACATAATATAGATCAGGGGTTCTCAAAGTCCCGACCGTGGTCCTGGTGCAGACCGAACTGCAAGTTAATCTGGACCCAGGTGATAATGAACCTGATGAATCAGTATGCTTATACAGTGGTACCTCAGTTCCCAAACTCATTATAACTCGAATTTCTTAAAAGTCGAACCAACCAGTTTGAAAAAAAATTACCTAGAACTCGATCTGAATCTCAGAAGTCA
>JAODJW010000001.1:4667245-4686527 GCA_026777045.1 Hyperopisus bebe | reverse complement strand
AATATAAAGTAAAAATACATAAAACAAATTAACCTGCACTTTACCTTTGAAAAGAATCGTGGACGGTTTGAGGGAGACGAGAGAGGAGAAGAGGAGAGTTATTTGTAGGACGACTTTCATTATAAATAATGGAATCACTGCTATCTGTTGGCTCACTAGAATCTTTTTCTTTTACTCCGACTTTAACAAGGAATCTATCGAATGACAGCTGCTTTTTGCCTCATCGATTCCGCGGAAATGTGGACATCGCATTGTCGTTAAACAGATTCATCGTATACACGCGCTCGGATGTTTACAACTCGATTGCCCATAATTCCGCAGCGTGAGAAATTGAATAACCATTGGTTCAGTTGTGATGACGTAAGCTCGGCGTCAAAACAAGAAGCGCACGCATGCGCTTCCTGTTTTGAAGCCTAGAGCACGTAAAAACAAGAAAAACAAAGAGCGCATGTGTGCCACATGATTTTTGATGATACTTGGCGCTCGTAAACCAGGACTTGCTCAGTTTCCAATTCAAAATTTATTAAAAATCTTTGCTCGTCTGCGGAACACTCGTAAACCGCGTTACTCGTAATCCGAGGTTCCATTGTATAAGGCATTCATAAAGCATAATAAACATGGCTACAAATATTTATAAAAAGGCATAACACATTATATGCATGTTTATTATGCATTATGAATGATTTACAAAGCGGTCATCTATAATGCACTATTGATAATGTAGCACAAAACATCCTTAATTCTAATACTGACCATTATACTTAATTCTCAAGGTATCTATAGTGTATTATAGATGAGAGCATCATTGGAGCTTATGAAGTATTATAATCGGCACTATAATGCCCTATGACTCTCAATAGAAGATGCTGTAATGCTTTATTAATTCTTATACCAACCATTATAATGCATTATGAAGGTATCTATAGTGTATTGTAGATGACAGCAACATTGGAGCTTATGAAGTATTATAATCAACACTATAATGCCTTATGACTGTCAATAGAAGATGCTGTAATGCTTTATTAATTCTTATACCAACCACTGTAATGCATTATGAAGGTATCTATAGTGCATTATAGAGCTTCGGGTGTTACCGTTCTACCTTGTGAGGGATCTCCAGTCATTTCCACACCAGCTAGCAGACACAGCCCCTCCCAACTGTCCTACAGCTCCCTCATGTTTATTCACATTCTGCAGAATCTCATTGTTTTATCCTACAGCACCCAGCTACAGGCCTCTGTTTCAGTAGGTAGAACTTCTATCCAGACGTTCTGGTTAATGCAGAATTAAAATGCAGGTGAAAAAAACTAGAATGTTTATTGGGTTACGTCTTTTTATTTTCCTGTATCTAGGTCTGCTTTGGTCTAAATAATCCTCCATTCTCTAAAAAAATATTTCAAGCTCTGCTTGTTCCCCAGGGCAACTGACCATGATCGTCGGCCAGGTGGGCTGTGGAAAGTCTTCTCTCCTGCTGGCCATGCTTGGGGAGATGCAGACTGTCAGAGGCGATGTGTATTGGAGCAAGTAAGTGCTGCACGATTCCACTGATCTCAAGCCGATCGAGGGCAGACAGCAGACAGTCCTACAGAACACAAACCGGACCTAAGCTGCAAATGCTCCATTCTGCCACTTGTTGGTGATCATCTATGCATTACAGATGAAAAATATAAAAGAAGAGCCTTTAGATTTTATCGTTTCAGATCTACGCAGTAGTGGTGATAGCTGTAATGCATCTTGACAGTCGTTCTTTGGAAATATGAAGTCATGGACTCACTGAGTTTCTTTGTTTAACTGATGTCGATAGTTTGACGTCAAAGCTTCTAAGGAAAGTTGCTCGGACTGGGAGGTGACAGGCTGCTTCCTTTGAGCGTCTGTCTGTACCTTGTCTTTTTCTCAGGTCTTTTCAATCATGCTATATGGTTCTTTGGGTTTTTCTCTATCTCTAGCTAGATTCCCGCCCAGTTGTTCCACGGCTCTGGTTTTTGTCCTCCTTGCGGGCGTTTGGGCCGTCAGACTTCCCCTGAAACTTTTCCCACTCTTATTCAATTCCTTTGAGTGCAACCCAAACACCCCCTGCCCCCCCCCCCGGCCTTCAAGCCCACTTCCTGCTATAATAATGCTCTCGATCCATACTCTCCCTGAGGATTTGTGTCGAGAGACAGTTCTGTGTGTTTCTGCTTTGCTTTGCTTCTGATCCCTGTTAGGAAGCAGAACTGTTTTGGATCTGTCTTTGAGTAGTGAAGCTAGAAGTAACACACAGCGTATTGAGGTCCACATCATTGATGTACAGATGATTGGCGAGTGTTTAGTTTGATTTCAGGTAAATGTCATTACTTTTAAAGTCATATAGTGCCTTAGCTTAGCTTTTTTTTAGCAAATAATATTGTAGGTAATGGTTAACATTGCATGGTTAATGTTAATGTCAATCGAATGTGTTGCATTTTGAAATATCTAAACCAACTTGGAATATACCCGATATTTCCGTTCTGCTTGTGTCAGCGGTGTTGTGCATTCAGCCACTTTAAAGATGGAGGTGTGCTGTCATCTCCTGTGGCCTCTTGCGTGGGTGGTTTTTAGTGGCACCTCATGATCGCAGTTGATAGGGCCTTGAGTTTAGGGGCTTCAGTTTTCGTATTTGAGCACCAAACCCTGGATGCTGTGAACCCACCTTAGTGAAAGGGCTACATAGTTCAGGTTACACTGGTTTGCTTGGACGGGTGTTGGGCCTTCTGACAGCTGCAGCACGCCTAGGAGTCTCTCGGTCACCACACTAACCAAGGCCACGTCTGTTCTGTTTTTTCCTTGGTTCTCTGTTGAATCAGACTGCCTGAGTGTGAGATGGTCCACGAGGGGACTATAAGGTATTTCCTCATGGGTTTTCTTCCCATTCTGTCTTCCAGTTAGACCACCCATGCATACATTGTCCTAGGAGAGGCCATAACTCAATTATGCTTGCACCACACGACGGGTCAGAGACAGTTACGACATAGCTAATGAAATTTAGCGGGAAGGCGCAGGAAAACAAATTAAAAAGTTATATCAAACAGATGGATTTTTCCACCCATAGAAAGTCAGAAATGTCAGCTAGCCAATTATGTAGTAACAGAAAAACACTATAATCTAAAAATCCAATTACTGAACTGAGAGACTGATAAAAAGGGAGCGAATCATCCACTGTCCATCTAGAAGACTGTATTATTGTGAGTATGAAAAGTGTCTTTTTGGTTTCCTTGAACGTGTTGACGTGACTTACAGTTGGAGCGACATGGATGCCACTTTTGAGGCTTTTGCGAGGTACACCTTTCTCACTTCCTCTTTTGAAACGAACCCCATCCACCCTCATCTCCATTAACAATCGGGTTCACCTCCCCTCTTCATGGCAGATGTCCTCATAAGGATTTGTGTTCAGGGGTGTCCCATCTTCACATCCATATCCATACGTGCTTTTTTTTGTCTTGGAAGACCTGATTTCTTTTACTCTTGGTTTTAAGGGGCAAACATTTCCTTTAATTGGGGGAGCAACACATGGCATGAACTGTGGGCTGAACAGATAAATTGGTTGGAGTAACAATCATTTCTTGTAGTTGTTTTGTTTTTACTGAACTATGCAGAGCCAGTAAGCAGTTTTTAACTCTCAGCACTGACTTGTCTGTTCAGCGGCGTTGACCTGTGTTGACTCCTGCAGCATCCAATCAGTGTGTGCCTGCTGTTCTCTCATTGTGGAGTCGCTCGTTGCCCTCATCGCTTTTGATGTGCCTTGCTTTGAAGCAGGGTTTACCTTCCAGCACCTTCTCTCAGGTCCGTCTCCCTTCCTCACGCCCCCTCCTCTGCATCTCTTTCCACACTTCAGCAAGAACAGAAACTCTGTGGCCTACGCAACCCAGAAGTCCTGGCTGCTCAATGCCACCGTGGAGGAGAACATAACGTTTGGAAGCCCTTTCAACAAGCAGAGGTATCCCTGAGTGAGGAAAATGAGGGTCTGTTCCAGAGCATTCTTTCAATACTGCATTTCATTGTAAAATGATGTCACAGTGAAAGCGTATTTACCATTTATATTTCTTTCACGTATGGTGGGCGGAGTTAGTACCCATATTTATAACGATTCTGGTAAGAAATGTAGTAGTGCTAAGTTTTAATGTAGCTTCACATAGAATTCGACTGTGTATTTCAAAGGGGTGTGATACTGTAAGTGATTTACATTTTAGCCATGAGACCAGGAAGCCCTTTGGTCTTGGTGTGTCTTTGTGATGGAGGTGATGTCGTAAGCCATACCTGGGAAGGAAGTCCCAGGTCAGTGATAAACGCTCATTTTCCAGATATAAGGCCGTCATCGATGCTTGTTGCCTCCAGCCGGATATAGACCTCTTGCCCTTCGGAGACCAGACTGAAATTGGAGAAAGGGTAGGAATCCTCCCCTTCTGTATCTTGTGATTCTAACCCCCTGGACCTAACCCAAACCTGCTACCTTGGTGATGTAGACTCTTTAAACAAAATCGTATTATGGACCATTTTTGAAAAGTACCATTAAGGACAAGCATGGTGTAAATCCGAGTTAGTCTTCAGTTAGCTTTTAATACCTTCCTATTATTGCTTCTTTAATAATGGTTTTTCCATGTTGACATTGCACATAATGTGTTTCCTTCAGGGGATTAACCTAAGTGGAGGCCAGAGACAGAGGATCTGCGTGGCTCGAGCACTCTACCAGAACACCAACATTGTCTTCCTGGTGAGGTTCGCTAAGCTGATTGCAAGCTCAGCATAGCTTGTGGAGTGTGTGTTTGTGTGTGTGTGTGTGTGTGTGTGTGTGTGTGTGTGGAGGAGGATGGGAAAAACCTGGCATGACGTCTTCAAGAGGAAGAGGGAGTCGACATTATCCATTTCGGGGGGTGTCAGTAGCAGATATATATGATTACTTGGAAATATGAGTTTTGTAGCCAAGCTTAGATAGCATGTTAGGCATCCAGCTGAGATAGCGCCGCACATTCCGAAACAGCAAGGGCACTTGTGGGTAGAGAGGTCGAAGGTCACATGGGGACACTGCTTGGAGACAGTAGTTAGAATGAGATTGTTGGCCCAGCTTTTGTGCAGTGGAAACAGGGAGACTCTCCAGACAAGCAGGTTGGATGGATCAGGATTTTCACACCAAGGGAGCTGGGCTTGGTCTGCTCCACAGCCCTCTGCCAGAAACCGTCACAGTGAAAGCATCTCCTACCATCTGTCTACACAGCAGTGGCCTGGTGTCGTGTTACCCCAGAAGGAAATGCTTTACATCATAGTCCGCTGTCATTCGTTTGTTTTCTCAGATCATTTCCTGTGGCCACAACAGATTTTAATTCAGTTTTTTTTCCTTGAGTGTCACCTGTGAGCTGGTGCACATTTTGGCAAATGCGGTACACATAGGAAGTACAAGATAAAACACACACACACACACACACACACACACACACACACACACACACACACACACACATGATGGAGTTATGTTCCGATAAACCTATCAAAAGGTGAAACACCATTTTTATGCAGCAAAACCTTACACATCTCATGGCTGGCCTTAGCCTGGCTTTCACATGCTTGGAACACTTACATTAGCCTGCAACTGGGCAAAACCATTAACACAAAACCTACTGTATTATAAAGTGTTGAATTTCTCTTGTAATTTATTGAATAATTTCCTGAAAGTGAACAACAGAACGCAAATGGAATACATATCGTAAAGTCAAAATATCGTAACACAGGCCATCACAACCTGGGGAGTGTCTGTATTTAATATACATATCCGGTAAAGAACAGATGCACTATTGCCAGAATTAAATGTTATTGTGTGTGATGCAAAGTCTACCAGAATTTAGTGACTATCTAGTTTCTTCCACAGTAAATCCATATTACTCTGATCTGAAAGGCTTTTTAATTAGTGAAACTGCAAAATAATTGGATGGCAGCTGTTGTGAGCAGAGCTGACTTTGTCACAAGCTGCCCAATCCACCGTGTCTGCTCCAGGACGACCCCTTCTCCGCTCTGGACATCCATCTGAGCGACCACCTGATGCAGGAGGGCATTCTGAAGTTCCTTCAGGATGACAGGAGGACCATGGTGCTGGTGACCCACAAGCTGCAGTACCTGATCCATGCAGACTGGGTGGGTGTGGGCCACTTGGATGAAGATAAAAGAGGATGTAGACAGGTCCCGAAGGACCTCATTGTCTGTCTGTGTCTGTCTGTTTTTTGGCTTAGCGTCCTGCTCTGGACACAACCCAAGGCACCAGGAAGAATATGTAATGCTACACAGATGGGCGTTTTTTAAATTTAATTAAATAAACAGTTAATTCCGTATTAAAATAGGTTTAAATATATTAAGCGTGGTTGATACTGGTTCTCCGTAGAATAAATGATTCTGTCGGCTGCTGCCTCTTGATTTAGATCATTGCTATGAAGGATGGCTCTGTGCTGAGAGAGGGAACCCTGAAGGACATCCAGAACAAGGACGTGGAGCTCTATGAGCACTGGAAGACTCTCATGAACAGGCAGGACCAGGAGCTGGAGAAGGTCATTTCCATGCAGCATGTGGTGTAATGGTTACGGGAAAGCCAGAAGCGGGCACAAGCAAACAGGCACTTTCCTGAATTTAATGTCACCTTAGTCTGTAAATGGGAGTTTGAGCTGAACTGGACAGAGAACATTACTTGTCACGTGTCATGATGCACGTTATCTTCAGTTGTATGCATCAGCAATGCATGTAACCTGTGAGGTGTTTCATTAAATACCCAGTTATATAAAATATGTCTGGTATTCAGATCACTTCTGCTTGAATTACAGATTGTGAACTATAGTTACGACCTTAAGCATAGTTATAAACGTTTGAGCCAGATTCCTAACTTACTGCAAAACTTAATAATCAGACTTGTTTCTTTTGTATTGCAGGATACTGAAGAGGACAACCAGACTGTCCTTGAAAGGAAGACTTTGAGAAGAGCTTTCTACTCTAGAGAAGCTAAAGGCCAGATAGATGATGAAGATGAAGGTATGATGTTCCAGATGGTACCAGCAGGGCTGAGGGCATAGTGTTCTGTGTTCTGCAAGGGCTGATAAAGAACATATTAAGTCAGTCCTGCTACAATGCAAGTAATGCGTTCCTGGAAAACCTCACGTTCATTAAAATTACGTACTAAAATACACATATCCATTGGGAAAAGTAGAGCTAGGGGAATGCGACTCCAAAACTCAGTCATTTACGCCAAACAAAATAAGTAATAAAAGCAGTGATACCAGTGGCCAATAATGTAATCGTATGCATTTTAAATATAACACAATAATTATACATTCCATCCATCCATCTTCCACCTTCTTATTCTACTGGGTTGCAGGGGGTCTGGAGCCTGTTGTGGAAGCAATGGGCACGAGGCAGGGAACAACCCTGGATCGGGGGCCAGCCCATTGCAGGGCACACTCACACACCAGTCACACACACATGGGCAATTTAGGAACTCCAATCAGCCTCAGCATGTCTTTGGACTGTGGGGGGAAACTGGAGTACCTGGAGGAAACCCCACGACGACACGGGGAGAACATGCAAACTCCACACACATGTGACCCAGGTGGAGACTCGAACCCAGGTCCCAGAGGTGTGAGGCAACAGTGCTAACCACTGCACCACCATGCCGCCCCCTAATTATATATTAATGAATGATATCATAAACATCTCCTATGGGTCTTATGGGTCTCAAGAATTTCCTAATAACCGCTTCAACCGAACATGCCGAACATACACACAGCACAAACACAACGTATCACGGTATGCGGAGGGGCACTGAAGACAACATGGCTACAGACTGTCTACGAAAAGCAAATGGAAGTGTTTTGATTTATGGTAATTTGTCAAATGTTTTTAGATTTTTAGAATAGATGACTTGGAGCTGCACAATGCATGGATGTGCAAAAAGTTTGAATCGGACACCACTGTTGTTCCATTGGATAGCTGCTTTTGCATGCCAGTAGTGTTTCTTGCTAATTCCACATCGCATTGCACTTGGCGTATTGCCTTTCTCTCCAACTGAAAATCATTGGACGTGGCTACTACTATATCAATCACGTTAGAACGGATCCAAGGTGTGATATGCATTGTAGGACTGGCTGTATTTTTAATTGTGCATTGTCTTGGATTGTCACAGAGGAAGAAGAGGAGGATGACGAAGAAGATGCACTATCTACTATCACCAGTCGCCGTTCGAAGATTCCCTGGAAAGTGTGCTGGCGGTACCTGTCTTCGGGGGGGTTTTTTATGGTGGTCATGATGATCTCATCCAAACTACTTAAGCATGGTGTGATGGTGGCCATTGACTACTGGCTTGCCAAATGGACCTCCAAAGAGGGAAATGACGTAGACAGCTTCCCAAGAGGTGCCAACATCACTAAAGACGAAGAGGTAAGGTCTTTCTCCAAATCCCAAGTTTTTGTCTTTCCGCTGTGATTTTTTAGGGATCGATACGCTGCAGGTATGGATTGAGTCTCTCTGAAAATGTGATGATGTTACAGCAGTGCTTTTCTGTCTTTGTGTTGTCCCTGTGTGCAGCATCTGTCCTATTACGTTCCAGTCTTCAGTATTCTCTGTGGGGCCGGCATTGTGCTGTGTCTCATAACCTCGCTGACAGTAGAGCTGATGGGCTTATCAGCAGCCACCAACCTCCACCACAACCTGCTCAACAAGATCATCCATGCCCCCATAAGGTACTTATCTCACGGGCTTCCTAGCTTTCTGCTTTCTGCCTCCAGTATTGTGGTTAAACCTAAACAGCATTTCACACAGGAACCTGTTAGCAGACACATTGAAAAATCAGCAAAAAGATCCTGTAGGACACTCATGAAAATAGGCTTGTGAAATAAGGATTTTGTGCTTTGTGGAATATGTCCAGTGTTCATAATCCAATGAAGCAGCCACTCTTATTCCCAACAGCAAGATACATAAGCAGACAAAAATTGCATGAATGAGTCAAATGTGATATAAATCTTTGTAGGATAAAGGTTGTCTCATTGTACCCAAAAAGAGCTACAGCGTCCAGATTTTTGTGTGTCCCATGACAGTTGAAAATGTCATAAAACCATGTTTCTGCATGTAAAATGAGACCTTTTTAAATGTATTTCCCATGCATTTCCAGATTCTTCGATGTCACTCCGCTTGGTCAGATTCTGAACCGGTTTTCAGCCGACACCAACATCATAGATCAGGCAAGTAAGCTGGAGGATTTCTGCCTCTTTGAATTCCTGTTTCGTCACAGCGGGAATTAAGACGTCCTTCACTGCCTCGGTTGTCAGGTCAGATGTCCTCCAGGCTGTGTGGGGGGCGGGGGAGTGGGTTCGCGGGGCTGATTTCTGTTCTTCTCGCCCCTCCTCCAGCACATTCCCCCCACCCTGGAGTCCTTGACACGCTCCACGTTGCTCTGCCTCTCCGCCATTGGCGTCATCGCGTTCGTGACTCCAGCCTTCCTCATAGGCATGGTACCGCTTTCCATCGCTTTCTACTTCATCCAGAAATACTTCCGGGTTGCCTCCAGGTAATAACAGTAGAATCAGCTTTATCGGCTTCCTACTTCAACCAACAAGTGTAGAAAAACATGACCTGATCCTGTCTGCACCCTCTCCTCAGAGACCTCCAGGACCTGGACGACTCCACCCAGCTTCCCCTGCTCTGTCACTTTTCTGAGACTGCAGAGGGTCTCACCACAATCCGGGCCTTCAGGTGTCCAAAAATTTGGTCCATAAACCCATGTTCCTCATTCATAATTCACTAACCTCCTACCTCTCTGTTTCCAGCCATTATAAGAAAAATTCCAAGTGTATGAGTTGGCATACCTTGCAGCCAGAGATGATTTTTGAGAACATTATGAACTGCTTGCTGATCTTCCTTGCAGTGTTCAGTTATTATTAACATATTTTAGCCATTTGAAAATGAGTTGCTTTGCAACAACAGTCATTTTTTATGTGTTTCTGTACCTTAGACACGAGTCTCGTTTTAAACAGCGAATGCTGGAGCTGACCGACACTAATAACACAGCCTACTTGTTCCTCTCTGCTGCCAACCGGTGGCTGGAGGTCAGAACGGTGAGTGCTCTTTCTAGGGTCATACTCTCAACCCATCTACCATCTAAATTCTGATAATTTCTGACACAATGTGACAAATGCACAAGAGAAATAAGGTGGTAATTTTGTGCAGCTTTAATGCTACAGTATTAAATCGTAACAAATGGAGAGTTTGTAGTTTTTATTAACAGATAAGAGTTAATAAACGTTACTTTGACAGAGTTTAATGAAACGTGTTCTAGAAAAGAATATCAGGCACGATGACATTTCGTAGGTGTTAACTCAGTACATTCCATCTCCCGCAGGACTACTTGGGGGCGGTGATAGTGCTGATAGCAGCATTAGCCTCCATATGGCACTCATCTGGTGAGCTGAAGTCGGGTCTGGTCGGGCTGGGACTGACGTACGCACTCACGGTGAGTCCAGACTCCCCACTCAGAGCCGCACAAGTGACTCTCTGCTGCAAGTTCACACACTGAGAAATGCAACAGCAAAGTGTATTGCGAACGATCAGCACATATGACCCTTTTTGGCTAAAACCACTTAACATTCTACCATAATTCCATGCTCTTTGTGTGTCAGAGTTCTTCTGGGGTGGTCCTTCAGTTGTAACATTGGTATCTGTTCTGGATTTCCAGTGGAGAGTCAGTTCTCTTTAGGTAGTCAGTGTTTATACATGAAGGTCTTACTCTTTCAGGATTACTTTATGGAAAATTCCATTAAGGCTGAGTAGGCATATACTGTCAATAGTTATCACATTTGTTTAAGTTGGTCCTATTTGCCATTAGTTTGGAAAGCTTCGGTAATGTCTTAACTGAATGTCTTCCAGACTATAGATAGATGTTTTTTCTGTGCCAAAATATGGCATGTAATTTATTTTTACAAAAATAAAATGATAAAATTATCTACAAAGAAAGTAAAAAAAAAATGCATTTTAAGTAATTTCCAAGTCTTTCCAAAAAAGCCTGCAAAGTAAACAGTATGGACTTTCTAATATTTTATTCTCCTCACGGCTGCTTTCCAAACCCTAGAAGTTCTCAGTGCCATCATCCAGCTAGATAGAACCTGTTTACTCTTGGTTTTCATTCACTCCTGGTCTCCATTTACTCCCGGTCTTCGTTACTCCCAGTCTTCGTTCACTCCCAGTCTTCGTTCACTTCCAGTCTCTGTTCACTCCCGTTCTTCGTTCACTCCTTGTCTCCGTTCACTCCTCGTCTTCGTTCACTCCCAGTCTTTGTTCACTCCCGGTCTCCGTTCACTACCGGTCTCCGTTCACTCCCGGTCTTTGTTCATTCCCAGTCTTCGTTCACTCCTGATCTTCGTTCACTCACGGTCTCCGTTCACTCCTGGTCTCCGTTCGCTCCCGGTCTTTGTTCACTCCCAGTCTTCATTCACTCCAGGTCACAAATTACCTGAACTGGGTTGTGAGGAACTTGGCTGACCTGGAGGTCCAGATGGCTGCAGTGAAGAAGGTCAACAGCTTCCTCAGCACCGAGTCGGAGAACTACGAAGGCTCCATGGGTAAATATTACTTTGCAAAATATGCTTGGCTTCCCAGATGGGTGACCTACGTTTTATCACTCCAGCAGAAAACCTTTTTTGACAACCTCCAGCTCTGTTGGTTAGTCGCTCCACCTCCATTTATAGACCAACCTAGCTTGATCTGCTGACTCACTTTCCAAATGTTTACATTGTATTACTATGGGGAGGGATCCTGAGTATTATTAGAGGTTTGTTCCAAATCCCAATACACTATCAGTTTGCGTGAGCCATTGCCATGACATTATGATAAGACAGAAAGAAATTTCTGGGGATGTAAACATATGTCTGAGACGATGGGACAGACTTGTCTGACAAAAGTGTTCCGTGCAGCAAGATCACCTCAGGAACCACAGTGTAGCCTGTGGTTCATTCCGGTCTATTTTCACCCTAAAATGTCTCCCTGCTTATATGACATAGTGGAAAAATGTCTCTGATTGTGGTTCCAAATTGTGGAATCCAGCTCATTAATTTACAATTCATCCAAAATTTATTCCTTTAATTAGCTATACTCTGTAGGTATGTTTTGTAAGATTATTTAGTAAGGTAAACAACTGAAAAGCTGGAAGGCGGTGTACTTTAATCATGCTGGTATTTAGATCTGGATAATCCTCTTTAAAAACGTGTTCGGTTAAACAGATTGAAGCGTGCGGGCACAGATGTTGACAGCTGTTGGTGTAGATGTTTACAAAGTCATCATGCGGCCGTGTAAACATCCCCCGATGCCATCAGCAACACGCCATCTTTTGGGTTGCACCGGTGTTGCCACAGCATAGCTTTGGAGCTGGAGCTGACAGGAGATTACAGTGCGGTAAGATCTCTGCTCCCTCCAGACACTGCCCAGGTGCCTGAGGACTGGCCGCAGCGCGGGGAGATTAAGATACAGAACCTCTGTGTGCGCTATGACCCATCACTGAAGCCCGTCCTCAAGCACGTCAACGCCTTTATCAAGCCAGGACAAAAGGTGCCTCCACGCTGCTCAATGTTGCTCTTATTTTAACAGCTGTTTTTCTAGACCATGCATTGTACTCGATTAGCTCTTTTTTGTTGTAATCTACTAACTAGAAACCATCGTCTTCCACTTGGAGATGATCAAAGTCAGGCTCCACTAGCTCATATTAGGTCTGCTATGGTACCTGAACAGCGGCAGAACTGGGGCAGGCTCTGGTTCCTGTGGTTCCGCTGACGTTCTGCCGTGTCGTTCGGCTTCCTGCTGCTCACAAGCAGGATCTGGAAGGCAGGTCAAAGGTCACGGGGTCTTTCGGCCTGCGGGAGGCTCAAGACTGTAGGGAGAATTGGCTGCCAGGGCAGAACGTGGGCGCACAGATGCCCGTGGCTGCTGGCAGAAGTAGCAGCAGGCTGTAGGCCGGTGTATGAGTGCTCTGTGATCATAGGTCCTGCGATTCACAAATGCCCCCTACCAGCCCACCCACACGTCGTCTGCCTTTCAGGTGGGCATCTGCGGACGCACCGGTAGTGGGAAATCCTCCCTATCTCTGGCTTTCTTCAACATGGTGGACATGTTTGAAGGTGGGTGTCCGTGAGTCACGGCTCGTCGAGATAAATCCCGCTCCAAGCACCGTGGGGGCTGTTTACACCAGTCGCAGCCCTTTCTCTATATTCAGCTCCGCGGCTGTTATATGCGTCTAGCCAGTTCCCGCGGCAACATTATGTAACACAATTGCAATGGCTGGCAGTACTGCTGTGCACCGTCACAACGATTTAGGCCAATGCCTGGATACACCTCGGTATGTCGGAGAGCATTGTTGCCATACAGTCTTGTCAGCGAGAACGCATTGAAAATATTTATCCACCATGTCAGTATCGAACAATGCAATCATCTTTTATACTCACATACAGAAAAAAAGATTTTTACTAAGGAAGCACTTGAAGTATTTGCCCCGTATCAGTAAGCAATGTATAAATAACCAGCCTACAGTGGATGTAAATGTCTGTCATGCTGCTATTACCATCCATCAGGGAAGATCGTCATCGACGGCATTGATATTTGCAAGCTGCCGCTCCACACATTGCGTTCCCGACTCTCCATCATCCTTCAGGACCCGGTTCTGTTTAGCGGATCCATCCGGTATGTGTGTCATTGTGGGGGGAGAGGGGGGTCATGGGGGTCACAGGCAAAGAGTTAGCATGTCTGCTTCTATGATATACAGCCGTGATCACAGACAGTAAACCAATAGATGAATTTATTAATCTATCTGACATTTCTATTCAAAAATACTTATACGTACAGTAAGACACAGGTTACAATTTACGTTCCTGGAGATTCATACTCAGATCCTTGGTTTTGCAAGCACAGTACACCATTTACTGAGCCACAGGAGGTAGTGGTGACCCCGGATGATTCTCTGTATTATTTGCAGCAGTCCATTCCGATCCTTTTCCGCTTGCCCGTAGTCATGTGATCGTGATGACCCCCGGTAGCCACAAATGTTTGGGTCCATAACAAACACACTGTCCGCCATTGCTTAGGAGGTTATGAAACATCCAGAAACCCCAGTTGAGCTGGCATCAGTCCAGGTTGCGTTTTCCGCCAGGCCTCTTCGTTAGCGCTAAGCGCTCGCCTCGTCCATCACGGACTCGCACAGCTATCAGCAGATAAATCAGTTAACCGCATAAACCCCCAGCATTAATGTGCCTGGACGGCACTCGCACGTGGGAAAACCTCAAACTTGGGTCGTTCCTTCGAGCCCTTTTTTCTGATCTTGCTGACACCACAAGGGTTTGTGGTGAAGCATCAGCAGTCGAGTTGGTTATAATTAATGGAGGCAGTCCTGTCTGAACTCACCAGACACGGTTGTTAGAATCTCGTCTCTAGTGCACATTGAAAAGAATATATTAGCTGTTAACTATCCAGATATGAGCTTTGCCTATTATGGTTATTCGCTGTGTTATCTGTAGCCAGTTAAATTAAAGGAATGACCTGTACAGTGCATGTCTTTTTTTTTCTTCGTAAACATGGGATGGTATTTAAAAACAGCAGTATTTCGCTTTATTTTTATGTAGAATAATAATTTTACAGTAAGTGATTTATTTATTACCTAAGTTTGATTTATTTTTATTGTAAATCTTCCAGTCCAATAAAAACAAACCCCTTTTCCCAAGTCATGTTGTGATAAAAGTAATCATATATGATATGGTAGGTTTAACTTGGATCCTGAGCGCAAATGTACCGACGACCGACTGTGGGAGGCGCTGGAGATTGCCCAGCTGAAGAACATGGTCAAGGCACTCCCTGGAGGCTTGGGTAAATATGGCCGTAGACCGACTGGTCTTGGGCAGATCGTTCTCAGGAGAAAGGAATGGGGATGTTTCTGTAACGTCACCTGGGTATCGGAGAATTCAAACACAAATAAGGATGAGCCATATTGTATGTTAACCCTATAAGCTCAGTGGAGGAGGAATGATTTTCTTATCAATAAATATGGTGCAGGCAGCACCCAACTTCCGTAAACCGACTTACATAATTGTGGACTTGCGCAAAAAATATACAAATATACAAGATACATAGAGCTGATGGAAGCACTTAAGGCAATAAACACCTGTAAATGTACACTTTATCGTTTTATTTAATATGTGTTTTTGAGTATATATTACTAGTATATTTTTGGCATATGTGGTTTTTGTTATAACAAAGTTTCCCAATCCAGTCCTTGGGGACTCACAGACAGTCCACATTTTGCTCCTCCTGGAGATGGGAGGGAGCAAAAATGTGGACTATCTAGCTGGGAGCTGGGTTGACCAAAAATATGGACTGGGTTCCTGAGGACCGGGTTGGGAAACACTGTGCTATAAAGTATCTTGAATGGTATGGGAATCCGATTTATGTAACATTTGACTCAAGTAAGGGTTTGTGGAATGCATTACTGCATAATTTGAGAAATTGTTTGCTAAGTGTTCCTGTATCACAGACGCTGTGGTGACAGAGGGAGGCGAGAACTTCAGCGTGGGCCAGCGGCAGCTCTTCTGTCTGGCCAGGGCCTTCGTCCGTAAGAGCAGCATCCTCATCATGGATGAAGCCACGGCCTCTATCGACATGGCAACGGTGAGAGCACCTCTGCGCTGTTGCCATGGCGCCTTCACCTTTGTGTGAAACAGGGTTATTGTAGCGTTGATGATTTTATTCAGTTATTTTTATTTATTTTCAATTGTTTTGTTTTTCAATTGTTTGAAATCTAGTTTAGTTTTACTTATTTTTAGTGTGGTTTTAGTTTTCTTAGTTTTTATTTTCAAGATATATTTTGGTTCAGTCCCATGGAGGGGTGACATCACAAATGGGCCATATGAACTATATCATGGTGGGCCCAAGGTGGAGGAATGACCCTGGTCACCCTTCAGAGGCCAACATGGATAACGGACTCATTGATGGACTTTGTCTTCATTCTTAATCCCAGCATATACCTCCCTTTTAGCAAGCCTGCCCACTCTTTTCTGTTTCAGTAATGTTAGTATTACGGGGGGGGGGGCAGCCAGTTGACCTTGGACCCCCAGATGGATTTTTTGGTTCCTCTCCTCCATTGTCGTCTGACTTTCTTTATTCACTTTCTTTCCTTCCTTTTTCCCCGTTCTGTATCTCCCTCTACTTCTGCTTCATGTATCACAACACAACCCTGTAAAGCGCTTTGGGACAACTCTGTTGTGAAAGGCACTATATAAAAATAAATTGAATTGAATTTAATGTATTTCTGTTTAGTTTTTATATATTTTATAGTTTAAGCTTTAGTAATTTTATTTCTAGGAGGAAAGATAAACAACATTTGTTTGTTATGCTTCGGTTAGTTTTCATAGCAATATTTATAGTTTTTTTTTTTTTTACTTTTTAATCTTATTCTTGTACCTTGATTTATTTCAGTTTATGAAAATGTTTTCTCATATTCTTAGTTTAAGCTTAATGGAGATTTTCCAGTGTTATGGAAATCAGGTAAATCCTATTAATTTGGTTTTGTTTGGCTATAAGCGTGATTTTCATGTTCTTCTCCCATGGCTTGGGACCTAATTTATCTAGGCAGTTAATATTTCTTTGGTCATCTGTTGGTTCTTTCAGTTTTCCCAGCAGCCACGTCGTTATGGGTTTAACAACCGGCGACTGGACTCTTGCTGTCAGTTCACCGGTGGCCTAATTGCTGATAAGTCATGTTTTGAAAGGTGGTTATTAATCCCATCTATGTTTTAACCTTGCAGGAGAACATCTTACAGAAGGTGGTGATGACGGCCTTTTCTGACCGCACGGTGGTCACCATTGCTGTAAGTCACGCTGAGATGGTTGTCACCTGTCCTCGCTGCTGTCATGCTCCTTAGCCATGCTAAACTGTGACAGCACTTTAGCATTTGCTCTTGGCCACTTTCCTGCTTCCTACAGTCACAATTTCCCACCTTTTCCCAGTTCACTCTCCGTCATCTGTGTCTAACCTTTCCGATTCCTTCCCTGCTTTGTGCTCACTGAACATTTTGAATTGGAACCGAGCTTTGAATCGTGGGTCTTTTACCACAGAATTTTCCCAAATACATTCAGGTGGCTTTTTATGCTTGAGATTCGTCAATCGGGACTCAGAGCATCAGACTCTGGTCGAGTTATGCTTCCATGATGGTAATGTGTCATGAGGAGATTTGGAAAAACATTGAAGCTGGACACCAAGTGTACCCTGACAAGCCACACTCTACACACACACACACACACACACACATGCATATAGATATATATATATATTTTATATTTTTATTTGTGATTTCGTGGAAGCACTTCCCAGGCCTAAACTCTGCATGCCACAACAGGCAGTTCTCCTCCTGCGTTCACTCCTTTTCTCTTCTGTTCTTCTCCATCTCTCCTCTACGTGTCTGTCCACCTGTCTGTGCATCTCTCTTCTTGCAGCACCTGGTGGCCTCCATCTTGGAGGCTGAGCAGGTGTTAGTGTTCTCCTCCGGGATATTAGTGGAGTGTGACAGTGCGGCCAGCCTTCTAGCTCAGGAGGACAGCCTCTTCAGCGTCTTAGTGAGGACACACAAGTAGCCAGGCCAGGCCTCGTCCTGTCCCGCGCCACCAACGCTCAGGCCCTGGTCGGTACAGTCTCCACCAAACCCCCCCTTGACTTTCCACTGTCCCATTCCTTCATCACCATGGAATGCTCTTATACTCTCACCACTGTATGCAGCCTTTTACAGCCAATTAAGTTCCAAGTTGATGTCTAAATATTAGATTAACACAGAGTTCATTCTTCCTGGCTCCTTCTGGTCTTCGGTTGCTGAGGGTTTACATTTTTATGGAAGATTCATACCACCATCCTTCAATTCTAGAATGCTTTCGAGCACCACCATGTCTGTGTAGAGCACCTTTACTGAGACTCTGAAGAATAGGAGGAGGAGAATGTTTTATTTTACATTGTGTACACTTCTGGGCAACCCATGTAGGTTCTGTTTTAGTTAATTTATAGAAGTAGCAAGTATATAGGAATGTAAGCCAAGAGATTGGCCTGTTGGCCTGCTAGCGTAGGGCTAATACTGTCGTGGAGGACTTCCCTAATGGTGTTCTGTGTTTCTGTGTGTGCCCCTTTGGGCTTGTGTACACGCGTGTTCCACAGCACCGTGTCCACACCATCCTGACGGCGGACCTGGTCATCGTCATGAAACGAGGCAACATCCTGGAGTATGACAAGCCCGAGACCCTGCTGGAGGATGAGGACGGCCTGTTTGCGTCCTTCGTGCGGGCCGACATGTAAACCCCCTGGCTTTAATACAGCGCTTAGCAGTCGGCCTGACGGTTATCAGACGCGTCATGTGACCCCGACGACTCATAAGCAAGGAGGATCGGGAAGCCCAAACCTCAAATCCTCCCCGAGGAGTGACTGTTTGACTCTTAAATGTTTTATATAAATATTATTATACAGATTTAGAATCTTTTCCTACTCAAATTTTTGTTACTTTTGCCAAGTTGTATACCGTGTTTTACTGTTGCTCTGAGGAAATATGCAGCCGGTACAGATGGTGTACATACAGTACATGTAAGTTTAATTCTGTACAAACACTGTCTTCCATACCTACTGAACCTGGAGGGTCTGTCCAAATATGCACTGTCTGTCTAAAACGTTTTACTGACTGCTGTTTTAGTTAAATTGTTCACTGAGAAGGGAATCTGAATCGAAATTCAGAATGTTTAGTTTAGACACAAACTTTTGATGTTTTAAATTTTAAAACTCGAGCTTGTTTTTTAAAGGCAGAAAATATATGTAATCATATGCTTTTTGATACTGTCTAGTGTACCTTTGCAGTCATTTGCCACCATGAAATAGAAATCCACCATGCAAGTGAAAAAATGCAGGAGTGCTGTATTCTCAGTCTCTGAGAATCTCTGTTTTGCTTCCTACTTTGAGACAGAGGCCAATATAACACTGTGCTGTCCCTGAAAACACGCCTTGAGTCCTTGTAGGATAAGTTTCTGTATATAGTTGTAATGCATGACTGAAGGCATTTGTGTCATCGCGTACTTTCCTATGGGGACTCTGGTTCACCCCCCCCCCCGCAGTCCCAAAACTTGCGGAGGTTAATTGAAGCTACTAAATTGTCCATAAATGTGTATGTGTGCAGGGGCGGATCTAGGATTTTTGGAAAGGGGGGGCGCAGCCACTAGAGCGAGTGCCGTTGTTTTTCATGTTGTCAAT
>JAODJW010000001.1:4650218-4663537 GCA_026777045.1 Hyperopisus bebe | reverse complement strand
GTATTGTTTTTATTATGCTTTAACTTTTCCTAATTGTGTTTGCAATTTTAATAATTTTTTTAAAATCTTGTTTTCCTTGCTATAACAAAATTGCACTGAACCGTAAACCCAAACCCAAAGTTTGTGCTGAAGTTTGAATTTTGTGTACTGTTAGGCTTCTGTTGGTCTAATGTTATCTGTAAACTAATTTAGATAACTGTCTGATAATCTGGCCAGTGCCCAGTGGGTTGGAGCAATAGCGAAAGTCACCCAACTGGATAGGTTGGTGACATTTTATGAACACAAAATATCTCTTGCATACATCGATTTCTAATAAAAGTATACTTTTATAGAACAGTACACATGCAATTCTGTGAGCGGTACCTGCTGAAAACTGGAAAAAAATCCAGAGGCAAAAAAAGAAAGAAAAAACTATTTTATTCTATTTTTTTATATTTACATTTCATTCTGATACTTCAGAATTTGCTTGCAGTCTTCAAAATTTTGATTAATACTTTTGGCACAAAATGAACTCCTTACTCCTTTCAAGGAAGCAAATGTGAGTAAGTTCTCTCCTTGTGATGGAGGGAAAAACATCACCAATGGATGCACCTTCAGGGGAGACAATGAGAAACAATTGCCACACTTTGAGATGCAGTTTCTCATACATGTAAGAACACTATTTTCACCATGTTTTGGGGGGGGGGGGGTACATGTCATGCAACAGATGCCCTTTTTGTTATTTTGTTCCTGCCCTTCAAACAGCCTCCACCACTGGTATCAGTGTTGTGCCAAATTGGAAGATATCCTTTTGCCTAAAGCAGTTTAAAAAAGAAACATAATTTGACATTATATATTACTAATATGTCATCACTGCCTTGATATTTGACTTATTTGTACAGTTCACCTCCACTTCCCCTATTTTGACCTGTTTTCGGTGACCTCTGACCCCTGTCTCCTTGGCACCCACAGGTCCTTCACCTCAGCCTTCCTGTTCTCCATCGAGGTCCAGGTGACCATTGGATTCGGGGGCCGCATGATCACAGAGCAGTGCCCTACCGCCATCCTGGTGCTGATCCTACAGAACATAGCTGGGCTCATCATCAACGCCATCATGCTGGGCTGCATCTTCATGAAGACGGCGCAGTCGCACCGGCGTGCCGAGACGCTCATCTTCAGCCGCAACGCCGTCATCGCCGTGCGCAACCACCGCCTCTGTTTCATGATCCGTGTGGGCGACCTGCGCAAGAGCATGATCATCGGGGCCACCGTGCGCCTTCAGGTGGTCCGCAAGACCACCACCCCGGAGGGTGAGGTCATCCCCATCCACCAGATCGACATCCAGACCGAGAGCGCCGCCTACAGCAATAACATGTTTCTGTTGGCGCCCCTCATTATTTGCCACGTGATCGACAAGGACAGCCCCCTGTATGACCTATCAGCCATGGAGCTGCAGTGTAGCGACCTGGAGGTCATCGTCATCCTGGAGGGGGTGGTGGAGACCACAGGCATCACCACGCAAGCCCGCACCTCTTACGTGGCGGAGGAGATCCAGTGGGGGTACCGCTTCGTGCCCATCGTCACAGAAGAGGAGGGGGTGTACTCTGTAGACTACTCCAAATTCGGCAACACGGTGAAGGTCCCTACCCCAAAGTGCAGTGCACGCGAGCTGGATGAGAAGCCCTTCATCCTCATCCAGACCATGCAGAAGAGCGAGCTCTCGCACCAGAACTCACTGCGCAAACGCAACTCCATGCGCAAGAACAACTCCATGCGCCGCAACAACTCTGCCCTCATGATGCCCAAGGTGCAGTTTGTGACGCCAGAGTGCAACCAGAACATAGCCGCCACATGACTGGTGGCCTCGGCCCCGCTGGCCGCCCTCCTCTGCCTCAGGACCTTCAGGACCTCGCATCTGCCTTTTATTCAGCTAGATGTAACTTTTCTGCTCTGGCCTGTGTTATCACACCTCTTGAGGAAGCATTTTAGCCCCTGACTGACCCTTTATTTTGGCTCGATCTTCGTGAACATTGCACTCTAAAAGTCTCACTGTCTTAATATTTGGCTTTTCAGAGACAAAGATTGATTCATTTTTTTCCCCTGTATTTTGTCACGCTCTCCACCGAGTAACATAGCACACTACACAAAACTCTGTAATCTGTAATTTTCTGTACTGACAACTACGTAGTATTTCATGTATTGACTAAATCTTAATTCATTTCAGTTAAACTTTAATTTGTAATTAAGGAGATTAGTTTTATCTCTGTCAGAAGTAATTTATTTAAGGCATTGGTTTTTGAACATTTTACATTTTAATTTGGTTCAAAAATGCCGACTCAAAGTAACTCCGCTGCTAACATTTAAGAAAACTATAAATATATTTTACAAAAGCTGTTCTTAATGCACTGTTTAGATATTGAAATTCTGTAGTCTTTTGTAAAACCATCAAGCCAATGAGTCATAGCTGACTGGTTGCTTCCTTTGATATTTGCATATTTCCCAGCATGCTTTTCATTTTTCTTTTTAGTTTTTTCTTTTCTTTAGAAATTCACTAGTCCGGACATAACGCATGTGTACTGGTTTGCAGTAACGTGCAAGGTCTTATTTTTATATTAGACACTTCATTAAACATTTGTACTGTTACACAAGTATAGCCATCTCATAATACTTTTACAGGGGTCACTTATTACACACGGGACACAAACATGGAGTAACGAGGACAAGCTTAGGACACTTGTGCATTATGGAGGCATGGAATCAAAATGATAATACATTTAGTACGGTGACCATCATGTAGTTCGGTGACCATATGCACGTCTTTTCTCTTCCTTTTTGAGTGCTGAAATTGCCGGAAATGCCCGCGATTTCGCTTTATTTCACGTTGACATTGTCTTTCTACAGTCAGAATACTCTGTGTGTATCTGCAGTGAGATTGCCATTTAAGGTTACAAGAAAATGGTACCGTACTAACTTATAAGGACGTAAATAGGGATAACAGTGGCACAAATTCGTAACATACATACTTTGTGGTACCATATAATTGACATCCAACAAACTTTTAAAAGTAACCACGTTTTTATTCATCACAAATGGGGATACAACAGATCGGACACCTTTTTGCTGTGACTGACCTTTCACTTACTTTACCCTTTTTACATTTTGCAAAACATGTTACACTTGTTATATATACTGCGATATCTTTTTAAATGCACGTATGTTGTAAATAATTCTCATGACAGGTTTTATGAATAAAATTGGCAACGTTTGTCTTTTTTCTTTTATGCTGAAATTGTACTTAAAAAATAATCTTTACAATTCAGCGGGCGAACAGCGGGACAGAGTGAAAGTATATTAAATTAACCTGGTAATTTTATGCTGGTAATTTTTTTACATTCGCTCCGTTTAGTAAATCTACAGATTTTTCTGGAATAAAGCCATGATCTTTTCCCACGACCCATGAATGAACTGAAACAGCTGTGTCTTGCTGCAAATAAATCTAAGAACTACCCAAAGAGAATATTGTTTATAAACGGATGATTATAATTCGTTCTTATTGTAAAAAATAAAAATATATGCTATATGACCAACTTAATCTTAATTTGTGCTGACTTCAGTCGAATATTTGACAATAATCTTAGGCCTACTAAAAACGAGAAATGTGCGCACCCACCAAGTGTGACAAACATTATTTTAGCAAGAGCTATGTAAAGGTTTAGGGTAACATTAAATAAATCTCATTTATCGATTAAATTGAATCGTTTGAAGATTATTTTAGCGACATCTCCACGCGTTGCCAACTTTGGTCAGCTGGCTGTTTCAATTCGAGACAAGTCTGTACACTCATTTACATATATTTACAAACTATCCCATCACTTGTGATGTATACCAATTTTAGGTTTATAATGGAACAATATAGATTTGCCATTTCTTGCCTGAGCGTTGTCTGAAAGCGTTACACCAGATTTGCCAACCCTGTCACCGATTGTGACTTTTAAGTAAATTAAGTTAATGAATAATTAAAACACACATTTCTTCCAAAGCGGAATTTGTGGAAAACAATCAAATGACAGAAAGCTGTAGCAACCTCTAACGCAGATTTAGATTGGCAGTTAAAAACTGCACTACAATACAGACCCGTTATGCTGAAGGGAAATGTCTATTTATATTGTGAAAACAACACAATTTAAACACTATCAGCGACACGTCGCGGAAGCGGATTCGGTAGTTTTTTTTAGTCCGCCGTTTAAAAGATACTCGTTTTAGGACCGCCCGGAAATCTACACTTAATTGCTGTCGATTGCGAAGCGAACAAATTATAATTCGCTTTTCTGGTGTGTTATTGTAGTGGAATATTTGCTAAGATTAACGTTTTGCGTCGTGCGTTTAACCAGTCAAAGAACCATTTCTTTACATGAAAGATCCCACCACCGTGTTTTAATGAAACCCACAAGAAATGCGACCAGGCTCTTTTCGTTTCGTTCTTAACGGCATCACCACCGACCCAGACCCAGATCCACACCCGGACCCAGACCCAGATCCACACCCGGACCCAGACCCAGACCCAGATCCAGACCCCGACCCAGATACACACCCGGACCCAGACCCCTGGGCGGTACGCAAACCAGCACGCGCGGCTAAACGCATGCTAAAGCCACGCTGTGTTCCGGAATCCCATGATGCACCGGTGTCCAGTCAACGCGAACATTTTTAAGTAAAACGCGAGGTTCTTGTAACACAGCTAATAAATTTTACACTGTCTCCGGCGTAGCATTAAAAAAAACACCACATGCCGTAAATAAGCGGGACCCGAAAAATTGATGTAAATGCATAACCCGTCAGAGGGATAGTAGTGGGCGCGCCTGGCGTCCCCGGCCGGCCCGTTGCTTAGTAGCTTTGCGCAGTGGCAGTATCGTAGCCTATGAGGTTTATCCGAGGCGCGATTATTGCTAGTTGAAAACTTTACCCAATACCCCGCCTTGACGACTTGAAATATAGTCGGCTATGGCAATTTTTGTAGGTCTCTACGGAGACTATTATTTCGGTAAAAAACAAGTGAGTATGTTGGCGGTTTGTGCGGAGTCTTATACAGTATTGATATTTCTTGTAATAGCTATGTTTGTTTTAATCACACTGTTTTATGAATTAATCAAGAAAAAATATTAAAATTTTTACCACGTAAAGATAAGAAGAGTCTATTTCAGTTTGAACACGGCGTAGATCGCCTTAATAATTTACTGTCTGATGTTTCAGCTGTGTGGGGCGGTGTGTACCTTACCGGGCGGACGTGCTGCTAAATAGAAGGTCTCACGGTCGTCTGAGTGGTTTCATGGTGGGCTCTTGTGCAAGGTCCTTTTGCTGACCCTGGTTTCCAATTGTGCGTCGCTGTGGTTAAAAGCCTCTGCTAAACGAATAAATGTTTCTGCGAAATTAAATGTAAAGACGGACAAATGCTTGGATATTACACCTGAAGTTTCAAATTTCCAACAGCATACGGAAAAGCAACAGTGGAGTTAAATTTTGATTTGAACTCGACGATCTATCAGTGTGTTTGGGTGACAGAAGTACGATCAGAGTATTTGTTAAACGTTTAAACGCATTTTCTTTCACATAAGTAATTTGGTACAGTTGCATCAGTACTGGCTACCAAAAGAGGTCGCTGTTCACCTACATTAAGAATTTCCCATAAGAGCCGATAGGGGGCAATATCATTTTTCACATTGTCGCTGTATGCCCAAAGATATAAGGATTAAATGAGAACTGTAGTTATAACTACTCTTTATAAACTGCATGTCCTGCTTATCTTTTTGACTGGCTCCATGGTACCACAGAACTGCATCAAGATTCCTTCACATGTCTGTTTGACAGTATCATGTTATGAGCACTGCGTTATTGTCATCTTTCGTTCAATGAAACACTGGAAAAAAAAATAACTGGGCAAAATATGTATAATTGCACATCCAGACAATTACTTTGTATGTAAAAAAGCTAGATATTATGACTTGATATTTAACTGGATTTTCCTCATTGTCAGAATAGCGATGGTTATATTGTAACTAAGAGGCCAGGTTTGTGATCTCAAAAGGACTTTGTATGTATTTTAGAGTGATTATACATTAATCAACAATTAGGATGAAACTCTACTTTTGTTGGAGGTTTAAGCTATTGTTTTGTTTATGTTTTTCAAGGACTCCTGCAAAAAAGTTTGAAAAGCAGTGTGGACCCAGGAGGTTAATTAAAAGGCAACAGTATTGTTGCAAATGTGCTACTTGGTGATTCAACCTGGAATTTACAGTAAGTGCTTGGCTGTGAGTTAGCGCATTGCAATGAAGCACTCAGCATGAGGTGAACGCCTGCAGCACCCCCACCTGCCGGTAGCTGGTTAGTCGCAGCGTGAGATTAGACCCTATGACGCCCTGTGTTTAGCTTGCTACTCAGCACCACAGGTGCCCGCTGGGCGACTGTGTATTGCTGTGTCAAGGAGCCCAACCTGATTAGTGGCTTGTTTCACCTGTCATACAAAGGTCAAGAGGTGCCCAAACCAAAATCCTGACACATCATGCAGAATCAGGTGAGCTGTGTTTACATCAGAGAGGACTCTAATCAGCAGCAGAGCCAAAAGTGTCCTGATTGAAGCTGTTTGTTTGTGACTCTTAGAGATCCAATCAGCAGCCTCCACAATCAATCCAATCAACTTTCTCTACAAATCACTCCACTGTGTGTCAGGGCAGGTGTGTTACATTAGTGAGGCTGTCGCTTCCTAATTTGAATCCTGATGCTAACTCAAAAAAGGATCAAATTATATTTGTAAATCTTCATTCTGGTCTGCACACTGCATACTCTCTACGTTCTCATACATTGATATAACGAAGACACTGACCGTTTAATTTTGATCCAGATTAAGAACATGATACAATGTTACCATCAGTTTGCCAAATCTGTAAGTGCAATTCTGTATATGTGTCTGTGGCAAAATGCCTTATTGGTCTTCATGTCTTAAATCTGGTTAGTCACAGGGGTTGAATAACACATTTAGACATAATGTTAAGCCCAGTTGTTAAATCTTTGCCACTGGAAGTATAAATTACTTGGGATCATTTTACAGTAACAGCTTGCCTACAGATTTGATCAATTTAAACCAATTACCTTAAAATGCTAAAATAAACAGAACACGTTTTCCACTGACACACTTTGACTCAAGCAAAGATAATATTGCTATATATTTTTTTAGCAAGCTGTTAACCTGCATTAATAAGAAGCAAAAGCGTTCCATAATTTGTTATTTTTGTGATCAAATTATGCAGATATAGGGAATAAAACCTTAATATTCCCCTGCCTTTAAATTAAAAGATTTTCAGCATTAGTTAGAGCATGCTTTGCTCCTTAGTAACCGTGTGACAGTAGACAATCACTATGGCAACTCCGTTTCCCCTCTTTATTCTTTGAAGATTTCCCCAGCCTGACTATTCTCGACTTTAAAGCGGAGCAGGATTCCCTGCCTGCGTTTCCTGTTTTCATGTGGCAGAATCATCATTGCTCACTGCTTCAAACGATGACCGTTCTCATCCTGATGTTTTTGAGAAGTTCTTCAGTTAATTTAGTCTGAAACTGACTTTCAGAGGCAAGCATTCTTGCCATCTAACGCTGAGTAATATAGTGCAAGAACAAACAATTGAAATCCCCCTGGTCTCTCTCATTTTCTGCTCTCTTAATATTTTATCCTGGGATAAATTTCCAGTACAAAAAGAAAATAGTTGATATTAGATCCCATAATGTTTATTTATAACAAGGAGCAAGAAATGAATCCATTAATTAATTAGTCTCAGATATTTGAATTCTGCATCCTTAATTGAATATTCTGTTATAAATATAAAAAATTGTATGGATGGATGGATGGATGGGAAAATTCAAGGACAGATTCTCATATGCAGAATAAAAAAAAATTAGACCTTTGATACAGGCTCAGTTTACAAACATGAAGAAATGAAAATAATGACTATAAGATGAGACACTTGGTTTCACCACCTAGCACCTGTAACACTGTAAACCTGTTTCATAGATAATTGCTTGCATATGGAACAGAGAGAAAAATCACAAGAAAGTCATTTAGTTTTAATTAAAGGTGTTTAAAGGACTTCCAGTTCCACAGCCAAACACTGAGGCAAAAATCAGATAAACAGCAGCTGTATAGGCAAGCTGGAGCTGCTTTATAATTAATATCAGCCTGTGTTCTCAGAAATGTTTCATCAATCACTACAAGTCCTCCTCACCCTCAAAGGAAAGATGAAGAGTTGGGGAAGAGGACCGGTTGCCTGGAAGAGAAAAATGAATAAACCTGTGGAATGAAACAATCAACTTTTTAATTAAGGGAAACAAGGGAACTTATTAAGAGATCACTGTTGTCACGGCAATGGAAGCACTCAAGTAACAAAACTGTATTGCAAAAATTAATTTGCAATAAAGTAAATCAGTAAATGTAATAAGCATCCCTGAAGTGCTGTCCTCAAAAACATTAACAGTTGTACACAAAACTTTGTTTACAATGGTAGAATCTTCAATTAAATGCATATAAGACCCATTTCAGATTGCACACAGGGGGATGATAATTGTGAAATCTTATAATATTTTAAATGAGCTTTCAGTGATTAGTATCTTTTTTGTCATCTATATTTCCATGAATTATTCTCATATCTGAGAAGGATGATATCATGAAATCTACAATGTAATAAGAATCTGGTGTGCGCTAATGAGAGCCCTTTGAATGGGGATTCAAATCCAGTGTGCACTAATGACAATCTGGTGTGCAATAATGAGATCCCTTTGTGCAATAAACAAGTCCAGCATGCAGTAATGACAATCCAGTGTACAGTACTGCAGTGAAAACAATCCACTGTATGCTACTGCAGTAATGATAATCAAGTGTGCTGTAATACAATGATGGAAATCCAGTGCACACTAATGGAGTAATGGCAGTCCAGTGTGTACTGATGTGGTAATGACAATCCAGTGTGCGCTACTGTGAATCCATTGTGCAGTGACACAATCTTGGCATGTGCTAATGACAATCCAGTGTGCAGTAATGAGAATCAATTGTGCAGTGACACAATCCTGGAATGTACTAATAATCTAGTGTTTGCAAATGAGAATCCATTGTTCCATAACACAAGCCCTGCATGCAGTGTGTAGATAGTGAGAATCCAGTGGTCAGAAATACAAATTCAGTGTTTAGTTACCAGAATATATAGCGCAACTGTGAAAATCTGAGTACAAAGATTTATCTGTGTAAATATCTTAACACCACTGCAGTTTAGCAAAGGCATGTTAATTAACACTAGTATAGCACAACTATTTTAGAAGAACCAGACTGCGGTACACTGTAACATTGTCACAGCATTGTTTATTACAAAGGGCACACAGGGTGATTCTGTTTGACTGTAATGTAATTCAGGCGTGAGTCAGTCCAAGAATTAAAAATACCTCTTGTCTCTGCCTCATATATCAGGAATAAGAAGTATAATGAGATAGGCCTGGCTCAAGGACAATGGCAAATTCAAGTTTCTCTCAGATGGTAAAATGAATATCCGCCCATCCATCCCCCTAGACAAGTGTTAATTTGATGTTGTCTTTGGGTGGCTATTGAGCTGGCCGTTTGATTGGGTGGCCATGGAGCTGGCCGTTTGATTGGGTGGCTATGGAGCTTGCCATTTGATTGGGTGGCTATCGAGCGAGCCGTCTGATTGGGTGGCTATTGAGCTGGCTGTCTGATTGGGTGGCTATTGAGCTGGCCGTTTGATTTTTTTGTAATGCTGCTGACAGTTGCCAACATGCCATGTTATTGTGTCTAATCCCTCGTTCCCCGATTCTCCGTCTCCCTGCTCCTGCTGCCCTGGTCCGTGACACAACACCATCTTATCATCTAAGGGGGCAACAGCCCCGATTCCCATGATCCATCCCATTCCTACAAGAATGTTATTTAATTCTTTTACTTGTTAAGTTACTGACAGTTAATCATGATGTTTTGTTTTGAGTGATATAACTTAACTGGAAGTTTCACAGCATGCTACTACATTTTTTTCTGTCACTCAACATATTCGTGCAATAAACTCCACATTTTTATGACATTATTCAATTGCAAGTTGTGTATATGGCTTCTCATATTTCTTCTAAAGGTGTTTATTCATCTTATATAATAATATTCTCATAAGTTTTCATATCAGTTTTCAACTGTTAAGTAATTGTGTGCTATAATTAAGACTTTTGGTATTAAATGATTACTCCCTTTTTAAATTGAGTGACTATGCAATAGGTTCATAAAACAACATGTGACCGGGTTTCCCTCTGTTTGATTGGATAAAATGTACACTGCGTGTTGCCCCTTTGAAAATATGGAAGGTAATATGTGAAGCCTAGCAGTTTAAATATAAACCAGGCAGCAGAGGAAATAGACAGGTGGAAACAGTATAGATGACAAATGTCCTCAGTTTGCAGGACTAGACTTAGATAAATACAACAGCAGTGGCACAGCAAAACATAAATATTGGCTATTCTCTTGAAGATGCTGTCCTCAGGGTGTGGAGCGAAGGTGGTAACATATCAGTTAAAAGTGTGGGGGGGGGGGGAAATCACATTGTAACGGGGTCTGTATCATCTGTCCCTGCCCTTTGTGTCACCTCCCGTTTGGCCAGCAGGTGTCGCTGGCTATCCCGTTCTCCTCCCTGTCGCTTTCCCCTTAAGTCCCTGACATGTTCCCCCCTGCTCCCGGGTCTGCTGCATAGCTCAGTGGGCTGAGTGTGTGGGTCAGAAACCAAGTACCTACCAGTTTGAGGCTGGCCTCTGGCTAGCTTTGTCTCTTCATTTGTATTTATTTGGGTTCCGTTTCCTCCATGTTTGTTGTGTTTTATTCTGGTTCCCTGGTCTTAGGTTTTACCTGTGTGTATTTTTGCTCCAAGTTTCCTAGTGTAGTAATTCCTAGTGTATGATTAGTGTTCCTAGTTTCAGTGTTTTCTATGTCTCTTAGTTCTGTGTTTATTTAGTGTTACTGCGTACACCTGTTTCTCGTTGTTCTTGTGCCTCAGTTGATTGGTCAATTGATTATGTCTAACACCTGTTCCTTGTTGGCTCCAGTTTTCGATGTGTATTTAAGTGCCTGCCCTGCACTATTCTCCAGTCAGTCATTAGATTTGTTTTATTATGTATTCATGTTGCTGTGTGTTTGAGAAGCTGTTTGTTTTACAATCCTGCTCCTTGTGTTACCTCGTTTGGTTACTTCAGGGTTATTGTAGTTGGTTCCTGTTTCTCTTGTTTTTCGACCCTTTGTCGTCCTCTTATTTTGTTCCTCTCCCTCTGTTCTGTTTTATGTTAATAAATTCCTTTTTCTCTTGGAGCTGTAAGTGGATCGTCACCTTTTTCCCGCCTGCGTCATGCCGCACTGTAATACATTCAGAGTTAACCGGGAGTAATTATTTCACTTGGACAATATTATTGGCATAGATAATATCAGAAGGGTGATGGGTAAACGGCGATATGCAGCCCAGATAATGCTGGCTTCTTTTTGCTGAAGGGACACATATTTGCCATCTGGATTTAGCCAAGCTGGAAGCAGGACCCAGACCCAGAATGTGATTGAGGGGAACTTTACTTTGCTCCAGAACTTTGTTACAGAAGATTAATTAAGGACTGATAAGGGGTTTCAGAGGAGTTGGCTGTCCTCTTTAAGCTAAATATAAAACCTTTCACTTTGTGAAACTGGGCAGGGCACACTCATCTCCAGAGGAAAGGGTGACAACAATGGTTTCACCTTTAGTCATTTGCCTGTGCAATTCAGTCACTTTTATCTACAGTTCATATTCAGAGTTTCAGGCACTGCTATTATATGCAAAAAAAAGGGATCGTTTTTTAAGGCTATTTTTGAACTGCCCAAAATGGCGTCAGTGAATACTTGGAGCTTTTGATGATTGGTGAACTCATTTATGTATTCATCCATCCATTTGCACAGGCTGCTTATTCAGGCTGCTGTGTCTAGCTGTTTCGTTTGGATTGATTCTTAGCTGCGCTTTAACCGCTGACTATTGCCTGCCCTTATTTATTTTCACAGGCAGTGAAATGTGTCTTCTCAGAGTTACAGTACGAAAAGCCTGAGAACAGACAGTTCCGTGCTGTTTCAGACCACGAAGAGCACAGTGATTTCACTCTGCCATGCACACATGGTGAGTAGTGTTGTCTTAGGAGCCCAGGGATTGGCATGATTGGCCTGGAGCTTATCCCAGGAAGCAGAAGGGTACAAGAGAGGGGACCCCCTGGATGGGATGCCAGCTGGTTACCAGGCAGAGCGCTTGGGTGATTTGGAGCTGGTTTGTAGGTGGAAACTCACAGAAAAAAAGAAACACAAATTACACACACATACACAGACTTGTACTCATATCTTTGTGGGGACTGTCTAGTCATTGCCATGGGAAAAACTCTAATCCCAACAATGACAACCTTAAACCCCGCCCCGCTCTAACCTCAACTGCAAGTAACCAAACAAAACACGAAACATTTTTAGTTTTTCGATTGCTTTCACAGATTTTTATAAAATTGAGTTTCCCCTTGTGGGGATTGAAAAAATGGTCCTCATAACATCAAAATAACAGTTTTTTTAATCACATTATGGGGAGCAAATGTCCACACAATACAGTATATATACATGACCCACACACACAGAACCCAATGTGGGATCTCAATCCCAAAGCCTAGAGGCGTGAGACCATAGTGCGGACCGCTAAACCACTTCACTCCAATTTCTAAACGCTTTCTAAAAAAAACGCTTTGACAGGCAGCAATAAGTGCAGGACCCACAGGGTCTGTGGTTTAAGACAAGTCGTTAAGGCTTCAAAAGCAAATAGATCTGCAGTTCCTTCAGCATACTGGGCATGCTCCCTGGATTGTCTCGCTGAAGTACACATTTCTGCTTCACGGGTACCTTGTCTTTCAAGGAAAACACTGTCTTTTCTGTTTCTGACACACATGCAGAGTTAGTGTGTCCTCGTATTGATCAGAAGCGTACAAGCGCACATGGTATCAAATATGCGTAAATCCTGACATCACAAGAAATGATTTTTAATATTTCCTGATACATATACATATTCACACATTTTTTTTAAAGCCAGCATAACAATGAAGTTGTGTTTGGGTGATTTCCAAGGTGATTCATCACTAGTCTTAGGCCTGCTTTACCTCCATTACCAACATCAGTCTGGCCCTGAGTGTCTGAGTGGCCCATTACCTTGACAGGGTTTAAATGGGGTCAGCTGGATGAATTCTGAGGATCGTGGGGGGGGGGGGGGGGGGGGGGGGGGGGGGGG
>JAODJW010000001.1:4612919-4623990 GCA_026777045.1 Hyperopisus bebe | reverse complement strand
ACTCACTGGCTTGGTTGGTGCAGTAATACACATCCAGGCACTCACTGGCTTGGTTGGTGCAGTAATACACATCCAGGCACTCACTGGCTTGGTTGGTGCAGTAATACACATCCAGGCACTCACTGGCTTGGTTGGTGCAGTAATACACATCCAGGCAGATACACTCACGCCAGCTCATTAGAACACGAAGGGCAGATCTGTAACTCGCTCCTGTCCGCTTTCTGTTGAACCAGTTACAGTGATCCTACCCCAACTCCAGTTCCATCAAGCCTCGCTGTGAAGGTCAGGCTGTGGTAAAGTGAGCATGGCGTTGTTGGATTCCAGGTGATGGTGAGGCACCATGTGGCTTGCCTTTACTCTCCTCCTGGGACTATTGTAAATGTAAAGTAACCAATCACAGGCACCCGTGGTAACGTAACACTGTGCTGGTAACCAAAAATAAATCTCCTTGTCAATTCAACCCCGAGTGTGAATACAGGTTAACCTCCCTGGATGTCCGAATGATTACATATGAAGTCTAAACTGACCTGGGACTTGGTATTGGGGATGGCTGACCCTTTCCTTTGAAATATCACTCTAAGCAAGATTAAATGATCATCTGTAGAAATCGAAGTCCATTGATACCTACCTGCAGTCTTAGAGTCTGTCAATGCAACCAAAAACCAGCACTTCAGTTCAATGGCATATGGGATTAGATATTACCTTGGCAGAAGCACGATGCCTCACATCCTGTAGGATTATCGGAATATTCGATTTTGCAGATAAATGGAAAGACACTGATTGTGGTTAGAAGCTACCGCTGCCCACGTACCTCATGATGATCCTCAATGATTCTTATTTCCAGAAGCAGAACAGTGAACTTTGGATCAATTAAAATTGAACATTTTGTGGATGTTTTCCAGCTAATGTACAGAATAGTCTCATTATATAACAGAATGTGTGTGTATCTATTTATATACACAGTACATAAGACCCTTTCAAAGGCACAATTTTACACGTTTCATAACCATTTGTCTTGTTTGTCTGTGGGGGTCAATTAAGTGCTGAATATTCCTTGCAGGAAACAGTGGTAGTAATCCTACAGAGATTAAATGGGGTGAAGATGCAGAGCGCATAGTTGATTTTTCAAATGATTACTAATTAATGCAGGCTGAATTCCTTATTTACATTTCAGATGAAGTTGTTTCTTCCTTAAGGATTTATCTTCCACATGAAATTTGCATTTGAAAAAACTGTTGCCATGTCTGTGGACCCTGCATTAATTTCCTCAGTGCTGTTTAAAGACGGGGACGGAGTGGTATCTTTGAGGCTAGGGCTCTGTGCCAGCAATCATAAGGTTGTTGGTTCAAATCCTGTGAATGCCAGAAGTGACCCTACTCCATTAGGCCCTTAACCTGCGATTGCTTCATCCTGGGTAAGATGTTAGTCTACATCCAACCCTGTAAGGAGGTTCTCCAACTAAAAGGGAAAATTTGAGGGTTGGTGGCAGGATTGGCAGTCCAGCCACTGGAAAAGCTGCACGGCTGCACTCGGGTTCCCATCCCTGAGGTGGTTCTTCGTGTGGTGGGTGCAGCAATGCACTGTAATCAGCACACACTCCTTACGTCTGTTTTAAGAACGTCGCTGACCAGATGTAGGCAGGGCAAGGGCAGAAAACCTTTGCTCCATCCCTGAGGCGGAAGTGTATATGCAGGGGCGGGGCTAGAGGTGGACTAGCCTCCACCTGAAAGCTGATTGGCCCCCAAAGTGTCCCCTTCTCTGTTATTCGCCACTAGAAAGCATATCATTGGCTAATGATAAGGTTGGCACCTCAGTATGAATTATGGCCTGTCTTATTTACTCTACCTAAAAAAAATGCCAATTATTATGAGCTCTTATAACTTCCCTTGTGATAAATAAAGTTTTATTGTATCTGTGGGTGGGGACCAGTGCATCAGCGCAAGCTGGACGGCCACCACTGGCATGAGGTGAAACGAACTATCAGGCAGAAACACTTACCCCTCTACAGACTGAATGTTAGCTTTTTAAAACATGGAGCTTCACACCCAGTGAGCGACCAACCAATAAGCAAGATCAAAGCGGAGCAAAGCCAAACAGAGCTTAGTGAAAACAATTTAAAAAAAAAAAAAAAATCAAGAAATCAATATCATAGCTTCTAGAGCTGTTAAATAGGGCTGAGTACTGTTTGATACATAAACTCGAAAAAAATCTCACACAGCGTTGTCTTCTTCATTCAGTTCAGATAACGAGGGCTGTGATCTGAAACAGTGTGGTGCCTTGTTCTACTGAAACAGGTTCAGGGATCAAAGGAGCTGGAAAGGTCTTTGAGACCACCCTAAGAGACACATTTGGCCACTGGCCGGGTGAGACATCCATTGAAAGACAGGGATAGTCCTGCTCTTTGTTTCCTCTAGTGCATGGGTTCTCGACCCCCTGCCTGTGACCAGCATTCCACTGGGCCGCAAACTGCTGTGGCTTTGGGGGCAGGGCTAGGTAATTTCCAGTCATAATCCAGTGTGATTTTTTTGAGCTATGTCTTTTTTGACATTTGCGCACTGTAATCACAAATGAAAAAATAATGGAAATGGCTAAACTTCTTAAATCTGCCCTGCTGATTGATATACCATCACCACCACCCGCCCCCATTTATTTTTTCTTGACTAGTCCTCAGTCATCAGAAGCAGTTCCCTTATCTCGGATTTCTATTGACACCTTAGGGAGAAAGGTGGGAAGGTTGGAACAGCATTAGCAATCTACGAGAGTCTGTGCTGGAGAAACGTAAAGTATAAAAAGTCAAAGTGGATACTGCTTTGAAATAAACAGAGGAAGGATTCCAAACTGCAATGCATTTAACACACCTGTGTTCACCAGTGTTCACACTGTAAATTGTTGAATTCTATGTTGTGTTTGGAGAATGATGATGTTACTCTCAACCAGAGGTGGGGACTTGAGTCACTGACTTGTGACTTGACTTGGACTCGACTTGGACCTGAGGGAAAATACTCATGACTTAGACCCTGTGACTCAAGAAGACTTGAGATTATAGCACCCCTCTGGAAACCATAAAGTTAATTTTATACTTTCAGTGTATATAAATTTTCCACTCTCTACATTTTCAATTGGTTGAATGCAAGGTCAGCTGAGATAGAGTGATGCATCTTTTCAACAAACTATGTATTTAATATATGGACATAAAAACTGTATGAGTACACCTGTGAGTGGATGCACTCATTTCAACCCCTCTCTGCCTGTAAAGAACGTATATTACAACATACTGTGGCTGGTTTTTGCTGCAGCAAATTTGTCACTAAAGGTTAAAAAAAACTGACAGTGGTAGGGAATCAAGTTACATGATTCACAACTCGACTTGGACTCGAGTCACAAATTTGATGACTTGTGACTTGACAGCAAAAATGATGGCAAAAAGACTTGGAATTGACTTGGACTTGAGGGCAAATGATTCGAGACTTGACTAGGACTGCAATGTTTTAACTTGAGACTTGACTAGGACTGCAATGTTTTAACTCGAGACTTGACCTGGACTGCAATGTTTTGACTCGAGGCTTGACTGGGACTGCAATGTTTTGACTCGAGACTTGACTGGGACTGCAATGTTTTGACTCGAGGCTTTACTTGGACTGCAATGTTTTGACTTGGATTCACCAAGGAATGACTTTCTCCCATCCCTCCCGTCATCTGCTTATGATATTAAAATATGTTCTTTTTGTTATCCTGATGTCTGGCCTCTATTAATACTTTTAAAAGAAGGTATTACACCTTCAGCAACAATACAGAGAAGTTTGTGTGGAAGCAACAGATTGTTTTGCAGAAAACCCCCTAATTCCATCCAGGCAAATCACTCTTAGCCATTGCCAGAACTCCCCCGCTAGCAGTATCTGAAAGAGATAAAAGGGGCAGCTGAAAAAGGAAGCCCAATTAAAAAATGAAAAAAGAGAACTGAAATTCAAGTTCGAACAAGACCGACAGACATTATATGCTCATTTCACGCTAGCCTCTGCCCAGCTCTGTTCGGTTCCTTTCGTTCGTGATTTCCATGCAAATGAGTCGACTCGTGCCCAGTGGGGGCTGCCTCAAAGCAGATAACAAACACCCCATAGATTGCTGTCATTGATGGTGGGCGGAATCCTCCAGTCAAAGGAATGAGAAACGGGAGGCTTTCCTGTCAAGGCCGGTGGGAAGAAGCTGTGCAGATAGACCCCAGGGCAAGCAATCTTAGACGAGAGAATGAATTCTGGGCCACACCTCGGAACCAGAGCGTGATTATAATTAATACGAGGAAAACCATCATGCAGTTGTAAAGGTGACAACATGTGTGATGGAAAAATTGAGGAACAGTACAGAAAGGGTCATATGACCCCAGACTCCCACTCCTGGGACAAACGGTTTCTTGTTAAGATGTCAGGATCAAACCTGCCCAGGGCAGCTTCTCCTCTGAGTGCTGCGGAATTTACAGGGGCTGTCAATATAATGATGACAGTGAGTTGACTAGTCTTTGATCAATTGTTTTTTTTTTTGAGTAACAGTTACTTAGAGAAAGTGGAAAATTGGGATTGACAGATACAATCATCTCAGATATGTGCCATCAAACGCTATTGATCCCGTTAGCTTTAAATCTACGGCTCACACGGTGATGTCAACTTTCGACAGCATGTGTAGTATAATACTTATTATGCTACACATGCTTATTATCGTACACTGATCAAACAGCCAGTCAAGTAGTATAATTACTTACGTTTGAGCACTATTCTAAGCTTTTTAAGGTGTAATTATGAAGTACTGATGAATTTAAAAAACAAAACAATCCCACATTTGTGTAATCCTCCACAGGGAGTCGTTGATGTGAATGAGCCCAGGACTCGTCTTTGCTTGACAGGCTTCTTGGAACGTCTGTAACAGCAGATGGAAACTGAATAGCGGAAGCGAGCTTGACTGCAGTTTGCATATGTGGGACGAGTTTGAGTGTTTATTTCTCTCTTCTCACCTACCTACAGTGGCGTTTGACAGTCTATGCTCATCTATCGGTTTCATAATCAGCGGTAGTGATGTCACAGTTCATTTCCACACTGAATTCCTTTAATGTTTGCCAATGAAAGAGATTCGGAAGAATGATGGTCAGATAATGAGAGGTGACTCAAGGTGCATTTTTTTTCAGGTGCTGTCACACTTTCTACCCAATTATGACAGCAGACACGGTCATGGGTGGCTGTTTAAGGTGACAGAATCAAACAGGTATCATTTTAAATTCTTTTTTTTTTTGTGAAAGTTAGTTGAAAAGTGGACTAACCCCTCACCCCAGTTGACTGCAAATGAGTAATTGAGGATTTTCACTTTCTTTTTAGACAGCAAAGCCCTTGATATAACCAGCAATTATCAGACCCTGTGTCACATGCAACATTAAAGGTCCCTCAGTTTAATGACCGTGAGCATTTCAATCCCATGTCTGCTTTAGTGGGGCACAGTGGATTTTCTGTGCAAATGCATAGATGTATTAATTATTTCCTTTTCTGTTAGTTGGATCTGACATTTAGCTGTTAAGTGTAGGCAATGCCACAAGAAGTACCATGTAGAACAACTAAATCTGGTACAGGTGGAGGTCAAAGGTTAACAAACACACATATAGGGTCTCATCGACTGAACAGCTTCATAAGAAGCCTTTGCATAGGAAAGAAAGAGGCACGTAACTGGTTCTTTAAACACCTAAGAAAAGATGTAAAAACTGAAATGTAATCGACACCAAAGAAAATTATTGATTGTTGTCATTCTTCCAGCATCAGCGTCACCATGGCAACAGCTACACTACAGATGCAAACACACAAAATACGTTGGTGTCGGCACAGAAGTGAAACATAACTATGCCGTTTTCCGGAGACACTCAGCGGGGGAATGGTGGGGGGCGAGGATCGGAGAGCACCAATCAGAACGTGTCCTGTGTAGTGCCTGAACACAGGGGTCACCTTTCATTGGTGGAGGGTCTCTGGCCTCCCTGCACCCCACTGGCTCTCCTTAGCAGGCTGAACTGTGTAAGTGACCACTGGGCATTCTGGGAGGACAAAGGCTCAATTCGGACTTCTGCCGGGGTGATCCTTATTTACATATGTTTGAATGTAGCGCACGAAAGGCCAAAGGATGGAAGCAAAATGCTTATATCAAACCACGAAAAACAAAACTTGCCCTGCTTTTTAATTTCAGACATATCCCAGAATTCCTCTTCTGCCCTCTGCCTAGAAATGAACAGTATGGTTTTGAAGCAGGACTGATGATGGAGGAGTTGACTGTGCTGTTGCTGTTCGTACATCTCCTCAGTATTGAAGTGGGAAATATTCCAGACCTAATCTTTAGATGATCAGCTGTCAGAGATCATGGTGATGTTATCCATACAGCTGGTACAGCCATGAAGCTCATTTTGCAGTGAAAGCCAAAACCTTCCCATGAAGACAATACAGGACTGAGATAACTAAATTGGACAAATGAAATCCTATTTTAAAAATCCACTTCTACCTGGGGAGACAGAACATGGATGGTTGCTGATCATGGATGGTTGCTGATCATAGGGCCTGCTCTTGGACCCTTGAAACACATACCAGAGTCGCTTCTGAATTAATCAATCTGTATATTTCTTTGCATAAAGAATAATCTAACATGTCAATTATAATAAAAGTAGTCTTCATAATAAATGCTATGCTCTGTTCATTGAACTCGGTGACGAGTTCTTACAGGTGGGGGTGTCTACATGAGAAATTCATTATGTCTATTTAGCATTTTCGGTGTCTTCCCTCTATCCAGGGTTTTCCCCAGCGGTCAAATGCCCTTCTTGAAAAGTGAGCCGCACTTGCAGTGATTAGATGTCTGCTGTTTGTAATTTGTTTTACGTGCTCACTAATTGCTGTTCCTCGTCTTGTATGACAGGACTCTCTGCCTTGTAACACGCTTGGGGAAGTTGGAAGCAGGTGATTTTCATTAGAAGCCTGAGCACCCATCACCCATCTCCTGGAGGAACTTATACTCCTGTAGGCACAAGGGGTCAGTCAGTGTTGCTATTTTGTAACAGGGAGTCCAACCAAGCAGATGGTAACTGGTCATCTACACTAGCAGGTAATGTAGTGGTTACTGTGGTGTCTCATTAAAGGCAGGTGTGGTCCCGATAGGATATGTGATCTCGACTGATGGTCCGGTCGGATGCCGCTAAACTGCATAGCTCTCGTAGGCCAAATTACAAGAGTGATGATGGATGGGTAAAGCAAAACACCACCATGCTTTAAGTGCTTATTTAATGCGCATAATGAGCATGCAGCATTACTCCAGGGTCCGGACCTCTCATACTGCACATGTATTTCAAGACAATAAGTAAATGCATGATAATTTTAAAGCAGGGTCGCCTAATTCTGGTCCTGGAGCGCCGCCAGTCTGCAACACGGTTAGCAGATTTCCCTGTTAAAACACATCTACTAAACCTGGAAATTAGCAGGTTAAGTTGTGTTTCAGCAGGGAAATCTGCACACTGCTATATTCTGGCCTTCCAGCCATGCGATTATGTGTGCGTCTCTGTGGGTTAAGCATCTATACCAGTGATCAGAAGGTCACCAGTTCAAACCAGTACTTAGCTGAATGAAGGTGCACTGGGCCCTTCAGCAAGGCCTCTAATCCTAATCGCTTTAGGGGCGCTGGACACTGCCTGACCCTGTAACTTGCTCTCACCTGCCTGTCTCTTGGAGAGCATTAAGGAATAAATAAAACTAATCAGTTTCTCTATAGGAATGAAAACAGTATCAATACTCTGTGTAGTGCATCCTTAAGGTGGCAGACGTCTGGATAAATTGAACGAAACTGAACACATCAGTGAGAACGATGTCTCGCTTGCCTGAAACATCACCTTGTTCATGTCACGCCACAACCCTAGAGGGCGTAGAATGTTTTCTATGCAGCAGACCCACATACGGAGCACAAATAAACAGATTGTGGTGAGTGTGAGTTATTTTAATAAAGGAGATGACAGCTCTTTGAAAATGGAAGTTGCTCTCTTTAACAGCCCTGTTGGCTTGCTGTATGGCTGCGAGACGTGGACCAGTGAGCTGAGACGAAGACTGGACTCCTCCGGTACTGTGTCTCTTTGGAGAGTCCTTGGGTACCGCTGGTTTGACTTTGTGTCGGATGAGCGGTTGCTAGAGGAATCCCGAATGAGGCACATTACCTGCACTGTGAGGGAGCGTCAGTTACGGCAGTATGGCCATGTGGCGTGATTCCCTGAGGGTGATCCGGCTCACAGGATCCTCATTGCTGAGGACCCGAGCGGCTGGACCAGGCCAAGGAGACGCCCACGTAACACCTGGCTGCAGCAGATAGACGGCCATTTCTGGAGGGTGGGACTGAATCGCGTGTCAGCCTAAGGGGTCACAAACCGGGATCCCGAGGTGTTTCATCGTGTGGTGGGGGCTGGACCAGTGCGTCCTCCCCAACCTCACCTGACCTCACTATTGATTTAATTCTAGCAGCGGCGCAGACAGGGAAGCCAACAATTTAAACACCACTCACAGTTACATGCTAAGGAAACATTTGCATTCCACATTACATGGTTCTGACTTTTACTATTAACAGAAATACAAAAATACACACATTAATTTATACTACTCATAAATATGTGCTGTGTGGTGCAAAGCATGCTGGTAACCGCATAATTAGTCTTGCTGACCAACCCCATGGTGTCACATTTATGTCAGCCAATCGTGGATAGTGGGCGGGATCAGAACCAATGTAAAAGTTTGTGTTGGAGATGCCGCACAGGCGGTGCACCAAGACAGTGATAACGGCTCATATGGTGTCGTGTTGCTAAAACAACATCGATTCCGTTAATTTCCTTTGAAGTATACGGCCACTTTTAATGCCTGAACCTTGGCACAGCCATATGACCCACCTGCTTTTTTCCCCAACATCCAAAGCAATAAAACACAACATACCATTAACAATTAATGCATTTATAAGAGTCACTTCGAAGGCAACCAAATTTCCATGTGCTTTTAGCATAGTTTTGTACAGCTACAGAAAGGGGGTTTATTACATACTGTATTATTATTATAACATATTATTAATGTGTATTTTTAGCCATCCTATATAGCAGTCCTTCATCTCTATTATTATTTCTATCATTATTTTTAATAAACATGCCTTCAGATGGTCGAAACACATGGCGTGTGAATACAAACAGGAAAAGCTCCCTCTCCCCAGAGTTCCCATTGTACCTGCTGATTGGTGAAGTCTTCCCCAGAATAAAGAAGGAAACCGTGACGGTTGCCAAGCGACCAGGATAACGGCAACATTTCTGCCCGCTCTGGGTCTTTGTTCATATGTTGTGGTCTTTAGTATTGTTCATTTCCATTCGCTTTGACAATAAGCTCTCTGTCGTGGAACAGAATGAGTTCGACGTGTGCTGTGTTGGCATTCCGCTTCTTCCACACTTGTAGAGTAAGCGTGAAATCTGCTAAATGAAGACAGCAAAACTTAAAAGTCTATACCGAAGTGAAGCCTAGAAGTGCAATACTGCACATTTTAGGACGTTTTCATATTAATCTCACAATGCAAATAGGGTCTAATAAACAGTTTGTACTGATTTATACTGGGGTCAGATCCTCCACAGGAAATTACTGCCAGTCATAACTGGTTTGAGACATGGTAGAGTTAGCAGTCAAATTCAATTAAGGTCTCTCCCAGCTGCACTGGAGAGGTGGTGCTTTATTAAGCTGTGATGAGATTCCACCTTTTACGCTTAATTGAGTGCAGGCTGGACGGAGATAGAGAGAAGAATACTGCATCGGGTGGGGGGGCAGATCAGTTCTGATGCAGGGAGTGGATGGCGATGAACAGACCCAGGGTCCAATTCAACCAGCTGGGTTTGTTTACCTTGCATATTGGCGGAAGTCTGCTTCCAAACGCTGGCATGGAATTTTGCCTTTAATGGAACGCCAACCTGGACTCGGGGCTCACCAGCATCCTGTGATGGATAGACGGTAACAGACGAAGGGTGGATAGATGGATAGATGGAGAGATGGAAGAACTGCCAACACTAGTGACTACTAGAAAAACCTGATATTTTACACAAAATCCCAAAAAGTATTAACCGTTTCTTTTACTGAGATGAAATGATGAATACATTTACATTTGAATATACACTATTTGTTATCAGACTGACTAAGACAAGGACATTATTTTTTGGAGTCATGAGACATAACTAGGTAGACACACAGATCATTCCTGATGAGGTTTGTGACCAACAGCGCCTCCTGGAGGGTGGCATCTGCATTTAGGGAAGTGAGGGAGCACCGGCTCCCATGAATGGGTACACCTCCCTTTATAATATATTATTGCTATTACTATATATTTTGTTATTTCTGTATTATTTTATTATTTTAGTTATTTTAAAAAAATAATAATACTGTGGTACCTCGGTTCTCAAACTCACTAGAACTCGAATTTCTTAAAAGTCGAACAAACCAGTTTGTCCTAGAACTCGACCTAAATATCAGAAGTCGAACCATGAACGCTGATCTAATATAAATTGTACGCGCCAGGAAATGAGTCATACTACAATGCAATTCATACTTGAATGCCTTCTTCACAGACTGGACGATTAACCAAATAAAGCAGCGCAACACTACAGTAACTAACAATAAATAAACCACTAACTTGCGTGTACTATTAGAGCATTTATTTCATTTATTTAAACTTTTTTACCTGAAAAAACCAGTTCTCACTGCTTTACCTGATATTCCGGAGAAAGAGCAGATTACGCATCGGAACTGCCTGGGATACAAACGTCATGCGTGTAAGTAAACTCTTCAGCCAATAAAGGCAAAGGTGTGTCGTTACGGAGGCGGTTCCAGTTTGTGCAGCCGGGTGAGAGGTCGCAATACATCTGACCCTAATGCATTGCGTCAGGATCAGAATGCGTTGCTTTAAGCCAGCGCTGTAAGCAAGTCGAACGAACCCAATGACCGGACTGGGGAAACAAACTGAAACGCGGACTTAATACAGAGGACTAATGACAACAACCAGAAACAGC
>JAODJW010000001.1:4585252-4601489 GCA_026777045.1 Hyperopisus bebe | reverse complement strand
AAAGAGTGCTCGGTACGGCTTCGAATCATCGGCTCAATACTTCGCAGGTTGGTGTCGGAGTTGCGTAGCTTTTAAGGCGGATCCTCCTCTGTCAATGAGCCGCACCTGTCCGGTCCCGCCCCAGTGGGCGTGACAGGAAGCATTTCTGAATGATATATGTGTGTGATTGTATCTTTAGCACAAGAAACAGATTCTCCTTTGTGCAAAACTATAATACTACTATGTATGACCAGCCAATGTTTGGTATATCTACCTACCTCTCTGTCAGCCTTAATAGATCCACCCCATTCATTTCTACTTCCTAGCTCCTCTGTGGCTTGTAACGATCCTACTAATGTTTACAGTAATTCGGAGTAATGGACCATCCAGAAAAAACAGGGATTCTAAGGTAGCTCCACCAACTCTCTCTCTTGCGTCAGTCATCAATACCAAAGGCAGACACGGAACTCTGTCCTCAATAATTTGCCCTCACTTTCCCAAAGACGATGCATATTAGATATGGACAGATCTTGTTTAAATCCCGAGGGTGAGGGAGGTTTCCGAAGGGTCTCTGCAGCTGCCGTCCATATAATGTAAGTGCTGCTTCAGGCACTCAGGTCTTAATGCATGAAACCACATTCTAGGTTTAAAGTTTCAGCGAAAGATTATTGCATGGATGAGAATGACAGAAAAGTTTTACAAATGTTTTTGCCTTAACTGCATTTTCTGAGAACTGAAATCAATGAATATTGTGTTATATTTAGAGATTTGAGGCTTGTTTTAGCAGATCAACCTGCAGTCCTGTTTTTGTCAGTAGACCACCAGATATTGACTGTTCTTTGAGAACCCTGTACAACACCAACAAATAAATGAATTAAAAATAACCCCCTGACCCCAAAGTTCTCTTTTATATGTGTTTGCTAGACTGGTAGCTGCCAAAGCAGTGGTGAAATTCAGGCCGTAAGCCACACTGACCAGCTATGTATTGCCTGTACAGTCAGACATATTCACATTTAATGTACAGTGGAACGTGACGAAGGTCTTCATTCCAAGACCTAGACAAAATGGTCTTCAGGAGGGCCAGATCTTTTTGCTGGTCCTACTGGTCCTACCAGTCTCTGAATGAAATTTTGAGTTGCACGAAAACCAGCAAAAGTGTGATCCTTTCTAAACTGTTGTAGATGAGGTACAATCACACGAAGTCACAGTTACCCATATTTAAAAACTAGTTTTGAGTCATATTTTGTTTTGAGTCCCTGTTAGTCGATCTCCTGACCTTGGCTAGTTCTATGACCTTATCTGTGCCATAGTTCAGGGGCAGCATCCTTCGAAGGACATGGTCTACACAGGCGTACTCTTTGTAGGCTGCGTTCTTCAAAGGTGGAACGGAAAGTTCTGTCAAATGGGATGGTCTGTCCTATGGATAATTTCCTATTTGCGTCACCAGCTGTTCTCGCCCTCACCCATGAGTCATGAAGCGCCGCTCCTATTGCTTAGCTGGGACTCCAATGTTGGGCTGCGAAGGATCCATCAGAACCTGAATCGGGTCACAGCCCTTGAATTGGGACACAGCCATTGAATCGGGACACAGCTCTTGAATGGGGCCACAGCCCTTGAATCGGGACACAGCCCTTGAATCGGGACACAACCCTTGAATTGGGACATAGCCCTTGTCTTTTTTCTGATCCATTAGGACTTGTCCATCTTCTTGTTCAGCTACCTAGGGCACATACATTGCAGTAGGGAGCCTAAGTCCTGTCAGCACTGACCACTCGAAGACCTGCCAATGAGGAGAGGCCTGGCAGGCAGGAAGCCCCGCCCTCGGGCGGTATGCAGCCCCGGGTTGGCTCTTTACACCTAAGACAATTTATCATGCCCAGGAGCTTTAAAAAGTTCTGTTTTCTGTAACTTAGTCCTGTTGGTATGACATTATTTGAATGGATGGGTCTTCATTTTCCCTAAAATTATCTTGGGTCTTGATTTTGACGCAAATTCTCTTAAATATATACTTGGAAATCAAAATAATAGACCCCTAGCTTCATAATACATGCACGTGAATTGTACTTGGGCTCTCTAATTTGACTATTTAACAATGAAATTAAGCGAGACCATTAATTAAAAGTTTTGCAATTTATTAATAAGCCATGACATAGAGTCTTGATTGAATATTGACTCTACATGGAGTGACTGAATATTCCTCTGTGAGCTTATGCTGTGCATTGACCAACCACTGGCTTTAGGGTTAGACACAATGCAAATTAAATGAATAGGTTTGCTTGTAGTTTGTCAGGGCGTATAATCGAAGGTTGCTACTCAGAGAAAAACTGCAGGAACCTGAAGTCTGCTGTGTTTAATGCCTAGAAACAGGGTAGCATGTCATGACACCTCACCACTCTGCTCCTGCTGTTTCTGTCTGTTCCACACAAAGATTTTTCCTTGCATGGGTCCTGCTGTATCTCCGCATCATTTGAGAAGTTTTTCATTCTGCTGATCCGAGGACTTGAAAACGGCACAGTGGGGTTGCCGGGATCCACAAGGACAGAAGAGGAATAACTCTTTTTATGTTTTATGTTTAGAATCTAAATCAAAATAACCAAAAAGTTACATCCATCCATCTTGAATAGCTAGCACTCCAGTAGAGCAGTGTTTCCCAACCTGGTCTTTGGGGAATCACAGACAGTCCATGTTTTTGCTCCCTAGCTACTGGGAGCTGAGAGGGAGCAAAAACTTTAACTATCTGCAGGTCACCGAGGAACGGATTGGAAAACAACACAGTAGAAGATCACGATCAACAAGGAACCTAGGAACTTGTGCCTGGAAGCACAAGGCTGAAGGTTTGGGGATGTTCTCTCTCACAAACTTCAGATAATTCTGAGAAGCTTATTTTCCTATCTTATCTAATAAGTTAATCATAATGCCTTCAGCCTACGACAGGAGGAAACCTGGTGGAACTATGGGAGAACATGGAAATGTTGCCGAGACAAAACCAAGGGGAGACAATTAAACCCACAACCTTGGCTGTGAAGCTGCAGTGCTAACCGCTAATCCAGCATGTCCCCTTATAAACAAAGCACATACAGCAACAATTCATTTCTCAACGCTAATTCTGTCAAGTTGAGATGTGACGTGCAAGTGAATTAAAGAAATTGCCTTACCTACCTGCCTGGAGAAGCTGTAACTCCTATTAGGGATGCTTTTGTTAGACTCTACTGGGGTCATAAGTGAAGAAGAAGGATGTTCATGGGACATGTAACCTATCAAGGATCCTTGGGCTGATGGAAATAAGCAATTGAGTCAGCAGTGTTGGTGTGGTTTTCTAAAGTTCCCATTGAGTCTTGGTTTGTGGTGTCAGTGCAGTCTCATAGGAACCTGAGTCACACATCATTAGTCCAGACAAGCACCGCCCACAATGCCAAAAAACATCCCCATGATGCGTTGGTGTGTCTCAGGCTGAGGCAATCTGTGGTAAGATATTTCCTACCTGGATGAAGTGGAGGTTGCGCTGAGACACATGGCTGACCAGGCCCATGTGGGTGCACATTTGGAAGATGGAGAAGGGAGTTTAGGAATTTTCAGCAGGGGCATATGTGGGGGGCGGGGCCACCAGGGCACTGGCCCCATCTTGAAGCTGATTGGCCCCAGAGTGTCTCCTCCCCGTCACTCACTGAATCAAACCATATCATTGGCTAAAAAATAAGTTGGCCCTCTGTATGAATTATAGTCTCTCTTATGGCTCCCACCTTGGAATCCTGGAATCGACCTTGGTAACCAAGTATCCGAAGAGTCAAAGATACTGTTAATAATTCCTCAAGGCACACTTGCCTTGTCTCGATTAGTGAATCTTTAGGACTGACCTGATTATAGTATTATTGGGAAATCAGTGCTAAGCCTGCAGAATGTTTAAACAGGGTTATCTCTGCGGTATTTTAAGGGTCCAAGTATTAGCCGTGCTGGATCCCTATGGTTTTTACTTTTGTATTTTGACGCTCTCCAGTGTTTTCACAGGTGCAGAGCAAGAAACAGGGAAACCAAAAAACAAATAGGACTTTCTGCTGGTCTGATTCAAATGTTATGCTTTTCTTGTTTGGCTTCGTTAGCGATTAAGCTAATTCTGACATCAGTGCATTGGTTCGCCCAGACCTCACTGCAGGCACATTTTGCACATCTGTTCGTATGCAACATCTGTCCATCTCTACATGTTTCCCCTGCATCACACTGTTCAGACACCTTCCACAGCCAGATACTGTTTGTTATGACTTGTGAAAATGGACTCAAAACACTCCAAGCGTTTCTGTAAAGGGATTGCAGCCCCGTGGTCACTGTGCTCTGGAGCTGTAGGAACACCAAGGAGATTCCTTTGTTCCTACTGATTCTCTCCTACTGCTGGGGTCACTCGAGTGGCAAGGACCCTAAATCCTAATGAAGCGTGAAGCAGTGAAGCCGTGCTGAAAAGCCAAGGGGGATTCTGGGTGATGCGCGAGAGGAAAGCCTTGCTTTTACTAGGAGTTCCAGTTTTCCAATGACAACCCAGTCTCTGTTCTTGTTGTCATGGAAACTTATATCAGAGACCAAGGGGAGGCACAGGAAGGAAGTCTTGAAATACATTAATTCTCTATTATTTACTCTATATATAAGCATGAAAAATGCAAATAGAAAATAAAATATACTGCAGGCTGTACTTGACAGACTGTTAAGCTGACCTCAGTTTATGAGCTTGTAAAATATGCTTTTGAACAGGTTCTTTTATATAATAATCTACCTTTACTGTGTTGTATATTAACTTTTTATAATCACTATAAACTATTTTTAAATGAATGGCCATCATATTTTATAGTAAATATTTGACGTTTTTAATGTTGAGGATCTCCTTCACTCTGACGATTCTCCGTCCTTCTGCTTAGAAGCATCATCTCTGTAGGACACGCCGGTAAAATGATGAGAAAATAAAAGGCTGAGGCTAAGACCAAACCCCCCAAACCTTTTTTTCTGGAAGCTTCCATACAAACCTGCATCTAATGCCACCATTTTGCGGCTGGGACTAACCAGATGTGCCTTCTTTAGCCTTTAGCAGATGGTGACCTATCACTAGATTCAGTCTGGGGCCGGTGATGCGGGCACAGTGTAAGCCATCAGGGTTACTTCGCCGAGATGTTGATCAACACTGTATTTATAATTATCAAATTAAATAGCTTTGACCTTTCAAGCTAAATGGGTTAGCTCTCAGTTCAATGTGTAGTCTAGACGCAAAGCAAATCCTTTTATATTGCATTTCTAGCCAGGAATCCCTGCCTTTTAAGTATGAATTACAGAGGAGGAGAAGTGTTATACACTTATTATATATGTATGCAAAACAAATCGCCAAGCCTTTATTCATAGGCTGGTAATTTCCAAGCGAAAGAAATACAAATTAATTCGCTGATTACAAACTTTCCACTGTCCTACCTAATTTTTATATCAGCTGGTGTCCCACTCAGCAAAAAACGCAGCCTGCTTTTTGTCTGCGCACGAAATGCATAAGCTATTGCCACGTAATCGAACCCTCATTAATCAAGCCCCTGGTGATCTAGTTAGTCACCTAACAGACTGGTCTCCTTCAGACATCTATTAGCAGCTAGCTCGACGCGCACAGAGAGCACGACTGGGCGTTTCTGAAGCTGGAGTCGAGGTGCTGTGTAATACCAGGTTATGTAAGGCGCTGTGCATGCATATTCCCAGCCATGACGCACTTGAAGTCTGCTGTGTGCAATTAAAAGCAGATTTAGTTTTGACCTGAAGGGTTATAGGTTTTTTTTTCTTCTGAGAATGGGTAAAAAACACACGGTGTCCTGGCGCCGGTGTTAAATTAGCTCGTCCCCGCACTTCAAGGTTTTCTGCTCGTGGGCAGAGAGCAGAGACCCGATCGGTGCGTGACGGGCTGGCGTCCCTTTATGGCCAGGATGCATCATGTCTCCCTGACGTGACTAGAGGGGGCAGAAAGCCTAGTTAGCTAAAAGTCAAGCCCCAGAGGCCCCTACACAGGAAAATTGGTGGGGGGGGGTGAAATCTCAGTCCTCAATAGCAAATAATTTGGGTGGGGCAGTGAATGGCCCAATATACAGGGGTGGAGTCACAGGGGTACTGGCCACACTGATTGGCTCTGGAGTGCCCCATCTTCTGTCACTCACCGATTCAATACATATCATTGGCTAATGATAAGGTTGGCTCTTTTGTATGAATTATGCCCCCTCTTCTGCTACTTCTCTTTGAAACAGTCCTAGAATTGCCCCTGCCAGGATATGTGCTGCGGGGGTAGGGGGTGAGGTGGTAGCCATATGCTATGTTAGCATGGATAGCACTGAGGTGCAGCTTCAGGGGACGTGGTCTTTGAGAGGAGACACGGGCTCCTATGTCGCCTTTGAAACTATAGCTCTCTCATAAGTTTATTTTATGATTAATGTTAATTTTATAAGACACTCATTTTCATTCATTGCTTCTACATTCTTAAGCACATCCTTTCATCTCTTTTCCAACTGAATGCTTTTATCCATTTTTTTTCTATTTTATCTCTCTTTTTTAATTCACCTTTTCATAACTTAAAAGCTTTGTCAAATCTTCAGTTTCTGTACTTAGAATTCGTTGTGACACTACTTCTTTAGTTCCACTCGTGCCATTTGGAGTTGTTTTTCTTAATTCTGAGTCACAGTTAGTCACTGTGTACTCATAGATTACACATACACATACGTTGGAGGAGATGTAGATCTATGGACCTCATACATTTAGGTTTGTATCCTTTCTGCTCGATGTTTCTCATCTGCTTGGTCCTCCAGAGGCTGCACTCTGTCAAAATCTATTCTTTTGAGTCAGGGCTCTGCAAAAAGGTAAGTAGATGTTTCTCTTTCCAATCAAGAAGAGAAATAAGTACCTTCTCTCCAAGGACACGCTTTCACAGTGTCACTTACTGTGCCCCATTCAGCTTATACCTCATGGAGAATCAGCCACACCTTCCTAGTAGTGGCTGCAATCAGCCAGACCGTCGCCATGGAAACTGCTTCCACCACATCGCCTTGATGGAGGATGGAGTAGTGTTCTCTCAACTGACCTCACCAGGAAAGTCTAGACCTCTGAACTTTTTACTGGCATGTTGTCTTAATTTCTAGCTATATATTCCTAGTTCATTATCTTCTTGCTTTTCACTGAAGGAAAACAGTGATTTCAGGCAGGCAGCAGTTTATGTCCAGACTCAGATGTGTCTAGACTCTTTATATTCAGCTATAACTTTTCCAAAAACCATCTGTACATTTTTTGAAAATGATTTAGGTGTTTATTTTCATAAACATTCTGCTGTTCTCCTAATTGCATTGAAGTCTGCTCGCCAATGCCAAGGGTATAACACATCTGTAAATGGCCCATGGCGCATTGAGCCTGGTTTTCAAAAATAAAAATATACAAAATATATACAATGTTTGTGAGTAGGAAGATAGGGCCAGAACAGCTGGATCTTATTTCCGTCACCTTTGAACTCACGTTTGGAAGCATTTGCGGCTGCTTACTGCTCATGCATAAGGAGGGTTAGCCTTTCGGCACCATAGTAGGAGGTGCAGTTTAGCCAGAATCACTTCAGGAATGGAGTGATGGTGACATTTTCTGTTTGGCTAGTCACATAAAAAGGCATTTGTCAGTGCCTGTAAAAATATATCAACTGCTTCTTTGAAGATGTTCTGGAATGTCTTATCAAGCTTCTCATAAATATACATGCCGGCCTTGGCGTTTTCGTAGTCCTATGAGGTGAAAAACAGCCTCTATTATGTCATGTATAAACATCATCCCCATGCTCCATAATAAATATGTAAAAGGGACATAATTTTTACAGTAAAAAAGCTTTAAAATCTGTGCTGTTCAAAGAAAAATGTTGTCCTTACAACATAAAGATAAGTGCACTGAAATGGTGTAGATTTAGCCGTATTTAAGTTGGTAGTTTTAAAATTCAACAACAAAATATTTTAAACATCCATCCATCCATCCATCCATCCATCCATCCATCCATCCAACCATCCATTTTCTGTACCCAGTTGTCCTTTTCAGGGTCATGGAGGTCTGGAGGCTATAGGTGCACGGCCAAGAATAACTCAGGACGGGGAACAAACCCATCACAGGGCACACTATTTAAAACATCTATTCATGAATGTTTGATGTTTCATTTGTAAGATCCTAACTTGTATTTGAATGGGGCCAGTTAATCTTATTCATTTTATTTTCTCAGAGCTATGATAATTAAAGCCTGGCAGCAGGATCTGTGTGCAGAAGCTTAAGTGTGCTACTGACACACCCAGGTGTATGAGGACACAGTGTATTCTGGGTAATATGCAGGGTTTAAGTTGTCATGCCGTGCATGTAAATGCCATTCCCTTGTGGGAAGGAATGACAAAAACCACCTGCTTGGAAAATATACCTGCCCTCGTCATCATCCTCCCAAACTGTACTCTGTAATTGTTACTGACGTAAATATACTGACTATCTGGGCTACTGATCTGGCAGACACCACCCCCCTCCCCCCACCCCCAACCTCATCAGGACCAAAACACGGTTTAATCCGGACTGCGCAATCAAAATTTTATAGCCGGCAGTCCGCTCTGCAAATTTTACGATGACCCATACAATCTTCCTTGAAATATTTTTGCAACTCAACCACTGCCTGTATGATAGAGATACTTTAACCCCAGGGGATAAATAAAGAGCTGCGTACTGTGAAATGCACTATATTATTTAGTATTTTATTGTTTTTACTATCTCTTGTATATCACTGAGCACAGGGAGGTCCCACAGAAACTCGTCTCATTGAATACATAAGAATAGTAAGTTTGCTATATATTATAAAATTCAAGTCCAAGTTTAAGCCCATTTGCTGAACTGCCAGCCAAATAAAATATAAGACATCATTAAAAATAGCCCCGTAGGTGGGAGCGTTAATGGGGTTCCCAGATTGTGGTTGAACGCGCCTGAGGTAAGAAAGCTGGATCCTGCTAGCGGGGGCCGTCTGTGGGTCGTGTCTCTGTCGCTCGTGCCTGCGATGTTGGCATCGGTCCAGCATGCAGCCTTTCCCCAAAGGGGGGGGACTGGTGCAGATGCGCAGACTAGGACCTGCAAAGACAGCACATCGCAGGTAACCCCCCCTCTCGTACCCTAGCAGAATAGCCTGGGGGGCGTGCAGTGGACTTCTGCATATTTATGGTTAGCTATGTGGCCACACCGTGTCAATATGATGGCTGGCCACTAGGTGGCGAAGCACTTTCAAGACCCGGGAGGAGCCAATGAGGCAGCCAACAGAATCAATTTCACGGTCTGGTTCGCAAACCCAGCCCCATGTGTGTGTGTATCAGCCCTGATTGGTCTAGGAAAGCGGACCCCGTGTGAGAAAAGGGCAGACCTATCACAAAGAGGGTCATTAGGTCACCCGAGATACCCAGAGGAGCTCTGTCTGGGGTTATGGGATTATGACGGCCACCCCCTCATCACCCCCAAGCTGAGAAATGCTGCTCTCGGTCCACCTACCCGCCGGAGCAATCACCGATCTAATGAAGCCCGTTTCAAGGCCAGAACCGAAGCCTAGGCAGATCTACTGATTCAAAGAGCGCCTCCCCCCGAATGCCACCTTTCATTTACAGCGATCGCTCCGGGTGGGGGGGCCAGCAGGGCCGTGTGACTCGGGGATGGGAGGGGGTAAAGGGCAAGCTGTATGGTACAGGAGCAGAGATAGGCTTAGCAGGATGGTGGAGCGGGAGAGGAACAGAGTAACAAAGGAACTGTACAGGTAAACGCAATGTGCTGTGGGCCGTGGGATACAGAGGGGCGCGGGATTGGACATCAAAGTGCGGTCATGTGGTCTAGGCCTAAAAAAAATACAAAAACCAGTATCAGTAAAAAGGATCAGAGAAACAGAGCTTGGCATCCTATCCAGGGTGGGACTGGATCCCAACTCCCCACTACACACAGCCCTGCTCAGGATGGATGGATGGATGGATGGATGGATGAATGGATGGATGGATAGGCTCCTCCCCTGACCCCGCCTCAGCTCCATACCCACGTAACGATCCTTCAATCATAAATGGATGTTTCAAATGATACATAAATAATGCAGATTTAATTTAAACAGATCCCACTAATGACCGAACGTTGCTGAGAGATTCCAAGCTTTTTCAAGCCTCATTAGTTTATTTGCCTGTTTGGAAGGTTCTGCAAAGGAGGCTGAGAATGGGAATCCCCCTGCAGGGGGTATTCCTCCCAGCTCGACCTCTTGACCTCAGCCTCGCACCGCGTGACATCATCCCCATGCGGAGAATCGTGACACACCCCACCGGGAGTCATTCATGTGAGGACAACAGGCCAGCTGCGAGCGCTGGGGTCCAATTAATCTCCAGCAGCTGGAAATAACAGCATCCACATTCCGAGAGTCACGTCGCATTGGGCTAACCATGGCAACCGGCTTCAGAACAGCCCCTTATTAAAATATTAAAATATTAAAGTATCAGAGGAGAAGCCGTCTCCTGCACATCCGCCGCCGCCGTCAGGTCGCTAGCAGCAGCGAGTATGAGGGGGCATCGGCGTGCATGCAAAGGCTTTATCTCCCCTGTCAGCCCATTCATTGTCGGGAATGGACACCCCCTAAATGTGGGGGAGAACACCCACAAAATGACTACCTTTGCTCCCCGCCCCCAAAAATAATCACCAGAAGATGATAAAAGAAATTAATTCTCATTGACGTGCCAACTGCAAATAAATGAATCGACAAACATTTAAATGAATTATTATTATAAATGTAATAAAATGGTGTGATTTTTGTGCTCAGCTGACACAACCCCTGACCCCGTTCCCTGAGTGTCATGTGACAATAACATTCCTAAGCTCCGCCTCTCATTCATGGTAACTATGCCTCATTCATGGAAACCACGGAAAACCGTGCCTCTCAGTCTCACCTGGAGAATCACACGACGCCCCATTGCTCCATTGGGGGGGGGGGGGCGTGACAGGCTCAGAAGTCAGGGACGAGGTGTGCGTGTAATCTGATCGAAGTCGGCCTTGCCAGACTAAGGCCAATTAAGACTCAACGATGCATGAGAAGATCGATCCGCCGCAACATTAAATCCCATGTGCATCCAGAATGACGATAACATTCCAAGCATGCATAAATATTCACGACTGCGATAAATAATAGCATGCTCTGTTTACATATGACTGACCCAGGCTGGGGGTGAGGATTAATGACCCTTACATGCATTCAAAAAGCATCTTTCCATATCTACCTAGCAACCGTTCTGTTGTTTTCCATTTACTGTCTGTTGTGGGCCAACCTAATTTGAGATTAAGTGCTTCCCCCCCGCCCCACCAGGTCCCCGGCGGTCCTGGCCTTACACCCCCCCCCTCATATCAAGCCAAAGACCCAGGAGATCTGCTGGCTTCTCCATAGCAACCTCACAACTTCCCATCTGCGTCATGGCGACGAGGCAGCGCCGCAAAGCCTATAAATATGTTCATCGGTGGTTAATAATTTAAGTCATCAGCTGCGTGGCTGCGAGGTGAATGGTTATGATTGTAATAACCAGGAGCGGACGGCAGAGCAAACCCAGCGCCACACTTCTGAGATGGGAGCTTCCCGTGCACCTGGGTTCATCCCCGCTCTGCTTACAAAGATGCATCTAAAATTCAAATTGCTCGCCCTCAGTAATCATTATTGTTATCTGAACCGCTTTGTGTAAGTTGCAGCCATCTTTACAAGATGGCAGTCGAGGACGAAGGAGGCTAAATATAAAGCCAGCAACGTGTTGATTAGAAATAAGGTAATTTTCCTCAAAGTATAAGAAATACTCAAGGTTATAGAGAAAATGGCAGCCCATACAGCGCCAGTCAGGCGTGTGCTGCTGGTAATGGTTTAGCTGGTGAGTGGTGAGCGTACTGGTGCAGAGTGGCTGCCATCACATCATCCAGGTGGGGGCTACACAGTGGTGGTGGTTGAAGTGGTTCCCCATTGCTTCTCTGAAGCACTTTGGGTGTCCTGAAAAGTGCTACATAAATGTAATATTCATTCACTCTTTCATTCATTCTCAACAGCCCCAGAGGCGTGTCCACCTGATTAAACTCCCTTATGGTCCAGGTTCTGTTCTGGAGAACAAAGCAGCTACATCAGTTTACCGCTTCCCACTCCTTCCAAAGTTTCATCCCCCCCGTGCCACAACCAATGCTAGCTCTATGAGATCCATTCAAATTTGATGACTAAAGTCCCCTGAGAAGCAGAAAGCAGGGCAGCCATAATGGTACCAGCTCATTCTTCAGTTAGGAATGCTGTACTGGGAATGCTGTACTGGGAATGCTGTACTGGGAATGCTGTACCATTTCCGAGATCCCGGGAAAAGCGCCAGCAGGCAGCTTGGTGTCACTTTCCCTCACGGGGAAATCACCACGGTTATCGAGGAGCTTTCGGAAGGTTGCTGGCGAGTTTAGCTTCTGCTTCTGATTTAAATTCCCCACAATCAGAACTCATTTTTGTCTTTATTGTGCACTAATTCATGCCTGATACTAGATAATACTAGAGTTTATGCTAATTCGAGAGCAGGGCCTCCTACGGCTGTCCTCTGTCTCCTGGTAGGTGTTCACCCAAGCCCTGAACAAACTCAGTTTGCTTCACCCCAGTGTTCCTAACCCAGTCCTTGGGGACCACCAGTCCCAATCAGGAACCTGAATACCTGAACAGGTGTGGTGGGAGCTGGGACAGAACACAAACACGGACAGTCTTTAGTCTTATCTAGTTGGTCTGTTGGCACCCACAGAAGGTATACAAATGGATAAATTATTCACTTTGCTGTTTTTAGAAAACAATCAATTCTGCATAAAAGCTGCTTTGAGAGAAGATGAGGGACTCAATGAATATAAAATGCTGTCTGGGTTTTTTTTAGATGTCTGCATTGTCTATTTTTCATAAAATAAAAATGAAATTTAGGAATAAAACATCACTGTGGCTAAGAGCAACTGTGTGTTTTTTTCATGATAGCTGCTGAAGGAATGTACACTGAGAAATGTTTTCCTTACGTTCAATTTGTGAGGCTAAATCACTGTTTCTCAACTGGGAGATCAGTTTTTAGTGAGACCATTTTAATTGGGTTGCAGATTATGCATTTTGTCAGACTGTTTTTGTTTTTTAACAGTGCATCGTCCCACTGTTACTGCCCTATATCCTCTTTGCTATTACTGCACAATTTTTTTTGGTTCAAAATTGTTTTGAATTGAGGCGTGACTTAATGACCCAGGAAAAATGTGAGTCATGAGGCTAAACCCATTGAGAATCACTGCACTGATGCACTGAATCTTGCTGCTGATGTTGGGGTGAGCCATCTCACTCACTCTCCTCCCCCCCCCTTGGTTTCGCCGTCCCCAGGACTCCTGTTTGATTAATGGCCGGCCCCTTTCTGCACCTTGTCATCCTGTGTGATGTGTGGCTATTTCTGGGCTGAGCTGTCAGGCCGTTTGTGGGGGACCGTGTCAATCTCCCTCGGAAATGGGGGGTGGGCAGGAGCAACATGATAAATAGTCTCTGAAGATGCCGAAGGACGGGTGTCCCACTTTTCCGCAATTTTACTTCAAGTTTCACCAGAAACGTTTTCTTTTTTTTAGTTGCCATTATTCTTCCTGTCATCATTGTTGTGATTTCAGTGTATTACCTATTTCTCCTTCCTCTTGTTATATTTTGTTACATATTTCACTTTATATATTTCACTTTGTCATTGTTCACATTGTTCACACTGGCTGTCTCTTCTCTAATCTTTTTTTCTGCATTTTTTCAGTCAATCAATCAATCAAAGTTTTATTTGCCATACACATATATACACTCGGCACAATCTGTATTGAAGTACTCGCTGCAGTTAAATCTGAGGTGGCTTTAATTGGCTTGTTGCCTTGCACTGGCTCTGAAGATACTTAATCTCTGGTGATTGTGTCCTTGTAGAGACCTGAGGTCGGGTTAGCGCAGATGACGGTGAGGTATTATAAAGCTGCCCTTCGTTCTTGAACTGGGAGATACAGAGAAGGAGACCGTTTCGCTACAGTCTGTAATTTAATCAGTCGGCTGTCCCTGAGTACCTGATTGTCAGAGAAAAACACCGGGGTCAAACAGACGTCCTTCTTTTCCCTCCGATTGTCCGTGGGATTACTTCATGCTGCAGGGTCCCTCCGTATCTCAGTTACTGGAGACATCTGTGGCTTTGTGAGAATTCCTTTGTGAATACCTGGACCTCCTGATGCAAGCGAGGAGAGGCCCCTTTGAGTGCTAGTGGGAGACAAGCCTCACATAAACAACACCCGGTGTCAACACCGGTCACTGTGTTCTACAGAACGCAAAGCCAAAGCATGAACCTAGAATCTATAACAACTAATAACAGTAATAAAACAGCCCATGAATGTAACTCTGAGTGCATGAGCATCACTGCTTGTGAAAATGCCCATTCAGGATATAATTATACCAATGACAACCCTTTGCATTGTTAAAGTACCGGTGAAAATTACAGTAATGGCGTGATTTATGTTGCATAAACATTTGTGTTGTTCACTGAGGCTAAAGGATCATATCTGAACTGCTTAAATTATGGAGCAGAAGAATGTACATTTTCCCCAGCACCTTTTGGCGCAAATAAACAGGGCACTGAGAAATTTGAATAGCATGACATCAGGAGCAGGCTTGGAATATAAATGACAACTCTGCAATTCTATGTACTGCATTTTAGAGGGTATCATAGCATGATAAATAGACAGACCTTTGCAGCGGATCTGTCTCATTCTGAAACATCACGTTGGAATAGCTGTTCAAGTATTGGTCCCCACACGCCAGCTGAATTTACATATGAGAAAATAAATGCTGTTGTGTTTTCAGATGGATGACCTTTGTCTGTCCACTTGACAGCTTTGGCACCTGAGACTATTAGTAATGAAGAGAAAGCCCTAATGCAGCTGTTGGATGGGTGTGACGGCATTGAGTTTAATATCTGCCACGTATTCTCACCCTTCTTCGAGGTGCGGCAAACTTTCACCCGGAAGATGCCATTGGATGGGCAGAGTTCCCAAATAGTTTCAGATGTCAATGGAAGAAATCAGTCAATCAAATTAATAATTTAAAGCTTGAAACCTATCCAGACTGTGCCACTTGTGGCCTATACTGGGATTCTGACCAAGATTAGCAGTTAGAAGATGGATGGATGGATGGATGGATGGATGGATGGATGAATTGATCCTCAGCTGACCTCACCTCACCTTGCATGATGATCCTCCAGCCACAACTGGAAGTTTTAAATAAAAGATTTAATTGGAACAGAACCTGTGAATTATCATGCATTATTGAGACATTCCAAGATAACAAAAAATGAGGTAGGAAACACATTCTAGACAGTCATGTTCATATTTCTGTATTTGTCAGGATCTGTCCCTGTCCTACCCCCTTCGGTATGTCAGTTCTCTGTTTGGCCAGCAGGTGTCACTGGCCATCTTGTGTCCTCAACTCCTAGTGTGTTTCCCTGTTTACCTGGCCGCCACGTGGCTTAATGGGCTATGCGTGCGGCTGTTTTTGATTCTTGATTTATTCCTCATATATTGGTATATTTTTGCACGGCTCCATGTTTTATACCTTTGTTTATTCCTGCTTGTGCAGTTTTATTATGTTCTGTTTTGATTATGTTCCCAGTGTCTCTCAGTATTTGAATCTGTTGATTGTTCTTACCTGTGTTTGTTCCCAGTGAATGTTACTGCCCACACCTGTCTCTTGTTTATCCTCATCATGTCTGTATTTTATACGACTGTCCCTGCTTCAGTCTTCAGTTGGTCATTGTAGTTGTTCTGCTATAGCTGTTCCTGTGCTGCTTTGTTTTTCTTCCCGTGTTGTTCCCTGCCTTAGGTTTTGTTGCCTACCTGCTTTGTTTTTGACCCTTGTCCCGAGTCCCTTGTCCTGTCTGAGCCAGCATGTTCGCCCTTTACCATGCCCGTCCACGACAGTGACTTAGTCATTCCTGCTTGAAAGTCTGCTCAGATCACACCTCTCATTTTAAACTCTTGGTGACATATGAATTAATCATGACACATGATTGCAGGGTCCGTTTGTCTCTACACTATAGGATGGCAGACAAGCTTTGTTGTTTTGTTTGTGATCCAGGTGTGTTCTGCATCGTCATTCATAGCCAGAGGCGGACATTTCAGGTCCAGAAAGTAAAAATCCAAACCAGGATTTTGTTTCAACCAACCAGTTGACTAT
>JAODJW010000001.1:4572078-4585152 GCA_026777045.1 Hyperopisus bebe | reverse complement strand
TTGTACTCAACTGGTTGGTTGAAACAAAATCCTGGTTTGGATTTTTACTTTCTGGACCTGAAATGTCCACCTCTGTTCATAGCAGAGTCTTAAAGGGAACTCTGAGAGCAGCTGTTAGGCGGTCTCTGTTTGAAAAGTCATAGCGGGAGGTTGTGAGTATTTACACTGGAAGGGAGCGAGTATGCACACATATTTCCCCTGTTTTTCTTAAGACGTAGAATAAACCCGTCCGCAGGGTGCTTCCTATTAACTTTGGGAAGTTGTCACACAGTCCGGTGAAACATACGCACAGCTCACGTCGACATATGATGAGTAAAACCCCGACCTTTTCATCTGAGGGCTAAGGCCCAAGCTGTCTTAGGCTGTTCGTTTCCTGCCCGAATCTTTATTTCCTTGTATTTTTTTTTCATTTATTGTAGATGGTTGTCACTTCTCAAAAGGTGCTGCTCACTGTGAAAATAGTCACCACCTGGCCCCCGGCCCCCAGCTGATGTAACTGGCTGCTCTGGCAGCAAAATAACATCCAGAAAAATACCCAAAACACACCAGTTTGCTTCTTGTTTTGGTTTCTGAACCCTGCGAGGGGCCGTGTTTAGGACCACATGCGTGTGAATGACAGCTCTGGTGGCAAGATGTCAGCCTGTGTCACACCAGTAAGGGAGCATCCCACGCCCGTGAAGATGTGGGAGGCTGGAGAGCGCAGACCTTTCACCGGGAGGGCCTCGGAAGAGTGGGGTCCAATTAGACGAATGCCACTCTTGCTGGAAATGTAACCTCATTGCGGGGGGTGGCATGTTCTCTGAAATCAGATGGGACTGGTGGGGGCTTGCACCAAACTGCAGGTGTTCTAGAGAACAGTTACATGAAAGCAGTGAGGGCAGGCAGGCACCTAACACTAAGCCCTAAGCTCCGGGCTGCTGTCTGTCTGTCTGTCTGTCTCCCTGCCCTGCAGAAAATCAACCCGTCATCGTGAGGGAGAATTCTACTACCGTGTACCCAAGTGTCCCTGGTTCATAAGCTAGAGAGCCGTGTAACCATGGAGGTGGTGTGTGGCTACGTGGGACTAAGCCTGTGATCATAGTGGCAAAACAAATGAAATGATCGCATAAATACGGCCAAGGTTCAATAATAGCAAGGTGTAGCGGAAGGTGTAACAGTGTTTTTGTGAGGGTGGAGGGCTGACCAAATGGATTCTGTTGATTTCATTCACATGTTTGTCTATTTTTTGTTTGAATTGCACTGGACACATTTCTCCAGGTGCCAAAGCCTATTTTCTCCCCTCTGACAATAATATTTGCTAACATATCCACATTTTAGCATTCTGATTTTTATCGCAGCTAATTTGTGTTAGCATCAGTCTAGCCCTGTCCCCGGAACCAGGGAGTGAATCCCCATCCCAATATAATTTTTATTCTCTGCCCTGTCCTTGTGCGATATGTTTTATCCTCCTGACTTCATATAAACAGAAATATTACTGAAGTCTAATAATATCTGAAGTTAGAATAAAGAATTCTAGTATTATATTGCCTGAATATTCCATTGAGCCAGACTGTGTGGTTCCTCAGATTGCATAATGTGTTACCTTAGAACTCTACAAGACAAAACAAGCATTTGCCCACCTCTGTGCGACAGTGATGTTTCCTCTCTTGTAGGATCACAGTTGTTATGGAAATGAGCCTTGAGAAATACGTTTATGGAAGGCCACAGCTCTCAGTGTGTCATGTTGTGTTCATCTCAAGCCTTCTCCTGATCTAGTACAACTGTTTAGGGCATTATTTCTCAACCCAGTCCTCAAGGACTCCCAGACAGTCCTCATTTTTGCTCCTTCCTGGTGCTAGTACCAGGAATTTGATATTCTTGATTAGCTGGAAGCTGAGAGGCAACAAAAATGTGGACTGTCTGGGGATCTCTGACACCTGGGCTGACAAACACCAGATTAGGACATTGCTGTTGATGTGTCAGATGTATTAATGCTTTCTCCTCTGTTATCTTGCCTACATTTGCTTCTCCCAGGCCAATCTGGGCACTAGAACTTCTCATAAAGCTTTGGAATAAAATGACCAGCCCATCAAAAAAATGCTATGTCTTGCGCATCGGTGCTGAAAAAGCTGTGTTTTTTGGTGCTAGTGTCTCCCGCTGAAAAGAAAAGATGGTGATTACAGAGAGTGGGAGAGACAGGAGGGGAAGGGAGAGAGTTAGCAGGTCATCCCTGCATGATGCGCCGTCTGTAGCTTCAGGACAATGGAACAGAAAAGGCTACGAACCGCAGCAGAGCAGGCGAATTTGTTACCGTCGCTCCGGGATTAAATTATTACTCACTGCAAATGTATCTGCTGCAGCTGTATGTGGCGTTGGAGCCTCGTACAGTGGATGTCAGGTTCTGTAACACTGGTGCACTGCACAAAAACACAGTAAAGTCAGCTTTCACATCAGCGTGGCCTCTGGTGGAAGGCCTTTCTAGAAAGCATTCCCCAGCATGACCCTGCTTTAGTCATAGCTGATTCCTACGTCTGACTCACTCCCAGGAGTGCATAAATTATGCCAAATACACAGAAGTCTGATTTGCGTGGATATGTATTTTATTAAAAATCCATAAACATTGTTAATCAGAACAGCAAAGGAAATCCAGCGAAGCACAGTCAAGGACGTTATTCCCTGTCTGACTGTCGGTTCCTTTTAATTACCTCTGGGGTTGATGTTATTGCTTTCTGAACCTTCGTGTCTCACGGGACATTGTCTTGTCTATTGCCAGCGCTGATAACAGCGGCACCATGGCATTAAACAGCAGCTGTGGGGTCTCAGTCCAGCGGGCGGCGTGGGATCAAATGTCACCCAGAAGATTACTGCTGCTGCTCAAGGACTCAGATAGAGGTTTTTATTGAGGGACCTTGAGAAGCTGTGCTGAGCACCAGGAGAGGAAACATGTCTGTTGTAATGAATATAGATCCATGTCTTAGGTGACCAAAGGTGTGACATTCAGTCAGAGCTTCACACTCCTGCACCATTTAAATGCAAAGATGAAAACCAAAGATGTCTTTGTGCATTATTCGCCTCCAGGGGTACAGCAGATATTATGCAAGTGTTTGTAATAGGCTGTCTTGCTTTGTCAATCTCTGCTGATGTTTTTCATTGGTCCATTCATCTCTGGGGGTTAAGATGGTCAAGTGTGTAGATTTAGGTACTAATGGCAGGGAGGTTTTGGGCTGTTTGTTCCCTACCAGCATTGGAACGAAACGTATGGCCTAGTCACGGTTGACATTTAGGAGACCATACATGTGTCATGATGGGGTTTTACAGCTGTTAGGCCCCCCCCCCCCTTCAACGCCAAAGTGGATCTCAGAATCTCAACGGGGGACCAGCCAACAGAAAACCAGTTTCTCTGGATTCATTGGGGACCATGCTGACCCCAAGTCCAGCCATAAAAATAATGTTGAAGTTTCACATTAGCCTTTCCAATTGGCACGTACCAAACAGGGAACTCCTCGGGCCTTGACTCCTCGGGCCTTGACTCCTCAGGCCTTTCCCGGTTTGAGGCCCGTGGGATAACTGCTCATAAAATATCCACGGAAACTTCAGATTAACTCTCTGCTACCCAGTCAGCATGCATTGTAATAGTTCACCCACTGCTTAACTCTCCTGGGTGACTAAAGTCAGGGAGACGTCTTCAGGCGCATGCTTTGCTAACAGAAGATTCATGTCACTGCTTGTTACAGAAGGGAGCGTGACTCTGGTGGCTGTGACTCACAAGGTGGGGCCACTGTTGGGAGTTACAATGGGGAGATAGATGCCAGGATGTGTCAAAGGTCAAGGGCTGGATATGGAGGGATCCACTTATTAGTACCTAGACCGACTCACAGTGGACATCATCTATACAAGACAAGAAAGCCCCCACTTCAGCTGCAGAGTGACACTGCAGGGCCTATGTTTCCACGAGCTGCCAAGGACACCCTTGTCTTTAATAAGGGACACTGTAAGCCGATGCTGTGCTCATGGGCTGGCCTTCAAGGACTCCAAAGCACAGCCTTCAGTCATGGAGGAAAATATGACAATATTCGCTAGTCTTCACTGAGGGGAAATTCAATTGAACCATAATTTAATATAGTTGAATTATTAATTTACAATGCATGGTTGCACAAAAGCAGCAAAATTTTCATTTAGTGCTGGGATTACAAGTTTTAATTACATAACCTCAATAACAGAGTCAACCAGTAATATACATTAAATATTATTCCACCTGGAACTGTTAAGGGGAAATGTATATTATAAATGCCAGTTATGTGCACTACTCTGTCTTCTCAATTGGATTTCCCTCCATATTGCTTGCTGTAAGAAACATCGAGTGCTTGCTGGTTCCAGTATAGGGGAAACCCATCAATCCATATAGGTAATGCCAGTCAACCCATTAAGCAACATAGGCAGCTACCTAGGGCACGATGTTTTGGGGGGGGGGGGCAGACTTAGCAAATTAATTCCACTTTGTCTCAGAAAGGGGGCGCCAGCAGTGGTGATCAAGCTGTACTCCAAAGAGGGTCAGGAGAACCATAGAACCATTGGGGTTTATTGGCCAAATGCATTGAGAACCTGGGGACTGGAACCTGCAAGGGGCTTCCGGAAGGCCTGTTTTGGTGCTTGAGCTGGGACGGTTAAGCGCTGCAGGTTTCCCACCCCTCAAGCCTCCAAGCCAGCATCACAAATAATACGAGCTTGAATTTTGGATTCCCCATGCATTTGAAATGTTAATATGTATGAGCGCCGGCAGACTGGCTTAAAGGCACGGATCACAAGAGCATTACACGCTGTGGACTGTGGCGGCAGTTTGAAGGCGTCTTAGCTGCTATTAACTAATGCCGCATGTAAATGAAAATGCAACAACCTTATTTTGAGCTTTTTTATAGCATTCACCTGTAACTGTGGACCAATGTGGTTCTATTACAGAACACATGCTGCCCATGCCTTAGAGGTGCATTGCACATTTGGCTCTGTGTGAAGACGGGTTTCTTGCCGCTCTACCACTTCAAGGGCCACAACATCTTTTCAGGAGGTCAAGAGAAGAAGGACCAGGGTTGTGTGGTAGGGGGTCTCCAGCCCAGCAGGTTAATCCAGGCCCGCTTTCTTCTACAGCATCACAAGAAGCTCAGAAGGCATCTGCGGGTCGTCTTCCTGATGGACACCTTCATTAGGGGTTTAGGATAGCTCATCTTATTGTGCTTTTCTCCTTCCAGATACCATCACTAATTTAGGAAGGCTGATTCTAATCTCACCCTCACGCCTTCCTGTTAGACTCATCTCCTTCCGCTGGGAGTTAGGATGCCAGCGGTTGGCGATTTTCCTGGCCTTCCCTGCTTCCTGGCTCTGGGCTGCTACTTTCCCTACAGGCTGAACTCACTGCCTACACATCAAACAAAGCTGCCAATGTATCTTGTGCGGGTTGCTACGATACTATAATTGACAGACCAATATGCTACTTGTTTCTCTTCAGTCCCTCCCCCCCTCTTCTTTGAGCATCACCTTTGAGAGCGTTCCAGTGGTACCTTTTTAATTTAAAACCATCTTTACTTACACAAAGTCAACCCACATCCTCTTGCACTATATGAAATGACACATGGAGTATCGTAGCCTGGCACCCCCTTTCTTTCTCAGCGGAGCGTATATCATTTTGCGTGTCAACATCTCTAAAAAGCCCAACTGCATGAGAACGGTGACGGTGGCTTTCTGTTGCTCCCTGATGGCACTCTACCCTACCTGCTCCTTCGTACTGACTGAGGAGCTGATATCTCCACTATCTTCAACAAGCCAGCCCGTAAATGTGCCCTCTGGCCCTCAGAAATCCAAAGGCAGATGCAAGGTCTGTCACACACAGACACAGCAACACCTACACACAGAAACAACAACATCCACACACAGAAACAACATCTACACACAGACACAGCAACAACTACACACAGAAACAACAACATCTACACACAGAAACAAAATCTACACACAGACACAGCAACACCTACACACAGAAACATCTACACACAGAAACAACAACATCTACACACAGAAACAACATCTACACATAGACACAGCAACACCTACACACAGACATAGCAACACCTACACAGAGACACACCTCCACCTACACAGAGACACCCCCCCCCCCACACACACACACACCATGCAAAACTGCACCCACAGTCAGACAGACCACACACACACACACACACACACACACATACACTCAGAGCCAATCTCAGCCTCACACCAGGGCACACACGGTTTTCTCTCTCTCTCCTGTTCCCTCTCACTCCCTCTCTCTCTCCCTCTCAGTTGCTCACTCACTCGCTATCGCTTCATCTCTCTCTCCCACCCCCCTCCAGCTCAGCTCCAATCATTCGGATACTGTGTGCGACAGTCAGGAGTACCGCTCCTTCCCCCATCACCGATCTCCCCACTCTGACTGGAATCTGCTTGCCCGGGATGAGTGGGATCCCCTCGGCACCAAGGCTCAGCTGCGACAGGAGTGCGCTGGCTATGGAACGACGGGGCAGAGTCTGACGGAAGGAAAAATAAGAGACTCCCTCATCAAGCCTTGGCTAAGGTGAACGGTGGAGCCGGCTGCTTTTAATCAACCCCGGACGAAGGTATCGAACTTTTTCTTCTCTCTCTCCCGCGGCGTTCGTGTGCATGTGCTAGAAAGGAAGTCAAAAGTTTTTCTTTAGCCTTCCTGGTGTTTTTCACCACATGTGCTTATGTCTGAATCCATATAAAAGGGTTAGTGATGGAGTCAGGAAGCTAAGAGTGCAGGACAGGAAAGCCCAGGCAGCTGACCTCAGGTGTGCATTCAGCCGTCGTTAGAGAAGTGTGATGAAAAGTTTGTTACTTTTGAAGAAGCATGCACCCCCCCCCCCCCAACTACACAAGGGCCAGGTGAAGCCCTCTGTGTTGTCCGTCACCGCGGCGACCACGGACTGCGAAAAGCCAGCCTTCCCTCCTCCCCATGTCTGGCAGTGGTGCCAGATTGGCAGCCGCTGTCGTTAACTCAGAGACAGGAGCATCGAGCACAGATTAGCGTGGGATGGGGTATTTACAGAGCATAATGGGGAAGTCCAGGTGGTCTTCGTGAGACTCTTGGGGCGTGAGCGGTGAGGGAGTCAATTTCTGTTGGACGAAACGTTTCTTGACCGCGCACAGCACACGAGTGACAGCCACAGTTAAGCTTTCTGACTATAATAGTTTGTGGCTGTAGTTTGATTCAAAGGTGCATGTAAACTTGACACACGGGTGACGAAAGTTCTTGGAAGCAATTGGCCAGAGAACATCTGGAATAATGCTAATCTGTACGCTGGGGCCTGTTCTCCACTTAATTGGTTGTAAGCTGACATGTCTTTCCTGGGAAGTGGTCACGCATGGACCACCACCAGCCCTACCTGAGGCGGTTGTCAATGGCGATTCTGGTGACTCCTACTATTTTTTGCATAGCGAGTCAGAGATGTCACCCGGTGGCAGCAGGTAGGATGGCAGGATGGCAAACTGCGTACTAAGTGGATTCCTGGTACCCTATACATCAGCAGAACTCGGAAGCGAGGACGGCAGCCACCGATGTGGCTACGTCTACCTGATAAAGTCTCTCGCCCCTGTGACACACTCTACCAGATTATTGGTATATGTTAATATGGAATATACCAGAAGGTGAACAAGAGATCTCAATACAGGTGCAAAAGGACCTATGAATGCACCAGCATTATAAAAAACTATCAGACAATGATTGCATGGTGCACTGCGGCTTTGGATTTTACTGGTTAAAAGGTTTGAGTCAGCACACAAGTTAATCATCAATGCACATTCGTAAAAAAGGCATTCCTTGCTTTCTTCCGAGACAAAAAAAAAAACAGCGTCTGGTGTCTTTGTTACATTACAAAATGCCTTTCAGAGAAAAAGGGGTCTTTTAGATCAAACTGGTAGGTGTAGTTGGTAGCACACAGGAATACTGGGTGTGAAAGATGAATTGGAGGGTGCTTTGCTGGGAGTATCTCTTGTGAGGCCCAGGTGCATTCTGGGAGTTCTTTATGCTGTTAAAATTCTCCTGCTTGACAAGATTTCGTTAATGACCTATGGCAGTCTAAAAACTACCCTTTCAAATCAGTTATTAGAGATATTTTAGATCTAGTGTTAGGTCTGACTTGTCTGAGGATCAATAATGGGGTATAAATAGACCATGTCAGTCTGATCAGCAGGTAGATGAACAAAGCCTTCCTCGAAGTGTTGAGTGACTTATGTGCCTTACATATTTTAAGCTGGTATATATACTTTGTAAATGTCTATGGTCTTTAAAGGACCCTGGGGGTCAATTCCACCCCATGAGATGAATGTACACCATTCACAGGCCTCCCCCAGGGTCTGTCAGTAACGAATGAATGTCCAGAGATGGGGGGGTGGAGGGGGACTGTTGTGAATGTTCTGTTCTTGCAGAATTGTCAGGCGTTGCCAGATATAGCCAATGAGGAGCCTAATTTTAGGCACGGGCGCTGATCACTCTTAGGCGAGGCATACGTGGTGGATCTGGGCACTATGGCCAGATAAATGAGAGTGCGGTAACTTACCGGCGTCGGGGTACCACTCAGCACACCTGGGTAGGTGAAATAACGGATGTGCTCTAGAGATTTCATGCATAGCAAAGATGGGACAAAATGACCTGATTGTAAACAGACCTGGTGGAAATTAAGCAGAGTGAGGTCATGTGGAGGCTGCCTGGAAGAGCACTGAAGGAGAACCTCTGGGCAAATAGCTGACCTGCATCCCTCTAGCACCATAACAAACAGCATATAGCTAGAAATAAGCTGCATGTCACTTTGGGTCACATGACAGCTAAGCAACTAAAAGGAAGCAAACTGCCTACATGTCTGTTGTCATTGCTGGCGAGGCGATTCCCAGTAATTGTATAATTGAGTTATATACTTCCATTTGTTTATATCCATTACTGATTCATCTCAGGAACTTGAAGGAATTACATGAGAAGGGCGGCCAGCCAAGAATTGTTATAGGTTTTTGGTGGGACGGTACATTCTGTGGGCTAGAATCCAAGGTTTTGTTCCAGTCCATGGATAGTGCAGACAGTCAATGGGTCCATCGCTTAACGCCACAACAGCTGTGACTGTAAGGACAGTGAGTGGTAATACATTTGTGTTGCAGCATTGACTAATGTTTGACCTGAATTTTTATTGGTAAAGTGTAATTACTGCACACAAAGACCTTTGGAATTCAAATGGAAATCCACACTGAAAACAAAACAGCACATTAATAAATGTCAAGTTATTGAAATTCAAAGAGATTTTGCATTTGCCCTCCCGCCTTGAATTCTGATGTTCATGCACCGGATGAAGATAAACCAGAGCAGAGTCTGTCACGAGAGATCAAATTCCCAGCTCCAATGGAGACGGACTTTCTAATTGGGACAAAGTACAAAGTTTGTAGGATGGGGTACATTTCGGACCCCAAGTGTGTTCCCTGTTATAATAAAACCTTGATCATGGTTTTTTGTGGATGTTCAAGCTGCACTGAGTTTATGGAAATGTGCATGAATCTATGGCTAAAGACTTTGCTCTGAACTATTAATGATTAGTCAGAATGTCTAATCAATTATGTCTAATCACTGAGGTGTTAAAACGGTTGCCATTGACGCGAATGACAGCAGGCCAAAAAGTCATGAGGCAATCAACCACACAATGCGCAGCCTTTCCGATAGGTCAGCATTGCTCATGAGAGATAACTAGTGGCCCTTGTTTGTCCGGTTGCCGATGCCACCCCCCATGTGACTAGATGTTTGCAGTCGATGGTGTTTCTGGTGACGGCAGTGAGAGGGGGGTCTCATTCAGTGAGCTGAATGGAAACGTAGGGCCCGTCACTGCAGTGGCGGAGCCGGTGACAGCCTGTCCTCCAGGAACCACGACAGCGGCCCCCAGGGTACTCTGGTTCTATCCGGAGAGCACGCTCCATTTGAGCGCCGCACGCTCAGCTGGCACCAGGACTTTCGCTGTGAGCGACAAAAGGGCAAATGTCCAGAGGGCTCTGAGGCGGGATCCAAGAGGAGAACGGGCCACTTGGCAAAGAGTAGAGTTTAACAGGTGCAGACAGAACCTAGGAGAAAGGGCCACACAGCGGGAACTGATGTACTAGAAGCACCAGAAAGAGTCTCAATCAGTAGGATTAGAAACAACCCTTAGAATTTAAGAATAGGAGATGAGCTTCATAGTACTCTGTTCCTTAGCTGCTTAAATACATTCTGAAAACCTGCCAAAACTGGAACATCTATTGTGCAGAGCAGCGGAGTCAGGAGGCGCTGCCCTCTAGTGGACAAATGGACAATGTGCCATAAAGGAGACTGGCCGTTTCAGCCCTGGGTCCCCTTTGCGGCAGAATCTTCCGGAGCACAGTCGTTTACCGCGCGTCTGCACTTCACTCTGCCGATGAAAGAGAAACATGTTTACAGTCTACAGTGACAAACCTGCACTCCGCTCCAGCGTTTGCGTGCACAAACACAAACGTTTTGTCCTGTTGTTGATTCGCAGCATAACTGTGGCAGTGGAGCGCATTTGCGTACGGGTTTTAAGCAAAAACGTCCCCAGAAGGGCCGCGGCACGTTCCACGCACGTCTACCACAATTACACTAACCAATAATAATCAAGAAGCATTATTATTTTTTCAAAAATCCCCAAGACTTTCTCCAATCACATGAGAAATATTAAAAAGATCAGCTTATAACCCTGGAGGCCAGTTCATCGAAAGTTGTTGAAAGGTTTCAGCCATAATATCAGCCTTATGAAATCCAGCTCATATTCCCTCTCTCTGCTCGCTTAATGATTGCCTCTTATTAGACAGCTTGTCTTGGTAGGGCTTCTTCCATACCATGCAGATTTTTACCACAATGTTGAAATGTGGAAAAAAAACGTCAGTTTCTTTTTTCATTAGAGACACACAATGCTACCTGCCAACACAAGATACTATTACTGCCTTTATTTAAAATTTTTACGCAGTACTTAGTAGCCTTGCTGTTTCATAGCGATGTTAACCGAGTTCATATTTAAAGATGAAGGTGAGAATTTTGTATCTCAAGTCAAAGAAAACTATGCAAACTGTGGAAAATGAGCACAGCATTTAATTTGATTATGCCACAAAGCAACATTACTGAGAGTAGCTAATGGGACGAAGGTGGACTTGGTAATTGGCTTTCGGGAATGTCGCACTTTAACAAAGCATGACTGGAGTATAGCTCATACACAGCAGCACACGCCGTTACACGTGCCGGCTTTACAGAGAGCTGGCGCTCCGCCACACGGATCGGTCTGGAGATCCCGCTGTGATTCTCAAATCTTTCTTTGGCACGCCTTTTCATTCGCTTTTTATTAACAGGGAGGCTAATTGCTGGACTAATATTAGAGTCATTTTCTTCCATTGTTTTGTGATAGCTGGTTTCCAGGGTAACAACTAACTTCCCTCCAGCCTTGCACAACATAAGGACTTCAGTTTTTTTTCAAAGACTTTCGTTTTAGTTGATCTGCTACGGAACAGACCAATGCAATAGTTATTATTTGTATCACTTATGAGTCAATACCAGTGGGGAAAATTTTAATACAGCAAATTTTAGTATCATCTGACTTATTAATGAGTATTCCTGGTTAAATTTAGCACCAAATACTATAGCTTGTGTTCATCCTGACATGAAATTTAGTTAATGCAACTTTGCAGTCCAGCTGAGGAGGGTCAGCTTAGAGGGAAGTGAGAATTTCCCATCATGCATAGCTTCCTTAGACTTGGACTGCAGGTGGTTGTTGAGATGAAATCTGCAATGGGGTTACTTAGCATTCAGCGAGCTTTCTGGGTGAATGGCAAGGGTGGCCCTTTGTTAGAGTGTTGCTGAGACCGGAACACTTTCTCCCCAATCTCACCTAAAATGCATCCCGAGATGTCCATCACTGAGTGATTTTACAGTGATTTTCAGTTGAAACTGCTTTAAAAAGACGCTTTTACAAACCTCGATGAATTACAGCTATTCCCCCAGGAAATCCACAGTAGACAGGATCCCACTACGGGTCAATGGTTAATCTCCAGTGAGCTCTGGAGCATGCAAGTGTCTACCTAGGCCTGCCCTCATAGCTCAGAGCTTAATCAAGTCCAGGGAAATGTTTTCATGAAGACACGTCCATCGTTTGTGAGATGCTCTCATTCACAATCAAGCCGTTTATAAATATTACTTGCAACTGCATTTGTCGGTAATTCGATTTTTCTCTACATTGGCATCAGATGCTAATTCCCATTATTGCTGTCTGTGAAGGCTTACTTGGAAAATGCACTATGCTGAATTAACTTTGCTTGCTTGATTCCCTGGCTGACCCCTCCAAAGGCCAAACAGTACCATCCTTTCTAACCGAAGGTCACAGTGAAGGACTGAACCCAGATGAATACAAAAAGGATAAGTGCAGAATGAAAATAACCACTGAAGTTATCTTTGCTGTTGTTTTGCTGTGTTGCAATATTGCATTGTTTGCATTGTGGAGCCACAGGACGTCGTACAGATGAGAGAGCGCCATACCGTGCTAAGGAGGTGGGGCAAGCGTTTTGATTGGCAGATCGCCTGCCACTCTCCATGCCTAGCCAATGCAAACTTGAGGTTTCTGGTGACAGCAAGACAAAACATAGGCATTAAAGGAACAGAGCAAACAGACGAGTTGGGGCATTATGAAGGAGGGTCCGTGATTCCAGCAGCCTGCAGCTGTTTTACAGGTACATTAATGCAGCAGCCAGGTAAAGCGTCTTAATCGCTTAATCACCCCCCCACCCCCAACACTTCTAATTGCTGCCAGTTATTTTCTAGCCCCCATGCATCTCCCTGTCTCAATCCGCAAATTACGGCTGTTACTGAAAAGGATCATCACAGGCTGCTTAAATTAATCAACCTAAACGACGTGCTAGCATCAGCCCCTGCTATCATTTTGAATGATGGCGTCAATCAGAGATAATTGTGAGTGGCACATTAATACTGTTTGGGGAGCTGGCACAGTTGCTGCAAGGGGGTGAAGTTCGGCCCCCTCCCTC
>JAODJW010000001.1:4505921-4535158 GCA_026777045.1 Hyperopisus bebe | reverse complement strand
TTGTACTCAACTGGTTGGTTGAAACAAAATCCTGGTTTGGATTTTTACTTTCTGGACCTGAAATGTCCACCTCTGCTGATAGTGAACAAAAAATAAAATCCCCGCTTCCAGGACTCATCTTCTTTGTGGACCCTTTGGATCTTTCTGCCCCCCTGCATCATCCCCTATATGGCCAGACTGCAGCGGCACACTGGTTCTAGACTCACCTCTGGGATCTACGTTTGGCACCTGCATCGTCTGGCTGTTCAGCAGGTCCAGAGCAAGGGTCACGTTCTGCAGCTGGGGGAGGGGGGGGGGTGAATTATAACAAAGGCAGCAGATAATCTTACATCAGTCATCATTATTTACCAGTTTGCAATAGTTTCCTCCTTCATTACTGTCCAAGACCCACATGAATTTGTGTTTGCATGAATAAATGAATGTTTGCAATCTGTATTAATGCAGTACAACAGATCAATCAAGCATATCGTATTTTTAGACAGGGCTGAATTACATCTTCATGCTAATGCTACCTCGCTTGAACAGAGAAGAGCATATGTGCACAGTTACAATCTGCGACTTCTATAATCAGTAACCCATACTAATAGGTAGACCTCGGGGCTTTCGGCCAATCAGAAAAGTTTGGGTCATACCATTTCAAAACTGGAGGTGGGACTGAGGCTGAAGCTGTGGAGTGGTATGAAATAGCCCTCCACCTGTCCAATCAGCAGGAGAAGGATCACCCCATCTGCAAACTGGGGGGGGGAGAAGGGAGGAGATGCTTCATATTTTACTGAATACACTCTTGGTGTCATTCAAAGGAGCAAAGAACTCAGATGATCTGTGTATTTCCATTACAGCACCAGTACATGACCAGTACAACAATAATACCAGTGCCATTCAAAATCACACAGAGCTCAATGGTTTTGACAACTGAAATCATCTGTCATTTGGAATAATCACACCAGAGCATTATATGAGTCTAAATATGACTTTGTTCCTCAGATGACTGTGTGCTGCTGGTCTTGTCTGCCATTTCTGTGTGTGTGTGTGTGTGTGTGTGTGTGTGTGCGTGCATGTGCATGTGCGTGTGTGTGTGGGGGGGGGGGTATACTTTACCTTATGGGGACACAATGTCCCCACAATGTGTTTTCGCGGTTTTTTCCCTTATGGGGACCAGTTTCCTAGAAACCTCAACTTAAAAAAATCTGTGACTGCAATGAGAAAACTAAAAATGCAAAAACTCTTGTATTTTGCTTGGTTAATTATGGTTATGGTTAGCGCTGGGTAGGGGTTAAGGTTGTTATAGTTAACGTTAGCATTCTTCCCATAGAAATGAATGAGCGGTCTCAATAAAGATATGTCTACCCGACATGTGTGTGCGTGTGCGTGTGTGTGTATCAGCGTGGTCACATACCTGCTTTTCCATCTCTGTCACCTGAAGACCTAGTGGTTCCACGTTCTTGTTGACAAAGTGGAGAATCGCCTGCATTTTGTGAAGGAGGGTGGGACAGGATGGCTGTGGGTCATTATGAACAATACCGGTCAAAGCCCCTGTGATGCCCTAGGCGAGCCACACTGCTTGTGCCCCCCGTCTGAGATGAAGTGGGATGGGCGTGCTAAGTCAGCGTCCCCTGAGAAGATGGTGCCCTAGGCGGCTGCCTATGTCACCTAGTGGGTTGACCTGCACTGATCCCAAGTCGTCCGTTTGGCCTGTGCAACCCAACGGCTGGGGAATGATGGGCCAACATCTCCAGTACCTTTTTCACTGTCTCCACTTTCTGTGGTTCCATTTTCAGAAGTTCATCAATGGGGTCTTCCTCTGCATGACATAATGGTGGGGGGGGGGGGGGGGGGGGGGGGGGGGGGGGGGGGGCGGGCTCCTTTGTCATGACGTGCTGTTAAAACCAGGCACTTCTACATGAGCCAGTGCAACTTACCTTTTAAATTATTTTCGGTGTCCCCTTTGGAAGCACTGAAAAGAATACAGGGATTATTATAGACAATTTTTCGGCATTTAACGCTGTGATCTCCTCAAGGCTACTGGATATTCTGCTAGAGAGTGGGAAACAAGACCTCCCCACCCTGAACACAACCCCCGGCCCCCCGCAAGGCAGTGCACTGCCCCCCTGTGCAACACGATTGTGAGGCAGGATGCAGCTCCAATGTCTTCATTGACTTTGCTGAAGATCCTCCAGTGGAGAGGGTCATCGGCGTTGTCCTTCTGGGTGTCACCCTCACTGACAGCCTTACGTGGACATAACACACATCTGCGTCGATCACAGTGGCCCGCCGGAGTCTTCCTCAGACACCAGAGGAAGGCACAGATGTCACCAGCAGTTGTTACCAGCATCTCCAGATGCTGGATTCTATCCTCACTGGATGCACTACAGTGTAACATAGTGGATGTTCTGCTGGGGGCCTCAGAACACTGCGGATGGTAGTGAGGACCGCCCACATCATCAGTGGGACACATCTGCCTTCACTTCAGTACATTTCCACCATGCAGAAAGGCAGCCAACTTCCTCAAGCAAGTCACCCTTTACGATCGCATCAAACCAGCACTCTGCCCACAAGGTTCAGTCTCTACCCACAAACCATAACAGCTGCCTGCTAATTAATTTTTAATTAGGAGTAACCCACTGCAGAATAAACAACCGATACCAGCACACTCCGTTTATCATCGCCGCTCATGTGTGATTGTCTGCATTACGCTCATTATTGTAGCTAATTGTTATTGTTTGGTAATGGAGTCTCGACGTTAAGTTTACGGAGACCTGCAGAAACACAAGCATAACATAATCCTGGACACTCAATTGATATTTGAGCTGGTTTTTCACTCCACCTTGGCTCTGTGATGTATTCCACCCCTTTCTCAGTTGTGATTCCCGTTTTGGTGACCTGTTTATTAGGATAAAAGCAGAATCCAATTCAGCATGATTTTCACCATGTGCATTACAAATTATTTGGGTCTTGCTGCATTTAGTCCTACTCAACAAAAGAACATCAACGATAGTGCTCTAATAGCTATGTAGATATTCAAAACAATTACATTTATAACACATTTTCACTTTTAATTAATGTAAAAGGGGCAAAGTATCCAAAAAATAGTAATAAGTCCAGGTAGGATGCTGTCATGATTGGGTGGGAGGTTTGAATGACTGGAGAGGGGGTCTAACTGGGGAAGCTATTTTAAGGGTTGCGTTTGTGGTGAGGTTTTGGGCCTACCTCCAACGTCACGACCTCCACTGCGAGGTCCGAGGGCAGCTCCAGCTCGGGTTGGAAGCGCTTCACCATGGCGACGAGCAGGTGCAGTGTGGCCAGTAGGTCTTTGGCCTGAATGACTGACATGGACATGGAAAGTCCTCTCTCACACGGAGTCACCAGGAAGGAAGCAGCCCCAATGAGGTCATTGTCTGTAGCAACTCTTTGTTGACAGCCACGGCAACACTGCCTGATCTGCTGGTCAAAGCCTCTTAAAGAGACAGCAGAGATCATCAGGATATACAAATTTGGAAATAATTTTGCCGTAACTTTACTCAAGCTTCTACTAATCTCTCCTAAGCCTGAGCTTTCTGTACAGATAAAATGAGGGCTTCAGTAGAATCTGCGCAAGTTACTTTCGGATTCTGCTGACACCCCAGCAGACCCGGATGGGGCGCTATCATGACCATTCACGCTCACGTTTGACGCTCCACTTGCAGGAGGCCTCATCCTGGATCCCCAGCTTCTGGTTCACAGCTTCCAGGACAACCTTCAGCTTCAAGATCTGGGCAGCCTTTGTCACTGCGATCTCTTCCACGGTCAGCTTCATATCTGATAATCTTTCTAGAGCATGGACAGACAAACACATCCAAACAGTGCTATTGGGTAGTATTGCGTAGTATAGTTTACTCTGTATTCTACTAAATGTCATCTTTGTAAATCCCAAAGAGGTCAATCTGACTGCCAGTGGGGGGCCCCCTGTTGGCCACAAACAATCACTACACTCAAAATTAAACACATTCCTTATTTAGGACATGCAGAATCCACATGTTATGCTAACCGGATAGCTAGCTACAAGCTTCCGACTCTACTGGCTAGCTATTTATTTAGTTCTGAGTGGGACTCCAGACAGAACAAACCACCTCTGCCTACTGCATAATTATTCATTTGCAAAAAATGTTTCTCCTGAACATAATTATTAAATGGCATATATAATGTGTGATGGTTATTCATGCCTTTTGGATCTGGTGAGCAATCAGGTTTAAATAATCATCCATCCATCCATCCATCCATTTTCCAACCCGCTTATCCTACTGGGTCGCGGGGGGTCCGGAGCCCATCCCGGAAGCATAATCATTAATAATATAAATAAAATTAACATCTCATTAGAGTCCAAATGTCCTCCACAGTTAGATGGTGGCTGAGGTTCCTCACCCAGGAGATGGTGGAGTACCAGCCCATCAAACAGGTCCTCGTCCAGGCTCTGAACGATGATGTGCTCCCTCTTCAGGGTGGTGTTAATCCAGTTGACCAGCATCTGCCCAGAAGGGCCACAGTAAGAGACTACAGCCTCAGGGAGTGTCGCCGCATCAAAAGCACTCGAAATCGCCAAAATTGCCCGGCCCTCCAAAGTAAACCTTTGGCTGAGGAGCACGCGTCCCTTTGATCGATACCTTCCAATAAAACCCTGCATGAAATTTTAACACTCTTCCCCCGCAGAGATCGATAACCTTTCCTTCACACCAGAAACAGCCATCATTAAATATTCAGAAGGTGGCTGGCTTGTGTTTTCACACGTCTGCCTTTGTCTGGCATCGTTACTCGCCCCAGGAGGGGGGGGGGGGTGCTACAGTGGAAAATACATTCAGCTCTGACTATCCTGAATAAGCTGACCCAGACGTTCCTGATAACGGCAGCCTGCGCGACGTTAACCGGTCGAGACAGACACTGTGGTCACATACCTGCTTTAGCCTCTGAAGTTTAGGGTTCTGAAGAGACGACGGTTGAAGTTTGATTATTTTTTCACCTATAAATTCACACATTTAAACAAGAATTAGCTTTCACCAATATATCTTTAGAGTGAAGTCTAAACATCTCGGCGCTGTAAGCCGGACTTCAGCGACAGGCTAAGAGTTTAGGAGGCTGCGTCGGACGGCAGGAAGGATGGCCAGCTTTTATTTCTCTAATCCTTTCACAAATAGACACAAAAGAAACTAACTGGGTGTTTTAATGGGGTTGTTTAGTGCTCAAAGGATGGCACAAAGGAACTGACCGTGAAGGCAGCTTTTCAAAAAGGTTCCAATCATTCAGAGGTCTCACCTGGGATCACCCCGAGGCCTTCCTCTTCCAGCTGATTCTTCCTTAACTCCTCCATTCCACCTCTGGCAGGCGAGAAGTCAGCTTTTCTTAAACAATCTTTGAACATCTTAACATTTTTTGTTTTTTAATCGCACGACCGCTTGCCCTTCTCAACGTTCTAAAGCCCTGGTACATAAAAATATATTCCGTTCCATTTAATATTTTAAGCATGTGTATCAAGTTCATTTTCAAGGCAAGGGCTTTAAAGTTTCCCTGATTTCTGCAGCCGGAGACACTCAGGTGAACCAAGGCATGCTGGGAACTGCCGCCTGTAACTGGGGAGGAAGGAACGTCGGTGCTGGTGATGGGATGGTTTCTAGCTGGGGGCCAGGAAGGCTTCATTTTAGCTGAGGCCAAAATCTTAGGGTTTAATATACGTGCCCAATATTTCTTTAATTACTTGTTTAACAAGGGAATCTTTAATGAGAACTTTTCAGCTGAGCTTATCCTGAACACGTTTCCCATGATTTGATGTTTGAAATATTAAGCAGCTTAAAGCGTCGGATCAAGATTACAGAAGGAGGAAACACGGTACGGTCACGGCCTCTGGAGCACGAACACTGCACCCATGTGGGCATTTCACAAATGACCATTTTCTCCAACGGTCTTGAGTGCCTTTTGGAAGCAATTTGTCCCTGTAATGGAGCTGGGGGTCTTTCAGAAAGTCCTTCAAAACTCAGTAACTCCGATTTAAAACATTGACCGCTATCTAGGGCATGAAGAACACATCGGACCGATTTCCTGTCGTTGTGTGTGTTCATGTGTATTCCGTAATCTCAACAACCGATGAGAATAAAACAGCCTTACCTTTAGTGAAACAGGTGCACAAGGACACGGGAAACCAAACTGACTGGCCGACTCCCTCGATAAAGTCGTCCGGCACAGAGAAAAAGTCCAAGGTAGGAAAATGCAGGCTGCAGATTGGCGTGATGCAGAGTCGTGACTCGAAGCAAGAGGCAAGATATGTCAAACAGGGTTATTTAGGAAACACAGGAAGCAGAAGCAGAGAGGAGACCGCTTCCTCTTTGCATGCTGCATATCCACCATATGACACCCTGTGGTTCAGAGCTGTGAATTTTGACTGAGAAACCCACTTCATAAGATTTCACTTATGAGCTAGATCTGCCACAAAAAAAAATAAAACAGCCATCGTTATATAGATTATGTGATCATGATAGATAGCTAAAGTCTATTAACTTGAACCTACTGCTAAGCATGGACTGTAGCTGAGCAAACTGAATTTCTGCAACTGTAACGAGATGGGACATGATATACGGTCATGGGGAGGATGTATGTGGTTTTTGATCTAATCAAAAAGACGCCTACTCTATGTCTGATGTTAGTAGCAACGTTCAATAAAATCTCTATGAAGAATGAAAGAAAGAATTAAAAAAAGAATTTAAAAATGCATCAGCATACAGTATGAAATGGAAGGCTTTCATGTAACACAAATCCAGATTGTCGTTTAAAGGTTTTATTTCATTGAACAGACGTTACGGCCGATGAAGGGCGACCCGATTGCGATCTAACCATATATGCCCATCACTTTCAGCTTACTCTGTCACAAGCATATGTAACCATTTCCTTGCACAAACAGTTCTTTGCCTAAACTCTCATTTCTGAAACAACCCAGTTACTGCAATGTGACCTTTGCAGTGTCCCATTTAAAAAAAAAAAAAAATCTCGTTTTTCCAGAAGCTCCAGGTTATAAACAAACATACTTTATTTAAGGCAAGTGTGATTATTTATACAAACCATAAAAGTAGGATCAGGCTAAATTACACTTTAAAAATCCAGCCACAAATAAAGGGTTACATTTTTGCATAGAAAAGCGAATTCGTCGAGTCCTGCATACACAGATAACAGCCTGTTCATTTCAGTGATAAGACCTAAAATCCTCGTCAAGTCACTGGCACATTGAGAGATTAAGGATATTACACGGTTTATGTACCAGGATGGTATTTTGCCTGGCCTTGCTACTCTACACCAGGTGCTCAGTGATAGGTCTATGCTCCGTCGCCGGCAGCAGATGAGCATGTGACCTGTGGCAGAGCAAATGGGTGGAGCGCGGCCAGCAAAGCCAGCCTCCGTGGTCCAGGCGTGAGAGTGACTCAGGCTCCCTCCCAGCCTCTAGTCCATGTTCTTGTAGCTGGTGAACAGGTTGTATAGGACCCTCAGGGTGGATTTCAGGTTCAGGTTGACCACATCTAGGCACACAGACAAACACACACAGTGGTTTACCAATTATATTTGCCTCACAAACAGTTGCACTGCATACTTAAATTTCACTTATTCACCAAGATAAAAGGCAATAATATCTGACAATCTGTACAAATTATACACTGTCCCCAGTAATAATATATCACAAACAGTGTTTCTATCAAACCTACACCTCAAAGCGCCCCCAGGTTTGAACCTGGCATGACGGACTCATCTCGTCTGTTGAAATTCCCCCCGTTTACATTTGCTGTGCTGTTGCGTGGGAGGCTTTGATTACACAGCCGACGATCAGGGCTGGCAGCTTTAGTGTGCATACAAATTCCAGTATCGAAAAAAAGAACCTTTGGAGGTTTAGCATAGAAATATCTGGGTACACAGAGAGAAATGACTCGATCAATGAATTCAGAGATAATACAATGAGCTTATGGGCTTCCTTTGCTCTTTGTTTTACTTAAGAGTAGCAAGAGTATAAACCTTCCAAGCCTCAAAGTATCAAGTGTGGATCCCCAATCACACTCATAAACACTTATACAAGTATAAGTTAAATTACAGCCAAATTACATTTATTAGATGCATTTTTAACCGAAGTATGGTTAAGGATCACTCATATAAACACACTCCCTTTGCAACTGGTGTCTGGCAGCTGTCTGCCATATGCTCTTTCACATTTTCTAGTATGTTCCGGTACCTTCCGGCCGAGCCTTGGGTTTTTTCAGTCCTCCGTCTTGCATGAGCTCAAAGGCAAAGGACACGTTGTGGACCTAGCGGGGACAGCGACGCACGCCAGTGTGAGATCGGGTCCCCGGCAAGAGCCGCCCAAACATGAAATTAACGAGGATCCCAAGGATCTACCTTCTGCTCAAAGTTCTCAGGCGTGAGGTAGAAGTTGTACAGGGGAACAAAGTAGCCTTCCAGTAGCCCCATTAACAGCACCAGATAGACGCCGTCTGCAAACTGGGGAGACATAGCAAGAGGGATGCAGATATATTGGGGCTGCTGATAGTTTCCTGAATAATGTACTAACAAATATACTGCAGTCATGTGTGGAGTTCCATCTGAATCAGTACTGGGCCCTCTACTCTTCTCTCCATGCTACATCCTGCCGATATTATTTATGCAGAAAACTGTGCTATGCCTTCGGGGTGCAAGGTACATTCTGGGTGTGCTGTGTGCAATCTGACTGGACAGAGGGAAATCCCATCTGATTGGACAGGAAGACATTCCGCCTGCGCCGTGTGCAGTCTAATTGGGCGGGAAGACATTCCGCCTGCGCCGTGTGCAGTCTAATTGGGCGGGAAGACATTCCGTCTGCGCCGTGTGCAGTCTAATTGGGCGGGAAGACATTCCGCCAGCGCCGTGTGCAGTCTAATTGGGCGGGAAGACATTGCTTTTGCGCTTTGTAAGGTCAGAAGTCTGTTTCGGAGGATCTTACCTGTGACTCAAGCTCTGTTACCTCCAGGTTGAGTTTGTTTAGGTGCTTGTTCACAAATGTGATGAGCGACTTAATAGGGGTGAAGAACACATTCCAATGTTTACTTAGCACATGCAACAGGGAAAAAATACAAAAATCTGATATGGAGTTTAATGGCTCTTTTTACCTTCTTTACAATGTTGAGTTTATCTGGCGCGTGATCTAGAAGAGTGTCAAAAGCGTCTCTCTCTGGAAATTTAAAATCACAATTAATACTATAATGAATATGACTGATGCATGATTTATGCCTGAAAATAATTACCTACAGCAAACCCAGTACATTCAGTATATGCTGTTTAAAATCTAGTGCTCCTTAATTTTAAGTATTTCAGAAATCTTTACTCACCAAATCTTCCCATCATCAACCTACAAAAAAAATACAATTACTTGAATTTATAGGTCTTAGTTAAATTATATTTCGATTCAATTCAAGTAGACTTATGGTAAACAGTAGAGCGCACGTTGATTCGCGGAGGGCCTTCTACAAACTTCACACTAGATGGCGCTGAAAACTCACATCTCATTAAATGAAGCAGTAATTATACTCAAAATCACAGCAATCGGCAGAAAACCGCCACTTACTCTGTGGTCGTCGTCAGCTCCTTTCTCACGTGACTGGTCTGCAGGATGCCTTCTCTCTTCTTTTGAAAACAAAAACATTCACTTCAGAAACAATCCGTCCATTTACCCATATGAAAGCGAATACGAGTGCTACACAATAAAGCACAATACAAGAATAACACTTCTCTTGTATTTCAGTGAAACAGTGGACAAAAACATCAATGCAAGAGCTGGATTATGAAAAACTAGACATAACGATCCCATTAATTGAAAGCAGGGGTCTCAAAGTGCTGGTCTATCTGGCCAGCATCGTGTTTTCTTAATCATTATTAAGTCTGGCCCGCCGAACGTGGTGATAAAATTTGCCGACAAGCAAGAGGATTATCCTAATATCATTCCTAGAAGACACTGAAGTGGCCTGCTTAAGCTAACAACCTTCTGGCTACTGGCCCCCAGCTTATTTGAGTTTGAGACCCCTGATTTGAAGGCTTTCTAAAGCAAGTACCCTCGACTCCCCCTTGGTTGTTCCGAACGGTGTTGCTGCCCAGCCCTCTGCCCTTTGGGGTTCCACTTAGGCCCCACCTGGACTGATTTCCACAAGCTCCTCCCCTCACCTTAACAACCACCACCTGCACCGACACGTGTTCAGGTAGCCTGATCGCAGCCCGGAAGTGAACAGCCAGGCTCACCAGCAGGGAGGTGATAGCGACCAGATTCTTCGAGTGTATGGCTGTAGGTGAAGGAAAGAAGCAGGGGATGATAAACCAGAAGCCAAGGACAGCGTTTCCCCAACCTGGGCCTCGGGGACCCACTGACGGCCCAGCCTGCCGGAGAGTCTACATTACCGGGAGCTGGGAGGGAGCAAAAATGTGGACTGTCTGTGGGTCCCCGAGGACCGGATTGGGGAACACTGGCTTAGAAGGATGCAATTCCAGATAAAATTAGCCTAAGGCAAAAAAAAAAAAAAAAAAATGCATCTTGAAGAATTATTGACATGGAGGCTTTCTGGTAAAAGTCATGTCAAGCTAAAATTAGCAACGTTAAATGGGTAATTATTGATCCTGTTCTAAAGTCCTTTTCAGAATAAACACAGCTCTCCTTCAACCAATCACAGCAGGGAAATCTCAACTCCGGATCAAACTGGATATTCAAAAAAAAAAAAACATTTAAACATTAAAAATATATATTTATAGAGAGCATCAGATGTCAGAACGGCAGGCAGGTCAAAGTGTGACGGACTAAGTGCAAAGTACAGATGTGTAAGGAAAGTATGAAGCAGTAACCTCTGTCTGTGGAGGGAGATTGTGAATCACAAACTATCAAAAGAAGGAACTACCAAAGGAACAGGGGCAGACAGTTGAATCACACATGGGCGCGATCCGCCAGGAACTCACAGTCCACGCGCCACTCGCGAGGGCTGCCATGATGCTGAAGAAGTTCATTCAAGGCCTCCAGAACGGTCTGAAGCTTCTGTTTCTGCCCAATCTCCGACTGCGTCACCTCAGCCACGTTCAGCTTCTGCCCAGAAAGCTTCTCTATGGGTGGGAGTGCAGACCGAGAATTAGCATGTAGCTTAAAGCTAACAGACCCTAGAGGGGCAAAAGCGCTTTCAGACCTAAGGACCAAATCAGACCTGGAAGTGACGCTACAAATTTACCCTTGGATTTTAGCAGAAATCAAGCGCATAATGAAAGTGAATTTAAATCCTTGAGGATTACGTTTCTAATACGTATTACTGCACAATGGCAGTTCAGTTCACAAGAGTTCGTAACTGTACTACCCCAATGCTTCAGAACAAGTAACCGTATTTGGAAAGAAATAGTGAGCCAGACAGCTTTATGTACATTTGGGCTTTGGCAAAATACAGCTGACAGTGCGTTAATCATTCCAGCGTTAATCATTCCATTAGTGTTCCCGTTTTTTTTTTTTACTATTTTTGTAGAACATCCCACAGCAGACACGCGCTTACCAAACAACTTCTGGAGCACCTGTCCATCATAGAGGTCTTCTTCAAGGTCCTTCACAATAATCCTTTCCTCCTCCAGCTCATTATTAATCCAGTCGATCAGAACCTGGGAAGAGGAACATCTACGTTTGGCCGAAGCTTTTATCCCAAATGTCCTCCATCCCTAGACATTTACAGATAACACTTCAAGTCGGTACGCCCGTCTTTCCTCTTGTTGAGTTTTATCCTTCCTCTCGTGGGTCAGCTAGTATTCCTCAACCCTTATACAAGCATCGTGGGAATTCTGGGAGGGGGAAGGAGAGTGAAACATACCCTCTGTAGATCTTTGAACTTTGGGTCTTCCCTAGAAGTGGGATCCAGCATGGTTCTCTCGGCGTTCTCCTCTGTGAAGAGACTCCTTGCATGAGGGAGGGGAGGACACAGGAGAAGCAGACACAGTCCGACCAGGGGGGAGGGCACACACTCCAACACACGGGTCAAGCGATCACATGATCACATGGGTGACTGTTACACAGTTCTCCATTCTTTTATTAGTAAGGATTCAGTTTAAAGATGATTCAGTGAAAGCTAAGAGGGATGCTGCCATCTTTCTCTTCTCATTACGCTCCATCTATCACTTAAAACTGATTGGTTTTCCAATAAAATGCAAGAACTGTGTCAGCTAAAGGCCAAGCATGCTGGACCACTGGGCTGAACAGGATGGGCCACCACAGCGATTCTCCACAGCGACGCTTGCTGGCCGAGGAGGGATGAGTAGAATTACCCAGCAGCGAGTCCTCAGGGTGGAGGTCCGTGCCGGAGGGGAGCATGGGGGTGTTGATGGCACGCTTTCCTTCTTCATGGAGGTTATTCACTGCATGGGGACCAGAAGAGAGAGATGGGAAATCAGCACATGTCCACAGGGAGCGGGCTACTAGCTAGGACCAAGCTAGCCTGGAACACGGCCCTTTAAGGCACGTAGCACTACAATCCACATGGGAACAAGACTTAAGCATTGGCAGAACCTTCCCCAACCCACAGAACTTTCACGGGCCATTCGCCCAATCAAACACCACCATATCCAAATACAAATCCAGCAAGACCACCATAGCACTTAGAACTGGGTGGATCCTCCAAACTTCCTGTCGGTCACGATGGTAACTTACAGATGAAAGTCATAGTTACACCCTATAGATTCCACATAGCACTGACATGAAGTCATCAGTAGACCCCGAATACCACAGGGATGTTACACATTTACCCCAAATGGAGCTTTTCATGTCTGCAGAGGACAGATACATAGAGAGAGAAAAAATATATATATACAAACATACAACATCAAAAGAGCACAGAGCTGTTGGGCAATGTATTAATCAGCCTGGAGATCAGCTCTTCCTGTGAAACAGCAACTCATCACAAATAGTGCTACTTCCTTCCACCCTGCCCCCCCAAAGCCAAAAACGGACCATACAAACATAGGTGTAATAGGAACAAGAAAAATAAATAGCAATAATCTGCATAATATACACAAAATACCCAAAGCCAGGGCAATCTAACTGCCAGGTGTCTCTCAAATCGCCTCCCCACATAAAAAGAAAACTACCTTGTTTCCTGCGCTTGGTCCCACAGAGTAAGCCCGCCATGTCCTCAGGACAGCCAGCTCTGAGCAGACTGGGGCTGGGAGCCGGACAGCCCTGCATCTATCTAGATCATGGGGGGAGGGGTGGCAGTGGCACGTGAAGCCGGGCAACCGTTGGCTGGACGTCACATATTCCTGCGCCCCCCCCCCCTTCCCAATCCAATTATAAAGGGGGCAGGGAGGGCGGGACACTGCTTTGATCCAGCTGCACCCCAACGAATATGTTAATGAGCTGAGAAGTGACCAATGGGAGGGTGGGACTGTGGACATCAGGCAGATGTACCTAACAGGTATTTAACCATGCAGTCAGCTTGGCGTCTCATTACACGCACGCAGTCTAATCTGTAGCACGAGCTGCCTGTTTAAACCTGAACTTATGATTTGGAGGTTTGGGGCATTTTCTGTTATTCTTTTAAGTCCACAGAGTAACTCTTCAGGAGAGAGATCAGTCCCTACAGATACGGGTCTGACTCAGGGTTTGACTCCCCCATTCTGGGCCCGTTCCGGGTGCTGCCAGCCGCCCAGCTGAGATCCGTTTTTCTTGCATTCACAGCTACTTCCTCTTGCTTCCTAATTATATTAATTGAATTGCAAATCTTCCCGGAGCCGCAAGATCGGTTTCCTGCCAAGTTGTTTTTTTTTTATGCGCCAGTGGTGGACGAGGAATAGCGACATGATGCCGTATCCTGGCTCACGGCTGCTTGGACAGGCAAATGTAAAATAGTGGCTGACATAAGCACGCACACACACACACACACACACACACACACACACACAAAGTTGTGTAATCATATCTTTTTGGCATTTTTAGTTTTTTGATTGCAATGACAGATCTTTGAGGGGACCTGAATATTAGTCCCTACAATGTAAACATAAAAACCTGTTATTTGGTCCCCACGATGTAATATAAACATACAGTAATCCACACACACACACACACACCACAGATAGCGAGCCAAACAGCCCGTATTGCATCATGCAGACACGAACGCTCCCTCCCCATCATGACGACTCAACTCCAGAGACCGACATCGAGAGTGTGTCTGCTGTCAGTGACGACTGCACAGATGGACAGCTGATACGCATGTGTCACAGAATCACAGGACTGACACTGAGACGACCCAGGTCCACTTGGGGACATCAACAGTTATCTTGGGCCTTTTCATTTAATACAAAGACCTTACCTACCTATTAGCATGTGCAATATTTCCTTAATCACACTGCGGAAATGTGCAAATGAATTTTCATATTTATTGCGAAACTGAATCACAAAGAGAGGCATGCCTCTAATATGACACTTTAAATACTTTTTGTTGTTTTCTAATTTTTACGTTTTTATTCTGTACATCTCTTTTATATTACATTTTATATTCAATTTACTTTTTTATGTTATTCATCCATCCATCCATCCATTTTCTGTAGCCACCTGTCTAGTTCGGGGTTGGGGGGCCCAGAGCCCATTCCGGTGTGTATTCTGTTTATTTTATATTCCTTCATCTTATTTTTTTCTGTATTTGTAACCTTCCTGACTTTTTTTGTTTCTTGTGCTGACAAGGATAGTCTCCCAATTTCATTGTACCTTGTGCAATGACGATAAAAAGCGTTCATTCACTCACTCTCCTACCCGCGTAATGTAGGAACCCTTATGAGGATGCAGACACATATTTTAAAGGCCAGTGCACAGAGCAGACGAACTGGACTCCTTAATAATTGAAAATATGGTTCTCCTTGTAATTACAATGCCTCACATATTTTTCAACTCATATAAGCATTAGCCACAATGAAAACAGTAAGCCAACTCAGTGAAAGAGACACATTTGATAAGGGATTATCGTGAATGTAACATCTATGCTGAAAACTTCTGTGCATTTTCAAATGTTTGGATATCGTAATTTGGCTGCTTCCTGGCTGCATATGTCACACCCATTCTTACTTCTGTAGAGTGAAGTGTAGCGTACAGAAAGACTGTACATATTAAAGATCGGCCCTCTGCTTAAAAACCCATGTCACTTATACTGAGTAGAGAAGAAAAAGACTCTATTAGTGATCAGAAGCAGACGTCATTGCCCAAGAGAAGTTTCTCAGCATAATACAATTGAGTTGATTTAGACATCAAACCAGATCCTAGTAACACTTTCAAATATGTTATAGCTACTTAGTTTCATTGCAATTTAAATAAAATGGTATGTGAGATATACTTAATAAGGAAAAAAAAACATTTCACTTATGAAGGATGATGTAGATCATTCAGGATCATAGCTTGCAAAAAGAAAGTGCAGAACACCATTCCATGCATGTAGGTAGACACTTCTCCAAAAGACAGTACCAGACAGCCAATGGGAGCTCCAGAATACCAGAACAGCATCATACAAACTGACCTATTAGCATATAAAATAGACAAGCTCCACTCACCTGTGCATTGGTCTGATAAAAGTTCAAGGCTGCCACTCAAAGTTAATTTTTTTCCCCAAATGATTTTAGTCAATACATACATTCAAGCCTGTCATAGTTAGAAAACACCCTGAACTTACTTGCCAGAAAGTCCCCAATGAAGCGAATATGATCAGTGATAGAGCGTCTTTCAAGCCTTCCCTTAAACTGAAGCGATTTGTGATCTTTGTCTCAAGGCGTTTCAGTAAAATGACTTGCATATTAATGCAACAGCCTTTCTCATACTTTAAAAGCGTCACTTCCCTAATACAGGGTGGGGGATGCAATGCCTGTTCCCTTATCTTATCTGGACTATAGGTGACACCGAATATTAATTCAGATGTCCTCGGCAGAATTGAGCAACTGCAGTGTGTCATACAACATCTCAACGAAATTTTCTACAAATAGCATAGGGGTCACAAGCGATGACGGATGACTATAAATGCAAAGCTGATTCTGTATGACCACATATGAATCACCTGCGTTTAATGACCTCATTACTACAGTTGCTGTGTCCATCTTGATATGACTAACAACACACATTCAGCTGTGCAAATGGTTCAAACGTAACAGATGGAGAGTGCCATTGGAATTAAACAAATGTACGAAAACTACATAAGTTTAAGCGCCGCATTTTGTGACACGTTTGCAGCGGGACAATTATACTAAATACACCTTGAGTATAACCTTGCAGATTGCGTGTAATTATGTCACGCAAGTGTAAGTGATAATCAAGGCAAACACAAACGGCGGCTGCAGCCTCGTCCGCAGTGGAATTTCCGCAGCTATTCCTCTGTGCTCCTCATTTAGACATCGGCACACAAACACACACAGGTGCCAAATCCTGCAGCTGTTCATACAGGGGCCGGGGAGCTACAGTTCGGGTGGCTTTTAAATAGACACAAAAAGTCATTTGAATGTCTGAAAATGTATTGTAGTTAACTTTAAAAAAACAATTGAAGGATGTCCTTAAACCTTTTAGAAAAAAAAACAGCTACTGGGTAACATGATCTTCTTAAAATGTATCTAGATAACTTTACATTCCTAATAAGAGTGACCTCCCTCATCGTTTAATTAGGGCACCAAAAGTAAAGCTACTCTGACCTTAAATTATGTTCCCCTTCCGTCAGTTCCACTTCATCTGATCTATCCCCCTTCCCTGGTTTCCCATTTACGGCATTCCCTTCAAATTTGAGCTATTACTGAGATATAATTAGTGCAATTCAAAACCTTTCCCTGAACAATAGACGCCGTATAGAGAAGCTGCAAATCGGGATCCTGCATGCGGTGATGTAATCAGAACCGAAAGAACTAACCCAGCGAAGCAGGACCAAAGAGCGCTAATATATATTTTAGGATCCTTTCAGAGTTTAATTATAGACATTAATTGCTGTCTCACTGTACACATGCGCTTTGTCATCCCACATAAATTACAATTACAATGGAAATGAAATTAATATATAAATCGGTACTGCAGCACCATGGACAGTAACAGTTCGTAGTCATGTTCTGATTTTTATTTTGGCCAGAAAACGTTACCTTCTTTAACTTTTTTCTTGCGGACCAGCGTGCCACCCAGTTTGCCGAGAAAGGACTCGTCCTTCTTCATCTTGCCGTGCTGCAGCGTTGATGATCTGATCGGGGGTGTAGCCATCTTCGCTGGGATGCTCCTGGTCTTCACAGCTGTTTGAGTCCACCGAGATCCCCAATCCTGTCTCTCCCCATGCAGGTCAAGGGAGACCCTTTTGGCAGCCGGTAGGAAAAGGATGTTTCCGGTGGGGGAAAGAGTTCAGGACGCAAACTGTCGCGCACGATGTGAAATCACTTCGGTTATCCAGCACCGGCCACCGGATGAATAGGCGGAGTGTGCTTCCTCTCTGCCCCCACTGCGCCCGTCAATGGCTGGATGTATGTCGGGGGTAAATCACCGCACCCTAAAAGGATCCTGAATACGCCTACTTCTCGGTCGGATGTAAAAGCAAACGTGAACCACGTGGGTCAGCATAAAGGTCAGCCCTAATCACACCAAAACTAAGTCATACGAAATCAAATCATTGTCATGACTTGAAACCCGAGGACAATCACATGTTTAGCATTATTTGTTTTCATCTCATCACATGAAAGCCTTTTAATCACAGGGCCTCTGACGGCATGTTACCAAATTACATCTGCATTTTCCCCTGTAGTCGGCTTTATTGATCTTATTGGTTTGCGTTAAGAAGGATTTTATTGTGCTTCTCAGTTTTCACTGGATTTCCCCAGTGATACGTTAAGGTCAAATCCTTAATCGTCAAAGCTCCCCTCAACCCCATGTTTTGCAACAGTAAATATTTCAGTAGTGGTAACACATGAAGCAATAAGAGATAGAAACTGAGCAATGATTTTAATATCAAATAACCTTGGGCACAAAGTTAAGAGGAATCGTGGCAACCAGTGAGCATGAATCTGTATAAAAAAGGCACATATTCCTTTGGTTAGAGTTTAATAAAATAAAGGAACCTATCAAAGGGTTGCCAACTCTCAGACATCTGGTGACACTCATGCTCTCAGACTCACTCACGCAAGAACTCTTACTGCAAATCTATTTTATTTCATTATAAAATGCGTCTGGGTTCTGCCCCGTAAGTCAATGTTGACTTACCTTGATTATTATGGGGAAGGCCAAAGACACTGTAGAAGTGTGTGATATTGTATCTTACATTAATTAACCCTATTTAGAGGCAACACAATCGGTTTGTTCTGGTTCTGCCCCCCGCATGCTGCACACATGGTAAAATATGTCCGCTAACGTCCACTACACCTGCTTCGGACACCTCAATAAATTTTAGTAAGCTTCTTGTGGGACATAAAGTTTGGGCGGAACTGTGTAAATACAGTCATCCATTGACTTGCATCCTCTTTTTCCAGGGTGAACACAGGGCCGTGCTCTATAGATGAAGAGGACCGCTTTCAGTTCTTCAGGGGTCCGCTTCCTCCTTCCGCTGTTTAAAAAGAGAAACCTCTATTATGTCATTATGTCTGAGAGACCCCCGAGGTCATTAGGTCATCTTGATTAATAAGACAAACTCCAGTCATTATGTCATTACTTCAAGGCATTCAGGTTCCCTTGGGAGGTTTTGACCTCTCGTCTGTAAAAGGCCCCACTGTGTCTCCTGCTTCAGTCTCAGTTTCTCAACTGCATCCATGCTTTCTGGGAGAGGGCCCCCCCCCAGGGTCCCCAGTGCCTGGGCTGGCTCCCCGAGCAAAGAGGCAGCTGTAGCCCTGATGGTCTCCTCCTCAGCCCCCTGCTGAATAAAAACGGCATCACTCAACAACCTCCCCACGGTAACTGAGCTGGAGAACATACTTCCTCCACCATCGTAGACTCCCCCGCACCTGCATGAGGACCAGCATTTGTCCTTCGGCAAGTCCCTGCAGCAGACTGGTCAGATGAGTCCAGGCTGCCACCCCCATTTCGCTGCCTTTGCCCATGGCCACTAGTATCAGACCAGGGTCATACCCATAAGCCAGAGGTAGCAGGAGGGTCAGCACTGCATGGAGAAACCCTGGAACGTCACCAAAGCCCTGCAGAAAGACACAGGAACTTCCTGTGAGAATCTGCTCACCTGCTCGCATCTGTTTCCAACAGCCTATATCCTGACTGGCCTACCTTCATCATCACAGGAATATGATGTTTGGACTTGGGCTCATCGGGCTCTGTACTGCAGAACTGTACCAGCATGAGTTTACTGGGGTGTAAAGAGGAAAACACTTCATGAAAATCAGTCTGCTTACTTCCACCATCATTAAAAACATGCATCATTCATTCATGATACCGGAAAAACTAATTGAGTGTGTGTTGGCCGCTCACTGCCGAAGGATGAGAGCCACAAACTGGAGCTAAGTGGAGGAGTGTATCCAGCCATTGAACCAGACGCATGTAAGCATACAGGGCAGCCTCACCCATCCACCCGGACCTCCACTGGTGCCTCGTTCCCCAGGAAAACCAACAGCACTCTGCAGCAGCAACAACAAGAGGGTACCCTGTGACTTGTGTGCCATCTCAGGTCAACAGAATCTAAAGCATTCCTACAATCTCCCATTATCTTATCCACTACAAAAGGCCCTTTGCCTTTTCACAGTCATGAAGAGCGCTGCTGCTTTTTTCCCCCAGTAAACTACAGCAAAACCCTGCAGCCTTGAAGTTCCTTTCGAAGCGGCATCACTTTTCTGGTCGAATCCCGTACATCTTGAAAGCCGCGGCTGCTTCGAGTACCTGTCCGTGAGCGAGATTAGGGCATGCTGGACTGCAAAGGCCAGGGTCAGGCGAAGGTCTGGCACCAAAAGCAGGCCATTACGCACCTGCGAGCATGTGGAAAAGCCAGCCAATTATACAGGTTAGACAGGCACACAACAAGAAGTCTGTTACTGGTCAAGACATTAGCCAGACACAGCAGGACAACCGAGACTGGAATAGCACATTATCATGTAAGACCAGAGATAAAATGCTGTGTCAAATCTTCTACAACTATTCACGCACACATACACTGGCCAAAAGAATGTGGACACCAAAGTCACGCCCATCGCTGGGTACGATTACGAAGTCATGCCATCTCCTGCCTAGATGTTGGCATCACAAACGGGTGGTGAAAATGTGCTATACCAATAAAACTGAATTGAATTAATACCCTTGATTTCAGAATGGAATGGTGGACAAGCTGGTGTCCACATACTTTTGGCCATATACTGTACGTACTATCATATTTACAGTCTTGCTTCACCTGTTTTTTCTCAATTTTATCCACAAGAGACTGCACATTTCCCAGAGACTGTAGAAGATTCTCGTTCTTCAGCTCTTGGATGTTCGAATTCCTAGTGAGAAAGGGAAGTTCAAGGTGGCTGCCCTGGTATATACTGAGTGCTGAGTGACTTATCATGGGAAATTAATGTGCTGAGAGAGAGAGAGAGAGAGAGAGAGAGGAATTCCTGTAGATAAATCAGACCCGAGTTTTTCTGCAGCCTCTTCAGGTGTCAGCAGGGTCTCAGTCAGACGCATGCAGCTCTCAGGAACATAGTCCTCCAGGCCAGCAGGTAGCGCAACTGCAGTCCGAGTTGGGGGGGAAAGCCGGAGCAGAGGCTCTGGCCATGAAATCTCCTTGGTCTCCTCCCCTGGCTGCAGGCCATCCTGTCCAGCTTCTAGCTTAGAGTGCTTGGTGCTAGGCTCATAACCTGGCTCAGCAGCTATGGAGAACAACACTGATAAGCAGAAGAACGTGGAAGCTTGGACGCAGAGTTAGGTAATTCAGGTCCAGAGAGTACAAATCCAGACCAAGATTTTGTTTCAACCAACCAGCTGAGCATAAAGAGCCACAGTCACAGAGTACGCAGCTGGTTGGTTGAAAGAAAATCCCGGTCTGGGCTTTTATTCACTGGAGCTGAATTACCCAACTCTGCTTGGAGGTATGGATTCAGTTATCTGCTGGTATACAGATGTCACACAGATTATAAAGAAAAATTTGATAAACAGAAAATTGTGAATTAAGCAGAGTCAAAAGGACCAAAAGCCAAGAAATAAAACTGTGTTTTGAAATGAGACTTAAAGTATCATAATTATGGGGGCTGGGGGGGAGATAACCTAACATAAGCAGGCAGGTTATTCCACAGTCTAGGAGAAGCAACAGCAAAAGTCAGCAGATTAAGCTGGTTACTTGAGCTAAGAAGGCAGGCACTAGAATTGATGTTGGGCATATCAACAACATATGAAGATGTGCACCTTTCCAGACAGCCCAAGTCAATAATTAATGCAAGAAGCTTCAAGAAACAATGAAGATATTACCGTGCTGTTCCGGAAGGACTTACCCACATGTCTGAAACAGGCCCAGTACTGCTGATGTACACTTCGGACAGACTGAATAGATTCCAGAGCACTGTGGGAGTAGGTTTTAAGTGTTATTTTAGCAGAGTAATGCATTCTTGAATAATTAATTGCCATAGCTGGATTTCACCTATAATTATGAATAACATAGCTTCGTTTTTCAGCCTTTCTGATTTCCAGCATTTGATTGGATGTTTAAAAACTTTCCTCGGTGAGAAAATGCGCCCAGAAAGTAGTGCCTCAAGCGAGTGAGATGCCCCAGTGCTAGAAAGGTCAACAAACCTCTTACAGGGGCTGCTCAGCCCCGAAATGCGAGAGACGGGGTCTCCCAGTAGAGTTTGTACAGTCTGACACACTGACTGGGGAAGAGACGTCAGGTTGTAGCCACCCTAAGACAATAGTCAAAACCATAAGTAGGGTTAAGAATACATGGGGTGTGTTATTGCTAGAATGGGGAGGGAATTACCTCCAAGACGGCACAGAGCTTTCCCCCAGCCAGAGACATCAGCAGGTGAGTCAGGTGGCCAAAGATCTCAGGCGTGGCGCACATTTCACCCTTAAGAGGACACACATTAGGAAGGGTTTAATATCACTGGACTTGACTGGTACATATCCTCTTATTTGTGACTTATTCACTATGTTCCTTATGACGGCGTTTCCCAACCCGGTCCTCGGGGACTCACAGATGGTCCAGGTTTTCCCTCCCGCCCAACTCTCTGCCAGACGTTATTACATATACAGCACTGAGGCAACACTGACAGTCAGTACCAGGAGCTTGGAGGGAGCAAACCCTGGACTATGTGCAGGACCCGAGGACCGGATTGAGAAACACTGCCTTACACCCATCCAGAATTACCTCTGGGTCCCCAATGGCAGAATCAAACCCCGCAGACAGCATGACCAATTCTGGGTTAAACTGAAAAAGAAGAGAATATCTGCACCATATTATATATAAAAATGCCGTCATTTGTCACGGCTTCATGTACGATCCCACCAACCCACCCCCACAACTACCTTTTCACCAGACTGTAGTCTGGAAAGCATGTCTGAGCTGAGAGATTCAGACGGAACTTCAACCTTTAAGCCATCAGATTAATAAATACCCCTACCACAGTCATAATATTATACTTGATCCTTACTTATACACTACGTTATTTGAGCCATGTTACACATGTCTTATATTGGTATTTTATTCGTTTTGTCCTTTATTGATTTTATCGTTTTTTTATTATGGTGTAATTTATCACTTTTAATTGCACTGGCTATAGTCTGACTGTATATCCTTATCCTGCTAGTACTGACTTGTCTCAGTTGTTATTTAATTGGTTAGTTGGTATAGTGCTGGAAAGATAGTAGTAAGTAACGGAGAACCAAAAATATGGCAATACCTTGGTGCAGGAGAAGCAGACTGATCAGTCTTACCCACCTCATAGGCCACAGGGAGAAGAACGTGAAAGAACACAGAGAGGTAATCATTGCTGTCCATTCCAACCTGGGACGAGGGAGGGCAGCAGGTGGTCAGCAGGTGGTCATGTGACCAGCAGACAGTGACATCTATTAACTTCCGTTGGCCAGACCTTATTCCACGGCAGGTTAATGTTGAAGCCGGCTCCTCTGCCCTTGCCCACACTGTCATAGTCAGACTCTCGCAAGTTCGGCCAGAACTTCTGATGCTCGTAGCGGTGCCAGGAGAAGTAGAGCACACTGCCAAGTGACGAGAGATCACCAAAGGGACGTGTAGGTCACAGGCAGTACTAGGACCCATTACAAGGGGGAAAAACAAAGACTCACTCCGGGTCTTCCTCAAAGCAGTACTGTAGACCTTGTCCATGATGTATATCCCAGTCCACTATGAGCACCCTGGGGGAGACACAGATACTGATTTTCATATTAGATTCAACCAAACATGAAACGAATACCGTTGCCACACCGATTTACACCAGGGGAGGTGAACCTCGTCCATGAAGAACCCATGTGGGTGTAGGTTTTTGGGTTGGTCTCTCAATAAGGCAGTGGTTCGCAACTCCAGTTATTGGCTGACTGAGAGGTCATCCCAAAAACCCCACACCAGGGGCCTGTACTACGAAGCGGGTTTACTAGCTTATCGGGGTAACTTGTCCGATTTAAGGTAGTCTGGGCAAAATGTATGTGAACGAATATGAAGTACATTTAAACTGTGGCACCTTAAATCCGACAAGTTACCCCGATAAGCCCAGTAACCCCGCTTTGTAGTACAGGCCCCTGGTCTCCATGGATCAGGTTCACCACCCCTGATTTACACCTTAACTCGGTCGTTAGTGGCCACAACCTGCGGACATTGTATTTCTTCTTGGCATAGAGGGTGCCGATGGCCACGTTGTTGAATACGCAGAAGCCATTTGCAGCACTGCGCTGACTGTGATGCCCTGGAGGTCTTTGGGGGAATGGAGAAAGGAAAAAGGGATAGCTCATTAATACAATATCACGTGGCAGTTTTACTGAAGCTTCTCATATGAAGAAAAGAAAAACAGACTCACCTGACTAAAGCTATGCCATTCCTCACCTTCCCGGTCATTACGGCATCCACCAGATTTAGGGTGGCACCAATAGCCAGCTTAGCACAGTGGTAGATGTTCTGTAATCAAACAGCACTAGTGAGAGATCCAAAGCCATAGCCATGGAGTTAACATCTGAATATTGGAGGGCACGTCCAATAAAATATAAAATACGGCCTTGCAAAGATCACACACTCCTCCTCAGAATCAAGTTAGAACTTGTCTTCCACAGTACTTACTGGATGGAAGTAAACATCTCCATACTGCATGGTGAAAGTCATCAGGTCCTCCAAGGTCATGTTAGGGGTCTTCTTCACAGCCTCCAGGTATTCAGTGCTGTGAGGTAAACGGTAAGTCTTAAGCAGCACAGCATGCACGCAGGTTTGCGATCGTGCAGGCATCGGTAGATGCTTTACCTGTGTGCCAGAAGAATATCTTCATCCGTGGCTTCGCGGACGGGCAGCGGGACGCAGCGCTGAGTTAAACCCGCTTTCTGCAACGCTGCATAGCTCACCACCAGTCGCTCCGGAACCTCAATCTTACACATCGGACTGAGGAATACACAGCATATTGGGGGAAGACCGGTTAGACGTGATAAAGACCTCCATCAAAATTTCACTCACAGCGCAAAACGTAATAAACACTGACTCACTCCACCCAGAGAAGTTTGTAGCGAGTCATTTCTTCATCATAAATAAGTGCAGTTCCAGAAGCCATCTCCTACAATTTCAGCAACCTGGCTAATAAAAAAGCACGAACCAGTTGGGATAAAATAATTCCAGAACTGTTATTCACTTCATTTGTTTCTTTACTGCATAATATAAAAGTTACTTACTTTCTATAAAGTTTTATTCGGTTAGAAATTATACAATTGCAGTCCCACGTCACTAAAGCTCATCAGACAATGATTAGACGTTTAATCAGAATTATCCACAAAATACTCGTACTTCGCGTCTCACGCGATTTGTATCACTCACGTATCAACAAACGAGGAAATAGTAAATTCTTCCATTCGGCGCGGACATTTTGGTTGGTCATGTGATATGACTTCTGCATCTCATTGGCTAAAGGTTACTTCCGGATCTCTTCAAACAAATAAGCTGCGATTTTCACTACCCTTCAAACACCATTGCGCAATACCGTTAGTTTGTTTGGCTGGGGGGGGTGTTGGCTTTAGTGTTGCCGTGACAACCACCCCGCTTTGCTTTCGGCGAGGGTGATGGTTGTGTATTTGTATACTGACTTTGTCGGTTGAGAAAGGAACTAATTTATAAACCGTAATCGTTTAATTGGGCGGGGAAATGGATCCCTTGCCTGCAACATTTTTTGGCAAACTTGACAAAAATAACCCTGTCATTTCGTCCTTTAACGTCGAGATAAAGGAGTTTATGTTGTACATGAGGCGGATCACTAATTCACCAAGAGTCGACTACCGCTTTTATGCAAAAGGGTAGGTAAACATCAGCGACCACCACATATGCCCATTTATAAGGAAGTAGATTAACGTAAATTAATGGTCGTGTTCATTTTGACCTTTTATGCGTTTGTAGGTCAAAAAAGCTTTTTGAAATATGGAACAAGTATAAAGTCCGACTGCCTGCGTATTACTACGAAAAGCAGTTACTGCAAATTGCTGATTTTCTCTCTGAAATTAAGGTGGGTATTAACTGTTAGTTCATTTTGTTAATAAATAAAATCCAGAGGGTTTCTCTTCTGTTCCACACGATCCCGGCCCATCAGTCACCCACAGTTCCCCCTTTGCAGCTGCACCTTCTAGCACAGGGGTGTCAAACTGCAGTCCTGGAGAACCACAGCACTGTGTAGCTTAGTTCTTTCCCTGTTCCACCACAAATGATTCAGCTCAACAGCTATGTGGTAATCAGCACAAGAAGTTGAATCAGGTGTGTTAAACGAGAGGAAAACCAAAAATTTGCAGGGCTCCGGCCCTCCAGGACTGGAGTCTGACACCTGTGTTCTAGCAGGTGTCCATGTAACCCTTTTCCTCAGCTGTACAGACTGGCGCTTTGGCAGGGCTACGGCCGTTTCCTACACGAATGCTGTGCTTTAAGCATGGAGGACACCAGAGATGTGGACCAGTTCGTGAGCACTTTCTTCCCAGAAGGCTTTGAGACCGAGAAGGCAGGGCTCATGGTAAAGAACAGCAGCTTTCTGTACACTGATACCTAGGTCATACTTGTCTAATGCATTCAACCCTCTATCGCAGCCACTTGCTCTAATGTTGGTAGTTTCCTATTAGTGTGTGTGTATGTTTGTCAGTTCTATGGATTTTGAGGTGTGTCTGAAGGCATATGTGTCAGGTTTTTTCAGTTGTTTCTGCCTTTTCTTGCCTGTGTGGCAATAAAAATAATTACATAATAATAATTGCATAACTAAGTCCAACCAAAGATAGAAAAAATATCAATATTATGCCTGCATGTGCCTTACTGCTGTGCAAGTCGGGTGATTCTCTGATTTCTTTTAAGGTGGAAGGCATAATTAATATGGGGGGGCACTTTTATCATTAGCCAATGTTATGTTTTGAATCGGTGACTGACAGAGGGTGGGGGCTCTCTGGAGAATCCATCAGTTTTCAGCTGGGGCTGGCTTGTCCATCAGTCATATTTGCATGTGTCTGCTTGGCGCTGCCAGTTCCGTGCCCTGCAGGGTCATTGCTTGTGTGCCTTCCAACTGGAGAGGGAGCAGGAGGGGTGGTGTGGCCCAGGCGGGCTTCTGAAGCTGCGGCACATCCTGGCTTTCCTGCAGACATTCATGGAGGCTGTGCTGCCCTATGACAGCCTTTGCTGGCTGCTCTACAACGGTACACCCACACACCGAGACCTCTTACAGCACAGCTTGTAAAGCCGAGAGCATAATGACACAAGAAGGTGTGTTGAGTCCCTGACGCAGTAATTTGAGTATTTGGGAGCAGCACACGGATCATTTGTAAATATAGCAGAGAATCTGAGAAGAATAGATCTCCAAATACTTCTTATTATTTTCAAATTTAATTTGCGGCGCCAGCACTAAGCAGTGAGAAGACGTTACGTCATTTTTGTTTTCTGTGGAAAACGATTAATCCGCGGATCACACTGAACAATGAATTAAAAACGTGTCGCAGGCCGTATATATTTGTCTTACAGGCAGGTACTTTGAGACCTCTGGACTGTGTTATGTTTGTGTGTTATGTTTGCGTATTCTCTGTTTGTAGGATCATTGCATATTTACAACATCTGCAGGAACCTGATGTCCATGAGTCACACAGAACAGGTAAAAACCCTGTCACTAAAATAATAAGGGAAAAAGGCGGACTAACACTGCACACGGAAGAAGGGAAATAGGCGGACTAACACTGCACATGGAAAAAGGGAAAAAGGCAGAGTAACACTGCACACGGAAGAAGGGAAATAGGCAGACTAACACTGCACACGGAAGAAGGAAAATAGGCGGACTAACACTGCACATGGAAGAAGGGAAAAAGGCAGACTAACACTGCACACGGAAGAAGGGAAAAAGGCAGACTAACACTGCACATGGAAGAAGGGAAAAAGGCAGAGTAACACTGCACACGGAAGAAGGGAAAAAGGCGGACTAACACTGCACATGGAAGAAGGGAAAAAGGCAGACTAACACTGCACACGGACACCTTGCCTTGGAGTTGCTTTAGCATGAAAGGGGCCTCTGATCCGCAGTTACTGTCATAACAGCAGCATCCACAAACTGCGATATATAGGGACCCCAGGCATGAGGAACAGGTGCAAAAAAATAATAGAAACAATGACAGGTACCTGGCTTCCCTTCCTGAGATAGATGCCCCCAGCTGTCACAGAGAGGGCACATAGTTCTCACCTAAATTTAGAGACTTTGTTTTGTTGCATGAGGCTATAGCTTGGTGCAGTGGCCCACCGTGGGACTCCTATATGGCTGACATGCCCTCTGCTCCCCCTCCAGGCTCTGGAGTTCCTTCTCTGGGCCTGCATCTGCCTAGAGAACTCCATTCCCCTCTTGAAAGCCCGCTTCCTGCCTTGGAGGGCAACACTGTACTGTGCAGTGTGCCAGTGCTACTGTGACCTCCAGGCCGGCTCACTGGCAGAGGTCAGGCTGAGGGTGGGGCACTGGGGGCTGCCTGCAGGCACAGGTCTGCAGGTCGCATGTGGACGGTATGTGGCTTGGTGGATTAGGATCCTGTTCTAGTAATCAGATGGATGCTGATTCAAGTCCCGTTTTCCCCAATATGTTGTCAGTCATATGTTGCTTTGTATAAAATCATTTGATAAATAAATAAATAAATTGTAAATGTTGTGGGGAAGACCATGGACACCAAAATATGAAGGTCGCTAGCTCAAGTCTCGGGGGGTGCTGTGATATCATAGCACTTGGATCAGGTTTTATACTTTAATTTCTCCCGGAAAGTATCCATGAAAGTCTTTGGCTTTGGATAAAAGTATCACTATAGCAACTGTTAATTGAAAAAAATTGCAGATGTTCCTCGACTTACAATGGAATTACAATAGATTCACTGTAACGTAAGTTGAAAATATTGTCGAATATGAATATGATATGATAAATTAAGGAAATAACTACTGTCACTGAATACATAAATATTTGGCTAAACAGAAAAAAACGCAGTACGATATATTGATAAACACTATATGAGAAGTTATCACACTTACAGTTATCATCGTAAAGTCAAAATATCTCAAGTTGAACCATCACAAAGTGAGGAGCTTTTGTATTGGTTTTGTGAGGTTATTCTTTAATGACACTGAGACCAGTAAGTCCACTCTGCTCCTCGGTGCCGCTTTGCTTGGCAGGACTTTGCACGCCGAGCTCTGGACAAGGTCAGTGAAGTGGGTAAGATGGAGGAGATGCTTCCTTCATCAGCATCTGGCGAAAGCTGTCATGTCATCCAAGAAGCGACGATCAAGGTGGGAACGGGGTTTATGGAGAGGAGGGAAATGAAACGCTGAAGCCCTCCTCTTACTAACGGTCGCGGATGCTTGTTCCTGTGCTTGGTGTGTAGCTGGCAGTCATGCTGTTTAAAAGGATGGTGTTCAAGCCCCAGAATAACCCTAAGGGCGTCTTCAGGCCCAAGCAGGGGAACGTGCTGAAGGACATCCAGAATGTAAGCATCAGTCAGCCACGTCGTAAAGCCGTGTTTCCTAAAGTGGGGATCCACAGGGAGATTGGCAGGGAGCTGGGAGGGAGCAAAAATGTGAACTGTCTGGCAGGGAGCTGGGAGGGAGCAAAAATGTGAACTGTCT
>JAODJW010000001.1:4475033-4485817 GCA_026777045.1 Hyperopisus bebe | reverse complement strand
ATGACTCATAAACATGTTTGTGAGAAATACATTTTTTAAAACTTTTTAACCACTATGGTTTTCTTGCATTGGCCCCAGGTGGACAGTTTTTAATCCCCCAGATTGACATAATCTACACAAGCATGTATGAGCACCAGCACCACTTATGCAGTGACAACATACGTAAATGCTTGCATGCACAAGGTATGCGGCAGCCCTGTAGGGGAGGTCCATCTAGCAAGGCAGGCAGGAGGCCAGGAGTAAGCTCTATAAGGAGGTGGAGTCGCCACCTGAAGTTCATCAGGAGGACAGTGCTGCAGTTAGATGCTTACTGCCTTGGTGAAAGTCACTCAGTCCACAGGATACCTTTTCACGAACATCTCTGTGGACTTTGATGCAGATATTTAATGAAAGTTCTTTATTGGAGTACATGAGGACTGAGTGATTATTAGCTCCCAGTGCCATAACATATGATGAGGAGGCCTGACTTTAGGTCATTGGCGGCCTCATCTCTAATACAACAAAAATATTCTGAGTTTTGGAAATTTGCTCTTCAAATGTGAGTTGATCATTCATCCCCTGATGATGTCATGAGTTTACAAGTTGAAGCCTGCCCGTGTTTTTCCTGACAGGCTTCCTGTTTAGTTGGCGAGTGTTGACACCCACCGTGTGTATGTGTGAAATGTGCATGTGTGTGTGTCTCTGTCTGTCTGTGTGCCCCGTGTGTGTCTGTCTTTTCCTCTCCTCCCAGGCTCCCCAGAGCACTGGTCCGCCTCCCCTGCCCACAGCCCTGACACCAGAGGATCTCCAGGGCCTTTGCTGCTGGACCTGCATAAGAGCAGCCTGCCAGGTCAGCCGGCATGCATGTCAAAGACCACGGCCTAAATCCCGCCGCCATGTCGCCTCACAGGCTTCTCACTGTCTCTCCCAGGTGAGCAAATCCCTCTCCAGCCCAGTCCAGCTCCATGGGGTCACCAGTGGCCACCTGCAGGCCACCGCACTGAAGCTGCTACCCGCCTTTGTGTCTGACGACCTGCTCTGCCCCTGTGGTAACCTCTCATGCCCCCTTGTGGCGAGGCTGTGTGTGCCACCTTTTTTTTTTTCTGGAACCAGACGTAGATGTGGTGTTTTGTGTTTAAATGTTAAGGGGGGTTTGGTGAACCAGCTGGAACCAGTCCTGGCCCCTTGCTGCTGACCTGGGTACACTTGGCTCACTACCACGCCCGCCTCGCCAACCTGCACCACACCGCTGCCCACCCAGGTACAGATGTGCGCTCACACATTGGCCTGTTCCTCGGGAGCTGCGCATAGTGAATTTGAGGGAGTATCTGTTACAGATAGTGCATAATTGTGTGTTACAGTGACATCGGAGTATTTGGAGGACCTGTGTTCAATAGCCATGGACACCAGTCTGGCCCTGAAACTGGCCCAGCTGCACAGTTTCTTAAGTATATTCTTACTGTCCTACAGGGGGCAGTGTTGTGCCCCCGAAGCCCCCACAACCCTTCTAATGTCCAGTGCTGCCCATGTGAGTATGTTCTCCCAGGGGCCCCCAGAAGGATCTCTGTGTCGTGTCCTTTGACTGCTGAGTAACTTAATCCAGCACTTCTGAACCCCGTCGACCTCACCTTCCTGTCCCTGTCCTCCCTGTCCCTATCTTCGACCCTGGCCCTGTTCCCGTCCCTGTCCCTATGCTTATATTTGGTCATGGCCTTGGCCCTCTCCCTATCCCCACCCCCCGTCCCTCTCTGTTTCCTGTTTCCGTCCCTGGTCCTATCCCTGTCCCTGTCTGTTTCCTCTTCCCGGCCCTGGTCCTGTTCCCATCCCTGTCCCTATTCCCGGCCCTGGTCCTATCTCCGTCCCTGGTCCTATCCCTGTCCCTGTCTGTTTCCTGTTCCCGGCCCTGGTCCTGTCCACGTCTCAGGCTAAGCCACAGTTGGCTCCCCTAGAAGATGTTGTCCTGGGGCCCATGCAGCTCCCCTGCTGGGCTGGTGCTGAGGACAAGCAGCTTTGTATGCAGTGGTTCCAACCAGCACTAGATCGGTCTCTGCAGAACCAGAACTTGGTAATTTCCATGCAGGGAATGAGGAAACCCTGTTCTTTTTGTGTAAACATTGTACTGGGCTCTCACAGACATTCGTATCCCTGAGTCCTGCGCTCTTTCTCCAGACTCTGCTCATCTTTGCCTTCAGCATGGCTCCACTCTCTGCCCCGGCTCCTGCAGCCAGCGTTGTGTCAGGGCTGCGATGTGGCCAGTTACGCGTTTGCCACGATCGGTGAGGGCCACAAGTCACCCAGAATGCCGTGCCTCTCCATCTGTGTCTCTTCGTCTGTTTCTCTCTCCCTCCTTCCGTGCCTCTCCGTCCATGCCTCTCTCTCCTTCCGTGCCTCTCCATCTGTCTCTGTCTCTTTATTTGTCTTTTCATCCGTGCCTCTCCCTCCACCTGTGTTTGTCTCGCTGTCCATGCCTCGCTGTCCATGCCCGCCACTTGTGTCACAGTGTGCCTGCCAGCTGTTGTGTGCTCTCTCCTGCACTCTCGAGGCTAACCCTGCGCTGCTTACACCACTTCACTTGTTTTGCACGTGTCCCTCGTGTCCTTCTGACTGTCCCCTGCCTCACACCCTAAAGCCCTCCCCACCGCTTCCCCTGTACCAGGCTGGAGGCCGTACACACCCGGCTTCGCTCCCTCTGTGCCACGGTGCGCATGTCCCCCTCCGCCCCCCCCAGCAGCCTGGTAACCCCTACCCCAAAGCTAGAGAGGGAGCATAAGGCCAGGACCCAGGACAAGGGGGCAGCCCCGGATTCCCACATGTTGGTAAGCAGTCATAATATAGGATTCCCTGCTGCCGCCACTGCATAAAATATAGGTATAACTCATGAGAGCACCAGAACAACTTTCTAAGTCATATTAATAAGAGCTGCAGTGAGGATCCAATACCACGGCTTTATAATGTCAGTAACGGTGCATCTGAGTTATGAAGTGCAGGATGTCAGGCAGGGTGTGATCTCTGTGGTTAGGAGCTGCAAGAGGAGATCACAGGCTGCCTTCTTCAGATCCAATCCCTGCTGAAGCCCAGCTCAGACCCGGCTGTCATCACAGTGGTGGGTGCCACGCGTTTCCCATAATGCACTGCTCATCTCGAAGAAGCAAATGCACTGGGAAAAGCACATTGATATGCTCATTTTAAAATAATATGCATATATTTAAAAACACTCCGAGCCTGTGACTGGTTTGACAGGCATTAGTACACAAAGCATAAATTTAAATGTTTTAAATGAATGTTCCCTCATGTATATCAAAACCAGGGGAAGGAAAGCTGGGTGCACATCTGCTTGAACATTGCAGACTGTTTCTATTCCCCGGATTTATCCCTGATCATCCTACCGCCTTGTCCTAGGTACCATTCCAGCCCAGTCGGCAGAGCCTTGGAGACCTGGAACGCTGCTTCAACCCCAGAGGGGGTGCTGTGGTGTCATCAGAGGTAGCATCATGGCTGGCCTCCCTTCTGCTCTGAGCTGTGTCACCCAGTTCCTTTGATGAGAGTTGCACCTTGGTCAAAATCGAGGGCCCAGAGGTTGACATCCATGCATCGGAAGTAACAGCCTGGTCCCTGACCCAGACATCAGTGCAGCACCTTCACAAACCTTTTTAAGAACATAAGAAATTTACAAACAAGAGGAGGCAATTCGGCCCATCAAGCTCGTTTGGGGAGAACTTAACCAATAGTTCCTGTTTGTGGTTCTGTTCACACTATGATTGCATTGATTTTGCCGGGGGCAAAATCTTAATAGTTAAATGTAAAGTCTTGTTTAGTACTGTAGGGATGCGAGTGAGAGCTGTAGTCCATTGCCTGAATTATTAGTGCTGACATGACAGTAAGGGCAGAGGTGGAAATTTCAGGTAAAGAAAATACAAAACCAGCCAGTTGATTATAAAGAGTCACAGCCACAGAGTACACAACTGAATGGTTAAAACAAAATGTTGGCCTAGATTTTTACTTTCTGGACCTGAAATTTCCACCTCTGAGTAAGAGGCAGGTTATTGGTTAGTGATAATCCCGTAAGTGGCCAGAAAAATGCCGAGTGACGAGCAGAATAAGCCCCCCGCTGTGTCAGACTGTAGGCATAACGCCACATCCCAGCTTGTGCTTCCTGGGAATTCCCTAGCAAGCTGGCTCCAGCAGCTGCCCCCCCCCGATCTGTTACTTAGACAAAACTGAACCACAGATGGTGTGTCTGGGGGGGGATGCTGAAATTCCATCTCTAATAAAACCAGTTTGATTTGCATCTGATGAAGCATTGTGATTAGCAAAGCCATTGATGAGGGTTCTGTCTTTCCTACCTTTCCTTTCAGGCTTGCTTTGGCTATATAAGCACATAACCATAAACTGATGTGATCCCATAGTCAATGATAATAATCTCACACATTGCTGCTAGGCATCGATCAGAACATTGGAACCGGTGCATCTGATCAAAGCACTGAACACTGTCCACCAATCCCCATTGTCTTAAAAGAGTTAGAAAGTTTGCCTATATTCACAAATATACTGCTTATCAAGAACATTGTCTGGGCACCAGGATTACATTACAAACATTACACAGAAGTGCATTTTTGTAATTTAGATCTGTACTGACAACACTATGTATTGGATTTCTGCCAATAAAAGATCAATTTTTGCTCACATTAAGATAGCTAGGATTGCATTTATAAATGAGTCAGATGAATTATTGATTTTGAACAAAAACAACTTGACTTGAATATCTAAGGTGTTCTGCATCCGTGCTTGAAAAACCACAGATATTTGGATCAGTGGTAGATAAGAAAATATCCCAGTGATCTTTATCTGTCTCCATTATTCTGTTCACATATATTTCACACTGGACATATTCCAAGTTTTATCACAGGTTTTGCTACTGAAATACAGGAAGTTCATCGCCAAACTTTATAAGCTTGGTCGTCTTTTCACGTGAATCTCGTGCTTTATGTAAGCCATCTGATTATTGTGATTCATAGTATTTCCATCATGAAAAAGGAATATTGTCGTAACGGATTTGATCATTATCAATCAGAGCGTGAATAAACAACAAAGAAATGGCGCCACCAAGTGGTGACTTCAGTGAACAAACTGCAGATGGTGCAAACAAACGACTTCAATAAGCACCAAAATGGCACATTAAAAACGTATCAAGGAGTTGTGTGCTTTGGTGAAGAGCACAAGATTACTAACATAGCAGTCATTCTCAAAAGAACCTACGTCATAATAGTATAGACATTGACGGAGGAACCAGTGGTTAAATTTATTGTTTAATAGATTTACTACTTACATTGTGACCGTCTTGTTTAAGAGATCCTTATGCATAGTGGTTTAAGTGACCTGGAGGTTACAGGATTTGGCTGTAGGAGAGTCTGTGCTGCAAAAATCCTGCTTTACAATCGAATGAACCTGTGAATTGCTCTGGAGAAATAAGTATGATTACAGTTTAATGCAAATAATTTTCTTATGTGTCTGTTTTATTTTTACACTCCACCAAACTACTGCTTACAGTTAGAAAATGTTGTGTCTGTTTATCTATTTAAGTAGATACAGGGCTGCCAACTCACGCTTTCTGACTCTCACGCACTAAATCTAAAAAATTAGCTACATCTAAAGCTTTGGGGTAATTAACAAGGTAATAAAATGTAAATGCGCGTGCATGTGTGCAGACTTGTCTCGAACTGAAAATCTCGCGCCAGCCAGCTGACCGAAGTTGACAAACCTGCAGATAGTGCAACATAGTGTCGTTTTTTCAATTCATGTTACATGGTTCAGTCATCATTTGACATTTGCTGGTTATATCCAATTCTTCGCTCAACTTAGCTAAAACTAGTAATATTCCAAATTATTCGTTATTAAAAGGTAGCCAGCGATGTAGTGAACGTAACTTCGTAAGCATTGTTTCTGTGGCACTAAAATGAAATGACGTGCCGTTGCTTTCAGTGCGCGCGGGTCCGAGCCGGATATTCCCGCCAATTAACGAGAGCTGAAGGCTCGCGCTCCGCGCCTCACTGACAGCTGCGCGTGCCCAGGAGTCCATGCAAGTGTGCGGCTGCTCGCGCACGCACGCGCTCCCGAGTGAGGCTGGAGAGAGAAGACCGGGCGCCGCTTGGGGAAGGAGGACGACGATATGAGCTCCCGCAAAGGTAACAAACTCCTATTGTCACGCGTGTTGCTGCCTGCCCAGAAACTCTTTACTTTAGGGGCCTGCCATGGGCATGTGAAGCTCGTGTTGTTGTATTTTATCTTCGGGAAAGCAGTGCTCCGATCGGAGGCTAACAGGCTAACTGATGCATTCTCTCTCTATCTGGCCCACGTTCTGCTGTCGGACTTGCTCCGTGTGTCATAATCTTATCAGTGATGGCCATTCAGGCACGAAAGAGGAGGCCGAAGGGGAAAAAAGACAAGGCAGCCCAACAGCGAAGGTAAGCGGGGCGGGGGTCCGGACGGACTGCGGCTGTCACGGTGTTTTGTTTCCGTGCTTATTCCTGAAAAAATGATTTCGCTGAGGACATGGTCACTGTCCTGTCAGCCGCTCTGGAGATAAATGTAAATTTAAGTGGATATGTATGAATAAAAGTGAGCTCTGGTTTGCTGTTCTAAGATTCTGTTTGACCATCACACCCTGGTCTTCAGGATGGCCGAAATGTGCCGAGTTGGAAGTTGCTATTGGCAACGTCCCGCAACCCGGACGTGCTGCCTGTTGTGCTGATGTAACGCGCGTGTGTCTATCTGATTGTGTTTGCATGTGTACATGTGGATTTGGATGTCTCCTTCTCTATGATGTGTTCGTATATTTCTGTATGTATTAATGTTTGTGCCTGTCGGTATTTGTGTGGTTGTACAATACATTGTGAGAACCAAATGTCCCCACAATGTGATAAAAACCTGTCATAACGTTGTGGGGACCACTTTTTTGGCCCCAACAGGGGGAAATTCAATTGATAAAAATCTGTGATTGTAATAAACAACTAAAATGACAAAAGACTAGTATTCAGCTTGGTTACTTATGGTTAAAGTTAGGGCTGGGTAGGGGTTAAGGTTGTCATTGTTGGGATTAGGGTTTTCCCATAGGAATAAATGAATGGGCCTGACAAAGACCTGAATACAAGTATGTGTGTGTGTGGATTATGTTTATATTATATTGTAGGGACCAAATGGCCCCCACGATGTGATAAAAACCTATTATTTTTCAGGTCCCCACAAGGATCTGAGAATTCAGTCAAATAACTAAAAATGCCAAAAGACGTTTTTTGTTTGATTACTTATGGTTAAGGTTAGGGCTGGCTAGGGCTTGGTCATATTGGGATTATAGTTCTTTTTTTTTTTCTTTTAGAGTTTTGTGTGCCAATACAAATTAAGGACTCTCCGATCGTCAGAGGCAGTGTCTCTCTCTCTTAAAGTCTAAAGAAGGGTACTGCTGTCTGGGGCTGGTCCAATACAGTGTCTCTTAGGGGAGGGGTTTTCCCTATCATAGCAGGCTTATGTAACAAGTCTGCTAGCATGATTACTGTATTGCTAGACCAAGAGATGGGTAGGTGGGCTTTGAAAAGTTGCCTGTTCAAACTGAATTGGTGAACTGCAGCAGATGCATGTGTGTTTGGGGCATAAACAGCTCTACCAGGTTGCAGTGCTCAGTATTTCAGTTAAGGGGTGTAACAATTGAATGCTTTGGCTACACGTCACGCCGTCTTCCTGTAGCTGATCTTCACACAATTGATGCTCTGTGGAGAACAGATCGTATTCCATCACAGGATAATTTTGGCCTGATGTCATATAAAAGCCAGTAAGAGTAATTTTAATGACGCAAAGGCACTTCCTTCAGTGAGGCTTATAGTAGAATGTTGGTCATGGAATATAGTGAAATGATCTTTGTTGCCTAAGAATTGGCTGTCATGGTATTCTGTTTAAGCACTTGTACTTCGCTGGAATAAGTGTTGCCCAATGTCAGGTACTGGAAAAAAGAGATGTTCTGGCATATGTCCCAGAAAACAAATTGTTTAGGCAGACATCATTAGTGTGACAATGGAAGTTGATGCTTTACCTATCACTCATCAATAACTCATGGTTATTTTTTCAGCAGAAAACAACTTGTCTTAACCAAGGTACATTCATAGGTCTGACTTTTTTTTGTGCACATATATGCAATAGAAAGGTGCTGTTGGTGCCCTAATTAAATTGCATAAACCTGTTGGCTTCTGTCCTCACCTCTTCTGCTCATAGAACAGTGTCAATCCATGTCCTTTAATTAAATATCATATGTCATAAAGTCTTCCCTCGCTCACTTGCTCTCTGAATGATGGATTGCCTCTGTATTGGATTGACCCAGACTCAGGCTCCTTATTTATATAGAGACACACAGGCTGGATGGGTCCCTGGGGAGACTCTCCTTGGGACATGAATGAAATGCAGCAAGCACAGTAGTGATGGGCTATATGCAAGTGGCTAGGAGACGGCCCTGAAGCAGGGTAATGCCAGCAGTAGAGCTGTATGTGTGTGACAGGACCACGTTTTGTAAATACTTTGAAAACATATTTTGAAACTACGTTGTGAGAGTATTTATGGCTAAACAGCTTCACATTTTTATTCACCACTTAGTGAAATAAAGCCATGTGAACTATAGGAAAGCTTAGTTTATTTTCCCAGTACACAGAAGAAAGGTGGGGCATATTGCATACTTATAAAGAGGAATGTACTAAATTCTGGCATAACATGAACTGAAAAAAGTCCATCTGGGATGATCTTATGGCCAAGGTTTGTGAACTCGTACGTCAGTGATGTGTCCTGGAATCGAAGGGAGTCACATTGTATAGGACAGCACACTTCAAAAGACAAGAGATCAAATGAGGTGGGGAACAATGGAGCTCTTTCAGCATTCCCCATCAGTGGGTGGGGACAGGGAGGGGGGGGGGCTGGGTTGTGTTGGGGTATGACACAGACCAAAGGAGTGTTGTCCTCTGTAGACCCTTGTTTGTATGTGTTGGTTATATGTGTCCATTTGCAGCTGCTTTAGAAGAGCCATCATTTGATCAGGCTGAAACCTGAAGCATGTGAAACAGTGGCGTTCTTGGAGTGGGACTGTCATGACTGCTTGAGTTTAATTCCACATCTGTGATGCTTGTGTTTTAACTTATGTTTGTGTGATACCCATGTCCTTCGTTGTGTTTGATATTGATGACCGTGATGCTGTTGGCTTAACTAAATTAAGGCTGCTCACTGTTTTTTGGCCTTTGTGCCATAGAACCTGCTGATTAGAATCAACCATTGTTTGGGGTGGCCAAGGGGTGACACATTAGACAGTAGAGCTCTATTTGTACCCTCCAGTGTATTTGGTCTGGTTTGTTTGATGATGAAACTGCCTTGACGAGGGGTATCCTGTACACTGTGTCGTGTCCTCGAGGTGGCTCCAGCTTTGTGTGGGTGTGTGATGATTTTAACCATCTTACTTATTTAAGGGTCCTCACCTACCTTATGAAGAAACATCAATATGTTTGGCACAGTCCCGCTTGGCTGTCTCTTTGTGTACTTAAGTTGCACCTTAACTGCCCTCTTACTCAATACAAAGCCTGTCTTTTCATTCGCCTGTTTGTTTTGACCTCTGCACCCTTTCACTTGCGATTCATCAGATGAACACAACGGACAGGTAGACTTTCCCGTTTGCCTCTGTGTGTGTGTGTATGTGTGTGTGTGGGGGGGGGGCGTCATGCATGTTTGTGTATGTTTCGTTCTGATGATTCTCCTGTGCACATCCCCACCCTGCATGCTGCCAGTGCTCAGCTGAGACAGTAGGATGTGGGTGGAGGGGAGATACATTTAGTTGCCCCATGAGATTTCTCTTCAGCCGCCTCTCATTGGCATGTTCTATCTGTGTATCACTGCACTCTGTCTCTGGCTGGGCTGTTAGTCCCTCTGTAATCTGAAGCCCTCTTCTCGTGGCCTGTATTGATTTTTTAATTATTTAATTTAGAGGGAGGCTGTTTAGTTCAGTTCTGGCATTAGAGTTATTGCTCATTCTAGGGTGTTGTCTTGTTGCGGTAACATGCACTGTAAGCCAGCATTTGTGTAAACATTCCTTCAGTTTTTCACATGATAATATATTTCCAGGAATGCTGCTTCTGTCTGTTAACACTGTTGCTTGGGGAGAGACAAAAAAGATGGCAGGATTGGGACAGTCCCAATAGGGTGACTGCAGGCCCTGCATTTAGATGGGCCAGGGATGATATGTGGACAGATTGCTGCATTTTTTTTTCCAAATATGGACAGTGAAATGGGTTTATTTACACAGACTGACAGTGATGGAGACTGACTCCTAATGGCATGTGGTAAAGCTCAGCCAATGTATGCAAAAGGGTTTTTGTTAGCCCATCTTGATGTCATATGCTATGTTCCAAAGCGTGGAGAGGTTAAAAGTTTTATATAGATCATGTTTAAGCATTATGTTTTGTTTTTCCTTACCTATAAAAACAATTGCAAAGACTAAATGGGTGCCACTGTACAATAAGGCTACCCTTATAAAGAGATTATGAATGGGTTATAAGCAGATTATTAATTAGGTTGTAACACTTTGTAAATCCTTACTGGACAATTATAAACCAGTCGTACCACGTTTTTCTTCTTATTAATGAGTTACTACCATTTATAAGTGGCAAAGGGGTACCACTAAATGTTGCTGAAATACATTAGTAGTTAGTGTCTCCTGTTAACAACATGATTTGTTGCCCAAGAAATTACAGTTAAATATATTATAATGCAATTCATTGAATACTATC
>JAODJW010000001.1:4464279-4474933 GCA_026777045.1 Hyperopisus bebe | reverse complement strand
ACACGGGGCTGGACCGGATCACACTGTCAAGAAACTTGGAGAACCTGATGGACATCCACATGTTCCACCGGCACCGCCATTAATAAAGATTGTGTCTTTAGCTGTTTATTAAAGTGCTTTGATGTTATTCTGTATTATACACCCATTTCATAGGGTGATGAAAAACTTAAATTATATCTTGTATTCTGTAATGTCTGTATTCTGCTTTCAGTAAAAAGGGAGTTGGTTGAGGGTCTGAGACTTAATTTATGGTAACATATGTAGATAGTAATGTAGATAACTAATTCACAGTTGCTGGTAGGTAAAACTAGTTAACATAGTTTCATGAGTGTTGAGTTCAGCTTTCATTCAGCAGTAATTTTCTGGACCCTTTGTCATCTATTGTGCGTTACAGATGCCTATGGAGTTAGTTAAGTTTTGTACTGCTAAAATGAGCATTATGGACGTAATGAATCTGTGTCAGAACAGCACACAGAGACACCTTCCAATGCAAATGTGTGATATGCTTGTAAATGTATAAATACAGTAAATTCAGTGTGTGTCTCGTTAGGTTGGAACATTGTGCCCGTGACAGGAAGGTCGCCAGTTCATCCCCAGTGGTCGCCACTGTGATGTCACAGTTGGGCTCTTGAGCAGGGCCATTAACCCTGATTGCTCCAGGGACTGGCTGACCCTGCTTTCTCAAATGTACGTCACTTTGGTGAAAAGTGTCTGCTAAATTAACAAGCTCCAGATAGCTCTATCTTAACAAGCTATGCAATTTTATCCGCTGTTTCATTTATATAGCAGTCCTTATTTGTAATAGTAAAGGGTGCTTTTTGTGTGAGATCTCTGCGGCCTTGAAGCAGTTAAAAAAAAAACGAAATGAAACTCTCTTAATTACGTCAGTCATTCTTTTAAGAAGGTTCAGACTGCAGCTAAATCAACAAAGTGGAACTGAGCTCTTTATTCTGAGAGTGAGAAGTACTTCCCTAAGTCTCTGTGATGCCAAAACAGGGCACTGTTACAGTTATAGTGTTTTCTTTATATTTGTAAAAAATGTCATGACTATGATTAAACAATAACTTATTTGAAGTCTTTGTTCCGGCCATACTTTATCACGGTCTCTCTTGTTCTTTCTTGGTTTCTTTGTCTTTCTGACTTTTGTCTAAAGCATATATTTGTCTTTCCATGTCCTCCCAGATCTGAGACGCACAGCTCAGTCTTCTGGTCAGTGTCCCATAGCTGTAAATAATCCAGTCTTCATTAATATTTGCCCTCCCAGAATCCCCACGCTGCCTCGTATGACATGATGGCCAGACTGAGAAAGTACTGAGCTTTATTTAAAAGTAGAAAGAAACCACTACCTCTCCCCTTGTCTCCCTGGCATGGACTTTAACTGGATGTGCATTGGTGTGATGTTCAAAAAAGTGAACTCAAAATGTAGCCAATATCAGGCACTGGATATTTTTTCCGGTGTTCCTATCAAGTAGAACAAGGTGCGAATGCCAAGGGGAAACTCACAGTGAGTCTAAATTAAATGCATCTAGATGTAAGGCCCAGATTCAAATGGCTTTATTGTGTTTGAAATTAAGGAAGGGGCAATGTTCCTGCAGTTTATTGAAGTGTTGTTTAATGGAGCTGACTTTCACACATCAGCTTTCAGTTCTGTGAGTTTTTGCATGTCTGGACAGGTTTTCATCTCTGCTTTTTTTGTAAAGTCTTGCATTTGACCAGAAAAACCAACATTTTAAGGAAAAATTACTCATTATTTTATACTACTTTTTGCCTCATAAATGTACCTTTCTCGAAGTGTAGTATCTCTCTCGAATAAGAATATATTTGTTGGTGCTCATCTGTGTACAGTTTTTGTTGCCAAACACAACGATACAACTGGGGTATGAGCAAGTAAAAATAAGTGCCATCTCCTGCTTCTCCTCCCATTTGCTAGTCAACCTGCATTAATTGTTATGGCAGAATAAATACTGTATACAAAAAGATATGAAAAGCATATGAGAAGTAGATTAGTCTGCCTCTCTTTCAGCTACCTACAGCTCTTTAATTTTTCTAGCCCTATCTAACCACACAAAACCCCATCTGTGGTCTTTCTATGTTCCACTCATGCTTTTTAATTTTTTGTTAATAAAAAAAATGTAACAAAAAAACCTGAAAATAGTGAAGGCTAGTAAACACCAGCTGGGATTCTGTTTAGTGGAACAAGAAGCTTTGTGTAGACTGTCAGTTGAACACTTATGCCTTTTTGGTGCTGATTAGATGCATGTGGCCTGGTTTGACCCAGTCAGGGTTGGGTTAGTGTGCCGTAAAGCCTCCACAGTGACCTCCGCCTGCATGTCTTTGTGCGTATTTGTGTACCCCCTGTGGCTTATGGCAAGCAGCCGAACAACTGTGACACTCACATGCGCGCACACACACACTCGCACACGAATGGGATCAGATTTTTGGTTAGTTTCCTGTCCTATCAATCTCATAATTCTGTGTGGGTGTGGACATGGTGGTTGGTAGGGATGAGCGCAGGGATAGTGGATTTATGTATTAACTTTGTTGTTGTGTGTGGGTGTGTCTGTGTTTACATGTGTATAGGTATATCTGCATCTTTGTGTTTGTCTGAGTGCGCGCACATTATTCATTCAGAGCTTTGTGATTTATGATGCAAAGCCTTAAACACACCAGAATGTTCCCATAGTACCGGGCAGGCAGCACACCTGCCTCTTTGAGCGACAGTTAAGGAGTTTCCTTTTCCATTACATCACTTCCTGCAACAGGCTAACACTGAGTTGATTCATATCTGGAACTTCACATTTCAGAAGGAAAGTGCTGTGGAATGAATGAAGCTGGAATGATCTGCAGGGCCTCCGTCCCTGCCTATGTTCTTGTGCATGGCGGTTGTCTTGCTCCTATAAAGTGAGTTAATCCTGCTGGCTGTCTGTGAAGTGGAGGGATGATTCATGTGTACTGATCCTAATCCTGCTGCCAACATGCTGCTGCTGCTCTCTAGATGAACACTGTACCTATGCTATAGCACACTGTAGGTGTGCTGCTCTGACCCTCACTCTCAGCCCTTGCTTTGTGCTGTACACACCATTTTATTTCCTGTGTAAAATCATTTCTGTCTGGAGGTTTATGACTCTCTGATACTCATGTCATTCCCATTAATTGTATATGGGTATTTAGATTTGGACCAGGCGAGGCCCAGTACCTCACAACTGCAGACTTATTCTTGCCACCTGGTGGCAGCAGACACACAGACAGAAGTATGTGAATGTTACATTTTTACATGTTGTTATAGTGGCTTAATGTAAAGCTTCGACGTTATGGGGGCCATCAGGTTTCAGCAGGGCGGCACCAGAGAGAGGTGTGCTTTTAGCAGGACTGGGGGGCCACACCACTGGGAGCCCTGGTTTAGACACTCCATCCTAAGCATGAGTCGACTGGCATGAGTCACACACTTGCAGGTGATACTAGTGTAAGCTAGTTCCTTAATGTAGGGAATATGGCTGTTATTTTCTGAGCCTCTGTTTAAAAATGGATATGGTTCGCTAACCAAAGGGTACTTCTTGTTTTGAAAAGGTGTATTGTAAATGCTGCGTTTTGTGTGCAGTTCCCTAGGCAGACAAAAGAGGGTGCAGTGTCACTGAAGTGTGCTGTAGAAGTGATGAGGCAAAGTAATGGGCCATCTTCTGCGTGTGTCTGCGTGTGTCTGCGTGTGTCTGCGTGTGTCTGCGTGTGTCTGCGTGTGTCTGCGTGCATGCATGTGAGCACACTCCAAGTGTGTGTTTGGAATACGCTCTTTCCCTTTTGGCAACTTGATCCATTCACTGTGGTAATGTAATATGTGACGTGGTAACACCATGCCCTTAATTGTGAGAAAGAGACATCGATGGCCTTTTCTTTAATTTTTAATTTTTCTTATTCATTTTCTTACTCTGCTGGTTCTTAGCTTTCCCGTAGGCGCTCCCTTTTCATCTGCCTCCAGCCCCACCTCTGCCTGCTTTCCTGACTCCCTGCTGCATCATCAGCACTGCCATGTTCTCGCCCTCCCTCCCTCGTTCTCATTCCCTGCTGTTACAGGGTGTCGTTGCTTTGCTGAAGTACTGCACTGCCGCTCTCTCTCACCTCGCATCACTCGCTCTGCCTCGGTCAGTCTCTTTGTTTTTTCGGAGCTGAGCTCATCTGTGGAACAACTTTTTTTCTTTTTTTGCTGCCAAAGAAGGTCCAGTGGGGAATCCAGGTGCTGGACTGACCCCTCCTCACCTAATACGCACACATACTCAGCCACGCATACACATGGACATCTATGGCATTCAGCTGGATGTGTCATACAGCTTCTGTGTTTCTACATCTGTCTCAGCGCATAGCCAGGTACAGAGTCGCTTGCTGGGGAATATGGGGGGGGGGGGGTGACTTTAGGCTATTCTCTCATTACAGGCTGGTTTTGCCAAATGATGTGACTGATCATTTCATCTCAGCCAGTAGTTGTTTGACAAGCTGGTGGACCTTGGGCATCCTTCTCTGTTCATCAGTCCACTCTGCTTCCATCGCTCACTGTCCAGCGTCTAGCTGGGGTACATGGGTGTCACTTTGCACGTGCCTTTTTCCTGCACTGGCCCATTCGTCACCACAGGCAGCTTCTCAACTCTGGAAGCGATACTTTTCCCAAGATACATGGGCTGGGTGAGCCAACACTCGTCTGTCTCTCTGGTCTCAAGCAGGAAAATGTCCAGGTTGTGCTCCATAAGTGAGAGATGGATTCTGTCTAGGGACATTTTACAGGAATGCACAGTGGAGTAATGCCTCAAGGAATAAATCGGCAAGGTTCATTCACATCGTAACTATAACTTTCCAGATTGTGGTGCTGGGGGCTGGAAGCTATGGGCACAAGGCAGGGAATAACCCAGGCACCATATCTGTTTTTTTTTCCCCAGTATAGAGAACCAAAAAAATCAGCTGGTCTCTTATTGGGGAGTGCACTTTGTCTTTCATCTAAGTGAAACTTGCGTTCCTCAAGACAACTTGTGCTGTTGAGGCAGCTGCAGCGATGGGCTGGGAAATTCTCTAGTTGCTGATCAAATTATGTGTTTGTTTTCTGTTTCTGAGGCCTTGCAACTGCTTGTATAACATGCTGTGAGCCTTAGGTTTTTGTGTGAAGGTTCTTGTGGGCGTCAAAGGAGAAAAATGTTTTGTCGTCTGACATCCGCAGGAATGCGTAACATCAGAAATAAAACAAAAATCCACTTTAGGGTGATCCAGCACTTATAATAAAAGTATAAGCATCGGAGATGGTGGAATGTTTAGGCTCTTGACTCGGTAATTGATCAATAAGGAGGTAGGTTTTCTGGTGTGCACCCTATTGTTATGGCCTTCAGTGGACAACTGACAGGCTTGTGTGTGGAAATGGTGGACAAAGAATACAGCGTAACATACACATTGTGCATAACATTTGCTCTAGGTCAGCGATCATCAGTTTGGGTCACAGCAAACTGATAATAATGATGAGGTAGAATTGGAAATGTAAGCATTTTAAAACCAGCAAGCTCCTACGCTGATTCACGATCAGATTTCCCAGATCCAGTCCTAAAATTAACCTATATAAATGGGTGTTGGGTCTGCAACTCCTTAGCGCAAAACTACTGAACACTCAACCAATCCAAGAAGCCAAACTACAGATACTTAATTTAAAATTCACTGGCACATCCAATCAGATTTGTGCAATAGATATCGATTGGTGTAAATTGCAGAGTTCACTGCGTGCTTGATCATAGTGTTAATATAAACCTATACTTGATAAGGGGTCATGACTGAGCTATTGATATAGGATCATGATGGTAAAAATTGGGTCAAGGTGCAAGAAGGTTGAGAACCAGACCAGAATTGTCAGCAGGTGACATGGCAATCAAAGGGCAGGATCAAGCTTGATATACCTTTCAGGTGTCTTCTTAGTTGGATAACCCTAGCAGACTTACTGAAGTGATTCACAAATAAAACATACTGTTTTCTAATCTAGAGGCTCATGCACATCAAAAGGTTGGAAACACCTAATCTAATCCAATCCAAAGGCCTCTGTGCTGGGGGCCTTGAGAGCCAGATACAGATGTATGACTGATAGGGCTCTGCCTAATCTGTGCCTATACTATTTCACTGTTCAACGAGCGCAAAATTTGCTGTAAAATACACGCTTTTTACAGTTTCTGTCCTGTCCCTAAAACACCTTCAAATGGTGTCTCACATGCTGAAACTCTAATCTGCCCTCATCTGCCAATTTATTAGACACACCTGCCTGTTAACACACACAGTCTGTTTCTCCCAACAGCAGATCATTTAGCTGTAACTCAATACCTACAGTATACAGACAGGATCAGCAGTCAGTGTGCAGCTAACCATCAGAATGGCTAAAATGCCTGATCTAAGCAATTCTTATGTGGTGTGATTGTGGGGCCAGACATGGTTCTTTCAGCATCTCAGAAATTTCCTGGGATATTCAGACGCTACATTGTCTAAAGTTTACAGAGAGTGGTGAGAGAAATGTCCCTTGGGGCATGAAAAATATCCCCTTAGGGACAGTTCTTTGTCTAAACCATCTTTTTAATGAGAGTGGGCAGAGCAGTATGGCTGGACTCGTTAAACTTAGCAGGAAGTGCAAAGCTATCAACTCAGTACAACAGTGGTGTTTAGAAAGGCTTCTCTGAAAGCACAACTTGTCTACCCCTGAACTGGTTCCGAGGCTAACAATGGATTCTACCCAGTACAAGCTAGGTGTACATAATAAGTGGTCATTAAGTGTATAATTTGTATGAATACTAGTTATTTCTGCTGCCATGTAGCTCCTGTAATGAAGCTTGGGCAGTCATGTTTGATTTCAAGGCATTTAAGGAAAAATTGGAATGAAGATTATAAGATGAAGAACAATAATTTGTAACCTAAAGGTTGCCAGTTCTTATCCATAGAGGTAATGTGATGTATACATTGTTCTTGTTGTTTTCATCAGTAGTAGTAATACCTGTATAATGAACTGTGTGCAAATTCAGAATAAAAGAATTAAAGCCAGTGTGTTTCATGGACTCACTGCTTCAGCAGAACATCATTTGGGCTTTTCAGCAAAGTAGCCCGATCAGTAAATCACTCCCACCTGCATAAGCCAGATGTGGCTTTTGTTTTTTCCAGTGATTACTATAATAAATCCACTGAGTCATGGAGTGAGACACTGCAGACCCCCCCTGCTCCTTCGCGATGCGATGATCGGACATCCCTAGCTCAAGACCTGCGGCTCACTCAAGCGAAGCCCATGAAATCCTAACGTACCCTATCTGGTTATTCTGCTGTTATATGTGTGCAGAGTGAGTAGCCAATCGGAATGGCTGATAAAGGGGTTGGGGCGCATGTATCCACAGATGCAGAGTACTGTTTAGGAGCTTGTTTACTTCCACATGTTCTAGACACATAGACTAGGACTCAAACACAGGTGCTGAAAGAAGTTAACTGGTCCTGGAATGGGCAGACCGTGCTCCTCTGCTTTGGCTTCTGCCAGCTTTCACGTGGGACCAAAACTCACACATCTGTGGTCATTATGCAGAGTGATAGGGTCTGAGTGCTGGACAGGAAGGTTGCCCTGAAATTATGCTGAAGCAAGAAGATAAAGTGTAACGCTGTAGGGTAAGAGCTATAAGCTTTGGATTAAACTCATTGTAGAGACATTCAGGGAGGCTGAGATGATTTTAGCTTACTGCATTCAGCACAGAACCATACATTCCCCCCCAAACCCAGTGTGGTACACAGTCTCAAGCTAATGGAGGAAACAGAAGAATGCGTTCAGCTCCAGGGTGAGTCTCGTTCATTATTTACGAAGTGCAGCCTTCTCACCTGGGAACCTGTCACGTCTCAAGTGGAGATGATGTTTGATTAATGTTACATTGCCTTTCTTCCTGTTAATCTCTTGTGGTCCATGAAATGCTCTCTGTATCGCTCTCTTGTGGAGTCTCACTGACAGCACGCGTATCCAGGCCATCTGTAGGTCAGCACTGTGATCCGCTGTTTGTTGGTGCTCTTTGCTTTGTTCCCTTCCTGTGGCCAAAGTGCGGCTCTGCTAGTTTTTCTTTTTCTTGTTCCCTCTTCACAAAAGGCAGCCACACTCACACGGAGCATCATTGCTTATTCATCACCACAGATGCTTCGCTGAGCATTAATGGGGTATCATGTACCTGGGCTTCGCCCCACCGGCATCACCCTGAGGGCAGGTGCTCCTGGGGAAACAGCTGTGGATGCTGGGGGCTGCATTTATCTCTCTATGTGGGCAGTGGAAGTCTGGAGCACAGACAGCTACATGGGGTGAGCACTGAGCTCTGAGATGGACAGAGCGATGGGCTAGAGTAGTGAATGAAAAGAGACGATAGGGGATAGTGATGGTCTGAATGAAATGAAAGATTGAAGGTGGGATATGGAGTTGGTGTAACTACGCTGTCTGTATCCACTAATGAGGCCCCACTCGTGTGTCTGTGTTCTGTAATGCTGCCCCCCAGTGGTCTGTATACGGCATGGTTTATAGCAAACCTTCCATGCTCTAACACCATTGTGTAGCTGGTAGTTGCTGGTACCAAGTACCCATCACACAGAGTTATGCAGAGTGATAGAGCTGTGTAGGCAGAGAGAGCAGACACATGGGGCAGTAGTGAGTGGCAGGTGAGGTGAGTCTGGGGAGCTTTGTGGACTCAGAGGCAGAGATGCTGGCTGGAGAGACCACAATTTGTCATGTGCCTGTGTCATTTGGACTGTACCACCTGCTCTGCTGTAAAGGAGGGTGACTGGACTTGAAGTCTTGTTATTCATTTTTGAATCAAATGTTGCTGTTCTGGTGTTGTGTAACCATGACGTGTTCTGGCTATGAGGAAGTAATCATACCTACATGCACTGTAAAGCGAGCCGATGCAGAATTGTGTGTCGGGGAAATTACTGACTTTTGTTCCCCCAGTATTTCCTGGTTTCCTAGAGCCCCGTCAGCCTGGTTTGTAGGTGCTTAGTGCATCCAAAATCCCACACACATGCCTTGTGCTCCTCTGGACACGCACATGCCTTCATACTCACATTCAGCAGCAAACACTGTGTCAGCATTTAGTTGCTGTGTTGACACTTTTAATTAGAGGGACTCTTCCCTGGTGATGGATGTTGGATGTGGAGCTGAAGTGGCTCGGCAGGGCCCTTTCCGGGCTGTGTTTTCACCAGCACACTGCCTACCTGTTCCCACCATGAGCCGTCGAGAACACACACTGCGTAAAGAGCAGTTCTGCAGCTCTGAGACGGGCAGCCCACTTCCATGTGGGAAAATGGAATCCAGTCATGCTTTGACTGTAAACTGTGTGTGAGCTTCCTGTTGGGTCTTCCAGTTAGACATACAGTACGTTTGTCTGAGCACCCGGTATCATGGCAGCAGAAAGGGGAGAGCCAACCCCCCCAGTATGATGGCCACTGTAAAGGTAGAGAGCCCCCCCCCGTATCATGGCCACAGTAAGGGGAGAGACTTGCCCCCTCCCCCCTGCGTATCATGGCCAGAATAAGGGGAGAAACCCCCCCCATCATAGCAGGAGTAGGGGCAGAGAGCCCCCCCCCCAGCTTCATAGCTGCAGTAAAGGTGAGAGCACCATCCCAGTATTATGGCTGCGGGAGGGATTTCAGTGAGCTAGTACCTAGTGTGTGAGACTGCCTGTCTGCTGAAAGATGGATTGACAAAAAAACAGAGGAAAATCCAAGAAAAAATATCCTCAGATGGGCAAGAGACGGGTGGAGGCAGGGGCCAAGGAAGTAGGAGGTTGCGGGGGGGTGGGCAGACAAGGAAATGGGGGCCATTTGGTGTTACCCTGAGCGACAGGATGTGGTAAGGAGAGAGGGAGGAGCATGCAGGGTACTGGCCCTTCAGACGGAGGTGCTTTCGGTTTCTCAGTGCTCGGCTCCTCCTCCTTCTCCTCCTCCTCTTCGCTGCAGCCAGCCCCTGTTTTTCCCCGCACTGCGAACAGGCAGTGGTTCTGTCCTACGTGCTCGCAGCTCTGTTGTTGTGCAGAGCTGCAGCTACCGTGCTGAGACGGGGAGGGAGAAAGGGAGAGAGTGAGCAACAGTGAGAGACGGAGCGAGCGAGCGAGTGAGTGAGTGAGAGGGAGGGAGGGAGGGAGAATATTCAGGACGGAGCGCCAGCAATTGTCTGTGCATTCTGCCGCCACTCGGAAACCAGCAGCAGCAGCAGCAGTAGAGAGAGAGAGAGAGAACAGCAGAGTGAAAAAACAGAGGGTGAAAAGGAAGTGAGGAAGGAAGAAGGCCTTCGGAGGGTGCTGTTGCGTCACTTTGACTCGCACGCAGCTCCATTGTTGTTGTTGCTTTTTTATTCTGCAAGCGCTGTCGTCCATCCTCTTCAGCAAGCCGAGGCCTGAAGCAGGGGGTGTGGGCAGCGGCCCCCTCTGACACACACACGGTGTGGACTCGTCGAAGGGGGGTGTCGCCAGAGAGAAAGTGGGGGGGGGGGTCCTCATTTTTCCGTCCATTGGTTGTCGCCCTGTCGTTCGGCGGCGGGCGAGAGCTCCCCTGACTTCTGATGTCCCTGAACTCTGAGAAATCCTCATCCTCCGAAAGGTAACCGTGCCTGTCTCCTTTGCATCCGTCTGCTTGCCTGCGTTTGTCA
>JAODJW010000001.1:4387921-4398846 GCA_026777045.1 Hyperopisus bebe | reverse complement strand
CCCCCCCCCCCCCCCCCCCCCCCCGGGTTTACTCACCCAGTCCAGCTCCTCATAGGGATTTATAGGAACAGAGAGAGTCCCCCACAGACTTCTGGGTAATCACTGTGGTCGGCTTGCTGAAGAGACTGTCAGCTGTCCAGAAAAAACATGAAACACAGTCTTCTGTTTGATTTGTTTCATAATTTAATTTGTAAAAGAACAACAGAATATAGTGTAGCTGGAATGTATAGATATTTTGCTTATTTATATTCTTAATCATAATTTATATTTTGCATATTAATATCAATAATGGCAGGGGAATATTGAATCATCAACGGCTCATGATTTCGTAGCATTGTAATGCTGGGGCCTGGATCATACAAACCTCCCTAAATATCAGTCATTTTAGCAAAGGTCTCATTCTTGTTGGTCTGTTTCAAGGATGGTGAGGTTGCTTCAAAGAGCAGACATGACTCCGAATGTTCTTATGCGTGACTCTGGAACAAAAGGACCGACCATGGTCACATTCTCAGTGGAAAATTAAAGACCTTTTTCAGACAAATTCTGTGTGGAACACAAAATTAAATCTTGCTAACAACCAGAAAAAAGGAAAGACTAGACTGTAGTATGACACTCAGTGAGCTGTGCAGATATTGATAGAAATTTATGATTTTGAAATTCATTTTGACTTCAAACACATGCAGCATAATTTTGTTTCCCTGTTCAATTGAGAAACATCTGAGACATAGAACCAGTGAAAAATAATTGATATTTAGCATGATTGTTAATGACGGAATATTGACTGCTTTTGCTGGAAAGCCACCAAATCCCCAGGTCGGAGTTGAATGACTTCCTCTTCTGGCACGCCGTGCGCCTGATTGTTTTTCGATCGTGTTTCACTTCTGACCAGTGGCCTTCTCCCTAATGAGAGACACCCACGCTGGATAAAGTCATGAGTGGCTGCCTGCTGGAGGACTTCATGTGAATTCCTGCCTCGCGGTGATGTCTGCGTTCACATGTGAGGGGCTGTAACCCCAGCCTTGCTCTGGAACCCAACCCTTAACGCTGACCTTCACTCCCTCAGCTCAGAGACTTCGAGGAAGCGTGAGGGCTTTTCAGCCGATGCCCTCACCCCCCCCCCCCCAAGCCCCCCCGACACCCCCCCGCACCCTAGGTCACTTCTCCCCTTCTTTCTTGCAGATATTTTATGATTGTCATCGTCCCCCAGTCACTGACATTTACACAAATTCAGATTAAGGGTCTTCTGTGACCTGTTCACCATTATTCTGCATTAGGACACCAAACATTCTGACCAAACATTGGATTGTTCTAGAATGTAGGTTAGAGAGTGCAGTGTCCCTCTGGAGGGCACTAGAGAGCACGCTGGCTGGCTGGCTGGCTTGTTGGCCTGGGATCTGAGTGGAAATCTCACTAGGGCAACAGATTCCTTTGCTGTAAAAGTGACCTTTGTTGTCTCCCCGGCACAGTGGAGCATAGAGGAGTATGTGTAGGAGGGGGATATATGGATGGGAGATGTGACTACACGGGTTGGAGTGGGGAGAATGGCGCTGGGGCCACGTTCAGTTGCGTTTGGGCCCGCCCTTGTACTTTCTGGGGTTAAAAACTGGACTGAGCCAAGGTGTTATACCGAAACTGTCCATCTGATGACGTGGTGGCGCCTCTGAGCTGACGCCATGTCACCCTTACCTTTGGGCCGCTGTGAACTGCAGTGGCAGTGCAGGGCATCGGGCTATACCCAGCTGTAGGAGGGACCTTTGTCTTTTCAACAGCCCCCCCCCCCCCAAACCCCCACCATCGCTGGTGCACAGCCGGAGCAGTCATCACACAGATATGCAAGGAATGTACAGGGAGGACGGCCTCTAAGGGCCTGGGGGAGAGAGCAGAGCATGCTGGGAGGAGCTGATTTACTGCAGGCCGGGCCTGGGAGGCTCGTACGCGGCACCACACCACCTGAGCTACAGGGCTTCAGGCCTTTTTATGACCCTGGCAAGGGGATACTGAGGCTTTTTTTGGGGGGAAGGGGTGGTTTTAGGGGGACGAGGCTTCCAGATGGCCATTAGCGGACGCTTTCCTAGGATCCTGAGCTGGAGGAAGCTGTCCAGAGTCCGGCCTGATGAGAATGAGAATGATGAGATGGCACATGCAGAGAGCCACCTCTTTGCAGGACATGAAGGAGTCTGCAAAGTGTTCATGTGCACCAATGACTTTTCTGTCATGCAGCTGTAGTAGTGTTTTGTGTGTTGTAGTGGTGTTTATTTTGCTGTGACAGTGTTTTGTTTGCTTTAGTGGTGTTGTTTACTGTAGCAGTGTTTCATTTGCTATAGCAGTGTTTCGTTTGCTGTAGCAGTGTGTTTCATTTGCCGTAGCAGTTTTTCGTTTACTGTAGGAAAATTTCATTTGGCGTAGTAGTGTTTTGCTGTAGCAGTGTGTTTCATTTACTGTAACCGTGTTTTGTTTGTGGTAGCAGTGTGCTGTGTCAGTATATGAGTATTTGTTTTGATAATGTTTGTTGTTGTGGCGTGTTTTTCTGTAACAGTGTTTCATTTGCTGTAGTGGTATTCCTTTTTCTGCAGCAGTGTTTCGTTTGCTGTAGTAGTGTTTTGTTCGCATTTCTTTTTCATTTGCTCTAGCAGGATGTTTTGTTTGCTTTAGCGATGTTTATTTTTTATTCAGTTCTTCCATTAGCTGCTTGAGCTTTTTATTTGTCTTCCACTCAGTCTCTTTTCCAAAAACGCATCATTATGCATGATATTCCACACAGAGTATTCAGACATGGGGTGGTTTGTGGGTGACACATGTGTAGCACTGCCTCATTCGCCAACAGGAACCTCCACAGGCGGCTTGTCTGTGGGAACGAGACTCCGCTGACAGCTTGGCCTACACAGATGACATTTCATATACGAAAGTCACTGATACATTTGGCCGCGTGTGGGGCAGCGGGGGGTGAAAGATAAGAGAGGTGATCGAGAGCCATTCAATCCTGAGCTTCACAGGTGGAACAGGTCGCATAGTGTCAGGGGCCGGGAAGATAACAAGACCTCGCCGTGGGATATTAACCATTAAGAAGATGAAAGTGTGTGCAGGAATATGTGAGCGGGTTATTACAGCTGGGTGCAGTGTGAGCTTGGGCAGGATAGGAACAGTTTTCTGTCTAGTTCTCCAACTTGGTGGTTTGGGGAGAGGTGTGTGGCTCAGTGGGATGAGGTGCAGTGCTTGTGACTGGAAAGCTGCTGGTGTAAATCCCAGGGTTGGTAGACTGATTTCACTTTTCGGCCCATGAGCGATGCCCTTAACTCCCAACGGCTCCAGGGACAGTCTGACCCCGTTGTATATCGCTTTGGATAAAAGTCTTCTGCTCGTCATCTTTTTTTGTTTGTTTCTTGAACATTGGCGTTTAAACAAACACCCTCAAGCATAAGGCTGGAGGCATGGTCTCGAAAACCTACCCGAGACTGAACCGGATCACTTTCGCCTTTGCGTGGCCCGCCGCCCCTGATTGGCTGCCAGGGCGAGGCCGCGTTCTCCGACTCTTACGGCGTTTGTTCCACCAGGGCTGGGGGTGGTGGGGGATTTGTCTCCTTGACCTTGTGTATGCACTACCGAACCTCGCCACTAGGAGATTCTCTGCGCCGTCTCCCCCTACCGCCACACCAACCCCCTTTCTTGGTTTAATCCGCCGCCCCTTTAACTTGAGGGCAGGTGATTTGCGGGGGTGGGGGGGTTAGATGTCAGATGTGAACGGCGTGGAGGTGAGGGAGGGCTAGCGGGGGAGGTCGACCACATGACCATCACACGGCGGTCCCTGCCCTGTAAGCCGAGCCTTGACAGAGGAACGAGTCGGAGATTTACTGCCGGCGTAAAGGCATATTCTATAAACATTGACACTCAGTGCAGCTGCTGCCTGGGTCTGTCCAGCCAGGGGCTCCTCACCGGACACTCACTGCCGCAACCCCCGTTCACCCACTCTGTCAATGTGACCCGCTTGTCTGTCACACACACATGCACACAAAAACACCCCGGCTGACCGCCTATTCCCCAGTGCAGGCATGCACAGCTTGCTTGCTGGCAGTTTAGCCTTGGTAAACATTGTAATTCCTCACAGCTCTAAGAACCAGATCCCGCACAATCCCCCTGTCACCTTTCATGGGCCTGTCTGGTCTTTATTAAAATTTGAAACAGGTCTTCAGAAAAGCATCATGAAAAGTGCTGACGAAGCAGGGGTGACGTGTTTCTGGTTGATTGTGTTAGTGCATGCCTGGTGATGCCGCAGGGTGTCCCCTGCTTTGTGCCCGGTGATGCCGCAGGGTGTCCCCTGCTTTGTGCCCTGTGATGCCGCAGGGTGTCCCCTGCTTTGTGCCCGGTGATGCCGCAGGGTGTCCCCTGCTTTGTGCCCGGTGATGCCGCAGGGTGTCCCCTGCTTTGTGCCCGGTGATGGCGCAGGGTGTCCCCTGCTTTGTACCCTGTGTATTCTAGGATAGGCTCACGACAAGTATTTACTGGATAAGCGAGTTGCATGACAAAACTTCACCAACAAAACAGGCTTAAGTATTTAATGCAACGAATGACTATCACTCAACATGTAGAGCAGGGCTCTTCAAATCTGGACCTCGATTCCAAATCCAGGCCTTGTTTTCAGTTCTCCCAGGTACTTAGTTTAATAATTACTGATTCTGATTGGTCAGAGGCTTCACACCTGGCTCACAGGTAAAGGAAGGCTGGGAAACAGTGCAGTGCTCAGACCTCGAGGACTGTGATTTGAATAATAGAGATGTAGAGTGTTGAAGTGCCAACACAAAGGTTGTGGGTTCAAATCCCATGAAGCGCACATAAATTATAACCCTTTTCTGTACTATAAGTCACTATGACTAATAGTATGAGGTAAATGACTGACGTAGGAATGTAAGTGATCAGGTGTTAAGGGTGTCCAGCACAAGGCTTTCTACTGAACTGCAAGGGAAACCAGTTTCCATTCTCCCATTTCAGGAAGGAACGAGCTCATTGCCCGATACATCAAACTACGAACGGGGAAGACCCGCACCAGGAAGCAGGTGAGGCAGCAGAGGTTTTGAGCCGGCCAATCAGAACCCCCTATAGTCAGGCGCGTGACGTCGGTTTCTCCGTTTTATGTCCCCCCATGTTGACGTACGGAGTTACTGGATGATTTAAAGTCTAAACCCCAAAGTGCACATGCTATAGGATAGGATGTCAGGGTGGCTGTCTTTCACCTCATGCAGTCTGGCTTGTTAGAATGAGATGGACGTATTGAATGGATAAAAACTCACTGCCATGTGGAATTTAATATGACCATGGAATTTAATACAGCGCACTGTGACTTCATGCCACCGAATCGTTTGTCTTAAAATATCTCTAGGCCAGCAGTCAATCGCCGAAAACCGTCGGATAGGGAAGGGAACAATATTTGTATTCTTCAAGATAATTAAAAACATTTATCTGTAAGAGTAATCAAAGTCAGAAGTTAAAGTGCTTTTATTGTCATCTATATGATGCATGGGTCATACACCGAGGTGAAGTTTAATCTTGTTGTTCATAGTGAAACAGTAATAAATATCATATATATCTATGAGACATGTAAACATGACATACTGAGACGTGGACATAAGACAAAACAAGAAAAGTGCAGGTAAAAATACAGCTTAAAAATATGTAACTGAATAAACAGGAATGACCAATATGTAGATGTTGGTTTCAGTATTTAGACTCTTCTGCAGAGAGAGAAAGTGAGTCTTTTTTGTAGATTATTTATCAACATTGTGGTGTCTCACCTGTCTGACGTCCTCCAGGTCTCCAGTCACATCCAGGTGCTCGCACGCCGCAAGGCCAGGGAGATCCAGGTGAAACTAAAGGTACCAGGCACTCCCACCCTCACTGGGTCACCAAGACACTGAGGAATAACCCTAATTACAGCCTTCACCCAGAACTGACCCCCATCCCCCCCCAGTCACGGCCCACAGCGCGTGAACTGAGGTCCCTGAGGTTCTGGCAAATCTCGATGGAACTCCACGGTCATAAGCAGGTCCTGTGAAGGCACAGGCAAGGACTGGGAGGAGCCCAGGTCTAAAAGTCTGGATCTTAGAAACCCCACAATAAGTGGGATTGCAGTGTCGATTGCTGGTTCAGTACAATGGGATTGCAATCAGTGACATAATCAGTCTGTGACTGGCCGGGCATGATAACCCCACCCACCAATTGTTCTCTCATCATTATTTAATCCAATGACAGGTTAACAATTTTTGTATTGTATTGCACATCATGTGGCAATGTATGTGAAACCAGAATCATATTAACTGTTGTGTTGTTCCTTCCAGGCTTTGCATTTGGTAAGTATCCTGAATAGAGGACACATGCTATTTCCCAGGCGTGAGCAGTAGCTGTTGAGTCTGTAATGTAGTTTCGTAGCATGATGACAACAGCGCCCCCTTTGCCTCGTCTCTCTGCCGCCCATGAGCTTCCATGTGGGCCGGCTGCCATTCCCAGGTCTTTGCAGGGGTTGTTACTCAGACCATGCTACCTCGCCACCCAACATTATAGTGTAATGTTTCTACACCATTTTCCAAAGGGCCCGGCCATTGAGACGCTCTTGGAACAACCAATCGGAATACTACAAGGAGTAACGATAATGAACACAAGCAGGAGGCAAAGTGGGCAGATTTATAGTCACACTCCCCACGCAGCCGCTCTTTGCAAAGACACAGCCCCACGAAACCTCTTACGCTCAACCCAGAAACCTTCCTATGTCCTGACATCGTCCCTCTCTATTACCCCAAGCCTACCCCTCTGCTTGGGCTCTAATGTCTTGCCCAGTGTCGGGACTCGGCTCGGAGCAGTGGGACACCCCCAGGAGTCCTAAGTGCCTGCTCATTCTCGTCCCATAGGACCAGGTGGCCAAGGACAAGGCCCTCCAGAGCATGGCCACCATGTCCTCTGCCCAGATCATTTCCGCCACTGCCTTCCAGAACAAGATGGCACTGCAGGGGCTGTCAAGACCCGCCTACCCCACGGCGGCTGGGGTGAGGAGCCGTGGGCACACACCTCCTGTAGTTACTTAAGCTCTCTTCTAGGGGATGTGGGTATTCTCTGCAGAGGGATGTGCGGGAATGCTTTCATGCTAATGACCAATGATGTGTCTTCCCATCCTGCAGTTCTGGCATGGACCTCTTCCAGGGCAGCCCGGTCCTGAAGAGTAAGTCGTGCAGTGCGTCTGTGTTCGGCTGTCGCCGATGTGATGGAATCGAGCGGGAGTTCCAGCCTGTTTCTCTCAAATTGTTTCGCTGGCTAAATGAGTTTTGGGGGTCTCCTTTCTAAGGAGTAGCTGGATAAGAAAGCCAAAAAGGCTGAGCCCAAATCCGGCAAAAAATGTACTAAGTAACAGTGTTGGACAAGCTGGCGGCCATGAAAGACACAGATCCATTGTATTAGCTCATAAGTGACTATACAACCTTGCATTAAAAGAGGATGAACACTGAATTCGCTGAAAGTTAGAAAACATATAAAGAATACAGAAAGCTGCATTACATATGTCCTAGAACAGCATAATGAGTTTGAGGATTACTTGAGACAAGCAAGGTTTCTCCGCAGCGTAAATGGTAAATGTCCTTTGTTCACTTATCTTGGCAATCCTGAGGTAGAGCCATGTCCAAAGTCTACTAACGCCAACCCCGTCTTCCTTGCCTTACCAGCGTCAAGCCCTTTTCCCAACAGAGCTACGCCATCCCAGCCCCCGGCCCGCCCCCTATAACAGGTGCGTCCAGCCTCGTTTAGCCTCTTATCCCGCTCGGACTCAGAGCTGCTCACGGATTTCATTCTGGCACTTTCCTTGGTGGTGTTGAAGGCACTTAAAATGCCAAAACGCAGGACCAGGAACGATCGGGGAGTTACGTGTCATTAGATCCCATCCGATTCGGTTTTCCTTCAGCTTTGGCAAACTTCGCTGCACGCCATGTGTACATAAGCAATTCCTCCATTCATTGGTGGTTTATTAGGCCACAGAGTGAAATGAATTCAGCCTGAGCCAAACCAAAAACAGACCGCCCACTTATCTGCAGATGCAGCCTTGTCCTCAGCTGTCCTTCTGTAGCGGTCCAGAAGAGTCCTTGGAAAGCAGATCCCAAACCACGCCTTCGCTAAATGACTTCCCCTCACCAAACTGTGTCTCCCTGACCCCTTTGTACTCCACAAGGTTACGAGAGCACAGCCGGCCTCTCCACGTCAGCCAGCGCCCCACCCTGGCAGGGCCGCAGCATCGCAAGTTCCAAGCTCCGTATGCTGGAGTTCTCCGCTTTCTTGGAGCATCAACAGGACCCTGAGACCGTAAGGTTCCCTTCAGTCCATCCACACAATGTCCCAGCAGGACTCGAATAGTTCCCCCAGTAACTACAGTGCCCCCTCTCTCCACCCAGTACAATAAGCACCTGTTTGTGCACATCGGCCAGTCGAACCCTACTTTCAGCGACCCATACCTGGAGGCGGTGGATATCAGGCAGATCTACGACAAGTTCCCCGAGAAGAAGGGCGGACTCAAGGAGCTGTTTGAGAAGGGTCCTGCGGAAGCCTTCTTCCTGGTCAAGTTCTGGGTGAGTGAGTGGGGTGAGGTGGTGTGTGGTCCTATAAGTTAGGATGCTATGGTTGTGATCAGAAGGTTGCCGATTCAAGTCTCGAGTTCAGCAGAGTGATCTCTCTGTTGGGCCCTTGTCAAAGGATCCCGTGGATGCTACCAACCCTGTTGTGCTAGGGGAAGGGTGCTGGTCATTCTTGGGATATTTGCTGGCGTGGGGGGTGCAGTGGGTACTGGGGGAGGCCTCAGTTATGCGGGGGGCACTGCGAACTGGTAGAGTCCTTGGCCCGGAGAGTGGCAGGGCTGCTCTTTCAGGGGGGAAATCCGAACCCAGGCACCTGTCCCCCCCACTCTCAGGCTGAACCCATCCCACATGCACACTTATTTATAGATCCCACTCCCACCACTTGTCTTGGGGGGACGCTCGGGGACACATGGTGTTGAGTCCGCCCTTGCAGACTGCAACCCCTGCTGGCACCTGCTGATATTTCTGCATTTAATGCGCGTGCGCACGTTAGTCTAAGGCAAACCCTCGTCCGCGTCGCGAATCTTTTGTCCGCAGTGGTGGTGTTGCGGTGGCCGGTGACATGTGTCCACGGGATAGGTCACCTCAGTCTGCAAAGAGGAGACGGAACGTGTGTCGGGCTAAGTTGAACCGGTATGGCCTCGGCATTGAGCGCCTTAGCGAGCCGGATTGCTGGCCAGAAGGGTCCCTGCTTCAAATGAGGCAGATAATTCAGCTGAATTGCTTCAGTAAGTGTCAGGATGTCACTGAGGCTAATGGTACCTAAATGAATAAGCTGACCACACATAGCTAAGCTCAGCAATTAGCGTTTACACTGAAATAATTTCTTATATAAGGCCGAGGTGTAGAAAATCTCTTAGACACACAATATCAGAATTTAAAATAAACAGAAGAGCTACCACAGCAGGGTGGGAAGCGCTCTTTTGAATGTGTCCTCCGTTGGTCTGTGCTGTGGATTTTGCTCCAATGCACTGGCGTGGCTAAAAGCTACAGTGTAGAATGCGTGTGTGAGGCAGGTCTGCCCTTCGGGCATCTTGAGGCCCAGGTTGGCATGACAACGGTGTCAGACTGCTTGGCGGAGCTCCAAAGCGATGGCGTTCCGGATTGAATTTCCTGGTAGGCCTCGCCGCCTCCGATAGCGGCCCTGCCCGCAGGCCCTGTCCTAACAGATTGTCTCGCGCCTCGGAACTGCCGGGAGAATCTAATTTGAGCGGCGCGCTGTAAATTGTTACACAGCCGCCCTGGCTCTGTGATTCGATTTGGAAATTGCGGGATCTTGATTGTAATTGGATGAATTCCCTTGCAGGCCATTAAAGGCTGGGGGGGGGCGGGGGCGGGGCGGCCGAAGTGAAGTATAAAACCTGTAAACGGCTCAGGGGCTCACGAGCCGCATGGGGGCCGAACGTCACCTCTATGACGCTGCAGCGGAATCGGAAAAGCTCCGAAAAGTGACGGTCGTCCGGCCAAGAGGCAGAAGAGCCGCCGTTATCCTGATGTTTTACATTGGGGATTTGGCGGACTTAGGGCTTGTGGAACAATCACAGGGTGCGCGTGCATGCACGTGTGGGCGCCCGTGCATGCGCGTGTGGGCGCGCCTGTGTGTCTCCCCCTCACACACAAAGCTGTACCAGAGGCTGCCAAGAATAAAGCATTTCTGAAGAACTAATCAACTAGCGCAGAGCCTCACTGATCCACATTCTTCGGCACACCTCAGACTCACTTTACAGTTACGGTCAGTCTATGCAGCGTGGAGTGCAATTCGCGTCACATGAACGCATCTCTGTCCAATCACAGGCCAGCTCCCCGAACAGGAGGCCCGGTTTATGTCCCATGACCAAATAATGTTAAGAAAAAACACATAGGTTAAAAATTTGTTCCTTTAGGATGATTATGGTAAGTGAGGTTAGAGGTTACAGATAAATACAGCCAGACATTACAGGCGATCCGATGTGTTTAGCATCTCGACAGACTTCCGGAGCCGTTGCAGAATCAGGGAAGCAGGGGATCAGAGAAAGCTGCTTAACATTTCACAGGAAAAACAAAGTGGGGGGGGGGGGACGGGAGGCAGACAGGTGGGTAATTCAGGACGACCCTCATGCCCACAAAGCTGCCCCAGACCCGGACTTTGGAGCAGCGCCACCTACAGGAACCTCCTGTGGACACTCAAGCGGGGGAGGCTCCCTTTCGCAGCTTAGAGCGTTAAGCGGGTTTGAGAGACTCAGGAGTCTGGACGCTCGCTCCAGATTCTCCGGCGTCTGACGCTGAGACAAATTTTTCTTGGACGATTGATCGCCGTGTTGGGGCGCCTGCCGATTCCGTGCCGAAGAA
>JAODJW010000001.1:4364267-4380856 GCA_026777045.1 Hyperopisus bebe | reverse complement strand
AAATATTAATAAGAGGGCATACTTCCCATCCCCGCCATGTTTCTTCCTCAGCCCGTCGCTATGGTTCGCGCCACAACGCCGCGACGTTTCATCACAGGCTGAGGCACACGCACAGTTTATAAGGTAGACAGCGTGCAAAGTGTTTTAACCATATGCTTAGCTACATTTATATATATGCGCTTTTAAAACTAAAATGATTATATAATTTTCCTCAAAACTGTCCACGGGGGCAAATAGTAAGAAATCTGTATATATTATAGTAACAAGGCAACTATTTCAAAGATCACGAGGTGTTATTTTGAGCACCTTTAAAACTAACACACACGCATGCGTTATATTTAGGAGTAGGGGTCATGACCTTTGACCTTTTAACCTGTCTCGTCTTCAAATCGGTGTCTCGTGGGTTTCGAGCCTTTGGTTTTTCTCGGTATGGGACCGCGGTAAAGTTAAGCTTCACGTTCGACATTCAGGCTTCCGCTACCGCGGTTGCTGTGGGCAGTTCGCTGGTTCTGGTGGCAAAGTTAACATGCGATGAGTGTGTAAGGAAAATGTAGGAAACTGAAGGGATTATACCGTCGCTTTCATTTACAAGCTGCTGAGGGAATCAGACCAGGTCCCAGACACTGAGTAAAGCAGCGATATGGATTTAAAAATCTGGTATGGTTGCTAAAAAGTTATTTAAAATTATTGGATGAATGAACTCTGGATCTGTGTTTTCCATGAGCAGTGTAGCATTATAATCCAACGAAATACTAAAAAGGCGTGTTTATTTATCGGCTTTATTGGTATTGTGATTTGTGAACCTGTATTTTGCATGAGCGCTGTCGTCGCATTATAACCATGAAATTAATAACTCAAAGGACGTATTTCATTTAGGATTTATTGGTATTTTTATTTCAGTTTGTGTCATGTAACGTTACTTTGAAGTTATCACTGAAATACTCCTCTGTTTGGCTAGTAAACAGGGTTAGGATGAGAGGGCAACGCTGAGACCAGCTTCTCTAAAATCTAGTGTTTCTTACATCTTTTGTAACCTTATGTTTTTTAATTAATGGAAAGTGTATGCCCGTAAATCTAATCGGTTAGTGTTTAAGTAATAAAATCTGTGCGTTTGACCATTAATTTCGACACTTTGTAGGACGATGATGGGGAAACAGACCATGAAGAAAGTACTATACTCGTATAGAAGAAATGTATACAGAATATAAGAAATTGTGAGCTATTTATTTAAAGTGTTAAGGTTTTTACCTGTGTCCGCGGTCGCGGGGGGGGGGGTGCGTGACCATGAAACATCACTAAGAATGTAATGATGAACTAACAGGAAAGAAATACCTAAACTAATTCTATGCAAACGGATTAAACTTTGTAAATAAAATCCCGAATTACAGGCACGTTAATATACGTCCCTTTCAGTGATGGGTTCTATGGTCACTCCCCCATCCAGATGTGGTCCATGGCAACACGTGTGTCACGAGCCGTTTTCATACCTTCTGATGACGCCATATAAAGGCGTCACAGCCCTCTGTGCACCTCCTCGTTCGTGATTTTTAAAATGAGCCATCTTCTCTTTGCTGCCCTGCCTCACCAGTCAGTCCTCCTCCAGTGTGTCCCAGCATGCCTTGCAGTTACCTGGGGGTGAGGTACCAAATCTGGTTATTTCTTACGCATGCTCTGTTTGATGCAGTGCAGCTTGAAAATAATCTCATCAGTTTTAAAATTGACGTTTTATGTTTTTTAAGAAATCCAGTTTTGCTCTGGACACAGTTTAGTGTGCGTGCAGTTGGCAAGATTAGCCCGAGTGTGAAGTTTCTACCTCCCGCGTGTCGATGCTTCACAGGGATGGAAAAAAATGCTCAGTCTTGGCACAGTGACCAGTGTCTTTACGGGAATAGTCCAAGCAGCAGATGATAGGAACCGGACCCTCCAGCAGGTCCCTCGGTGTGGGTGCGGCAGCAAGCCGAAGCCTCTGTGGCTGATGTGGCAGGGCTTTCGTGCGGCGCGGTCTTTGACTCTCCCTATGGAAACGTGCATGCAACGTTTCCATCGCCGGGGCCTCTGTGTTTTGCTGGCTGAGCTTAATCCTTGTAGTGGAAAAATCCGCCTGCCCATCCATCCTGCTCTGCGTCCAAAAGTCTGGAAATCATGTCTCCTGTTGGACCTGACTTGTAGCTGGCAGAACATATTTCACTTGGTTGCTCAATGCTGTGAATTCGCTCCTTTACTGCTTTTTATTTTTTGAGAAATGACTCAAAAGCCACCAACTCAATCTGCCTTTCAGCTCTGGCACGCTAGAAATGTTTGAGGGTGTTTGTCATCTTTTATTTTTTTGGATACCGTTTTTCAGTAATGAATGAAAATCGGGGTTAAGAGGTGCCGGGCAGAGTACTGGGTTTCTAGGCGATCCTCAGACATGGACACAGAAACACAAAGGCTAGTAATTTGGCATCAGCCATTCAGGCGAGAATACAGTACATAGCTGACTATGCTCTATGTGGATTAATCCTTAGCCTTTGATTTATAAAATCACTCTCACAACACACGCTGTCCACCGTCGAATACGCGGATTTGCCCATGGGCACCTTGGTAGGGGATAATAGGGTGGCATGGTGCAGTTCCCACCACAATCATTTCAAAAGGGCACCCCACCTTCCCAATAAAAGCGGTGTCTGGATTCAGTTAACAGCATGATCCTTCACAGTATGTTGTGACACGGCTTTAAAAATAAGGAACATTGTCTGCGATGATCATCACTGCAATACTGCAGGAATCCACATGAGGGCGACTGTAGTTCACCCTGGCAATTTTTGCTGGACATCTTGCCAAACAAGAAAAGGACTTTATTATGATTTGCTCGAGAGGATGACATGGCCGTGGCAGCTGCAGCACTGTGTGTTGTTTTTGGAGTATCCCACAGTGTAAATAACTAATACATTACTATAAACATCGTAGCCTGATTATGGTGCATGCGCAAGCAAGAAACATCGGCAGGTTGTTACGTGGTTAGGGCCGAGTGCGTGTATGAATAAATCATTTCTCCATGCTACCACGCCATGGAAATTCGTTAATCCTGTATATTCCAGTACAGCCTTCCTCTTCTAGGGCTTTATTTAGGTTGAATGCCAGATGAAAGACTTTGTTTAATGGTTTTCCACAAATGTAACTGTTGGAAGCAGCAGTTTTTATTCAGCTTCCAGTTAGGAGCCAAACCTGACTGTTTTTGCTTTTTCTGTCTGAAGACCAGGTTGTTGAACAAAAGCCTGGAGAAAAGGAGTGGTTTATAAAACACTTATTGCTGACTGGGAGTTATTTCTCTCCATGGAAAATCACCCATTAGTTTTAATTGTTATTGTTGAAGGGTTTCTTTAGGGAAATGGTCAGTGGTGTGGGATCAAAGCTGGTGGATTTTTGCTCTTTCTCTGGTGTTTACTGTGCATAAGTGGCCACTGAACAGTGGGGAATTAGGGTTTTTAAAGCTGTCCACAAAGTGCAGAAGTGTTGCCCATATCTGGAGGTGGGTGATGGTCGTCCTTCAGAGTTGCGTTGCGGCTGCCTAATGGTTTTAGGGCTGACCCTTAAGTGCGCAGAGAAACGTGCTGCTCCCCAGAACCTCAGGAGACTCATTCCAAGGGGTGTACCTCTCAGTACCTATAAAACCATCACTATCCATCCTGCGTAACAGTCTTGGGTGATTGACATGAATGTCAGTATTAATACAGCCTGGCTTTCCATCTTCCGTCACATGGTGTATGGTGCAGACTTGCTGTGTGGGTCAGGTGCAAAAAGGGTTCGGGTTACACTAGCTGCTTGCAAGCATGACTGGTGTGGTCATATGGGATTTAACGGGAGAGGAGCTGCATATGGCAGGGGGTGTGAGCCAGGCCTCACCCATCAGACCGCAGACCAGTCTGGGATAGAAAAAAAAACCTTCTGAAAGTGTGGTGTTAAGGAAAACTGATGTCAGCAGTCGGCAAAACGTATGAAGGCCCAGAGTGCGCTACACAATGTCTTTTTTTTTTTTTTTTTTAACCATGACCCTATCTGCACATGCCGTCAGACGGTCATGAATTAGCAGCAGAAGGAAGAAAGACTCTAAGAATGAGAAGAATTACTTCTGTCTCCTGTGCTGCGGGGTTTGGGCAGAGAGGGTAGCTGGAGAGGAATTAAGCCCTGCCGTCGGGGCATCTCGCTGCCAAGGGACGCGTTGCATAGTCTGCCAAGTACGTGCAGGAATCCTGGAGGGGGGGGCGACACCGGCTCGCCGTAAAGCTGTGGAAGTACCGTCAGTGAGCCGGTGACGTTGATTGAAACTGCTGTATCGTTAGAGCTGCTGCCAAAGCTTCTGTTTGTGTGCCCATCTTGGGAGATGATGTCCATCCTGTGCTCACGGATGGCTTGTCTTTCCTCCCACTTGTCATCTTATTTCGGTTGACACAGATCTGGTGAAATTAAATTTGTGCTGTTGGGCTGTTTTGTGATCGGCACATTTTCCCAGCAATATTCTCGAGTTCTCTGACCATCCAGATTAATGTTAAGGGCAGGCAAGTCTGTCTACCAGTCTTCCAGGCTTGCAGAAGAGTTCTGGTGGTGTTCGTTGGGTCCAGGAGAAAGATTGTGGGCATCAAGTGTCAGATTTGCATTACTCATAAATTTATATTTTAATTTATGCACTCCAAGGTAGTATTTTACAGTACTAATTACTTGCTGTATAGCAACTCTTTCATTCAAAAGGACTCATTTTCAAATGCCTGTATTAGGTCTCATTAATGGCATCTATTATAGAATCATTCAAGATCTGTTGAGTATGACTGAGGATTTAACTATGATTGCATACTGCTTACTGGGTGTTAAGGCTGTCATGTTTCAGTTCCTTAACCAGTTCAGCCACAGTCCATGTGAGTCTGGGGTCCAGTCGCAAACGCGTGGCAGTATTTGTCATTCGTCAGGGTATAGAAAAAGCAGAAGTGAGCTTTTGTCACACTGTGGCTGAAACAGTATTAATTTCCTGTTGTGTTATCTGTTTGCTCAAGGAAGACCTGTTCTAAGATAGCTGGCAACAAGCCCAGGATGGATTATATCAGATTAGAGTCTGTGTCCAGTTTAGGGTGTGAAAAGACTGCTTTGTTTTTCTATAGCTGTTCAGGGTTGTTTGTTGGGAGTCTGTGCATTTTCTGACCTGAAACTGTCGGTCAGGAAACTGAGAAATGTGCAAATAGTTTTTTTTTTTTTTCTTCTTCAAGTAGTTATTGCCCAGTAAATGGGTGCTCTTCCTGTGGACCTGTGACCACACAGGAATATGACATGGTGGTGCAGTGGTTCGAACTGTCGCCTCCCACCTCTGGGACCCGGGTTCGAGTCTCTGCCTGTGTTCTACGTTTGTGGAGTTTGCATGTTCTTCCTGTTTCGTTGTGGGGTTTCCTCCGCATACTCTGCTTCCCTTCCCTCACAGTTCAAAAGCATGCTGTTACAAAATTGCCGTAGGTATGTGTGAGTGATGTGTTAGTGTGCCCTTCGATGGGTTGGTGTCCTATCCTGGGTCACTCACAACCCTGAACAGGATATGCAGGTTCAGATGGATGGATGGAAAGTTGTATGTAAGGGCACCTGGACACATTTGGGATCAGATCTGTAGTCTGCCTAGTCAGTTAAGACCATCATGGTTATCATTTGTGCTGTGATTTAGTCTCTGCCTGTTGGTTGTCCTATGTATAATGTGTATGTAATAAATAACTAATATAACCATGTCTCATGCAGTGGTAATTCTAGAGACTCTTTTGGGGCCCTAGGCAAAAAACAACTGGCATGGGGCCCTTCAACTTTCTCTCCATCAACACGGTAGAATTTATTGCCATTATTTTAGCCATTTAGCCATTATTTTAGCATGAAGTGTAAATTATATCATCAACAAAGAAAATTTCATTCGCGAAAAACAAGACACATACAAAACTGATTTGTCATTGCAATGTAGCATGTAATTGATCGTCCTCTGGGGGCCCCCTTCCAGCTCAGGGGCCCTGACTTGCCTGTCCAGTCGCTATGCATCCGGTCCTGTGTCGCTATTAAAAGAGGAGCAGTGCAGCTCATTGGTTCAGAAACAGTTAACGCTATTTAATGTGTTTACCAAAGTTGCAAAACTTTCAGCTTTAAAATAGGAAAATCTAGATGGGAACTACTTGAAAGAGCAACCCGCGAGGATCATGCTAAATCTGCCCATTAGTCAGACTGTCTGCACTAATGTTTGCCCAGATCTGGGCATTATTCTTCACCGGTAACCATTAAGGATTTCTGGAAATCAGATTAAGCTAATTGCAGCCAGTGCTTTCCAGATGAGTTCTGTACCTGGTAGTCCGGGGGCACGCAATCTTATTTCCTTGTGACGTCGAGCATGCTACAGATACCACTGTTGCGTAGCGCCTGCAGATACTCGCATTCTAGCCTGAGATGTGGTGGCCTTCATTTCCCTGTGCTTCGGGGGGGTTGTGTTTTGTTTTATGTTAAAATTGTTAAATTGTTTAATAAAAATTTGATCACGAAAAAAAAAAAACCTGTGTGTGGTTTTCCTCTTCCCCTCACTTTCCACCCGTTCATAATGGACCGTTTCATCACATGCGCTCCAGTGAAATATCACTGAGCAAATCCCTTCCTGATGTCTTTGATCTTTCCTGAATGTCTTCATAAGAGGAAAACCTTGGGGTAACGAGGCATGAGCTTTGCCTTCTAAGGCTTTGCTGATTGCCAGAGGTTCTATAATCCCTCATTCACCCAAAATGAAGCGAGATTTAAAACGCTAAAACGTTTTTCTATAGAATAGCACACCTCTGCCATGTGAACGCATGGGCTCCTGTTTCTGTGTATGTTTTAAATTCCTAGAAATCTCTGACAAGAAAATGAACCTTGGAAGCAACTGGTTAGACAAACCAGCAATTAATTAGTGACATTTATGTCAAACATGTTTTTATCACCTTTTATTCAAAACCACGTGCGCTGTGAGCATTTGCCACAGTCGACTGAATGTTTTGTTCCAAATTTCCATATTTCAACATCTTACCTGCATCTTTTGTCAGTATTTAGAATTGCACGCAGTTAGATGTCATGGTGTTTTATGAATGCAGCCGTGAAACCTGTTCTGAACCGTAATAACTTGCTTTTCCAATCCACCCATCTTGATTATCTGGGATGGAGTCACGGCGATCCAGAGGCACAGTCCTGACAGCAGACACCCTGGATGGGAGTGCATTGCAGGACACATCCAATGTAGATCAACCACTTAGGTGAACAACGCATGCATCATAGCAGTGGAAAAGTACTGCACTTTTTAGACTTATTTTGATATGTTACAGATTCTCTGGTCTACGGTAATGAAGTGCTGTACAGAGGATGTTTTATGGTGGCTAGGTCTGTTGTCAGTTCTGATCTGGACTGATTAATCTTTCTGGAGAGGGTTGAACCTCAGTACTGACATCCAAATTCTGCACCCAGTATGTGTGTAGTGAAAGTGTAGTACTCTTTAGCTGAGACCTATTTGGATTCCTTATCTTCATTCCCGTTCTTCGAGGGTGACCTTCCTGACCGACACACACTGGGATTGCGGCGTCTGATGGACACAAGCGATGGGTCCCCATTATGAAGTGGCACTCAATTGATTATGAGTAATTCTTGAATGTTTGGTATGAAGGGCACTTGTTTCCTGTATTGGGCCCTGAAAAGCAGGTCAAGAAAATGTTCCGGCTCTGTGCGGCATATTGTCTGCGGCGAGAAGTGGGTGGATTCCTCTGAGAAGCGGGGGGTCCCCGAGGGGCTCTCGTGAATAAATGAGTGGAGCGGAGGTGGAGATGTACAATGGGGGAGGGAACGGGCCGGGTCGCCGTCCGGGCTGCACCCGGCAGGAGAGGGGTCCCCCCCTGGGAATGTCGCTAATGCGAGATGTCAATGGGGGCGGTTGGGGAGAGACTCTTAGCGGATTGTCGGTGCCCCCCGGCCCTATTCATGGGCCCTGTTTGCAGGCAGTGCGCTGAGCGACCGGATACAATGAGTCAAGGGGTTAAGGGGTGAGGGGTTTGTGTTACACGCACCCAGTTGCCATTTGATCCACCCCAAGTTCCAATTCCCAGTCCAGTTAATGAAGCGGTTCAATTAAATGCGCCCGGTTAATGAAAACCGGTGCTATTTGCACATGTGGCCATGTGTGTCACAAAAGATGTGTGGTAAAGCCCTTTCAGAGCCCTGCTTTGCCTGAAAGACTTTTAAACTCTGTATAGTAAAGTGTCACGTCCTTTCATTGAATCGTTTAACTGTGGGGATTTGTTTGTTAGGCCATACAGATTTGGGGGTCCTTGGTTCCCTCTGAATTGTGCAATAGTTTTTTTTTTGTCTTGTTGTCGTCCCTCAAAAAAAAAAAAAATCTCTATAGGGAGTTTTATTCAGTTTTTTTACGGTCTCACGGCAGGACACGGTGTTGAAGGACGGATGACCTAATAGCTGATAGGTGGATATTATGTTTGTGTGTGCGTGTCTGGAACTGGATCAGGCATGTGAGAGCAGGCGGCCTGATTGGTTTCTGGGCGCGTTTCGTGGGCCGCGTTCTGCCTTTTCACTCTCCCAGGTGCAGCTCACAGCTGCGCGGGACTCGTGCACGCTAAGCACATGAATCACCATCACTGTCCACTGCCACACTCCGAACAGATGGAGGCCATTAATGGCCCATGTTTGATCTGGAGACCCAGTGTATGTCTTTTATTGGTGGGGGAAGGGGTTGCATGTTTGAAACCCTTAGGAAGGGGTGCTGGTTAGATTGGGGGGGGCACCCAGCACAGTGAGAGAGATTTTACTGTCTCAGCTGTATGTGTTGATCGCGTTTCCTTTCCACGTTGCTGGTAGGAAGGTGAGGTAGCGCTGAGCTGGAGAAGGAGAAGGATGCTACACACCAGCCCCCCCCCCCCCACTCATGCTGCGCTCCAATAACAGTTCAGGTGGTGTGGAGGCTAGCTGGGGGGGCTTGGTGCAGACCCCTCCACATTGGTGTTCCACCTTTTGTTGGAGAGGATTGGGGCCCTTTTAGCTCCCTTCAAAAGGTCCTCTAGATATCTCACCTTACATCACCCTCTTTGTTTCCATTCAGGGTGAGGTGAGTGCAGGTTCCAAAAGGCACTTACTGTAAGCCAAGTGCTGTCTAAATGTGTCAAAATTGGCTCATTTGTGGCCGGGTGAGGACGGGAACGGGACACGTATACACCCACAATGCTGGCTTTTATCCTCTGCGCTTTCAAAGTCGCTGCGTTCGCCAAAGCTGAATGGCGAATTGTGTCCTCCTGGAATGCACTTTATAGACCCACAGGGTGATAACAGACATTATAAGCTGTTGAACTTTCTTTAACCCATAGAAATTGTGGGTCATCACGTGGGACCCGTGAAAACCCAGTATGGACGTCTTTACATTGGCTGGCAACGTTTTTAAGACGAAATCTAAGTTTCACACAAGAGGAGCACAGGGCCTTGGTCGACTTAGATTTTGTTTCCTAGCAGGTTTTGTTTAAGCAGAGCTGCTGAGGGTTGAAATACTTTTGTGGTCTTTATTTTTATGTTTGTTTATTTGTCATCTTGGGGACTGTTGGGATCCAAAAGTCACATCTCTAGCTTTTGTACATTCGATTCCTAGGTTACCGTTTCTTCTAAGGAAAAAGCTCCATCGATGTGGATGACTTGACCATTGCAATGTACTTTACGGTGTTTTCCATCTTTGTATTAGCAGTTTGTGTGTGTGTGTGTGTGTGTGTGTGTGTGTGTGTTATACGCTTAAGCTGCTGTTAATCCAGCTGGAACAACACATGGGGACCAGAATGATCTGTGTCCCACGGCTCTAGCTTTGGTTTTCTTTGCTCCTTTGACCTATGAAGCAACTCATTTTGACTGCTCTGGTCTCCTAGGTGAAAACTGAAGCTAGATTGAAGTTGAGGTCCTCTTGGTCTTGTGCTGAAAACAAATGATGATAGGCCCACTGAGGCGACCAAACCTGTGTTTATGTGTCAGTATTCCCTGTTCATTTCATGTGAAAATTCATAGAGATTAGTTCAGATTTCTCTCTGTGGGCGTAGCTCAAACAGCGGCAGAAGAATTTAAGCAGGGACATCCCAGTAGTGCCTATGAGACCCAGTACACAGGTGCGGATCAGACTTAAGTAGCCAAACATAACCCTAGCTTTCATAACTGCTGAGTTGGAGTGCAATACAGAGCCCTCTGACAGCTATCACTCTGTGTAAAATACCATAATATATTCATCAGTATCAGCAAGTTTTTGGGGAGTCTACTGTAGATGAACAGTACACTGAATGCAGTATGATGGGTGCATGATCTAATGTTGTCCTACCCAACTTTGGTGCGTATTCCCATAGAGTGAAGATGTATCTGTTCAGAGCATAATGTACAGCACCGCTCTATACTGCGCACTAGTGGTCAAATTATAGAAAAGCAAGTATGCAGAGACATATAGTAACATATAATGATGTCATGACAGTAGTACTTAAGATTTCCAGACAGTACAGTGCAAGTGAGGTGTTTGTGGCTACAGGAGTGTATACTTCTAGTACTGTGTTAAGAAATCTCATGTATAAATTTATTTGCCAAATTCATGTGCTTAACCAGTATAAGGTTCTGTTCTGTTTTATCCAATTTCACATTTTATCTTTTATCTGGATCATGAGTCTAATAAAGGTTGGATCGATTGATTGGTTTTCATTCGGCAATCAACAGTGGACGTGGCAGCCAATCACTGACCAAAATCAAAGCAACAAACTTTCAAGTTCTTTGTATTCTGCTTTGTAAAGAATCTTTGTTTATTGCCATCTTTCCATGCTAAAGAAATTGTTGCTCCATCCCAGGATCCTGGCTCTATGATTATAGCAGGTAGGCCCTGTTCTTGTTCCATTGATTTATAACGGGCATTGCCTGAGGTCTCATCACTCTGCAGGTGATTGCTCAGCCTGTGGCCTTGCAGGCTGTCTAATCGCATACAGAGTTGTGAACCTAAGATTTTCCCAGCTTCAAACTTACGCTCCATAATAGGGGTGCAGCACAAAGTGCCTTTTACCCCTCTATTGCCAGACTGTATTTTCAGCGTTTGACATTAAATAAGGATACGTTGTAGATACAGTGCACTTTAAGAAACCCAAGTTTTTGTTGGAGTCTAAGGAGCCAATTTATGGCACATAAGGGTTGAATAGCAAGCAGATTGGATGTCAAAGGAATTCAATCTCTGTAAGGTGTGCTTTGTCTATACGTCATTAGCTACCATTACAGTAAGGCTGTCTATCAATTACCTCAAGTAATCTCTCATTTAATCTGAGGATTCATCAAGTAATTATATAACTGGCACAAGCTAGGAACCTACTAATCTTTGCACACAGTGATACAAATGGTCGATTTAAGCACTCCGCTTAAACTGTGTGTCTTTAGACTGGATGAAAACGGGAGGATCCACTGCAAAACCAAGCACACTGGGTGAACATGCAAAATAATTTAAGTCACAGTAAGGACAAAGTCAGGCTAGGCTAGTCCGAGAGGCTAGATGGCACAATCACTATACAGACAAAAGTATTGGGACACTTGGCCATTACACCTACAGGAACTTTTATGACATCACATTCTAAATCCATAGGCATCGATATGGAGCTGGCCCCCCCTTTGCGACTATAACAGCTGCCACTCTTCTGGGGAGGCTTTCCGCAAGATTCTGGAGTGTGTCTGTGGAAACTTTTGCTCATTCATCCTCTAGAGCATTTGTGAAGTCAGACACTGATGTTGGACATGAAGGTCTGGCTTTCAGTCCCCATTGTAATTCATCCAAAAGGTTTTTGATGGTGTTGAGGTCAGGGCTCTGTGCAGGCCAGCCAAGATCTCTCACACCAAACTCGCCGAACCATGTCTTCATGGATCTTGCTGTATGCACTGGAGCACAGTTATCTCAGAACAGAAAAGGGCCTTTCCCACACTCTTCCCACAGATTTGAAAGCATAGAATTGTCCAAAATGTCTTGGTATGCTGAAGCATTAAGAGTTCCCTTCACTGGAACTAAGGGGCCTACAAGGACCCCATACCATTATCCCTCTTCCGCCAAACTTTACTTTTACGAGGTCTGCCACTGTGTGGCTGAGTTTCTATTGTTCTTAATTGCTTCCACTTTGCAAAAATACGACTTACAGTTGAACGTGGAATATCTGGCACAGAAGAAATTTGACAAACTGACTTATTGCAAAGGTGCCATCCTATAATAGTACCACACTTGAATTCGCTGAGCTCTTTAGAATCACCCATTTTTTCACAAATGTTTGTGAACCTGACTGCATGGGTAAGTGATTTTATGCACCTGTGGCAATGAGTCTGAGTGAAACACCCGAATTCAATGATTATGTGTCCCAATACTTTTGTCCATATAGTGTTTCTTTGTCTCTGTCTGTCAAACCTGAATGTTTTTTTAAGATGTGTTTGCTTTGTAGTTGTGCTGTGATGGTATTTAAGTTCTACTTTGCAATACTGACAAATGATGGTATTTTATTCACGTTTCATGTGAAATGCTTCCACACGCGTGATGCTTTTGCTCTTAATTCAATCCTCTTCCGCTCCATCATGGTCCACCTTCCTTCCACCATATTACTAAGTAATCGAAGGAATTTTAAAGTGTTATTTTTCAATAATCAAGTATTTGCGTTTAATCGAGTAATCGTGACAGCCCTACATTACACAGAAGAGACTGGACACAAATACTGTACATTCTGATCTTATTGTTATGAATGATCCGGTATAACATGGGTCCCGGATAGATAAATAATAATTTGAATGTGTCGTGCTTCCTTTTGTCATGGTGATGGTACAGCTGTCTTCTTGAAGATGTGTGCAGGATGGGCGTCCTATGAGATCCTGCTTTGTTGTGCGGTCTGTCAAATGTTTCCTGGCACAACCTGATTTTAAGCATCTGTCCGTGGGCAAGCTGGACGCTCCTTTTTGATGTGGCTTCACTGATGTATCCTCTGTTTTCCCACTCGATTTTAACGTGGCTTGACAGTGTCATCAGAACCGGACCCCAGGTGGCAGCTGGTGCTGAACAGGTCCCTGTGCCAAGCGACGGATCCAGCTGGGAGTGCTGTGCTGCTGTGGTATCAGGCGGTAGGAAAAAGTCTGCAATCAGATGCCACGCTAGGACCATTTACTAAAGTGAATTACAATACTTGTGAAATAACCTGTATTTTGGTGAAATGCTGTTTTTCTTGAAGGGTGATGTAATTTAAACAAATGCTTCACATATTGAAAAGTCATCAGCTCTAAAAAAAAAAAAATCTAATTACAATATACTGAAGCTTATAGAGGCTGACTGGTCAAGGGCAAATAGTCAGTGGGTAATATTCTGGCTGGTTTGGAACCTGAGATTGTGGTAAGGGGGGGAAAAACAGAAAGATTGAAGTACAACGGCAGGATGTTGGAGCTGGAGCTGAATGGTCTGTCCCTTTAACCCCTTCCTGTCCTTTTCCTGATCACTGGCTGCTGCTATGGGTGTCGGTTCTAGGGGACTTGAGATCCCAGTGAGACACTTCCTTGCTCATAAATGCCATGGAATAGGTATAATGCAGCAAAGGGTATTTAGACAATGGGAGCTTTATTAGGACCTGAAGCTGAGGGAAGAGTACTATGTATTTTAAGTAAACACTGTCCAATAAAGAGTTCCATAAGGACTCCATGTAATATATGGCCTTAGCAAAAAGCTGGAACAGCCTGTAAAATATGTTTTTGTGAAGGATGGATGAAACATGTCATCATTTCATGTCTGTGGAGACAGTGACTCATACCCCTACCATCCCACCACCCCCTAACCCTGATACCCCACTGTCCCCTGCCCCGCCTGCACATCACAGTCCCATCCCCCAGGGGGAGCTGTGAGGAGCGTGGCCCCGCAGCTTGTTTACGAGCGTTTTAATCTCTGTGAAAAACAGGAGCTTCAAACGGCCATGCATGCTGGAGATTGATGCCGCATGCGTCCCAGTGGGCACATGGAAGCCATTAGTCAGCTGTGGTGATTTCAGGTCGTGCACGTACTGCTTACTAATGCTCGCGCTGGCAGAGTCAAAGGCTTCGCTGAGTGATTAACTGTGTGGTGTACCTCTTTAATTTGAAAAAGCCCCAAAAAATACATTTGACCCAGATATCTTAATTATAACCATAAATGCATTATATTCCTGTATTCATGATATTTATTTCAGTCTGGCATATTCTGTAGTAATGATATTAAAAAGGGAGTAACTTTGTTTAGAGAAATAATGAGTACTATGTAAGAAAGGCCCTAAAGCTTTATGAATCTTACTGTTTGTGTGGAGGATGGGCTAGTTATTTGCTTGGGGTGCCAGTCCAGCACTGGCCTTTGGGGGGCGGTGTTATACTGTCCTGAGTCCACAGAAATTTATACACACAATGTCCTGTTCTGTTTAACCCAATAAGGTGATTCCTTCCTCCAAGCCATCAAACAAGAAATGGCCAGCTCTGCGGCATGGGCCTGGGAGTGGTCCAGTCACAGCCTGCCGTAACTGGGTTCACATTTTCAGAGCAAACAGGCCTAAGGACACCTTCACTGGCTGTTGTGGTTACCATTCCGCTTCTGCCTAATAGTGATGCTTTCCCCTATGTACACACGAACATACATGTTGATGTATGTCTTAACTTGTATTAATGCTCCTTTGTTTGTGGATGATGAACCTTTGAAATGTTACTCGGTAATGTAAACCTAGATCATTAGCAAGTGAGCTTTGCTGTTTGATGCTCGTTCGTCCCGTGCATAAACAAGCATGGTGGTTTTGCCAATTCTCTCCTGCTGAGAACTGATGACTCACCACACAACGCTGTGTGGAACCCGGCCCTCCAGCCTAATGTCCTCCCATGTCCTTCAGGCGACACCCCAAACACAGAGACTATTAGGCACATCTACTAGACTAGACTGCGAGCACGTTGGGGCGAAACCTTGAGTAACAGTATATGACGGTCTTGTGTTTCACTTGGTGTCTCAGTGGAAGATTGCAGGTTGTCGGACACTGGGGAGATGTATGTCTGGGACCCTTCTGAATTTTATTTGTGAATCCAAATTGGAAAATGGCTCTGTTGTGTTTATTTCCTGGATGCTGTGTAGAGCTGGCGTAAGATCAGTGTGAATTCGGTTAAGCTCTCTCAACCAGAACTGGTCGTGGTCATATTTAAATAATTTTGAACATGGAATGTGTCTGGTAGACCCATGATATATGCGTGTATTTTCAGTGTTACCGGGAAACCAATTATGTTTTATGCCCTTTGCCTTACAGCTTTTGACATCATATATATATATATGTAAACAGCTATAAAGTATTTGCTATTAAATGTCAGTTTTGATATGCATTGCCTCCAACCCAATAGTACTTCCTGCTACTTGCTCTTTTAGCCCTCTGTCCTGAGCTTATTTACCTTTCACAGCTGCATAAACCAAATGTTCATTATATACACCTTGTATGTGACACAGTGTGAAATGAGCCGTTTTGTGTTGCAGAAGGAACAGTGGTAGTGGCCTGCTCTCGGTCCGGGTCGTGTGAGCAGGCTCTGGCCCATTTGGCGTCGTCGGACTTTATTGGCTGTTTCTTTTGGATCGACGCAAACATTTCACATGGCGGTGAGTCAACGCGGCACGGCAGCCGGGAACCGGGGACTTGAGAGGAAGCCTATCAGACTGTGGATGACATGGCGCAGAAGTTCGGTTCCCGTGCACGTAGGGCTGCTGTTTACCCTTCAACATCTCGACATCTTTAGGAGACTCGGCCTGCATCTCAATGAACGGGGGGCTTTGTTGCCGAGCAGATCGCGCTGGAAGCCAGTGGAGGCCTCTTAGACATGGTTCTTTAGCTCCCCGCTGCCAAAGAAGGGCTTCGGTTGAGACGGACTTTGCCAGCCTTAGATGGGATAAAGCCTGGGAGATGGGGCCAGAACAGAGGGCTGGGGATTGGAGCCGCTTGTGCTGCGTCGGGCTCGACCTGCTCTGCTCAGACAGACTCTGCATCGCCGCATTTAGCCCCCTCTGGTTTATCTGTCTGTCTCTCCTGTCTGAGTTTCTGAATGAATGCACTCCGCTCCGCTCCTTAATTTGGGGCTGGCCCCTTGTTTTCATAGTCTAAGCCAAGGCTGTTCCCCCGAGGTGGACATGCACCCTGCGCTCCTTATATTATGTGATCTTTTATCCCTCTCTTCTCTCCCCGTGTTCTGTCGCCCCCCACCTTTTTCTCCAGAAATGCTTTGACTCTGCACCATATGATACAACTTTTTCGATAGAGAATCTGAGGTTCAATCAATCAATCTTTCTCTCTGTCTCGCTATCTCTCAGTATCTCTCTTAATGTCTCTCCCTATCGCTATCTCTATCTCTCTCTCTCTGTCTCGCTCTCTCAGCATCTCTCTCTCTCTCTCACTATGTCTCTCCCTATCGCTGTCTCCTGCTATCTCTCACTGTCTTGCTATCTCAGTATCTCTCTCACTATGTCTCTCCCTATCGCTGTCTCCTGCTATCTCTCACTGTCTTGCTATCTCAGTATCTCTCTCACT
>JAODJW010000001.1:4344367-4357647 GCA_026777045.1 Hyperopisus bebe | reverse complement strand
GTCCAGGTATACCTTACCTTATGGGGACCAAATGTCCCTACAGCATGGTGAATACCCATTCCTGGCCCCCATATGGGAAAACTCCCATTTTATAAAAATTAGTGACTGCAATGAAAAAACTAAAAATGCAAAAACTCTTGTATTTTGTTTAGATACTTGTGGTTATGGTTGGGACTGGGTAGGGGTTAAGATTGTCATAGTTAGCATTAGCTTTTTTCCCATAGAAATGAATGAGCGCTCCCCAAAAAGATATAATTACACGACTGTGTGTGTCTATCCATGCACTGGGAAAGCTATTTTAACTTGATTTCGTATATTAGTTTTAGTTACAAAGATATACTGAACAATTAGCAGCTGGGAAGTGGCATTCTTCTGCTGGATGCTTTTGATTTCCCCAGAGCGCCCTGACCTTTGATCCGGGAGACAGGCCTGGCGTGACGGTGGAGCCTGAGGGTTGTCTGCGAGGGCATGGCTGGAGACTGTAGGTCTGCTCCCTGGAGTTTATCGCTGGGCCGACAAGGGGCCGCCTCGTCGGAGCAGCTGCCTCTCTTCGCCCGCCCCTCGCTGCATTCCAGCCAGTGTCCTATGGCACCATTATTAAAGGGGGCCCTGGCCGCCCCCCCCCCCCCCACGCCCCTCTACGGCACGCCACGGCAAATATGGGGCATGAGGAATGTGCGTTAGGGTGTTTTGGAAGCCCGCATGCAGCAAACGAGCAGTGTTGGCACAGTGACTCCTCCGTGCAGCTGGAAACACTGCATTCTGAAGCAGCCTGTGCTCGTAGCTGGAGAACAGAAGGTGCCAGGGGCTCCACAATAACACCGATTGGCCTTTGGGAGGCTGTGAGGCACTGAAAAAGCTGTGCTTGTCCCCCCCTCCGGTGTCTCTGTCCCTCTCTGTGAGCCTTAATGGCTTCTGCACAGTGTTGCTGGTGAGTCCTGGAGACCCGCGCCCATATGGACCTCAGCAGGCCCCCTGGGGGGCCTGGTGATCTCACACCGGAGCCCAAGGGGCAAGTTAATCACGTCCCAGGACTGGAGACGACAGCCTTATCGGGGGCAGATTTCAGCCGGCCATGGGGGGGCGACCTTGCACGTTCCACACGTTTTTTCAGAGGGCCAAATCTCAAGCATGCCCAGATACCTAAAGTATGCAGACAAGCTTTTTACCTTTATGAAATATTTTATACAAAACCTTGACAGTTTCAGGGAAATATTTAGCATATTTTCCATATAGGCTTCATTTCCCCCCCCCCCCCCCTTTGCTTTAGATCGCAGACCATCTCATGCCGTTTGAACTGCATTCTCTGTTTTCTTTCCCCTTCTGGTGAGGTCGCTCTTACCGTAGGGACCGTTTGAAAAATGTGAGAAAACGCCGGAGTCGGCTGGCTGCCCTCTGCCACTGCCTGGCATCTCGGCCCGCTGTCAGACGTGCAAGTATTTCTGAGGGACATTTCAGTTTGTTTGGCCAAGTCATTAAATATAAGCGGAGAAAGGCCCGGGGTTTTTCATCCATAAAAGGCCGGTTTCGGGATTACGCGGAGAATACGCTTCCAAGCACAATTTCAGCACGAGAGCACAGAAATTTCCTGTTTTTAACAAGGATGTTTATCGAAAGTCTGTCCGACTGGCTTCCGTGTCCGACGGCGATGGAAGACCCGGTTGTCTCGTGAGTCGGGTGAACTGCTGGCACCGCGCCGCTCTGAGAAGGCCTGCTGACTCCTCAGCCGACCCACAGGGGGCAGTAAAACACCTGCAGATCATCCTGGTAGCAATAGCTTTATATTGGGCCCTGAGGAGGATAAACAGGAAAACTGGACACCCTGTAAGAAAATGATTCAAAACTTTGATTTAGGTTATTCCTACCCTAAACTTTGCAAAATCTTCCAGATCTCTGGTCCTTTAGTTTTTTTCCCCCTTGCAGCCACTATAGATCTTGTCTATCCATTTTGGAAATCATTGTTGTTTTTTTCCCCAGCTAAATAATCGGTGTTGGCATTGGCTTGAAGATCACTGAGATCTGTCCTGGAACAGGCATATCTACACTGGGCTGAACTATATTGTTTTCTTCACTGCTGTCTGAAATCGGTTTTGGAGCCATGGAATGGTAGCCCGCCCCTAGGTCATCTTGACCGTGTCTGCCGTTACATTTAAACACGCTCGAGGGTCGTCACAGATGTCATCGTGATCCACAGGGTGTATGTATTTTGTGAGCACATTTGAGTGAGCAGGTGTCGTATAGGAAAATCACGACGGGCAGGCATAGAGCTATGAGGGCCTACGAAGCTGGAGCGTCTCCACGATGGTTTCAGTGAACATCCACTTGCTAGTTCAGTGTGAATCATACACATGGAGGAGGACAGGTGACTGTACGTCGGAGGTCATGTGTGAACTTTGCACAGCCAACGTCGGTGCAAGTTCCCGCAAAAACTTTTCATGATTGTCCTCCTGAGACCCCACCCATTCATTTCTGTCCATAGCAGTGGACATTTTGTTTTTGCATATATCTTTTCACTGATGTAAGGAAATTTCCTGTTGTACACTAAAGAGGACGTGCTGTGAAATTAAAAATAAATTTGAAGAAAGATGTCTTATTTCCTCCAAAGACATAGAAAATCTCAATTAACCTAAAACTGAAGGACACTTTTTTCCTTGGGTCTCAGGAGGAGAAACTGGCCTGCCCTGGGGTTGCTTCTTCGCTTAATGGGTTGTCTCTGATCAGAAGGGTGCCAGTTTGATCCCTGGCAAAATAGTGACATGTCCGTAGAGCCCTTAAGTAAGGCCCTTAATCAGCCAAGATGCTTGAGGGCTTCTGGATAAACGGCCTAACCCAGTAAAAAGAAACATTGCAGTGCACCTATACTTATCCTTGTGCAAATAGCAAATGAATCATCATTTCAGTTTCAATGTTCATTTCAGTTCATTTGGTTTCATTTCATTGCATTTCATTTCGCTAATGCTTGCCCTTGTGGATGTGTCCCGGTCTCGTCGGGGGGCTTGTGAAAGCGGTGGCACTCAAGCAAAAAGAACAAATTGTGCAACAGTTTCTTGAGTCGTCGCCAAAATTAGGGGAGGAGGGGGGCAGCAAGTCCGGGAGGGCTGGGGGGTTCCATAGTAAAACAGCCATGGCCTGATTTATCTGCTGGGATATAGGTGTTCTGCATGCACCCGGACCATAGTTAATCTCCCCAGAGAAGCTCTGTTTTTGCGGCTTATGTTTGGGTCCCCTTCGTGCTGCGTGCTTTTCCCGGTGGCTTCATGACAACCGAGGAAGAGGGAGAAATTTCAGGAATGACTCTGAAGTTCCAATAATGAGTAATGGGATGTGAAAAAGACCCCCCACTGCTTGCTGACTGTGTAAAGAAAATCTATAACGACCATAAAATGTCTCCTCGGGTTCTAGATCACAGAGCAGAACGGAACAGTAGTTGTGTAAACGATTCATAAAGCAGACTTCGTCTTATAGCCTGAAGGCCCGATGGAATCTTTGCCCCTTCATTTCCTGAAATGGTATTAATTCTTAAAGGTCTCTTTAAGAGATGCAACCTGGGAAAAAACATCACCAAGCCCAGCTGACCCGCTATATAACCCTAACCACTCAAGTTAACAGCAGCCAGCTGTTACTGTGAGCAGTTTACCTGTGAGCCTCAACCAGACCTTGACCCCAAGCTATTACTGTCTCCCTTTGGGAACCTTTTATTTCCCAGGACAGGGTGTTGGTTGTCAGTGTCGGCCATAACGCCCGGTCCCTGTAACGTAACGCCTGGTCCCTGTAACGTAACACCTGGTCCCTGTAACGTAACGCCTGGTCCCTGTAACGTAACGCCTGGTCCCTGTAACGTAACGCCTGGTCCCTGTAACGTAACAGCTGGTCCCTCTAATGTAACGTAACGCAAAGGCTGTTCCCTGTGACGTAACGCAAAGGCTGGTCCCTGTGACGTAACGCAAAGGCTGGTCCCTGTGACGTAACGCACAGGCTGGTCCCTGTGACGTAACGCACAGGCTGGTCCCTGTGACGTAACGCACAGGCTGGTCCCTGTGACGTAACGCCTGGTCCCTGTAACGTAAAGGCTGGTCCCTCTAATGTAACGTAAAGGCTGGTCCCTGTAACGTAACGCCTGGTCCCTGTAACGTAACGCCGGATCCCTGTAACGTAATGCCTGGTCCTGAGTCCTGAGTCTTGCAGACCGGGCCCCTGCCGGAGGTGGCAGTCGAAGCGGCTTCTCTTCGGCTTGCTTCTTCGCCGGAAATGAGGAGATCGCATTTTCAGAGCGCGTGGTGGAGCAGCGGCGTATTTGAACGCGAGACCGTCCCCACACACTCTACTCGCTGATGAATAATTTGCAAGCTCTTTCTCTAACTCAGGGCCATACTAGCATTCACCAACGGCGGAACAAATTCTCAACGTGGCTAAATAAATAAATAACTGTGAATATCCCCCTCTACCCCCACTTTTCCCCTCCCCTTTTCTTTCTTCGCAGGCATGTGCCAAACTGAGTAATAAAATGGCCTTCCATAAATGCTTTAATTAAAGAGTACATTCACACATGGCCATCATCGGATCCCCTGGGCTTCGTGAAAGCGTCCTGTTGTTATGGAGAGCGAGTGTTTAGGCATACTGTCACTGGTCCTTGTTTATGTGAAGGAGTTCTCCTCTGGAGGAATGCCACTTCTCGATGAGGGCTTGGGGGGGCAGGGGGTAGGGGGAGGCAATGATGGTTGCTGAAGACCAGAGGACAAACTTCCTCCCTGCTGGAATCGTTTCACGAACAACAATAATCCCCTTCTGTTTACCTACATCCCCGGGCGTGTTGGCCCTCGACGAGGCCTCACTGTTAACGACAGTTCCTGCTGGCCCTAGTCTCAGCCTTTTAACAGACAGTGCCATGGCTTGCTTGCTGGGGGGGGGTCAGTCAGTCACCGCGGGCAACATCAGAGTGCGGCCCCTTCCCAGTGAAATGTCAAGCTTGCCATCAAGCCGTGGGGGTTAGAAATCTCTAAGGGTGCCATAAAGTGCCGGACCGCGGACCCGTCCTCACTTCACCTCTAGTTAGCGGCCTTAAGGCCCCAATGGGATCCAGTAAACGAACCAAAGATTAAGTCTGCAGTCCAGTCAAGAACTCAAACCCCCCTGGGATTTTATGCGATGGAGTGCTGCATTACAAGAACCGCTAAGCTGATTTTCTTTTCAGAGTCACACGGCCGTAATCAGGAGGAGAAATAGAGCACAGACATCCAGTGATGGGGAATGTACTTCTGTACCTCACTGGACCCCTCTGCCTGGGGAGGTGAGCCATTCTCTGTGTACTGAAATGTCAAACGGATCAGGACTCTTGGCAACCAGACCCATTCTTCCTCCCTGGTACAGTTTGTCCCATTCCACGACAGACCTTACTGGGGGGGGGAGGAAAATAAACACAGGAAATGACTGTTTTTGCAATATGTCTTGCAGAACCCAGAATGATGTAATGTTTTCTTTTTGCAGTTTTTTTTTTTTGGTGGGGGGGGGTGGGGGGATATTAGTGAAATTAGCCGAGTGTTTATTTTGATTAAGTCTGACCACTGTCGACTACAAGCTGGTGCAGCATTGAGTGGATTAATGGAGGAGGTTTCAGTTTTAATTCTGCGCTTTATTTACCCTCAAAGGTAAACTGGCCGGGTCCCAAAAGTGGTGAAGATCCAAAGTCAATTACATAGATTACGAAAGTTAACCCAAATATTTATAAATATACAAACTTGCGCCTTTCCATGTCAAACAGATCTTTTTCCTCCTCTTTCTGTTTGAAGAGGAAACTGCAGATGTGTGTTTTGCTACAAATTAACTTGCGTTAATGTTACGAATCGACATTTACCGTCAGCTACATGGGAACGTTAAATTTAGAAAACCAAGACCTGCGTTTCCATGGAACCCGGCGAGCTTCAGGTGGGTTCCTGTGTCTGGGATGGGGTGGGCAGGGTAACCCTGGTCTCCGTGGTAAATCCCAGCGAGGTGACAAGGCTCGTGGAATACAAGGCTGGACATTTGGATGCCGCCCTGCTGAAGACGGAACGCCCGGAGTCCCCATGTGCAAACGTTTGCTGGGCGAGGGAGGGTGTTGTGAGGATGTGAGTCGGGGCTGCTGCTCTGCTCATTCGTGGGCGTCTGGCACCCAGTTCTGAGCACCTGTGCAAATAATGCTCCACCAGTGTGTCTCTTATTCTCTCTCTCTCTCTCTCCCTCTCTCTCCCTCTCTCTCCCTCTCTCTCTGTGTCCCCCCGGGCTGGTTTAATTTGGCACAGGATAAACAGACGTGCATTCCAGTAGCACCTGAATGTATGATTTATCTGTGTGTCTTCTGCTGTTGGGGGTGCTGACTGGGAAGATTTGTGCAGCGGTCTGCGTCTCCTTCGTCCCTCCCCAGGGTCGCGGGATCACATTTAGCATGATCCTGGACTGAATGAGCCCCTTAACAAGATGGTTACGGGCACCTACTGGTTTCCTGCTCAGCACTCAGGGGAACACGGCCTGATTGTTTTCATTCATCCCATGCACGGGATCCAGCAAATCCATCGGGCCGGCGAGGTAATCTCGGTCACTGTTTACACGTGATGGGATTTTCAGCAGAGTCTGGCCGGGGGGTTAGGCCTCAGTCCAGCCATAGCCACCCACCCCCCACCCCGGCATTGGCCCTGCTGATGGGGGAGGGCAGCTATTCTCATATGCTGACCTGATATCAGTCAGGTCAGATATTACCTGACTATGGGCTAATATTAGTGCTCAGACAGACACCAAACCTAATGTGGGGTTTTTTTGTTGTTTTGTTTAGTTTTTTTTTTTACCAAAGGAATTGAGGATCAAATTTCCATAAGTCAGTCAATCCATTTCTTAATTAAGTAGCATTTCTGTGGACTTGGTGGGTTTTGGAACAGTAACGAAAGCTCTTCATTGCATTACTGGAGTGAGCTTTGGTTCCCGGTGCTGTTACACATGACGAGGGAGCCTGATTTTAGGTCACTGGAGGTCTTGTCTCAAAAACAGCAAAAAATGTTATCTTTTAATTTACTCTTCAGTTGAGTTTGGTTAAATACGATGTGGAATCTTACCCATGTTCAGTATGGATGTCATGCTCGGCCCCCCTCCTCTGTATTCCCTCCCCAGCACTGACTCCACTTTCCCCTCCCTTGTGAAATACAGCCAGAGGGATTTCGGCAGTGTGAAGCTTGGAGTGTCAGTCATACACATGGCTGTTTTACTAGCATTAAAGCCAGATGTTTGGGGGGGAGGGGAAGGTGATTTGGGGTTAAAGGTAAGGCCCCTACCCACCCCTCATAGAGGCCTTTATGGTCTTCCCAGCTTTGCCAGTGCTAATGAGGTCCATGCAGCCTTAATTAATTGAATGTCCCAGGAGACACATGCCGAAGTGGAACTAATGCTGTTCTGGAAATAGTGTCTCAAGGTGTTGAAAAGGGGGTGCGTGGGCAGTAAAATATACCCGCCAAGTGGTGGTGAATTTACCCCCCACTCCCCGTCTTTTTGCTGAGTGGCAAGCATGCTGTGGCACGTTTGCACACTGATGATGACAGAGGTGGAGGTACGTGGCAGGGTCTGGAGAGATTGGCGGCGGGGCTGACGTGGCACTGGAGAGGGCGCCAAGAGATTGGCAGAGGGGCTGAAGTGGCACTGGGGGGGCGCCGGATGACGGGTGCTGGGGATGTCCGGGTACGCCCGAGCCCCCCCGCCAAGGCCAGTGGTGCGGGGGCTGCTCAGGGGCGAACCCAGCTTTGTGAAATGAAATGAAATTTTATTTGGCGCTTGCACAAGTAGTTTGGAATTAGTTTTTAGTTTTTACAAATCCACTGTAATGTTCCTTCCAGGCATATAAAGACAGACAGGTGAGAGCAAAGCTTGGGGCCCAATCACCGGCTCAGCCGACCCCCCAGAGAATCACATATATGGGGGGGCAGGGCGTTTAGGGGCTCGCTCAAGGGGCCAATAGAGTATGCTGCCAAGCACGGGATTTGAACTGGCGACCTTCTGGTTACAGTCAATAGAAACGTGCTTATTTCCCCAGACTCCCCTAACCTGTGAGAGATCCGTAATCCCCCCAAGAAACATTAAAGGTAACAATGGGGCCACAGGTGAGGAAATGATGGCCTGTATCTGCTCCTTTTGATCGATTCTTCCCTGGGAAAACTGGATATTCCATGTACGTGGAGAAGTACCACCTTCTGGTAAGGAGGGCTAAATTGCGCAGACTATAAATGGGTAAACCCCCCCCCCCCCTTCCAACAGACACACAACACACCCACCACGCACACACACACGCGCGCACTGAAATATCTTATTAAACGAATTACTTCTCCTGTATCTCATGTGAAGAATGCCTGAAGCTGGTGTTATGGGTCCAATGCCGATCCACCTCAAAATGACCTGTTAAGGGGGGGGGTGGGAGCTTGGCTGGGTGGGGGGCATTAAAAAGCCAGCCTAGCTGTCTGCATTAGTCAGCGGTGAAGACCGACCCACTTGAATGAACATCAAGAGAGCATGGTCATGTCTGATTAATATAGCAGAAAGGCATGAGACGTGGCCAGGCGCCCAATTCGCGTTTCAGGTCCTGTGGCTGCTCTTTGTCCTTAATCAGTACAGAAATAAGCTGCATAAAATAAATGGTTTCTGTTGCGACAGCTTGCTCCCTCTCCCCTGCCAAGCACTAAATAAGCCTTTTCCAGCAGCTTTGGCTTGTTACATCATCCCTGCCGCCGCTGAAGGTGGGTCACATCCCTGCCGCCGCTGGAGGTGGGTCACATCGCTCGGCCGCTGGAGGAGGGTCACATCGCTCGGCCGCTGGAGGTGGGTCTCATCGTTTGGCCGCTGGAGGTGGATCACATCCCTGCCGCCGCTGGAGGTGGGTCTCATCGTTTGGCCGCTGGAGGTGGATCACATCCCTGCCGCCGCTGGAGGTGGGTCACATCCCTGCCGCCGCTGGAGGTGTGTCACATCCCTGCCGCCGCTGGAGGTGGGTCACATCTCTTGGCTGCTGGAGCACTCGCTGGAATTTGAATAAAGCCCCCCTTCTGCTTTGGCATCTGTCTGCAAGGGTGTGTGCTGTCTGTGTTAAGCTCTCCGCCGTGTGCACGTGATACTGCTGTCTGTCTGTGCCGGAGAGCATCCTCAAGCACAGTTTAGGGCTACAAGATTGAGTGCGACTACAAAAGAAAAAAAAAACAGGCTGAAAATCAATGAAGTATTCACACTCACAAAAATTGGCTTTGTGCGTCAAATTCAGTTTTCAAATCATTTTCACAGGATTACTTTGTCTTAAAGTGCTTTACCTTTTCCCTGCCCTAAACCCCCAGAGAGCATGGATTGATATGTCTGTTTATATACACTTTATAGATCCTATTACTAATCCTGTATGAATGAGTTTACATCAGCGCTTCTCAACCCATGGGCCAAATTTGGGTCGTGCCGAGACCTGAAAGGGTCACGAGGCAGAGTTGGAAATTAAAATTTTAAAAGCAGCAAGCTCCTACGCTGATCCACGATCAGATTTCCCAGCCCCAGTCCTAGAATTAACCTATATAAATTGGTCTTGGGTCTGCAACTGTTTAGTGCAAAACTAGTGAACACACAACCAATCCAAGAAGCCAAACCACAGACGCTTAATTTAAAATTCACTGGCACATCCAATCAGATTTGTGTGATAGGCATTGATTGGCGTAAATTGCAGAGTACACTGCATGCTTAATCATAACGTTAGTGTAAATCTATACTTGATATAGGGTCGTGACAGCTGGCACGGTAAAAATTGGGTCATGGTGCAGAAAGGCCTTGAAATGGAAGGCTGGTGGCTAATCATGTAAGTGCTACCTGTGGCTGCCACCAGGGTGTGCTGCAGCAGCACTGAGGCACACTGGAGATTATCTGGTGTTCATATGAGCGGTGGTGGCGGAGCGGTTCGTTCTCTGCCATCAGGAGGCCGTGTGTCTACTCACCTAGAGGTGTTTCCGCGGCCGTGGAGAGGGACATGTCTTGGGCCAAAACGGAGTGCAAGTGGAAGCCTGTGAACCTGCAGCCAATCCTCCTCCCATCCCCTCCAGTGCCGCCTAGATGCATCTCAGCTGCCCCCCCCCCCACTTCCATGACGCCGAGCTGCCTTCCCGTTTGTTTCACATGTGTCAGAATTATCCCCAGCTGTCCATTTCCATTGGACAAGAAGTGTATGAAATCGCACGCGGGTGCCGTACTGGGGCTGTGGGGTTTGTAGGATTTTATCAGAAGTGGATTTCAGAAAACAAACACACCCCCTGCCAGTGGCGGCTGGGATCATTTAGCAGGAGCATCACCAGCGGAGAGTGAATGGGAAGTAAAGGCCTGGAGTGTGGAGAGGCTTCTGAATCACGGTCTGGCAGCTTAATGTGTTTTTCTCACTCTAAATTTTACACGTGGGATGCGCGGTTGGGCTTAAGGCACTACAGCCGAGGCGTGAGGCCCAGTCCGGTCCACTGAGTGCCAAGGCCAGATCCACGTTTACGCATTTTGGAGCGACTATGTCACGCTGGGCCCGGGCACAGAACTCGCGTCTGTCAGTTTCAGGAAACGCTCATGCAGTTGGGAAGTGAGGTACCGGCTTGCAGTGATGAGTGTGTGTCCCCCCCCCCCCCCTACAATCTTTTACTGGAAACGGGGAAGGGGCAACAGTCCAGTGTTTTTTTTTTTAAACTGCCTAGCCTGACACCTGAAATGGAACGAGACTACGCCGCACTGCGTGCCGCTTCTTAACGCTCTGTGGCCTGGCCAAACAAATTTGTTTTTTTTTTTTTTTGTTTTTTTCTTTTCTTGTTGGTTTCCTGGCTGCTTTATAAGTTGCACATCTGGCCTGAGGTCAACAATTCTTTGAGTGTGAAGCATTTTCACTCCATAACGTGCAGAGATCCAGCCCTACTCTTCCGCTGTCAGCCCCTGGGGGGGAGAGAGAGGGAGAGAGGGCCTGTTTTCCCCTCTGAATCAGATGCACAATCAGAATACCCATGGGAACAAAGCATGGAGCCTGAAACACTGGACGCCAAACAGATGCTGCACTAGAAAGGCCTGGAGTCATTTATTCTCTGACAGGAAGTGATGTCACAGAACTAAGGGGTCAGACCTGTACCCAGTGCCCATCACACGCCGTTTCTGCATAAACAGACTCACTCCTGTATTGTGAAGGCGGACAGATTCTCCAGACGCCTGCTGGACAAAACGAAACTGACCACATCAGCGAGAACTGAAAACTACACTCTCTTACTGAACAGCCGCGAACGGTTTGATGCTAACAGCAGCACAGTTACGCGCCAACGAAACGCACGCATTCCATGGCAAACATTACACTGTTACGACGGCTATTAAATACAGGAATACACATAACTGACGATATTTAAAGTGCGGCACAAAGCATGCCGGTAACTGCAAAATTAGTCCTGCTGACCAATCCTGCGGTGTCTCATTTATGTCAGCCAATCGTGGACAGTGGGCCGGACCAGAACAAATTAAAAAGTTTGCCTTGGGAACCCTGCACAGGTGGTGCGACAAAACAGTGATCACTTTGGTGATTACAACTCATATGGCGTCGTGTTGTTAAAACGGCGTTAATCTCCTTTGAAGGATACAGCCAGCTTCAGTCTGTGTTTTTCTTCTCTAACGCAGCCGTTATGGTGGGGGGTGAATTCTTTCCCTCTGAGCTGAATATGATTTTTCTGCGGATGACAGGCTGTTTGTCACAAAATAAAGGAAGTCATTTAAAATGCTGTTTCTCTGTAATAAATTGATGGCTGTCAGCTTATCTCTACCCAGAATCTCAAGGTATTACAATACTGTATAAGCACAGTGTCCTGGAGTGCATAGTGATTTCACTGTCTAGTTTTGATGTAGGGGATTAGAGAAATATCAAATGACTGAGATTACACTTATTCACTTCAGAATAAAACATTATTTTTTCTTGCCTGTAACAAATTCAGACAAATTATGTTAGCGTGAGCCTGTAATCTGTGTCGCCAATGGACTTAGGTCCTTAACTAACAGATAAAGTGACTAAAGGTAAACAAAGATCCACCCTGAAACCTGCCATCCACCAAGTTTCAGTGATTATCTGCCACCACCTGTTTTTTGAGCTTGATATGTTCTGTGGTTGTGCAGAGGTAACATGGTGGACATTGATGGTAACCCTGCATGCTCAATAAGATCAGTGTCATGGTGTGTTCTCTGCTGTGGGCAGGCTGAGACGTTTCTCTCCACATGACTTCTCGTTAGGGGGCTTCCTGCATCCCAAATTGCATTTACACCCGTAGCAGAGCCCCTTCGGGTCTATGGTTGTGTTTTATGTTTTTGCACATTAAACCTGCCTTCTCTTTCTGGTTTTGTAGCAGAATAAACCTCAACAGCTTCTCGATGCAGGAAAGAAAGTTGTAATAAAGTGGACTTCAAAATATGACGGGAGGAAAAGTCTATAAAGGCAAAGTCTAGCGTTGTAGGTGAGACCTTGTCCACTGGGGGGGGATTTTCACACCCCAGAAATGCTGGTCTGCACGTGGGAGGAACTGGTGGACGGTGCCACAGTGTGAAATTTCTCAATGTGCCATCAGCGCTCAGCAACGCTGCCCCTCTTTGGTGTGAAAGCCAACGTGGCAGAGAGCGAGGGGGAGTCGGTCTTTCCGCTGCGCAGGGTCCGAACTACATTCTGTGGCCAAATATCCAATGATCAGCCGTCATTGCTGAAGATTCAGGGCTCATTTGCACACAGCAAAGATTTGGAGAGGTCCCACAGTCGATGTCGCTCTTCTACACACACATTTTTGTCTGTGTCTTCATAGATATACATGCGATTTTAAGCCAAGTAGATAAGCTGGCAAGCCTGGGCTGGTTCTGTAGAAATACTCAGCTCTATGACTGAGTTGGAATGTAACCCTAAGTTAGTTTAGACAGTTGAGATAGTTTAGGGTTTGTTAAGCGACTGTGAGAGTTGCGAGGAAGTGCCAAGGTCCTGGTAATTGAAAGCTGTTCTTCCAATGGCATAGAAAATCCACAGGGAATACAGAGGAGCGGGGGTCGGACCAGCAGGGAGATGGGCAGGACTGGGGCAGGGGGGCGAGAAAGTAGGTGAGAGAGTGTGAGAGGGGGAGAGTGCGTCGGGCCACTGGAGAACTTGTGTCCATTGAGAGCAGCAGCGTTGCTAGGAGACCGTAACGGGGTAACAGTGAACAAAAACCTCATCATACTGAGTCCCTCTTTTAATCAGTTAAACACTGAGGGGGGGCTGCAGGGAG
>JAODJW010000001.1:4221874-4250388 GCA_026777045.1 Hyperopisus bebe | reverse complement strand
ATAAAAATAAAAAACAGGGGTACTGTGGATGCATACATTTAAAAAAAATACATTTTGCGGATTCATGCTCTTGGGCAGGGAAAAAAAAAAAGTAATTTTAAGTCAGTCTGAGGGTAAATATACTATCATTAAATAAAATACACAATATTTTAGTTACAATGTATTATATGTTCAGTAGGACAACAACCAAAACATTACGTATAAATAAGACTGTTTAAACAGCCATGGCCAATGTACAATTAATACTGTAGATGTTGACCATATGCATTTAACTTCAATTAAAAGTAGTTTTTTTTTTAAAGCCAACTGATATTCACAAGGTGCCAGGATTACAAGGCTTTATTAAAACTGCTGCTTCCGCTCTAAATGATTAGTTTATTCAGACTAAGGCATGAATGGCAAAACTAGATATGTTTGTGTATGTTTTTCCACCTACACACCCCCTCCAACTGAGAAAAACTGGGACTCCATTAATGTGTCCAAAGATCGAATTAGCCAGTGAACCGAAATTGAATCCTGTACTAAAACTCTCCTCATGCACACATACAGGTCTTAAAAAGCAAAGAACTTCACTTGGACAGAATAATAAATTAGACCAGGATTATGAACACACCCTGATTTGTAAATTTTGTTTGCATCGCTTTCATGCAAATTATCTACTAAAGGATTTGACACCTTCCATTTTTTTTTGCAATATTCTGAGAACTACACTGCAAGCCTTCAAGTCAAATCAAAAATTCACACTTTTATACAAAGGAAAAAAAATCTCCGTAATAAAAACGTTTATGTGCTACATATGAATAGAAAAATATATACACAGGTAGTTAAAAAAAAAAAAACGGCCAAAATTAGCAGAGGCTAACTGCAAATTGCTACATTTACTGCTATAGAGGCAGATTAACTTTTGCTGAGTGCCAGACTGTTAGTGTTTAAATTCAGTGTCTGTAAGTCTCCACATCCTTGGAAGAATCCGAATGAAATCGTTTCCCCTCATCCATCTGCAGTTCCTTTTTACTGAAGTATTCTGTGACATTGTTGTTTATCTTCAGCTCTGCGAGGAGAAGTCAGATAAGAAAATTGATTTTAAAAAACACATTTACTTCCTCCTCGCAATACGCCAAATGCAAGAATCAAATCTCAGCATAACATCCTGAATGGGGGGGGGAGCAGCTACTTCACTAGTTGCATCATTTTATATGTATTAATTCCATCGCAGTTGCATAAAATACGATCTTACCAAGAGTATAGTTTGCAATATTTTTAAAGTAGACTGCGTGTTTGTAATGCTATCCGGCGGACCTCGCGGTTGAGACTGCGTGACCTAAACCATAAATCAGCGGCTCCGCACCGAAGTGGAAAGCGGTGTAAGGTCACTTCGGATTCGGCCGAACACGTAGGCAGAGCCGCGGGGCTCCGGAGCTGCTGACGTGTTACTACAGCCTTGTTTACAGGCGGCAGGAAGCGCCGCGAAACGCGCACGGCTCCCTTCGCGTTTAACCCCTCTCGGGCGTCGGCGCCAAATTTATCACCAACTCGTATTTCTGAATCTATTCTCAAAATGACGCACCGAGATTTGGGGCACAAGTTAACTAGATAAATCTGCATAACTGACCAGTTCGTTCACCTTCATATTTACGCTTTTAAATGCATTTCTAAATTAAGTCTCAGTAACAAAGTTAAAACATAAAGGTTAACTACGATCATATTTTTATTTGTTATGCCATTTAATCCACTGTCCCGTTAAGATATTTTTTAAACACTTCAGTATATTTCTAGATCGACAGTTCGAGGACATGTCCAGACTGTTTTTCGATTATTGTTTAGGCAAGAGAAAACCATTCTGTTTTCTGCGTCTTAAAACGGATACGGCTTTGCAACATTTCAAAGCTGCAAACTCGGTCAGAACTTCGGGCAAACGGCAGTGCGATCAGCTGCCCGCACAAACCATTAAAATAAATGCATAACCAAAGACCCTTATAAGAAACAGCAAAAAGAAAAAGCACCTTACCGTAATGCTCACGTTTGAGTCTTTGGGCTGGATTTCCTGGGTGTGTTTTCAACCGAATGGGGGACAACTGGGTTACGAGTAACTTCATCCGAACTGTTCCGCGATCGTTTTTTTTGCGACGAGCAATCTAGCATAGGAGAATAACACATAGCGTTAAAATGACGAGGAATAACGCTGTACTGCATGCGAGATGAAGGGCTTTATTAGTACCCCAGCCACTCCGATTGCTGTAGTACATTTAAAAAACACGGTGCATGGAGTCCTTACTACGTAATACACGGCAACATACGGATATTTATTAGCGGAGTGTAAAACTAAGCCTTGCAAGGAAGTTTGACTGCATAACTGTTTTTAGTGCATCTGCGCCTTGCAACGCAGGAGTTGGGGTTTTGCCGTAAACATGACTGCAAAATAAAATTTAATCCAGATTTCGTTGGCTGGACACCGTACCGGCACTCGCTCGCTTTCTCTTCTGACTCGTCGCCCGCTCCGTGCAGTCCGTTTGCCCTACCGAGATGTGTTCAGACGGCCGGGCTCCGGCGCTCTCCTGCACAGAGCCGCCGTGTCCATTAACATCCACGCCGTTCTCCGCTGCAGCGTCCGCTGGCCGGGAGTCCGCTGGCGTGCAGCGCGGTCCGCCGTAAAACTCGGGGGCGTCGTCCACCGGCTCCCACTTGTACCTCCCGGGCGGGAGCGGCCTGTGAGCCGCAAAGTCGAAATTCCACTTGTCGCTTTTGGCCTCCTCGATCTCCCGCAGGCGCTCGCTTAACTCCCGCTGCAGCTCCTCATGGTTCGGCATCCCGAACAGCACCCTGCAGGCTGACGGCTTCGGGAAGTCCGACACCCGCGCCTCCATCCTCTCCAGGGGGGGACTCCCATTCGAGAGCCGCACATCTGACATTTTCCGTGTTTGGGAGAAACAAAAAAATAAGGAAAACAACAAAAGTACCCAAAAGCACTGCAGAAAATTACCACGTATTTCCCCTCGTCCGATTCAAGCACGATCCAAAGCTGGCGTAGAGGCAACGATCGCCGCAAACGCAGGCATGCCGTGCGCAGAAAGAAGCAGCCCTTCCCGGCGGTAACAGCGGCGAGTCAGTGCGGCGATGCGCGCAAAAGGGTGACCACCATCAAATCTGCAACGGCAAAACCCACAGTTGCAAAAAGCAAACAACACCCTGTCAATATCTCCTCTGAGTCAAATAAGAGAGTGGAAGGAGCAGACGAGACTCTTAGGATCCCAATATGGCGATGGCTGAGAAAAATGATTGACACCAGAGCTATTTAAACAGAGCGAAAGAGCCATTGGCCCGAGCCGGCGGTCCGCCCACTTTTAAGGTGAACCCGGCTGTGCGTGACGGTGCCAGTCCGCTGGCCGAGGTGTAACCGTGCCTACATCTGCAACCTTTTACTCGGGCGCATTTCAATTATGTATATTTTCAGAAAATGTAAAAAAACAGTGCAAAGCATAGTAATTATTATTATGCAGTCTCTGCCCACTACTGGCGACTATGCAGATTGCATTCCTCCAGAATATCACTGTGTTCTGTTTGGTTCTTTTGACTGTTGGGCAATAGATCAATAGAGATTGAATTGGTTGAAACATATGATTCTTTTGAATTACGTCATATGTAAAAATGCGGAGTAATGCACGAGTATATAAAAGGGATGTTTGTGTCTTACCCAGTATTCTTTAGGCCGCTTTTTTGACTTGATATAGTTTCGTATTTTTGGAAACAGGCTGGTGAGTGCGGCGACCCAGTCGTGGTCTGAAGTGTTTTGTTTACGCTTAGAAATCGCTCCCCCAAAGCGGAGAGAATCCGGCGTAGTAAGTGTATTCGCGCTGTCTAACCGGAGCAAGGTGCCTTGGAAAGCTCATAAAACCCGCAGCGCTTCTGGCCCCAGAAAAACCCAGAATACAGTCGGGGAGAGGTTTTAACAGTTACTCCAGGTTGGACTTAAATTAATTCACTTCTATCATTTATTTGAAATCAATTGTGGTTGGAGGTGAGGCATTTCATTACACCATATGATTACCTCGGTCCTGATGAAATGAGTGCATTTGCTCATAGGTTCAGAAGAGAGAAATGTTCACCCTAATCTGAGCAGTGACATGTTTTGTCGTTGCAGCAACCAGAGCTGAAGCCTGAGTTTACGCTGTACGTTTTTAAAACAACGTTGGCACCCATTTCAAAAATTTAAGAACAAACTCTACAGTCTAGTCCGCGGTTTAAACGACTCCGATTTTTGTAGCAGTCAGTCTGAATTATCACAGCCCCCCATTGACGGCGAGTGACAGTTTACATAGGCTTAGGAGAACTTCAGTAAAACAGAAAAAATGGACGAACCATTCCCGAACCCAAGAAAATAAGAGGTCAGTCACACATGGCATGGTAAATTCCATTTTAAAGAATTACACATCTTATACAATGTTTACGCACATTTTATGCTGTCAAATTAATATAGTCCATTAAAAAAATGAGAACGACAACTGAAGAAAGCTGACAACTGAAGGAAGGCCAATCCTGACACCTAGTGGTAGAACTGAAAACATTCAATTTCAGCGAAAGTCATCAGGGCACACCAATAGCAGCCTTTACAACAGTAGCACGGGATTTTGACTGCGTATTTACATATTTATTCCATCCATTAATCTTCCAATCTTACATTGGACAGAGTTACAGTCAGGCCTGGAGCCTACCCTATACAGTACAGGGCAGAAGGCTGGGGTATAAACCATGGACAGAACACTGGATAATCCCAGAGCCCACACACACAAACTAGAAGATAACAGAGATACCCACTGACCCACTCTGCCCTCCAAAGGCAAAACATGTTAACTACACTGACAGCGGAACTGAGAAAAAGGCACCCCTTTTGGGGGGGTGGGCGGTTGTAGGTATTCTAATTTTCACAGTGTTTTCTTCAAAACTGAGCATAGTTATTTTATCACAATGTAAAACAGACCTGATTTTGGTCATAACTTGATTTTGATGAAGCATGCAGTTACGGTGTTCAGCCTTTGTGTGGCAGCACTGGGCTGCTCACCTGGAAAACAGTGCAAACATACCCGAACGATGCCTTAACTTGCATTACTGGTGTGGTTTTGCTTTTTCTGTTCAACAAACTGCATTACTGGTGTGGTTTTGCTTTTTCTGTTCAACAAACAGCTCTGTGTTGCTGCCCCCCCCCCCACACACACACTGTAATGTATGATACATACAGTCCCATACTAAGCCTTAAAAATACTTGGTATACGCTGGAATATTGTCCTCAGTCATAAAGTCAGCCGACTGTCCAAAAGTAGTTCAGTGAATCACAGGTGTCTGGAAGCACATGGTCCATCATGCCCCTTTCAGAGAGTTTGAAGAAGGGTTACGAGGTCAACCATTTAAGGACGTAGAAGTTCCTCTTGCCCACCCTAAGCAAAGTCAGCCCGTTGGCCAAGATATGGCTGTCCTGTCTGAGCAGCTGCTCCGCACAGTGGACCCGCCGGTGATTCAGCCACACCGCCCCTTCGTTCACCATCCGGGACCTGCCCAGCATGAGATGCATGGTCAACTGGGCCACAAGATATATCTTTAGATTCTTTTTTTGTTTACTCTTCCTGTTAGTCCTTGTATGTTTTTAAAAGTTCGAGGAAGATGGATCATTTCACCGCCAGAACCTTGGACACACAAGGGAACTGCTTCCGCAAGACTTCGTTCCAGCTCAAAAGACAATCACCGAAGACAGTTAAATATAAATCAACAGTGAGGTAGGGCTATGGTCAGCATTGTGGTTAATATAATAAGCTGATGGTTGCCGGTGCCGACCCGAGCTGAAGCCCTCACAGACTACATCATTTTTATCTGAGAACCAGTATGAGGTTACAGTGCTTCACAGCTGCAGGATTTAGCAGACGGCTGCCCTATACTTACGCACGGGGCCCGTCGGGAACAGCCCCTGCTTTCCTGCAGACGTCCAGCACTGTGATTCCCGGCTCCAGCACCAGCTCGCAGACAGGAACCTCCCTAAAGAGTTCCTGCAGCTCCACATCACTCATTTCCTGCAGCGCCTCCAGGCTGCCATGGTAGAGGGCATCCGTGCACCTGTCAGCATTTAATGAGGTAACAGAGCAAGGAAATGGAGTAGCATGGACGATTCCAGCAGGGACCACTAGAGGGAGCCACAGTTAACGGGGAGCGGCTTGCCTCCGGGCGCTTTCCACACCGTCTTCGCCGTGGACGAGTCTGGTCACTTCTTCCGCCAGCCGCTGCTGCGCAGACCGTCTTCCGAGGTCCTGCTTCTGCTCCTCCATCACATGACCCACCTCCTCCAAGGAGAGGAATGTGAACAGCCTCAGGTACCTGCATCAGGGAAACCACCGACTGATCAGGGAAGACGGCACATCCGCGACTGGCCACCGGCTGATCAGGGAAGACGGCACATCCGCGACTGGCCACCGGCTGACCAGGGAAGACGGCACATCCGCGACTGGCCACCGGCTGACCAGGGAAGACGGCACATCCGCGACTGGCCACCGGCTGATCAGGGAAGACGGCACATCCGCGACTGGCCACCGACTGATCAGGGAAGACGGCACATCCGCGACTGGCTCTCATACACAAACGTGGGGAGATTCATAAACAACTTCTGTTACTGCTGTCAGCATGTACAAAATCCATCATGACCACGTTGCATTACACCGCAGGTCATAGTCTGACTGTATACTTGCATATGACAAATAACAAGTGAAAACATCTCAGTATCATTGTCTTTTAAAAAGCATCTTCCAGCACCAGATATAGATTTTTTGGTGGGCAGGTAAACATACGATTACAAACCAATCCCTTGACTTGAATTTGCATATATCTATCTTCTAGTCCAATGTTTACTATATTCACCAACCTATTTATTACCATATCTATATATTATACTTATTTTTATACAGTAATTGTTGTATGTGGTACAGTGTATTTTCTGTTTTTGCCTTTTGTGTGGCAGTGTACTGTACAGTCTGTAATCACCAGCAATTTCCTCTGGTATAATGAAAGTTTTCTGATTGGTTCATCATACTGCGTTGTGACAGTGCTATGCCTTTCCCTTCCTGCAGGGGGCAGACCTGACACACGTGCCTGTCTCCGAACGAGCACCTGCCTTTCCACACAGCTGTCGGGCTGCCTCAGGAAGTACTGGAACAGCTCAAAGGGCGACGTCCGCTCCCGGTCCAGCCACAGTGTGTTTCCCGCTGTCTTCCCCAGCTTGTCCCCTGCAAAGCTGGCTACCAGCGGCACGGTGAGTCCGTACACGTCCTGCCCAGTCATCCTACACCACGTCAAAGATGAAGGCAGAGTCCAGATTAAACCAGATTTTTTTAAGATCCAGCCTTCCCTTATATGAAGCACCAGCCTATTCCAATTAATAATTAAAGCAGACTAATGAGCTACATTTAGAAATTCCATTCATAATATCGATGTCGTACAATTTTATATATCAGCCACCAGAAGTGGAGAAGTGATGCAGTGCAACCATTTTCATACAAAATGCCCGGTCAGGACATTCAGTTAACTTGTTTCGGTCCTGAATGGTTACCTAATTTGGCCTTCTGGGTTAGTGTGTCATTCTTTGTGTTAGTTGGCTTTTAATGACCTTCATCACGACAGATAAGACATTCAGCAGGGCGTGGTGTGGTTATGGCACCGGGCCTATGTAACCAAGTGCCTCACAATTGCTCGAATAACCCCAGCATTATAATAAATGACTAATCAGATAAGTGCCTGTTTTCGGTTAGCTGATTCCACCAGGATCTTTTAACATACATTTAATCCATCGTGGATATAATCGTTAATGGATTTTAATATTTAATATTTTGCGCTAGTTATGAAATACGCTACTGTTGCTTTGTGATGAATATTACAGAATAGTACGCATGATTATCTGCATGGGCCCAGTTACTTGTGAACGAATTCTTGTCCGGACGCCATGTTGTCGAGCTGATCCGCTCCCCCGACCTGGATCCTGCAGTCCTGGTGCTGATGTAGGTGATAGAAGTCGTAGGCTTGAAGGAGCTGGTACGTGAACTCGGTCAGATTCAGGCCCTCGGCACTCTTCAGTCGAGACTGAACGCCGTGTCTGCTTAATAGCGCTCCCATTCGGAAGTATATCCCCACCTCGGACAGGAAAGATACGGCACTCCATCCGCGGTACCAGCTGGCGTTGTTTAGCACTGCCACCGATCCAAGCTTCTGGGGCTCGCTTGAGAAACACAGTTCATGATGAATGAATAATCGTTGCAGGCAATCTCTGACGGCCCTGGCGTTCTCCTTCACTGTACCGACGGATAGCCGGTCCCGTTCCACGGGCTTGCCGCAAGGATCCCCGATCTGGGCAGTGGCTCCACCGATGACTGCTACGACATTGTGTCCGGCGTTACGAAAGTGCATTAGGGCGATGACGGGTAGCAGGTTCCCGATGTGCAGGCTGTCGGCCGTGGGGTCGAAGCCGCAGTACACCGTCTGTGCGCCCGAATGCAAGAGCCGAGACAGCGGCAGCTGGCCAGACTCGGGGAGAATATTCTCTAAAACCCCCCTTTGGTTTAACAAAGACAACAATCCCCATTCACTGCTCTCTGAGGAAGCGAGTCTTGGGTATAATCCGCGATTCACATTTTTCAATCTTGATGATAAGTAGTGTTTATGTCTCGCGAACAACTTCCATGAGTACGCTATGGGCGCCGCCATTTTTGTCATGATGGCGCAATAAACAGGGTTTAATCTCGTCGTTGAGAATGAAAGGACGTGGCGGCATCTGCCGGTGGTAAGTATGACCCTCAGTACCCAGATCGTATTCTGTGATTCTCTTTAATTTTTTGCAAAGTACAGCTGAAGTAGAACGCTATAAAAGCCGATGAGGAAATATATCCTAAATCATATGAGCGTACTCTTTATTCTAGCGTAATCACAGAAATTTTTCAGTGTTTTGCTGAATTTACGGTGGCTATTAAATGCTTCAAGTCCATTTTAACTTAAAAGACCAAACAAGTTATAATTAACAGGAAAGAAACTTACTAGAAGTAGGTGTAATAATTTATGAAAAGATCAGTGACGTACAATGTTCAGTTTTCGGTAACTTAACAAACCGTATTCCCATTGAAAATTTATATCAACGGAATATATATAAATAAAGTTGTGGTGATAAAAACAGAATATAGTTTATCTGGCCAACAAATCATTTTGGTAATATGCCACTCTTATGCATTATGTAAGTATTTCAAAATTTTACGAAATAACTTTCATTCAGAGTTACAGTAGAATGACCAATGGAACAGGTAAGAATTCAATGTTTTATTGTTTTAAACCCATAAATGTCAAATCATCTGTTGTTTAAGTGACTAAACATACATTCATCAAACATGTACAATATTATTAGTCCATAATTACAGTTCAATAACACCAACTTGGTCAGACTGAGTTGCAGTCCTCTCATAGCTGCTAGCAAGAAAACCACTGCATGAAATACCAAAATGGAAAAAAAGAAACATTAGGGATTGTTTCTATTTACGGTACGAAACTCCAACATGAAATAGAATCATTAGTCGTGGTTTCTCTTACTGCAGCACCACCGGACATTTATGATTACTGGTGATAGTACGTAAGGAACTAGACTGGACATTCAGGACAAGTACTTAATGCATCATGCTGAGTGCTGCCTAGGAGGGCTGAGGGAAGTCTATGGAGAATGCTAACAGTTATGCTAACAGCAATGATAACAGTACCCAAAAGTATCCTGAGCTAGTATAAACTGAGGAAGACGACGTCATATTCCCTGATACATCTTTAAAATCCCTTGTCAGTGAAACACAAATTGATACACAGTGAGGCAAGAGAAAGTGATACAAAATAACTTGTCGGTTCTGCATTTTGGATGTAGGGTGTTGTTGTATATGTCTAATTGGCCCACTGATTAGCGACTTCGGTGAACCTTGGAAAGTGCTGACTTCCATGGCAGATGTTTTAAAGGGTTTCAGAATGCAGAAATAGATGGGTTGGATATGTACACCTGCTGATAGGATTTGTGGCATGCCCTTAATCATGTGTGCAGACACCTATCTTCTTACTGGAAAGTGACACACATGCCATTTGCTGTGTCTCCACCCACACACATGTGCTTCCTAAGGCACAAATGGTATCAAAAGCCCACCCCCAAAGTAACATAAATCAGGAAAAGGTCCTCATCAGAGCTGTGATGAGCTTTGAAAGTGGGAATGTCAACACTCAAATTTGGGTTTCCGTTGCTAAGTAGAATCTTTAGTGGTGATTCTTAAGTGATACACTACACAGCCAGCAGGGGGCAGTGTGACCCCATAAGATTAACACAAGACGACATTAAAATACCAGGTATTCAGAGAATCGTGATGTTCCACACGTCCACCTTTCATTATCATAATCTGGTACAGGCATGGCTGAGGGACTTTTTACTGCAAGAAACAGAGAAATCTTTTAAGTTACAGTGCTCTGGACTGATACCAGAACAAAGTAAATGGACTTGCCACATTTTGTTCTGGTTCTGTGACGAATTCACATCCTCCTGGGAATACTGTCAGCCCTGCGTGCGACCACGCCTTCATGACTTATGTGGGCCAGAATGTTGAAAATCCAAAAGAAAAAAAATGCAGTCATCACAATCTTGTCCTACCGGCTATGATGATATCACCGGTCAACATCAGTTCATATAAATCCCACAAAGACACAAGGCAAAATTTCAGGATTTTCCAGAATTACGAAGGATGGGTGAATGTGCATTTACTTCACTCTTCCAAGAGGAGTACTATGGACAGACATTTCATTGCAGTGACAGTGGAAGGTGGGGACCTGAAGCACCCCCTGGAGGACAAACCTTTAACTGCACCACTCTTGCAGTTTTGAGAGGTCCCTGTTTCACTCCAGGTGATGTGGCAACCCTTATCCTCACTCCAGTCACTCTATCAGGGGGCCAAAACCTACTTAACTGTGGTTACAGAAAGACATCTTCTGATTCCAAACCTACATACACATATAGCATATATTTTATTAGTGTTACCTTGGATATTTTACAATCAGTATAAAAATGATCAAATGTAATTACAACAATCAATATATTATTTTGTAGTGCATGAGCAAGAGCTTCTCTAGAATGAGTTTAAACACCCTCACAAATGTTTATGTATCCATTCATCCTACAACCTGTCAGTTATCACTTTTTCCAATGAAAGGGATTCATGAATTGTTTGATGAATTATTGCCCCCAGTGTCACACTGTACAGGGTATCAAGTGCAATGGGTCCATAAAATCTGAATATGGACCATGAGTAAAATGGAACCTGCATGTCTGAACCGTTGAGTACTCGTCATGATGAAGGCAGCTATAGCCCAAGACTAACATCTTGTTCCTAGTTCTCTACCACATTTGGGTTCTTTTATATCATTATCATACTTCCCTTCCTATTAGACATCTATTAAACCTTTATTAAAGATCTTTTAAAAACAGGATCTCTATTTCAAACAGTTCACCTCTCCCCAAGAACACACCTGGTTATATTTCCCTATTAAACCAATAGCAGTTGAAGATCATATTTACAAAACTCCTCGAACTGCCCCATTCCCCCCCTTCCAACTGGTCAGACAAGAAACCAAGTGGCACCCAAATGTCTGTACTAAACCACCAGTACAGGTTCCTGATCTCTTAAAACACTGGAGTCAAAACAAACCTCCAAAACATGTAAGCAGGTCATTTCTACTGAGGCACAGACTAGTCGGACACCAAAAATGTGAGATACTTCTTTCCTATGATACTGGAGATGATCACCGATGGTGCTTCATTAAAATGGCGTTGCTATGGCTGCCTTGTTGTGGAAACAAACTGTTCAAGGCAGGATAAACATTGTTACAGCAGCTCTGATCGGGACAATATGAAATTAATGGGCCAAGTGATTGGATTGTGTTTGTATAAAACAAGGTTGTATTAAACTGACACTTATATACAAAGACAAGGCATTGAACTATTTCTATTTGCTATTAGAAATAGGACAATTTGACGTCTGTTTTAAGTTTGATTTCATCATGAATACAGTAGCTGGGAAACAATCTGTCTGGGATGAAAAACATCCAGTTGTTTAAGAAACTTTCACCTGAAGGTTCATTCCATGTCACCCATCCAGTCAGCATCTCCGTCCAAACGCAAGAATGAGGGAAAAGGGAACTGGGACCAAAACACATGGTATCACACAATTCACACGTCGCACTGCCCAGCTGACCACTAAGCCCACTGACTGTTACGAGTTACGTAGCAACACAGTGCGCATTTACTGTTTGTTGTGTCACGTGACATTTTCCGTTTTAAGACAGTGCTACGTGAACGAAGAGTTTCTACAGTTTCTACCGAAGGCTGAAATGAACTACCTAAATCTACCTTTAGTGTTTTTTGAGCACTGGTGAATCATATTTACCTGAACTTGGATTGGAAACATTTACAAATGAAATATACATGAAATCATGATAAATAAAAGAAACTAGGTGAACCATGTGGATTTTTTAAAAAAAAATCACTATTGGGGATTAAAAGTTCCTTTAGAACATTCCTGTGCATGTTGACCAGACCGCGAACACGGTATTTCTGATTGATGAAAACTTCACAGTAACTGGAGTGAGGAATTTTAGCATGTGTGTAAAAGCTTTGAGGATAAAACCCACCTATATCACCAAGGCAAAAAAAAAAGCAAATCATGTGTCTGAGTCTCTGAGGACAAGATCTTCAATTCCCAGGAAAACCCCAGAAGAACACACTCATCCACTAAGATGTCCAAAGGGATGGGGAGGGTTTCCAAGAAAACCACAGCGAATAAAGCGTTCAGAAATTCAACGCTGCATCGCTTTGGTATGCGAGTGCTTCCAGTGCATGAGTCCATCTCTTTCCTGTCTCCGGTCTCTCTCGCATTGTATTGCTACCGATTTATACAGAATGTGAAAGAAGCTGAGGGGCGAGGCAAGTGAGACCAGTACTGCAATCAGTTACCTTAAAAGAAAATGGGCCATTAACCCAATAAGAGTTGCCAATGTACTACCATGAGGTGAATGTTTTATATTGTAGTAATCAACGCTCATGGAGTAGTGCACCATCTGAAGGTGGATGCGTAGGTTCCGATGAGCTCTGCAGCCTGTCAGCTCCTGTGGAGCCTCCGCAGTCTGCCCCCGTGAACCTTGCAGCAGGCTGGAGTGGGCTGGTTCACCCCCCAGCACCACCTGTTCCTCAGTACATGTCCCGGTAGATCTCCTGCAGCAAAGGGTGCAGCGAGGTGTCCTCTGTCTTCTTGATCTCCTGCACCAGCTGGGCATGCTCAGTCACCAGCTGCCGCAGGTCGGCCAGCTTCTGCAGCAGCTTGGGGAACAGAAAGGCGTCATCGGGGTGGTTGACCTGCAGGTGGCTGCGCAGCACCTGAACCAGGGTCTCCTGAAGTCGCTCGATGTACTGCACATTCACCAGACCCGGGCGGTCTGTGAAGAGGAGGAGATGAAGAGAGAGATGAGACCAGCTCAAGCAGAGGAGAAACACACCCCAGCATTTAAGGAAAATAAGTTAGGGTTGGCTAAGAGATGCATGCCCCTTGGGAGATCATTGGATGAGTTTATTACATTACAAGATTTCTTAATAGTTTTCCTGGCATCTCAAAAACTACTTTTCCATAAATGCAGAACAGAGACCAATTGAATTTTTTTTTCCTTCAAGAAATGGAATCGTTTAATCTTCTGCCATACATTTAATCCAGTGTTTTTCAACCATTAGCGTGCTGCCACACACTGCCTTATGCAAAGTGCGCCATGGCAGAAATAAGGTTGGGAAACACTGATTTAGTCGACGGTTCAAACAAAAGGTTTTATGAAGGAGGAGCTTGACTGTAATTCCATCTAGCAGCGGAAACGTGACCCTAGTTCCTGTGTTGGCCACCCTTAACACCCATTCTCACCTCCACAGCAGATGATGGTGGCGACAAAGAGTGCCAGGTCACTGTCATCCAGCTCCAGGGCATTGAACTTCATGGCAAACTGGAATTTGGGCTCCATTATGTCACTGAAGGGACGCCGCAAGCTTTTGAGGAACTCGCGCGTGATGAAGCCATTACCATAGGCAACCAACAGCCCGTCCTTGTTCATGCACGAGGCCAACATGGCAAACATGGCCTCGTAGACGCCATACTTGAGCAGTGTCACCTGGTCGTTGAGGTCCAGGACGGAAAAGCCTGGCACGGCCTTGGCGAACTCAGTCAGCTCAGTAACTGTCTCCACGGAGGTGCACTGGCAGCAGTGGAAGATGCGCACCTCTGCCTCCTTGTTCTGCAGGCCGCCCACACCCCCCACCAGCTTGGCCACTAGGGTGCGCTCTGCCAGGCGTAGCGTGTCCATGTCATGGATGACGAAGGGCTATAAAATGGAGGAGGTGAAAGATGTTTGACATCCAGATACTTTGAGCTGAAAGAGGGAGTTGGAAACCAACAGTCTGAAATACAAAATCTCAGGAGGAAGGGGCAGGAGGAGAACATCAAGGAAATCCCTGAATGTTTACATTTGCCCTGAAGGTGGTGCCCTACATCTATCACAACTTATGTTGACGTGAGACTGAAGTTGCGTGATGTCTGGTTCTCTCAAAATCTATGTGGCCTGGTTGAAAGATCTGCGGCTGGAGACTCGGCCAAGCGTGCTCCAGCTGTGTTGTGATGTTCAACAGCAAGCAAAACAAACACTCTAATCTTATCAACCTCTCACCCTTTGACTTGCAAAAACAGGGGCAAGACCTCCAGGGTCCATCTGAAAGAAAGCATGGTCACATGACACAGACGGCGTCCTTGACACTGGCCTCTGGCGGCCAGGCCATGCACCTGCCCCTGCTCTTCAGGGTGTGCCCCGTGACAATATCAGCTGCCCGCTACTCGTGGGTCCAGTAACACTATAAACATATGCGCTTCGGAACATTTCCAGCGTCAGTGTGTTCATATCAAGTTGCCAAAACAAAGACACGAATTCACTCCAGATCTTATGCGATTTGCTGCCATGTTAGAGGCACTTGCAAAACACGGGTGTACTTCAAGGAGGGCAACATCGATGGGCAACATTAAGGGCAACCTGGGTACCTCACATTTCTGGGTACTAATCTGCCCAGTGCTCAGAAGTTTATCCACTTTTCTTAGCTGGTTTAGTGGAAGAGCACATTGTCCTTAAATTAACATCCCATCCGCAGCAAGGCCTCTTGGCTCGGATCTATAAGTTCCCTTCCGAGAGCCAGGAAATCCAGAAAATCAAGTTCCTAAATTCTGCGTCATGCAGGCCATACCGCAAAGAGAGGAAACAAACAAGCTCAGAGCACGTCTCGCTCCCATCGTCCTCCAAATAGCTTAGCCTTGCCAAATATGTCCTCCACTGGGCCTTACACGCTCGGTAGCTGGGTAAGCTGCGATGAGCCTGTGGAAATAAGTCGTATGTTTTCAGAAACCAGTGGAATCCCTCCTGCGGCGACCTTTCCCACCCTGACACCCGGCGAATCACTGCAATCAAATTCCTGAAAGCGTAACATAAACCGGGAGCTGGACCAATCGGATGTCAGACACCTGACCCTCGGGGTCTGAAACCACCCGGTCGTCATCCCTAATAATAAGGCAAGGCAAGGGGATGCAGAGAGTCTGTGGTGACTCAGTTTCAAGTGACCGGAGAAGAACTACTGGTTGAATGGCCCACAGACCCACATTACCCAGGAAGACGATGCAGAAGAGCGAGCTTTTTGATGGGGCAAGGGATTCCCTAGTTTACAGTGACTGGGCAGCGATGGGAGGAACACAACATGGAAAAGAAACAGTTGGTGAGAAGAATACAGAGAAATTAAACTCTGGCGTGTTTCTTGAAGGATGAAATAAACCCTTGTTGGGCAAGTTTCAGGGCCTAGTTGGGTTAAGTAGAGGTAAGAAATAACCAAGCAAAAAGGTTTATACCTTTGGCCATGAATGGGCAACGGATGGTATTTCTGACCTCAGAATGTCCCTGGTGAGACACCCTGCCCCAGCTGTGTTAATAGTCTGCAATAACTGCTGGAAGGAAAAAAAGGACCTATCCACTTCCAATGACTGTCTCTTTGCAAATGCTTGGGTTGTGAAAGTGTTACCCTTTCATCGTGCACAGGCAGCTGTGAGGACAGCAGTCCCTTTCCAAGGGGTGTTAGGACATCAGGCATGATTGGTGGCCAATGAACGCACATATGTTCCATGCAACTGGATCAAGTGTGAAAGCAGCAGAGCCTTCCACAGAGGGGTGGGTGGAACACAGAACTGTGTCCCGCTTATTGTGGCCGGTACATTGCTAAATCTGGCTCTTACGCATTCATTTATCAGATTATCTATTTGGGGGATTTTTTTGTGTAATGTCACCCTGCCTCTTTCATACAGATGTTTGTTCTGATAACTTCCACAGATACAGAGCTCTGGATGAGGTTCTCAGCAGCAGAAGCCAGGCTTGTGTTACTTCTATGCAAAGACATCAGCCCAGAAGTGATCCTCTGCGTCCTCCCACCCACGTCAGCTTTTCTGTTGATGGTGATTGATCTCACCATCAATTGTCAGCAGATAAAGGCCTCCTACCGGTGTGCTGGTCTTCCCCGTCAGGATGACTCGCGCTTTTGACTTGTTCATGTTGAAGTTCTTCAGGTAGGCCTCGTAGATTTGCTTGGCTAGGGTCTTCTGGTCAGCCAGCTGCGGGTTCTCCGTCTCTTTTTCTACGGTCAGGATCTCTGCCTTCAGCTTCATCTTCTCTGACTGGGGCATCCTCCCGAATCGGATGGCTGTACCAAAGATCCCAAAGGCATTGTGTAAATATCTGGGTGTATTAGGCAACGCACAAGAACCCGCAATCATCATCCTGGCTGGAAACCCTCATACAGACCGTAGTAAAGGTGACCACTTAATCAATGATGGTGAACTTTAGCTTTTCCAAACTACTTTAAAGCTGAAAGGCTCCTGTTCTTGGCTAATTAGTTCAGTTCTCCTTGTGCTTTTTACTGGTTTGTTTCCTTGACTGAAAAATTAACATTAGTGACACATGCATGATTATAGGAGACCAATCAGCACAGAGAAAGAGCTAAAGTGAAATCCAGGTCTTTTTAATTGAAATGGTAGTTCATAAATCCTGTCCTAGCTCATAATGTCCCCCCGACATGGGTTGGGTGGTCACCCTAGCCATAGTCAGTTGAGATTGATGAACAGATGCAATGTGTGAATGTCTGGCCACGACAGGCGCAAAAATGGCTTTGAAACATACAGCTTTCCACTGCCAAGGTGGCCACCCCTTGGGCACTCCTGTCTAGACGGTCTCAGGGCACGTTGCACTATTTAATCGATTCACACTTGCCTTTCAAATCAAAAATTTATAGGGAAGAGTTTTTAGGGGGGATTTTCCTGATCCCAGGCTGACCTCCTCCATTCTCTGCAACATTCTGGTGTAGTAACACTACAATATTGGTCAACCATGGGACTTTCAGCACTTAAGATGTTACAGTGGCCACTGAGATTAGCAGTGTAACAGCAATAAAATTGTGAAAGGCTGGCACATGGCACTGCTGAGTAAGGGGGCGGTGCATTAAGGGTCCTTGGTACGTGACAAACACAGAGCACGGCCACAATGTCACAAGGACAGCAGCTAGCCGTAGTAGTTAAGCACCTGACCTTGTGATCTGGAGTTTAGTAAACATAATACAATCCAGCAAGTTGAATATAATATTACAGTACGATATTATTAGTAAGTATAATATTAATTCAGCTGTATAAATAAATAAAAGCATGCAAGATTTGTTGGCTGCTCTTCATCAATGCCTACTTAGTCCCTGAACTTTAGAGGACTGGCAGAGCCCGAAAGTTTGAGCTTCTGGATAGACAAAGACGGGGGAAAAAAAAAAGGCTTTGGATGGTGTCCCCTGAGGAAAATGTCCGGCACTGACCGTCAGTGACTTTCACGTCATGAAACACAGCCCCTCTCCGCAGCCCTAGACAGGGAAATTAATTTCCACCTCAAGAATGAAGATGAGAGCCATTTCAGCTAACTACAATCCATTAATCGTCAGGGGTGACATTCAAAAGGAATTTAACCCCATTAGTATAAAGGCAGGACGGGGCATGCCGGCATTCTGTTCGGCACGGTGTGAGCATATTAACTAAGCTGTACCGGGGGGAGGGGGAGTCAAGACCACGCAATCCCGTCATTGTGGAGACAGGGGGTGCAAGCCTCCTGCTTCTCTCCGCTCCCAGGACATCCGGAAAGGGGGGCAGCTCCCTCTCCGGCCCAGGTCAGGCATCAGCCAATGGTGGAGCAGACGCCTCCATTTCTCCATCGGGGAACGCTGGTCTTAATCAAAAAGTGTAAAGAGAGTACTGCAGTTCGTTTGTAGGACGTGGGGTTTCTTTAGGTGTGATTCGACGTCGACAGACAATAAAACCAGACTGCTAATAAAACTCAGGAGAAATGGGGGGTGAACTGGCTGGAAGGGTGTCAACTGGATACTGGGTAATACTGCTCGTCCCTGGTGTGTAGGGGGTAGTGTAAGCGAGCCCCTTTGTGCAGGGAGCCCTCTTCTACGCCTCAGGCTGGCCTCCTGCTGCTCTCCGTGCATGCGGTTGAAGTGCATTCCTGTGGGTTAAGGTCACACTAGCGGAACCGGTTATGGTGCCCCCTACCTTCACAGACTGGGGGGATCAGGTTCACTCGCACACCAAAAAAAAAAAATGGGGTCACTGTGGCAGCAAGACCTTGTGGCAGTAAACATATGAGCGGTCACGTGAATAACTGTCGACGACTCGCTGTTATCCTGTTATTGGACCACCGTGTCGTTAAGGTCATCGGATCTGGCGAACGTTAACTCAATGTCAGCAAACCTGCGGCTAGTGAACCGTACACTCCGTCCCCTCCAAAGCAACGCTGGGTGCATCTCTCACCAAATGATAACCTCCTCTTTGATTGTACCGCCGTTTCTTATCTGTGATTAAGGAATGGGATCAGGACTATTTTAAGCTATTTTAGTTGCTTGTTTAACATCATGCAGTTTTATTTCAACCCCGTTGCGAGTTACGTTTCATTATGAGCGTATGTTTTAGTAATGGGAACGTTGTCACAGCTTAGTGATTAGATGCCTTCTGGAACTGGGTTTGTCAGCACTGCGCTGGGACATGAATGCACAACTGCATGCCCCGCCCCACCCACAGAAACCCCACCCACTCACCATTGTGGGACATGCCCACTGACAGGCACTTCTGGAAGCGGCAGTACTGGCACTTGTTGCGGTTCTTCTTCTGGATCTTGCAACTGCGCTCACACTTGTCGTACTCCAGCTTCAGCCGGATCGTCCTTCTGAAGAAACCCTAACGGGGGTGACGTCAATGTAAACTGCCATCCCAACCTTAACCAAACTGTCACATCTACCAACAGGAGCTACTACAGTACATGTAAACTGCTCTGAGATTTCGCTAACAGCATGATAGCCATTCAAGGCAAACAAGACAAACAAGCAACCTTTTGTTTTTTAGCAACCGACCAGAGATTCCTTTTAGGTCTTCAGTAGCTGGGCAGACTGCCTATCCAGGCATATTTTCCACCTATAAATGGAGCTCCAGTCGGCCAGGTTACCTCGGCATGCTGGCGTGGGAGGCCAGGTTGCACAAACATACAGCTCTGACACCGAACATTAATACTCAAATACTGTAGCGCACGTGCAATGGGTGCTCCGCACAAATGTGGAGTTACCTCAGGGATCTCAGAGGTCTATAAAAAACGATGGAGTGTATGAGGAACTTGGCATGGGGAAATGAATACTGTCCTGGTACAGTCTGTCAGCCCTCATACACACACACACACACACACACAAAAAAAGCTTTCCCTTCATCAGTCCTATGCGTTGGAGGACAACGTAGCCTTCTGCAGGTTGTAAACCTCCATGAAGCACATCAGAGATTCCTCCGAACTTCCACTGCCAATCTTATCTGTATAAGACATCTTGCGCAGGATGTAGGTCTCCTTGCCAGCCCTGTGCCCCCACGGGGCCCCCAGTCACTGGAAGTTAGTTAGTGCACTGAGTTTGGTCAACTGGGAACATCAAAACGAGGAACGAGATCACCATGGCTGAGCACGCGAGTCCGCGCACGCTAGAGGGAGTCTACCACTAGGGTAAAACTTTCACAACCGAGCACCTGTAAAGAGGCACTGATTTGAAGTGAACGGAGAACATGTGGCCGGCAGTGGGGGAGGGGCAGTGCCAAGCGGGCAGCAAGTCGCTATATCTGCTCTAAGCCCCGACTCACCTAGAGCTGGCTGCACATGCCGTTCTGCATGTGTATGCCCGCATGAGTGCACGTGGCATGGCACCTGACACTGGCTCCAGCATTATTCAGCTGTTTATGACTCATTGTCACTGGCAAGGCAGTCGTCACCACAAGGGGAAAACCAGCCCTCCCCAGGAGTGGCGATCACCTGGTGCACTGGCAGCAGGGCATCTGGCCATAAATCGGACAGAGGAGATCTTGTGACTATTTGCATCATGTGCTTCCTTAGAATCTGGTAAATAATGATATTAAACAGTGGTGTTGTCCCTTTTTGTTCATTAATGTTTCACATTTTCATCACCCCAAACCATCAGACCTTGACTTTTGTATTTGCAGTCTAGTGCTTCCAGTAAAAAAATAGTCAGATGACCACTCTGTCCTACCACGTATGCAAGAGTTCACAGAGTTCTCTGTGGATTTTCTTCCTTTCAGTTACACTGTTTGTTTTGCAGGGATACACCTGAACTCAAAGTACAAAAGCAATAGTCCTTACTGCTGCCCCCTGGTGGTCTTCAGTTTGGTCAACTGAGAACACAAAAATGATAAACAAGGATACGTGACTGTAATGCCACAAACCAGACAAGGCCCAGTGGGCTAGTGCCTCTGGCAGGGGGTGCAGAGGAAGCTTGGGGTGAAGACCAGATAAACAAACGTCACTGAATATCGAGTACAAAATCCAGTCCCCAGCTTAACTGCTATGTTGTAAGCACCTCTTTCCAAAAATCGATTTAAAGGAAAAAGTGTGCCTAATAGCTGGGAGGTTCACGCGAATCATGGGTGGCTTTAGCAAATCAGGAGTGGGGGGACAGCAGAATTCGGCCAGCAAGAGCCTTGCAAAGCCCCTCTTAGCCTGGCTGCCTCTGCCTCACACCATGGGGGAATCTGAAAGTGTTTTTCCAACAAGCTTTTCCACAAAAACATCTCCTAGTGATATTCTGGTTTTGATTTACTTGACAAAATAAAGCACTTTAGACCTCCCACGCATTTGCACACTCATGCTTAGGCTTCTTATTTTTTTGCGTTCGTTCATTGGCGCAGGTCACCAGGCTGACGGGCCCTCATGCCATGTAGAGACAGGCATGGCGCTACACCTCATGCTTGCTTGGCTCACCCGCCCCCTTGTTTCCGTCGGGTCCTCATGTCGTTACGTGACCTTGCATTGCTATGAAAATCTGCACACTCGACCAGGTCAAGCGACACACCAGTCTGGCCAGAAGAGGCTCATTCACGACTTAAGTCACGAGTGTCTCTGGGTGACATCTATCACCTTGACGATGCCGTTCAGGACAACCTACCATTGTTGTCATTGCGGATGCCTGGAAGCGCATGGACAGTCCGGAGCGAGCCAAGTGACCACATCCTCAGGTTCCGTACCCTTAGCTGCATACGTTCCTAGCCACGCCCACTGCCCCCCACTCTCCCCTAATTGGTCGCGGCACCCACCTTACAGCCCTCACAGGCGTGCACTCCATAGTGGTAGCCTGAAGCGCGGTCTGCACACACTCGACACTCCAGGGTCAGAGAAGTGGAGGAGAACTCTTCCTGCCCTGTTGCCGCCCCAAATACCCCTGAGGAGGGGCTGGAGGCAGGGGTGAGGCCATCTGTGAGACAAGGACAGACAGAGACAGACGCACACACAGAGCCAGTCAGCCATGACAACAAAGTACAGGACAGAAAGTGGGGAAATTAGGAACTCTTTGTGAAACTGAAAAAAAAAACAGCTCAGACTTTTTTTTTCCTTCAGTTTAAGCAGCACCAAGTCAGCATGGAAGTACGAGTCAAGAAGTTAACAGTGGAAATTCACCGGAATCTGGAGCCGAGCTCTACCTGTCCTTCAAAAATTCTGCTAATCAAGCAACTATTACGGCGTATTTCAGTACATCTGTGACAATGATTTGGGCATGAGTAAAGCTGTCGAGTGCCACTCTACAACAGCTGACACCCCCTAGTTTGAGCTCTGAGGACGCCTAGAACATTTCCAGTGCCTTTGGCAGAGGTCATGTGGGTTAGACAGCTCAGTGTTCCATATCTTAAAGTGACAGGAGCACAGATAATCCAGGATGGCATGCTAAGTGACGCTATGCTATGCTAAGCTATGCTATGGTACGTCACACTATGCTTCCTGCCAACTCCCCCGCCGCATGCTTCCCAAGCGTGTGCAGGGCATAGGCCGGAAGGCGGACCAGCGCTGCAAACAGACACTATTGCTGTTAGAGGTTTACACGCCTACACGCTGGCCCCACTAAGCCCCGTGTGAGCAGAACAGGAAGTCAGGGCGCGTGCAGCGCAGTGGCCAATTGCTCGGCAATGATGAGAAAGACAGGTGCTAATAGTCTTGCATGACAACACAATATCAGCCTTCCTGTAACCCCTTCCACGACATCCTGTGACTGGATAAACCAGAGCACAGTGAGAGTCAACTAATGAATTGTTATTGTCATAATTTCTCTGGGAACTTACTGAACACCACACATCCCTGTCTGTCCAGCAATGTAGAAGCTGTTTTCTGGATGTCCACCAGTCCAGAAGATCCAGAAAGTGGGCCACAGATTCCAAACCATCTAAGGTTCCCGCAGCTAGCATCATGGCTGTGATATGTGGGGTCACCCAGCACAACACTGAGGTCAACCAGGACGCTCACACATGGGGAAGCATGCTTAGGGTGCAAATCTGCTCTTAAAAGTGAACACGCTTTAAGAAAGGTCTACAGCATTACTGGGGAAAAAAACGCTGTTAATACACCCCATTATTAAATCAGAAACACCCCCCCCCCCGCCTTGGCAAGCCTCACTAACAGCCCTCCTGCTGCTAACAGATTATTATGTTACATTGTTTTTTTAATCACACTGCAATAACAACACTACCTACAAGTTATAAAATTCTATACAAGTTGCCTTCTGTCTATATAAGTTGCCTCTGGTTTAACTAGTGTAATGTGTTGACTGCATGAGAGGTTTAACACCATTTAGAGTGACGTGTGACATTAGGGGAGGTTGGAAATCCTTTAGTGTAATGTAGAACTGCACAGGAGGCCCTACGTCATTTAGGGTGGTGTCTGACTGCAGGAGAGGGAGGACATCATTTACGGTTGGTGTGTCACCGTTGGAGTGTGTGGTCATCATTTACGGAGGAGTCTGATTCTGGGAGAGAGTGGAGGTCATTTAGAGAGGTGCATGATCCTCAACCACAAGGCCCCGCTGTTGACCCTAACAAAATTTCACTGACTGGTAAAGTTGATGACCCATTACAGACCAATCCACAACTACCTCATATTGAACCATGGCCTCCCCATGAGCCTTGAACCTGTGGTTGAGAAACCCTGGTGTAGACCACCCTCTTCCAACAGCTCATGACGGTAGTACGCACATGGAGCCGAGAGTTCATACCTATGACGGTGGAGCTCTCAGACCCAGAGCCCGGACCAGATGACTGGTACTCTGGGACGTCAAAGGAGCTGAGGGCGTCATCTTCAATGGACTGTGAGAGGTCCTGCAGGTCATCTATATCCCGAATGAGGTCCCCACACAACGGGCTGCCCAGAACCGGGACTTCCAGTGGGGATGGGGGGCTGTAGCGACTTGGCAAGTCTACCATGGTGGTGGACAGGGTCGGCTTCCGGGTCACACATCAGACTGCACCAGGATCACGAAGAGATGGTGGTGGGGAGGCGACAGATGGGGCGTGACAGGAAGAGAGAAGAGAAAGAAGAGGGTTCCAAGTGTGTTTTATTGCCCCGGGAATAAGAGGTATAGTTACAGTTCAATTCAGGACAGCAACCATATCCCATCATCCTGCTAAACATGCTCAAAGTAGATTTCTGTCGCTAAGAAAGTCCACAGAACGCAAAATCTGCGTTTACCAGTCCCAGGATTTTTTAGCTATTCTGCTCAGACCCTACAGTAAACAGAAGCACGGCACAGGAAGTAACATCCGGAAAGCATCTGACCAAGATGGGGCTCAGTCTGACAGCACCTCCCCCCACAGGAACTTGGATGAGTTTGTTCTGCATTATTAGATGTGGAAGCATGATGATAGGGATTAATTGCACACTAACGCTGAAAAGCTTGCCGATTGCTCGTCCCTCATGAGGAAGCCAGGAGCATAGCCCACATCCACTAAGACTACTGGAACACTTGAGTAATGACAGTTGTACAGTAACAGAGCTGTCTTCTTGGGGGGGGGGGGGGTGAGTCATGTGAGCTTCCCCCCCCCTAAAAAAGAAATCCTCAGCCCCTCCCTGCTCTTTGCAGCGTACTACTATAATGCCATTACTCCATAAACCCGACAACATATCGACTGCTAAGATGAATTATACCTGACTGTTAGTGGCTCATAAATTTAACAGGCGACGAGATGGGAGTGGAGGGTAATCATTACCAACATAAAGACTACATAGTCACCTGACAAATTATGTACAAAAGTTTCATTTGACATTAAATTGAAGATAAAGTGCCATAGTAGGGACAAGAAGAACAGAGCTCATGCCCCGACCATAGGGGACAAATAAATACTGATATCCCGTCTCTCAAGCCCAGGGAACTGCAGAGGTGCTCACTGAGCCCCATGATCCATGATTCGTCTTCAACGAAAGCCAAAGGGAGATCGGAGAGTACGCCATGCAGGAGTGGGGAGGCCTCTCCTCACCCCCCCATGGTGGATAAAGGGCTATCCACACACTCCCCACCCGCTCCACCATCTCCATGACAGGGTAGTGCCATTCAACATAGAGCATGCCTGGTGAATGGGCCTTGAACCACATATTATGGAAGGAGACATTTCAAAGTGCCCCCACCTACTGCTGCTGCTGAAGAGCTTTTAATTTCTAATCTATACCAGTGTTTCCCAATCCGGTCCTTGGGGAGCCACAGACGGTCCACATTTTTGCTCCCTCCCGAGGACCAGACTGGAAAACACAGATCTATACACACACAATCGGAAATGAAGGTCTAAAAGTAAAACTTAACACTGACACGTTTGCTAGAGGGGAACAGTGGGGGTTAATCGATTCCAGTCTATCCTTCCTGTTGTAGTCACCGGCTAACCTGAGGCGAAGAGGCCCCTAACCCCATGTTTTACCACAACCCAGAGCCTGCTAGTTATACGCTAGCGGAGAGGAATGCTGCCTAGTTTGGCACGGACTGAAGTGGCCGAACCCATAACCTTCCATGAGCGGGATATCCTATCCATACAAGCACCGGAGATATAGAAGCGACAGTGGCAGTGCAGCTGCTAAGATGCCCTGCCCGGGCGTGTTGCAGAGTGGATGGCGGCTGGCCAGTGAACACCATAGACATGGGACTCGTTTTGTTCGGGAGAAGCACGCCAACCATGAGTCACCAGCGTTGAATCAGCTGGGAGCTTGCTAACACATGCTAACTCCACTGCTGTGCCGTCAGACACCGGGCTTGTTACGTGCATTAGGAGCCAGGAAATTATCTAGAGAGCGGCACAATGAAATCTGAAGGCAGTGGTGTGTGGCTCACTAGGCTAGGATACCGTGCCTGAGATTGGAAGGTTGTAGGTTCAAATCCCAGAGCTGGTACAAGGATTCCACCGCTGGGCCCTTGAGCGAAGCCTTTAACCCTTAATTGCTGCAGGGCTCATCTAACCCTGCTTTCTCAAAAAAGGTAGCATATTAATTTAGATGTAAAACAGACACCGAAAGATAAACATCACCAAAAACTTCGGTAAACTTCACCCATCCTGAGGCAAAGTATCATTTGCATTTTAATTCCTCAAATGGATTCCCAACCCTAAATCAGCCACGCAGTGCATTACGCAGAGCTGACATTTCGCATAGCTCTGGTGTTTGTACACGGGGCTGTGTTTGCATAAGGCACCCACCTCACTCCGGCCTGAGAGGAGATACGGGCCCGGGCAGCCGCCCTTCGAGCCTGGACCTGAGGACAACGCTGACACCCACATGGCAAACATCAGAGTGGACCTTATCGGCCCCGATGGTCAGGGGGTGCCGCTGCTATGGTCAAAGTTCACCTTTAGAAACGACGGGGGACCTTAAGGGGGTAGTGGACTCTGCAGGACAATCAGGGCTTCTTATCAGAGGTATTTAAAGCCCCCCAGTACCCCCCCAGGAAAGGCTTAGCCACCCTTTTCATAAGCCTCTAGTGATTCTCCCACTCCTTATAACTTAAGTTTACTTCAACCGATTTCTGGAAGGCACGATTCAGATTTCTAGTCCAGCTGCTCCACAAAGAGGGGCCCTCATCAAATAAACAAAAATAGATAATGAACGTACCATAAGAGGGCCACTCAGAGGAACAGAAACAGCCCACGAAGGAAAGTTCAGAAGCTACAGACTGCCTGGGCCAGTGAGATAATGGCACTCTTGTTAGTGCACCATAATGTCAACCTTGTTTAAATGCTAGATTTTCCCTCCAATTTTGTCTGGTTTTCAAAAGGGGGCCATCTGCCTGGAAGAGACGTCCTTAATTATTTTTTAACATCCATAATAAATAAAAACATCACTGAAATCCTGCTAGCCGTCCTCAAGTGTGAAGAAGGCAGCACACTATTGGCTGTACTATATTTCATGTGCTAGTAAGGGAGAACGCCATTGGACAGGCGTCAATTCAAGTATGAATTGAACATCACTGGCCAAGATACAACTGTGCCTCTCTGACCACACAAAGCAGAAAAGTGGGACGTGAGACACTCGCGATACCCCAATAGGGTCTGGCAGCCCCCCCTTACTCCTTTGCTCAGTTTTTGCCGTGTTAACTTTGTGTCACACGATACGCACTGGAATCATCTCCCTGTTTACTCAGTCGCTCAGTTGCCTGTCTGTCGATGATGTTTATGCTGCATCATCACTACATCCACAGCACCAGGTTTGGCTGAGCAGAACCAAATGCACCAAAGCATATTCCTCACACAGTTCAATGTGCTTGGTGAGCAGGGTTTTCATATGCTACTCAGCTTTCGGGTCATTCCCTGGTCAGGTCTGAACTTAGCTGGCGAGATCAGGACGTTTCCAAACTGGCCTGCGAGCTTTGAGCACAGACATCGATTACGCAACTTGGCGCCGGACAATTCTAAAAGTCGCGAAATGTTGGAAAGTGAAGTAACAGTGATGCGTGGTGGATACTTCACACCCCAGGCAGCTTCCAGGCTGCGCAGCATCGCCCCTGTGCTCCAGGGTGGTTTGGCCTCTGCATGCTCTCCTCAGGATTAAGGAATCTCAGGCTTCCTGTCTAAGCAGAGAAAGCCACACGAGAATGACGTTCTACCCACATTCACAGCTCTTGGTGGGGGTGACCGCCTACCATCATTCTCTTTTACAAGTTATTCTAAATTCTCAGTTCCAACATGTATCCCTGTGCATTTCTACAGTGGCCCCCAAGTGCAGTGCATCAAATCTTCTCTCGGTTTTTAGTCTCCTTATTTTTTGGTTAATTTTTTGTGCTTCTTAGATCTTTAATGTTTTACAGTATGTTCTGCACTTCTGGGCCACCGTACTTCTGCCTCGCTGGGCCATTTCCCGGCTAAGAATGGAAGCATTTCTGATGACAGCCGACATGATACAAGCGGTTCTCCTCTCATAGCCCGGCTGAGAATGATGCCAACCTCTGTGGGTGTGGGCACCATGCCCAGGCAACCCGCCTGCTTAGCTACACGTCCCAGCAGACCACCCTGGGCACCATCCACCCAGGAAGGACAGCTAGAGGCCACCACACACACTGATAATAGGCCTAAGACGCAAATCCCAGCCTTTGACCCAAGAACAGCTGGTGATTGGGGGCGTGAGATAACCCAGAATGCATTGCTCTGGTCTGTCTAGGTGGGGCTCTACAACCTACTGCACAGAAAGTGAATAAGTAGCCGTATTCATGGGGGGTGGGAGGTCACTCTAGCCCTGTACAGACCATTATTATAGCGGGCAGTGAAACCATAAAGTAGGTTATCGTGGGATTACAGTCAGCACAATAAATGCAAACTCAACAAATGAGCTTTTCTTCTTTAAGGATTACAGCAGGAACATGGCTGTAACAAAACACCCACCCCCACCCTAAACAAAGCTAAAAACGCGTTCACAGGGACCGCAGCTCTGAGGAGCCCTCTCCTTCAGGACCGCGGCACCATGTTGTGGTCCGTCTGACAGCTGTGAGGGTCCTGTTACATTTTCCAGAG
>JAODJW010000001.1:4201919-4213712 GCA_026777045.1 Hyperopisus bebe | reverse complement strand
GGCTGGCTCGGTGACAGTGACTAGGTTCTGTGTGTCTGCTGTCTTGGCAGATGCAGATTGTTTGGGGTCTTCCCCTTTCGAGATTTCAGCTTATTTGTGGGAAACTGTCATTCAGGACGCAAATATGTTTTCGGTCTTTATGGTCTGTTCCTGGGAACCATTAATAAACAAATATAATATGGTATGTGGAGTTAGATTTGTCTCCGGCTAATTTGGGGAAATCCTCTACCTTCCACTTTGCATGTTATCAAAATCCCCCAACTGCAGAGTCCAAAATATACAGAGCTATAAAAAGTCAACACACTACAGACTGTTTTTAATTAATTTTTTATTGTTTCATCACCCTTTCAGAATTTACATAGGGGTAAATGTAGCATTTCCATTCTCAGCTTCCTTACCGTATATTATTTAGTACTGTCAGTCTGTCTCCGTTTACATTTGTCATTTACCAACGCTGTCGTTGCCGATCTACGGGGGCCTGGTTGCTGTCTCGAGCTGGATTGCTGTCCTTCAGGGAAGGCAGTAGGTTGTGTAGTTATCTTCTGATGGGGGCAAAATCACTACCCTGAAACCACACAACCTACTACCTCACCCTGTGCGAACATCAGGAGGAGAGACGGGGCCGGAGTTTTGGGCAAAGGGCATCCAGCAAGCACTCCCATCCGTGATCCCGGTAAACATGTCATGGAAACAATAATTGACACATGTATAGTGGGCGAGTCCTCGTGAGCGTGATCTTCAAGCGATGACATCACAGCCACTCCAGGAAAGACAGTAAGTTGTATAGTTATCTGACAGGAAGGGTAAAACCCTAAAACTATACAACCTACTACCTCACCCCAAAGGACAGTTTTTTTTTCCCCTTCAGATACATGCCCGTCATCCTCATCCGGTCCAGCATTCCTAGGAAGAAGATGCTAACAGAAGACAGAGATGAATGGAAAGTGAAGGGGAAAAATAATACGATCACCTCAGAGGGGTCAGAGTGGCCATCTCCATCTTGGTCACCAGGGGGCAGCAAAGTCACAGTCAGTCTGTGAAGGGCCATGCGAGAGGCTCGTACCCAGGGCTGTTACGGGGAGGTAAGCTGCAAGGAAAGGAACGGGGTGTTTTATAGGAAGATAATGGAAAGTATGTATGCAAGTTTAACATGATGTTTCTGGCGGTTACCGTAGGGCTGTTGAGCAGGTGTGAAGCGCAGCATTACCCTCGTAGACGCATGCTCGCAGCAGATGCACGGCTGCAGGGCAAACATGTCGCCTTTTTTCCAGAAGGCAGAAGGGACAGCACTGGTTTCTCAGCTCCAACAGCCTGTGTGGAGAATACAAAGACAATGCAGAGAAATGTGGATCTAATTTCCCAGTCGGGTTCCGTCTTGCAATGGACTACATTGGATTAGGGGGGGATGAATCGGGTCTTTTTAAGGACTTGTTTTCGACGTCCTCCTGTTCCACTGCACGTCCTGCAATGCGCTGCTGTCAATGGCTTTCATCTGCTCGCTTGCTTGCGGTCTATACCACTGTGGACACCTGCACCTGTAACGAGAAATGAACAAAAAAAACCAAAATGTAAGACGACTTGATATTTTTCGGCCCACCTGAAGATGAGGCTCGGATTCGTAAAGGATTCGTTATGTAGATAAGCGAACTGAAAAGGAATTAGATCCTGGTCTGTTAATTCATAATGTACCATGTTGGACCAGCGCTCTGTGGGCCCCCCTATTGGTCAAATCAGAGCACTGTCCCAAACCTGGCATCTGACATCAAAGCCCAACCATCAACCACCTCAACTGCTATTTCATGTTCTTACCCTGTAAGCCAGGGCAGAGGGGGCTGGGGGGGGGGATCAATATCTCAAGCTGGGCCAGCCTGCTCCACCAACGAATCAGCCAGTCCAAGCTAGGTCCCCCCCCCATTTCACCGGGACGTGCAGTGTCACTACAATCCCAGGGCCTCATAAATAATCTTCTGTTTACTATGATGTTTCCAATTAAGTCTGGATTCTTTAAGTGTGACAGGGAGCTATCAAAGGAATCACAAAATCTTAATTATGTATCATCTTTCTGAAGACACACAACACTTCAGTCTTAATGCAGTACATCGCCATGTCTGGATCAAAGTGCTCAAAGTAAATGACTATTCAGATTCTCATTCATTTTTTTCATATATATTCATTGAAATAAAAAAAAGTTATGAGCTATGCTCAGCGAAGGGGGTAAAATGACACTGAATGAAGGAGTTCGTCACGGCAGCAGACACACATGCAGAACTGCAGACAATGCAGAACTGCAGACACACATGCAGAACTGCAGACACATGCAGAACCGCAGACACAATGCAGAACCGCAGACACACATGCAGAACCGCAGACACAATGCAGAACCGCAGACAGACATGCAGAACCGCAGACAGACATGAGTGTATGTCAGTCGTTCCATTAGAACCTGACCTGTGCAGTGCTGCTCTGGGGTCGGTACAGAGAGTAGTTTAGTTTTGAAAGGCAAATTTGGTCTAGGAAAAATGGTGGAACCTTGTCTGTCTCCGCTACGTTGCTGGTCCCTGCAGAACAGACATGGTACTGACTTGCATGGATACAGTACTGACAGAGTTACTGGATGTTCTGGTCGTCCAATCAGCATGACTCGTCCCTACAAGAGGGGAGCTGAGAGCACAGGCAGCTGGAGGGCTGGGCCTATAGCCGGAGCAGCCTTCACTCTCTGCCAGGAGACAGATGTGATTAGTCTAAGTCTGTGCTGTCTGGGAGCCAGAATGCTGCCCCCTACGGGCCAGGCAGACCCCACTTCTAAACTATATTTAGCGGCCTGTCACCAACAGCACTTGCTGCCACACTGTACCGGGGGGGGGGGGGGGGGGGGGGGATGGGTTCCTGAGTGCAAACAGGAAGAATGCAGACAGGGTTTTGAAAGAGGACTCCCTCCCCCTGCCCCACTGGACAGAGCTTCTATAAATCCCTATTAATAATCGGTGGAGGAAGTGGCTCGATCTAACATGCAAGGCCTGTCCTGGACCACCGGGGTAAGTGGGGGGGGGGGGAGAGATGAAAGTCAGACCAGATGTCCTCCGTGACCTTTGGGACATCTTGGGCTTCATGGCCGTCTGTGCCAGACACGGTCAGTGGCACTGTGGCACGTACGCTCACACACAGACGCACACGCAAACACACACACATGTACGCACGCACACACACAGATACTGGCACACACACGCAAACACTAACTTGCAGACACAGGTGTACACCCAAAGTCACACACAGACACAGACACGCACACTCACACTCACACACAGACCCACATGCCTCACTGACTCCATGCTAACTGGATCCAGACCCCAAACCGCTAGGTGCTTAGCGTAACATCTTCTACCAATAATTAATTTGGCTTAATTCATTCTCCCCTAAATAAGTACACCTTTGCAGCTTAATATCAGACTCTCTCCTATGCCCTCGGCTGTTTGGGACACGGATCCACATGTAGAAAATACCCCCAAAAATGCACAAAACAGAATCTGTTTCCTGTTATCCGTTTCCTGCTATTTCTGATTTATACCATGAGGGCAGAAGCGCGTGTGACGGCAAGCTGGGGACACCAGAAGATGGCCTTCACGCCGCCCCAAGAAGCATTACAATCACGTAACGTGATGAATGGGAATGATGCAGCTGATCAGATAAGCGGGGAGCAGAGAATTAGCTCAGGGTCCCCAGGACGTGCCTGGTAGGAGGCGCCAGAGAGCCCTACAGGTGGAAGGCCCTGTGTCCTGGTTCGGGGGGGGGGGTGACACTTTCTGATCTGCCCGCCGTCTTTAAAATAGGCACGCCCCCCCCTCAATGACAGGAAGAAATACAACACCTTTTCACGTTCTCTGCTTACCACTTTCTGCCTATAAATACCCCCCCTCATCTCGTACCCTGACTTTGGAGCTGCTGTTTTGGTACTCCCCTTTTTCCCCTCCATTTCTGACACCTCCAGGTTTAAAATAAATCCTTGCTAACTGCCCTCTTACCCCCACAAAAGCCCCTGACAGGCCAAGTCGACAGCATCTCCTCCCATCCCGTGTTTTGGGCCCTCAGTGTAAAGATAATGCCACCCCTCCCCACCCCCGCGTTCGGCTCTCCATTCCATTGCGCCCCTAAAAATGCCCCCATCGTGGGCTATTCATAGTCCGGTCGGAAAAAATGCTTCTCAGTGGTGGTGAAATGAGCCATCAATGCAAATAGGCCACTCAGAACCTCTCATCCTGCAGGTAAAGCTGCAAGCAGAGGGAAAGAAAAAGAGATAAAAGCCCTCCGGGCAGGCGCAGGGCACAGAACCCACCTCCTTCCGTGTCCAAACGGGCACAGAACACAGATCCACCTCTCCTCTGGTTATCCGGAGGCATAGAGCACAGTTCCGGCTACCCTCTGACTCGCAGCAGGGACAGAGCACAGTCCCACCACGCCCTGGATCACAGTGGGGGCCAAGCACAGTTTTGTCCCCCCCCCCCCCCCAAATCCCAGCAGGCCACAGAGCAGTTTCGTGAGACATGTGACGACTTTTTTTTTTTTGCCACCATCTGCTATGTATAACCATAAACAAACAGGCTCCAGAGACACTGACCGAAAGGCACGAAAGAGACCCTCTCCTGGCGGAGACTGCTGGGCCGTTAGGAAGTGTTGTAGGCAGTATGCGTCACACCTACGCGGGCGGAGAGGCAGGGGCGTCCGGAAAGTTCACAAGAGGAAGCGCGGCGAGAGAGCAGACACCGTCCTACGGGCACGTCCTGCCGGAACGGGACACCATATGTCGGTGTAATCCGAAGTCTGTCATGGGCCATGGGGTTCTGCTGCATCCCCGACGGTGCCACGCCGGAGACCCCTTTTGTGGCGCCGCCCTAGTGGCAGGAGGCCGGAAGGGGAGCAGTTGGTTAGACTCGGATGGGAAGGGTAGGTGTGGTACAGGAGAGCGGAGGGGCCGACACGTAGACCAATCAGGGAGTTTGGGAGGCAGTTCATTACAGAAGCTGCTAGGAAAAGACAGGATGGCTCCAGAGGGCTACTGTCCTGTAAAAATGGGGATGAAGAAGTAGATGTCCACCCAAGGTGAAGCTTGGAGCAGAGGCCCTTATAGGACCTGGGCACCACCCCAAAGTGCAGCCAGATGCCTGCTGGTGCACCATCAGCTGGAAATCATTACGTGTCCAAATGAGACAGGAGGCTGTGGTCCTATCAGGGCCATTGGTCTAGTAGTGAAGCTCCTTCACCCTCTAGAAACACCTGCAACCAAAATCCTGAAAAAGCTGCCATACTACAATCAGGTCTCCATATCTGCTACATTTCCATGTGAATAACAAACATCAGTAATATTTCACAGGGCTGCCCGGCCTATGCGCCACCGATACCCTGTCCTGCATGAAATTAAGGCCATTTTGGGTGGCACAAAGCATTTTTTGGTACGATCTGAATAGGAACTCTCAATCCGCAAATATTTAATCCATTTTGTGCACTTTTGGTCACACAGTTGGATTGTTCCAACGGTAGATTTCCACACGTCCATATTTTACCAAAATTTTATGGCCTGGCAGAGCAGCAGCCGGAGACGGCTGGGGTGGCAGCGTCTGCCTAAGACGGACCCAGTTGTCCCCTCAAACTTTAGCTTGAGAAACTGCTACTTTTTTCTCAACGCTATAAGGTTATTATACCTGTAGGGGGCAGCAAAAGTTTTTGTTTTGTCTTTTGGCCTTTTCTCCCTCGGACTTTTAATGCTATACAACTTTGATAGCTTTTACCCCCACACTGCCATTAATAAACATTTCTTAAACACCTTGGGTAACTATGTTAATTGGCTGATGTTGAATCGATAATGTCACTCGTGATGCGGCTGAATTTTCCCGGTTGAGGTTAGCTGTATGCTATGATTTGTTTTAGCTATTTTGTCCATAATGCTTTGCACAGGACAAGAGAATGTCAGTGACTCCTCAATGCAAAATAATGTTAAGCGTTAGTTTTCCCCTACGTCGGGATGCCTTCCTCTTCTAGAGGAAGAACACAGTAACTGTAGACAGATTGTACGCATATTACTCAATCGTACAGACATTGCCAATCCAGAATGACAAGCACCCAACAGAAGTGGTCTCCACAGACCTCCGCCTGTATATTCCGGGGAACTCGATGTTCTGGAAAACTCTACAAGAAGTTTTTTTTTTTCTGCCCTACAGCACTGTGGACACTCAGCTGTCACTCTGTGTGGTCCAGTTACAATCGATGCAGGAGAAACGGGAAGAAGGCTGGGTGGACGGTGGGAGCTGCGGTCGCCCAGTAGGGGGAGCTCCTCCCCTGGCACCACGTGCTCGCTGCTGGACGTGGTGACAATGGTTCCATTATGGAGTGAGGGGTGCCAGCCACAATGTTATGGTGTCTTATTTCCTATTATCTTCGCTTGACCTTTAAGGTGATGGATTTCTTCTCCTTTTATCCCTGTTTCTTTTCCATTCATACGGTCAGTACAGGCAGGCTCCAGTAACTCAGAACCCAACAAGTAAAATAAGCTATGTACTATGTTTCCAGCTACAAGCTGTACCATAAACCAAACCCCCCCCCCCCACCCCTTCCCACCACACTAACTCACCAGTGTTCGATCAAACACTGACAAGTTTATGTGTCGGCAAATGAATCACATCTAAACACTGCAAAAGGCAAAACAAAGTGAAAGATTATGTGTGATGCTACATAACTATGGAAGGGTACCTCGTTAATCTCAGCCACTTCACAAAGTCTCTGTAACGCTCAACATTTGTCAAAACATTTCTTACCATGACACGTTAATATATCAGCCCTATAAAACAAGCCTCGTAATTTCCAAATGCGATGTTTTTCTAGAGCTGAAATGGTTTTGTGACAAATCGCATGTAATATGCTAATTGACACGCAGAGAATCATACCATTAATGGTGGTCAGCATCTTCAGGGAAAGCCGTCCCATCTGTGGAACCAGCAGAACTTGTCCACCGAGTGACGCCCACAGTATGTTTACATCGTAAAACTCATTACCTGTGTCAGCATGTTATCATTTCACAATTTAGAACAATTCAAAAGTCGTAAACAGCACCAACACCTGGCTCGATATCCCGCTTGACACCTCATCATTTACATTAGTCCCTTTTAGCATTGAGATCTGCTTAGTTAATCCAGATACTTAAAGGCAAACGAGGAAAAATCAGAGAAGACAAAATTGTTCATCAACTCACTCCTCCTACTTTGGATTATTATTTAAGGTCGTGGTCTCATAGCTATCAGACGTCCCCTTTATTTTGGGTGTCCATATTAACTCCAGGACCCAAATATACTCAATTAAAAAAATAAAAAAGGGAAAAAGTTTAGCCAGAAGACCAGCTCTTTACACTTCACTTCGAAACCAAACACCACAGAGCTTCCAGTCATTTTCAATATTAGGCAGGGAGGGTAGGGAGGAGCTGATGGCCACGTGAATGAAAATTGCAGGACGTAAGAAGGTTATATGTAAGAGTAACATTTCCCAGATGCAGCTTGTGTGCATTTTCATTTTAGAGAAATTACAGTGCTACTGACTGCAAGCCTATAATCCGTAAGTCTTGGGGCCCCAGAAAGGAACCCAACATGCAGTTCTGGTTCCGTTTAACGATCATGTCTATCTGTCCATCCGAATGAGCCGAACAGGGGGGTCACTTCAATTCAGTTCATTTTTATATAGCGCCTTTCACAACGGAGTCATCCCAAGGCGCTTGTTACATTTTACCAAGCTTCGTAATCCTCTTTTCTGTAAGGAAATTAGGCTTCTGTCACTCGATTTGGGAAAATCGGGCCGTCTTCACAACTTCGGGGAAAGAAAGAGCCTAACACCATGCAGGAGAAACATGGGATGGAACCAGAGCTAGCTGAGAAATGAGAACGGTTACCTAGTCCGGGGGCTCCAAAGACCCGCCGGGTAAATCGGCGCCGCGGCATGCTGGTGCACAGGTCCCGCCGTTTTCGCCACACCGAAAACTAAATCTGAGCATCGCTGTTTCGTTGCCGCAATAGCAGAGAGGAGGAAAGATCCTTCGTCGGGTCTGTTTGCGCTAACGAACGTCATGAGGTTCCTGGCTGAATTAAACGCACGGAGACAGACTGGGCTAATGAAAGGCTGAGGACGATATCATACCTCGGGCCCGATCGTAATAAAGGCAGGGAGCGCTGCTCACTTGTGGTCCGCCCCCAAAATGCTGTCGTAATAAAAATTTGCCGGTACCTCAAAAACATCGCCCATCCCGCTGGGTGACCTTGGAGCTCGGATCTCAGCGCTATCACCGCGCAGCGAGGCGTGTTCCTGCCCTGGACGACAGGAACCGGATTGCAGGAATGTGAAGTCATTCCGTCAGGCTGATTTAAACAGATTTTTTTTTTCCGTTGGGTCCCGTGCTGGCTTTAGGGGCGGGGCTTCCAGCAGTTCATGATGCGGTGGGACCGTCCCACCCAACTCCCCCCATCCCCCTCGCCACCAACTTCCTGTCTTGTCTGTCACGCTTGGGCCCACGTGGCGTCCAGGGCAGACGGAGACGCAATAGTGCCAACGGGCCGGATTGGGAAGGGGTGACCTCATCCTCGCGGCCAACCGCGGGGCCGTTTCTATGGCGACACAGCATGAAAAGCCGGGTGACCCATGCGGGGGCCCCGATGCGGCCAATCACACCTGGACGTAGTATCTGTACACCAAACGCACCTCCCATCCAAAAAAATCTATTAATACTGCCAAAGTAATGTATCAATAATCGAAGTCCATATGAACAGCAATAGACACTCAAAAGGAAAACTCAATTTTCACAGCAGCTGAGTAAAAGTACTTTGGGTAAACAGATAAACTGATGTTATCTTTCAATATCACGTGATTTGGGTAAACTGATTTACTGGATTGTTAATTTTGTGCAATATCACCATCAGGTGAACCCAAATTCCACATGCCGGATATCAGGAAACCAGCACCTGAAGCCAGGACACTGACTATCACACGCTAATACGGACAGGAGTCCTTCACTCCTTAAATACGTTCAAGTCAGTCACTGTCACTAGCTGCCAAAGGTGAATAAAACGCTTCAGAAAACTTCAGAAAAATAACAATACACAAAATGCCCACCAGGCGTCTTTAATACCATCCATCCATCCTCTATAGAGGGGTTGTGGGGGTCCAGAACCTATCCCAGAAGCAAAGGGCACAAGGCAGGGAATACTACTGCTACCTGTATCTATAATACCTATCTAATAGATAAAACGTTCCCCAAAATCAGCCCCATCCAGAACATGCACGGGCGTGCACACACACACTTTTGCATTTTTAGTTTTTTCTATTGCAGTCACAGATTTTTATTAAATAAAAATATTAAATTAAAAAAACGTTGTAGGGACATTTGGTACACACACACACATACGCAGCACATGTACACACACATGTACACACACACACACACACACACACACGGCCTGTGCAATCAGGAAGATGTCCCCTTCTTTGCCCAGTACAGGAGAGTCAAAAGTGACTAGGGGAGAATGTCTTAGGAAACGCATGACGGTCAGACATGGAGGGAAAAGCACCTCCCTGAGGTCCTCACTGCCCTAATGCGCCATCGAATGCGATCACCCGCCGCTGCAGCGATCATGTTCCCGTGTGGTTTTCTGCAAGCTCCCGGGCAGAATCCACCAGGGGCTCTGGCAAAATTCACCGTAATCTCCAAACTAATCCATGGTATGGATGTATGGAAAAAACAGAGAGCATATTCCTTCATTGAGTAAGTTTACAGCCTGTGTTTATGAATATTCAACCACAAATCAGGCATATTCTGCAAGGGCTGATGCTCTTACAGGATAAACGATGCAAAGCCCACTTCAGAAAACTCCAGGTACAAATTTAGACAGATTTAAATGTCGCCCCAATTGAGAGACTCAACATGCTGTCAGACTCAAATGACGAATTGTTTATAAACCCAAATGTATTTCGGTACCGTTTCTGCACTGTTACTATGTTCATTCACACAAATCTAAACCTCAACCATTGTAAAAAGACAAATAACCCAGTTACAAGATGTACACTAAAATTACTGACTCTGAAAATTACTGAATATATAAGACCATGTCAGATTAATTGCTGAGATGTAAAACTACAAAAAATACAATATTTTAAAATACTTTCAGTGTGTGGCCACACACACACACACACACACACACACTAGGTATCTATATTTTTATGGGGACTCTCATTCTTATGGGTTTATCCCTAATCTTAACAATGACAACCTTAACCCCAACCCAGCGCTTATCATAAGTAACCAAACAAAATACTTTTGGCATTTTTAGTTTTTTCGATTGCTTTCACGGATTTTTATGAAATTGAGAATCCTTCTATGGGGACCGAAAAAATGTCCCAGGAAGGTCAAGCAGGTTTTTAATCACACTGTGGGGATATTTCATCCCCCCCAGATCGAGACACACAGGGACACACCGAAAAGCCACGATGTGAAGCAATGGCCGGACTGGTTTGATACCCAACAGGTCCCACTGGGATAAATTTGAAAATTTACCTAAAATAACTGAGCTGAAACTGACCCTATTTCAGTATTCAGCAAGTAAAAAAATAATTACTGCAAACTAAAAACCCCTGATAAAAGATTTTTTAAAAATCCCCTCAAAGCCCCCTTTTCCCTAAACACAAAGGCCACGTCTACAAATACATATTTAAGGTTCAAAATGACATATTTAATTTGTGCCTTTATAAAACAATGCACAAAACTACAAGAATGTTTTTCTTATGCAAGCGCGAGGTGGAGTGAGCGTGTATTTTTAAAAACACATACCCGCGTTAGGATATATGCATTAACAAAGTTTGAAATTACGGCAAGGACTCCGCTTTTAGCTTTAAAGCATTACGCGCTGCCTTATAAATTAACGATACTGATTACTTTGATTTCTTGTCCATAAATCATCACAAATATAATCAAAGAAAAACCGACATATTATAAACAGCTTCGAACTGTTTTGTTAGAGTTTAATCTAAAAATGTACAGCAATAAATGATTTTGTGCAGACATTTGCGTCTGTCTAAACAAATCACTTTTAAAACACACACACACACCTGTAAACGCGTGCATCTGATTATTAGCACATAAACTATTATTTTTTAGACTAAGAATGTGCATAACTATGCAAAATTAACATTACCGGCGAATTCTTTACCTTGTCCTTAAATATAATAAAACGGTCTCAGCAGAGTAGAGCTTTATAACTGAGTTGGGATTTATGCATTAAGAATGATTTTAACTTTAACGCAGAGAGCAGCTTTTTTCTGCCGACCGTAATCGCTCGGTGCGCCGCTGTCCTCCGCCGCGCCTGTGCGTTTCAGCACCACGAAAGGCGGCTGCTGGCTGCGAGCGCGGCCGCTGATTAGCGCTCCCGCGGCCGCCAGCGAAACAGCGTCAGTCCCGCCGCCCTTCGGCTCCACGGTCGCGACAACGGCCGACTACAACGCGTGGACAAAAACAAATAAATACATAAATAGAAAAATGGACGCTGTGTAGGATGTAGTAATAAAAATTTCAATAGTGGGGGGCTTTTGAATAAAAAAAAAAAAAAAGAATTCAAGTGCTATTATAACTGTTAAAGGTACGCGTGGAATTACCGGCTTGGTTTCTTTATTTCCAATTTTTTTTTTTAGTAAAGGGCAGACTTTCTCTGGCATTTTCAGGGTGCAGATGGTAGCAGTGGGGGTGTATGTGGGGGGGCGGGCATGGCGGGGGGGGGG
>JAODJW010000001.1:4183300-4195011 GCA_026777045.1 Hyperopisus bebe | reverse complement strand
GCCCCCCCCCCCCCCCCCCCCCTCCCCGGCTTCCGTCAGTTGAGTCCTGAAACAAAACCCGCCTCACGGTAAGAACGCGGTGACATGGCAGTCCAACGCCGCGTGCAGCCCCTCGACGTCACGTCTCGCCACAGTGCCTGGACCAATCGCAACCTCCGCCGTCGTGGGGGAAAGGTCGGCCGCAGCTGCCCGGGCCTCGGGCTCCCGCGTAAGCCGCTAAGCGGACCTTCGGCCCGGTGTCAGGAGCACCTCTTCCCGTGCAACGTCCCGCTCCTGGCACACCGGAACTCAGCTAGCCTTTAACCTGCTACCCGAGTTCAGGCGAGGACGCACCTCTGGTCTGGGTCGGCTGCCAGCCTTTACGGCACGAGGCTTTATTGCCTCATTCCAAGCGCCGCTTCCGACTGCTGGCCAGCATTGATCAAACACACCCTCCCTGCCTTGTTTACCTGTGTCGTTTGTTTTGGAAATGGTTCAGGCCTTTTATATGAGTTCCCCCCCCCCGCAAAAAAAAAAATCTTGAACAAAGCGGTCCACCAGACTATTTGTATTGTTTATGGATTCGAGATACAGGTCTTTCAGACACAATCGTGTATATTTTCTAGCCTTAGGTATACTTTAACAATTGAAGGGTGACATTCATTTACACTCCTGCTTACTTATTACAGTGCCTGCATAAAAATATAGTTAATTAAAAACAAAAACATTCTCTGTACCTTTAATAATTTACTCCCTGGCTCTATATTTCCGTCCATTTTAAAAGCCTGATTCAAAAAAGCAGTAAATCACAGCATTGAAGATCAACTGAGAATTTTTCTCCATGCAAGGGCAAGATAGTCTTTGATATAGATACATTTCATAACACACATTACATATCGGTATAAACAGCGCATGAAAATGTCAGGAATCCAATCACGATAAAATGCTTTTAAAAGAAGTTTTTAAAAATGATTTGGATTAGTTGAAGAAATGTTGAGAGCACTTAGAAATAAATGTTAATCCCCCCCAGAGACCATGCAGGTTGCAGTGACGTCCAGCTCAGAAGCACGTCACTGTCTTTCCAAGTGACACAATCACATTACAGTCCCAAAAGGACAGCAACAAAAATCTTGTTCCCTTATTCTTATTCACGCCTTTTACATAATCTGATCTTAAATCTTTCTAATTTTAAAACAATGAAGGAAATTATAAGCTTAATTGAAATCTGCACAACTTCCACTCAGATACCTTGAATTTCACAACAAAATCTCCAAGTCCACTTGTAAAGGAGTCCCTGGCTACAGAGTGACATGACAATAAATTTGAACAGTCGGAATATTAAGAACTCTGAAAGTTACAAAAAATACGTATTTAACTTCTAGCTGGGTATTTACATTTTTAAAAGGAAACAGTCAGAAATTATTTGGAAATTCTGCGGCAAAGAGTCAAATCCCTGCTTCATGACAAGTGTGATATACCGCAGTTTAACGTGCAATCTGTATGCCATATTTTTCGAGGTTCCCAAAACCATTTACATATCACCATGACTCCAGAACTGTCATTTTTAATAGCCAAAGGCGTTATTAAACTGTGTCCCATTGATTCTGTGGTTATTTTGAAGACAGCAAAAAAAAAAAGAAAAAAAAAAAGTGATGGCACAATCTGAACAGGCGCAAAGCTACAACAGCAGGCCGTGGTGTGTGCAGACCATGGGGTCCTAACGGTGTTATGCAGCACAGCCGAATACACGGTGTGCTCGAATTCACACGTAAACACACCTTTAAATGTACCTACAAATCACGAACGTCTGTGTATAGCTGCTGTATGTAATTTTAAGGAATTATGTATTATTGTACTCATAATTTTAAAATTTATACAAGCAATAAATTTAGAGATGTCAAAAGAATGAGCAATATTTATGTGTAGCTAAACAAATGTTAATTAAAATATTGCTTAAAATCTAACGTCAACATTTTTATACTTGGGGAAAAAAAAATGGGACTAATCCTGCAGGATTTTAATTCAGCAAAGTGTCGTTTTGTCCAGCAAATGTACTTTGTAAATAAAAAAGCTGACTTTTTGTGCTAGTCCGCACATAACTTTGCTCAAAATCGTGTAATGTGGCGATGGGAGGCACAAGGAATGTGGGGGGCATGCTACATAGTGACATCCTGCAAAGGTACACAAAACAAACAAACGAAAAAGCTCTTGGCCTTTAGGGACCAACGTTTTGTCAAACGGACAGGCGAACGAATGCGGGGGGGGTGGAGAAAAAAAGAGTCGCAAGGACGTCAGCCGCCCCCCCCTTCCATGTACGGCAGCCGATTGACCCGGCGCTCAGACCGGGGCTCCCGCACGTGCCTAAACAACCTCTCGGCGAGACCCGTGACCCAAAGGGCACTCCCCATTGAGCCAGGAACAAAGGCCGTGACCCTGGGGTCAGAGGCGCGATACGGGCCCATTGACAGGCCGTGCGCTGTTTGCTTTGAGTAGGTAAAGATTACCAACACATTAACTAATACGGATTAAGGGGTTATTCCCCCAGGGATGACGCTGAAGATGTCGTACATTATCTCCCATTAACCGCCAAGGGAAACTCAAGAAGTCAGGATCCCTGTGCACATCTGCACAACCTACATAAGCATATACAAGACATGCATTAATGCATGTTAATACATAACAACATACGGAAAAAACGAATTAATTAATTATCCATATAAATTGATTATATATAGTTGATATATACAGGTGGCTGCAGATCGAAGGGAAAATAAACATACACACAGTTAACGATAAAAGCAGCACGTAACTGGAATAAGCTAAGATATCTCTCTCGATAAGGACAGTGAAATACGATGGTAAAACACAGTGGAAACACAAGGCAGAATAATTCAAAAAGCCAAATAACACGAAATGTAAAAGAACTGTTGAGAGCAATCACATCACATGCGTCGCAAAGCACTCGCCCTCCAAATGAAGTATATAAAAGGGGCTTGATGGGCTTTTATGTTATGAAACAGGTAATAAAATGACTCTACAGCTTGTTTCATTGATGAGAAAGTAAGTTTTGGAATCGGGGAGGGGGGGGGGGGGGTGGGGAGTTGGCATAACAGTTCACTGACGTTTCAGACAGGGTGGAGGAGAAATGATCCCGATCACAAAATGGAGGACACAGCATTTGCAGCACAACATGGCAGTCTCTGATAACACTGTAATAAGCTAAAAATAGCTTCGGTAAAAAAACAAAAAAAAAAGAATCTACGTTAAAAAAAGTTTACATTGTGTGTTCTGTGTATGTTTTCAGGAAAAAAGAATTCTGAAAAAACAATGTTAAGCAATAATGGGGATAATGAAATATTGCAACCGAGCTTATACAACTTCTGAATATTTATATTAAATAACAGCTAATCTATTGGCGGTAAAATCAAAGCATATAATATTTAACCCGCACAGAGAGAACCCTAAAAATGCACAAACTACCAATTCATGCTCTTTGCACATTTTTAAAGTATAAGTTTACCACGTTAGCTGAGAAAATGACAATTACTAAAAAACATCCAACATAACTCATAAACATCATATATTATATATATATATATATATACACACACACACACACACACACACAATATGATTCTGAAAATTCATGAATCCACATCACACAACTGCTGAAAAGTCTGCTCCCATGAACAAAAAAAATCTGATGTTCTTATTTTATATATTACACTTGTGCTTTTTTTTTTGCAGAATTTCACAACAAAATGTTTATTTTTTCAATATTTTCACATAATTGAATTTGCTTGAATTTAAGGGATTATACGACTATAATTTCCAAAATACTCTTATTAAAATATATATTATGACACTGGAAAATAAAAATAACTAATTAATATATATGAAATATTAAACTCCCATTCTGTTTATAAAGGAACAAATTCATCTTAAAGGACATTTGATTCCTCCTGTGAAAACTAACGGCAAATTTTAAAGTACAACACTGGCTGGTATGAGTTGCTAATATAAATTAGAAAAATGTCTCAGGTTCAACCAAAAAAAAGCAGAAAACCATGCATTTGAGAATTGGATTATTCTGTATTGAATATACAGAACAATATTTAAAAAGAGACCACATCTATGATATTGTTACATCCCTGTCTAATAATAATTTAGCATACATTTTAAAAAGGAGAATGTCTATCTAAATAGCCAATTAAGGATATATGTAAAATATTCGTTTGTAATTTTGCCTGTATAAAACATAATGAAATTAAAAGTCACACACAAGAATATTATTAAATTCTTTAGGTTTTTATCTTCCTTTAAGTCAATTTAGAGAAATATGAACATATACTTACTTACACTATAATCATATAATTATAATCGTATAACACAAAGTGATAATTTTGGTTACTTTGCATATAGTTTACTCATTAACCACAGGACTTATCACAAGGCACATGAGCCAAGCTAAAATACAATTAATTATAATACATACCTACATATCATTCAATTTATGTATGAGACCGGAAAATACAAAATGACTTATGAATGGTTATGTCTGCACCAATGTGTTAAAAAAAATTACGGAAGTTTCCAAAAGTAAAATTTCTGGATCATAATTTATCGATCATAATAATGTCATCCAGAAAACAGGACAAATACACGGTGGACTGTTTCATTTTTAAAACAGATTGTCTATAATACCGTGGCTAATCTATGTTATCTCGGCACAGTCTATCTGACATTTCTATGGCAAGATAATATTTTTGGGGACAAATTTTAAACATTTTGAATAGATACATACTGTGTTACAGTAAGTGAAGTTGAAATCTATTAATGAACCCAGAATAAAACAATTCATGATTTTTCACACTTACAGGATGTGCAAGCAGAGCATGGTGTTTATAAGGTGTGTTTTATTTTAACCTCAAATCTGCTATACACTGACACTATGCATTTAGAATATTACATTTAACTGTATTTAATTTGTAATAAAAATGAGTGTAAACTATTTTAAAAGATGCAATTTCAAAATGAAACAAATCAATTCTAATAATTTTAACCCAGATTAGAAATAAATTGTGAGATAATTTGTGAAATAATTTGCTTATCGGTTTTTTACACACAATAATTCTCTACTGTTTACAAGTTGCAATTCAGCTTAAGCCACGGATAACACACAGAAGCAGATAGTACAGCGGGATGCATCCGAATTTAATAAATGTTTAAGACATTAACGAAACAAACTACTGCTAATGAATCAGAATAATTCTGAGCTATTTTACTCTCCATTTGTATCAAATAATATAATCATGCATCAGATGTATTCAAAATACAGTTAAAAAATTTTAACTAACAAAGTTCAGCATCTTTATTATTCCAGAAAATACACTACCTAGTGTAGCTGAGCCCAGAACACTCAGCAATACATATTTACACAGCGACTGGGAAATTACATAAATCTTAAACAGCGGCAGGTCTATCAGAAGTCCGTAATTATAACACCCACCAAGCATTACTTAAAAAACAGCAAATGACTCAAGAATCTGAAACAATCACACTAATATACATCTAAATTGATGCAAGGTAAGATCCAGACCGCTGGCAGGTTTTGAGTTTGTTTCACGAAGTAAATTTTGACATATTCTGAAAATGTTTAGGAACAGAAAATGCTTGTTTAAGCACAGCACAAAGCTGCTGAAAACTTGTAAAATAAAGAACAAACTCGCAAAGTTAAGTGTTTAATTGTGTTTTAAGGTTTAGGCTTATTTTTAGGGCATAGACTTTTGGGATAGCTGCAATTGATTTGTGGGATTCACAGCCCTACAATGGAAACGAACAAGGCAATTTCAATGCACACATTCAGAAGATCATAATAAACCAGTAAAACTGAAAGGAGTAAAAAGGAGGAAACTGGCTTAGTTTTCTGAAGAACAGAAGGTATAATAAATATGTACAAATTGGATCAAGCTTTTTATTTACTCGGCTTTCCTAAAAAAACAAATTAAATCAATTTTATTTTTTTAAACACACAATTTTCCCATTTAAAGTTACCAATAAATTAATAACTTGCTAATTATGTACACACATGCATTTTACACACACACACACACACATATACATACATATATAATATATAAATGTATGTGTGTGTGTAAATATATATATTAAATATATATTTTACACACACACACACACTTTTATATATTATATATGTATATATGGCACATGCGCATTCTACATTTTTAAAATACGTGACAGTATAGGATTTTTCTACGGCGAAATGTGTTCGTTTCAAACTCACCTCCCAAAGCACTGTAACGGCCCTTTGCGAGCGGCGAGAGGCTGCATGATCTGACCTCCCCAGATCTCACGTTTGAGAAGCATTTCAGGACCAGGACAGAGCCTGAGTGTCACAGACTGCTACCTAATCCTCCTCCTCGTACTGTACAATTTTTTGCATGGTAAGTTTTTGGGAAAAGGCAGTTGTTTCTCCTCCAGATGGAGAAGTTCACCCCCGAAAGGCATCAGCCTTGCTCTCACAATGCCGCGGTTTCTCGCCGCCATGACGTACGGCTATTTCCATAACCTTTCCCGTTTCGCAGATTTCACCTTCCGTTCTAGATAACCCAGCACAACAACAAAGATATTACACTAACACCTGTGACGGTAACGAAATATTTCACCACTGTATTGAGATTATCGATGAGCAAGGACATTTTGCACTGATTAACAAGAATGAACACAAAGAAAGGATGGCAAGATGGCATATGTGAGAAGAAGCACTCCAATGTACCTGCCATTGTACTCGTGCAAATGGGAAATAAAGCACCATTTAATTTAATTTAATTTAATTTTAGTTGAGGACTTCTTGGAGGACTGGGAGATACGCAGCACTATAGCCCACTTTTCTGGACATCCACAGATTGCCGTATTGTCTCAAAAATGCACTTTCAGTCATGAAACTTACATTTTGAGGCTTTTTTTAAGTATCGTAAAAGAAAAGGAACTTTTTAGCTAATAAAGACGGAATAGGCAGCCATTATTAGCAATGATGCTAACCAGCATTAGACCTAAATACAATTAACTATAGATCTAAATAAATGTATCAATGTCAAAATAATTAATTGCATGATATTTACTAACCTTTCCAACATACAGACTTTGCCAGATTTTGCTAGATTCGACTTTCAAGGGACATCATTTAGTAACAGGCAGGTTTTTAGGACGTTCTCTGGGTCACCATCGCAAATTCAGAAAATAACCCGCATTAAACCAAACGACAAAACACACACTGCCATAGTAATTAACTCCTCAATACATAATCAATTTCAGGCTTCATTAGCGTGACTTCATGTGAAATCATCTACCTGATACCTACATCTCTTATGCTATTTTTGATATAACTGGCAACATTAAATTTAAACTATACGGTAAATTGAAAAATTACCTGCAACAAGCAGAGAAAAATAAAACCATAAATGTTTTTCGTGACTCTCTAGCTCTCCAATACAGGTATTATTCTGATGGTGTTTAAAAAAAATGTAATGACATGCCGGACTCCTTAAGCCACCTTGGCAGCCTTGGGTGCAGAGAAGCTCCTCCACACTGCTCTTACAAACAAGCAGTTCCGGCTCTTTGTTGAGTAACTCTGGGCCAACCAAGCCCCAGTTAGGCACCCCTGCATTTTTCACACCACTCGAACCCTTCACACCCAAAGCTGAGAGACACGTTTGCAAAGCTCTGGCACATTCTTTTATTTTATTTAGCAAATCCGTCTGTTTAGAGTGATGCACAAGTAAGAATGACTTTGGGTCAGTGAGTGAGGTCAGCCAGCACCCCGGAGCAATTGGAGTTATGGGCCTTGCTGAACAGCCCAGCAGTGATGTTATTAGTCAGCCATGGGATTCAAAACCACAACCTTCTGGAAAGAGACACAGATCCCCACCTCACTAAGCTATACATCCAGGCTTGCATCTATAAGACATGGCACTGATTAAAGAGGAGAGGAACAATACTTAGAGTCATGATGGAGATAGCAAATGTATAGAGCAAACTCTACAGTCTCAATGGCAGACCATGACTACTACAAAGAGGCAAGCGGGTGGCCACAGGCAACTTGGATTTCCCCGTATGCGTTCAGGTACTCACACACAAATATAATGGACAGTGAGCCAGGGACACTGTAGGCGTTCAGGTACTCACACACAAATATAATGGACAGTGAGCCAGGGACCTCTATGCATTCAGGTATTCACAAATATAATGGACAGTGAGCCAGGGACCCCGTACGCGTTCAGGTACTCACACACGGATGTAATGGACAGTGAGTCAGGGACCCCATACGCGTTCAGGTACTCACACACGGATATAATGGAAAGTGAGCCAGGGACCCCATACGCGTTCAGGTACTCACACACGGATATAATGGACAGTGAGCCAGGGACCCCATACGCGTTCAGGTACTCACACACGGATATAATGGACAGTGAGCCAGGGACCCCGTACGCGTTCAGGTACTCACACACGGATATAATGGACAGTGAACCAGGGACCCCATATGCGTTCAGGTACTCACACACGGATATAATGGACAGTGAGCCAGGGACCTCGTATGCGTTCAGGTACTCACACACATATATAATGGACAGTGAGCCAGGGACCTCGTATGCGTTCAGGTACGCACACACAGATATAATGGACAGTGAGCCAGGGAAATGACCTCCCCAGAAACAACGTCAAACAGCTCAAATGTTGTTTCATAAGACATCCGATTTCGGTGATTATTTAAAAATTAACTAAGCAATAAATAGAGGCTATATATTAATATAACAGTAAAGTTACACAAAAGCTGGAGATGGTCACAAGATATGCATAAAGGGATCTTATTGAAAATACCGATCTTTCAAAATCTGCTGCAGTCCAGCGAGCTCCCGGTGTGACAGCATTTCTGGACAGCCTTCAGAGGCGGCGTCAGGCACCTTAACATCAGCAGTAGGGGTAGCAGCTTGCTTTCCATGGGCTACTTATCCTTCACTACGGTGCAGTTTAATTTCCCTTTTTGAGCGGCTCTGGAGCCGCGCGACCCGGTGCATGCACGCCTGGCTCTCGGTCCTGGCCGTGCTATTTTTGCCGTTTTCGGCAAGGTGTTCGAGAAGAATCTCTGTGGCGAGACTCTGCCTGTATGAACAGGCAGAAATTTATTTAGATTACTGGGGTGGTGTCGGATAATAGCATTACAGCCGCGGGAAGGCGACTGTCTCTCGACGGTGGATCAAGGTGAGGGCGGTGGATGAAAGATATACTCTTCACACCCTCTAACGCTGCAGCGGGGGAGGGAAGCCAGTACCCTAAATTAAAAGCGAGCGACGTTTACTGTCAGGACTGCTGCTGGAGCTGGTCAATAATGACGAGATTCGTCATGGACGAGGATCCAAGCCAGCTGGTCTGGATGGGTGTGTGTGTGTGCGTGTGTGTGTGTGTGTGTGTGTGTGTGTGTCAGCATAGCCTCCATGCGCGACCGATACTGACATTTCTGGCTTGTAATCTTCATACGCTTAACGCGAACACAGGGACACGCACCCTACCGGACACCCCCATGAAGGCCACTAACCGCTGTGCCCCCAGTGCCGGTCTGCGCCCACCCCCAGCCAGGTTCCCGGTTTCCGTGGTTATCATCCACCCCTAACTGGCTCAAGCGGCCCCCTCCCCTTTCAGAGAGCCTCTGACTTTTATAGGAAAAGCCGAGGACAGTGATATACCAACCAGGAGCTTGACGGCGCATTGCCACGCCCCGTGCCCCCCCCCCATGCTGGGCCCTCCTAAAACTATCCTTCAGGACACAGTGCCAACCTGGCGCATAGCTGCTGCCCATTTAAAAATAAACAGAAGAATTCTGCCTTCCCCTCGCAGAAAGAAACACACACCCCCCCCCACCCCACCGTGGCTAGGTCTGCGTACGGCCAGTTGGGGGTGAAAAGCGTTCACCTGCCGAGGCAGCTCTGCCCCCCTGCGGGCTCTGGGGGGGGGGCGCAGCTGGAGATGTGGAATGGCGGCCGGTCAAGTGAGGAGTGGCTGTCAGCAAAGGCGAATACGCCCCCCCCCCACCTCCCCGCCACCATCATCGGGTGAGAAACTGGCAGCAGGCCAGTCGCTGCCCTCGCAAACTGCATATCTGTCAAGGACAAATGCAGGGGGACAGAGACGGGGGGGGGGGACAGAGGCAGTACTGTTAGAAAGACTGTCATTTCCATGGGGGGAAGAAAAACAACACACATAAAACAATACTCTTTTAGTGTATTTAAAAAAAAATCCACTAAATGGTTTCTCCCAGGGACAAAGCTAGGAGCACTGGAGACAGGATGCTGCAGGGAGGGGGGAGTAAGCTGGTTTTTTGGGGGGGGGTTGGTGAAATACGAACAGTCATGTGTGCACAAGTCACAACAAAAGGCCCTTTTATTAGGAGCGCATGCAGATAAGGGGGGCCCTTTGTGCCAAGAATTTCACACGTCGCAGACAGCGGTCCCACGGCAGAGAGCCCCTGCCAGCCCGAGGGTGCAGCACCCACCACCCACAAAGGCCTGAGACTACGGCTTCAGCGAGCTCGCCACATTCTCCGGGTTACCGTTCCTGCTGGGAATGTCTGGCGTCACCGTGACGACCGCAGGTTCCTCGACGGGAGAGACCGGCCCGGTGACCGGGGACAGCAGTGTTTCCCAACCCCTCCCAGCAAACACACGGACCGTCCGTGGGCCCCCCAGGACTGGTTTGCTCTAAATGCACCAGACTGCCTGCAAACGGCCCTGGTGTGAAATGACACTGTGAGCATCACGGAGACTCGGGACCATGGCGATGTTGCTGACAGCCAGACCTACATGGTGACTGGCCCACGCAAGATCGAGCAGAAACCAGCAGCCTGGCCTCAGCTCCCAGTAACTGGGCCTCAGACAGGCTGTCAACCATTATGAGGACATACTGGTTATCAGTGCTGTTGTTACTGATAGCAGTAATGCTAATCATACAGTAGAAACTTATATGGAGACGGATAATAATAATAATTATTATTATTAATATTATTGTTTTGTTATTGTGTTATTATTATTTTGTTGTTTTGTTATTATTACTGCATTTTTTATTCTCTCAGAACACATTCACAACACATTTTTAAATGAAACAGTACTATGTCAGACAGTCAAAGAAAATGGTGTTAAATGATCTTCATCTTTGTGTAAAACTATGACTTATATGTTTAAGTCACCTCAGTAATCGCAGCAACACCCTCGTATTTTTTGAAGACCACTACCCCACCTTGTTTGGCTAATCAATACCTCGGCAAGTTGTTTAAATAAGTTAATTAATTAACTAAGCTGAAATTTTACAAATACATGCGATGGCTGAGGTGCCGTGGTATCGGTTTATTAATATCCCAACCGGAGGAGGTGCAGGAAGGGGGGTGTACTCAGATAGGGGAGGAGGCGCCTGACTGCGGGATTAATTACCGGGACCGGACGGCGAGACAGCATGGGGGTGGCAGAGTGTCGGTGGAGTGTGTGTGGCGACTGGAGAGAGTATGAAGATCGGGGTCAGAGGCGGAAAGCTAGATGTACACACACACACACACACACACACACACACAGACACACACACACAGCATAATTAAAGTGATGATCAATTTATTGAGACCTCCTCCCTGCCCCACCTTGCCCCGCCCAACCACCTCCTCTGTGCCTCCT
>JAODJW010000001.1:4144597-4164623 GCA_026777045.1 Hyperopisus bebe | reverse complement strand
AAAAAAATGAAAAATCACGTGACCAGCTTGTTCCATGGCATCTGTGCTACACAACACTGGCCTGCAGCAGCCAGTCTCTCTCCACCACAGCTGGGACTGCCTCGCTAATGGTTGGGGGGGGGGGGCTGCCATGTCCCTTTTTTTCCCCCCTTCTTCTTTCTGTGCCTCAGCCCACAGAGCAAAATTTCCAGCAGAGGAGAGTAGGATGCCAGTGGTTTTATAAAAAAGAGACCATTGTACAGTGACCCACCCCGCGCTGACACCTGCGATTCAGCAGCGAAAACTGACGACTTATTAAAGGGGAGGGAGGAAAAAAAAAGCGACATTTCGGAGGGCTGTGCCTCTTAAAAACTGAGTCGGCCGCAGGTTCAAATAAAAATAATCTTGCTTATATTTAGCATCTGTTTTCTGCCGTACAGTGGAAATATTAAACGTAAAAAGTATTGCTGTCTCAAACCATCTAACAATGAGGCACGATTTATAATACCGGGGATCAAAATGGCACTCGGGATCACATTGCTGAGTAATCTTTTTTTGAATTAATGCATTAAGCTACCAAAAAAATTCAGGCTTTTAAATATAATGTTACCTTATTACCTTGTTCAGACCATAACTGAAAAAAATAAATCAGACAAGCACTAACTTCTCCCCGATAACGAGTATTAACGGCATGCAATACTCAGTTTCCCTGAAACGCCCTAAACCAGACCTGCTTGTGGGTATTATGGTTCACACCTGGTGCCAACCTGCACCCAGATGTTCCTGGAAGAGCCCGACCCGGAAGCAGGTTAGGTTGAACGGCAGGGTTGGCCCTGTCGCCGGGGACCCGCGTCTACCTGGCTAGAACCGGAGCCTCACCTGCTGTCCGGTTTTAGAAACCGGGCCAAGAGTAAGAGGCTAACTGATGCATTGTGGGAGATTTTGCTTGTCTTGCATACTTGGCGATCAGCTGTTCTAAGGAAGGGTGCGAGGATCAGGTGCAGCTAACGGCGAAACGTCACATGTGACTTTCTGCAGCACAGACCATGCGTGCCGTATCGGCTTTCCGTGCCTAACCGCGAGCCGCGACGCCACCATGGGTGCGGGGTTTGACGACGGCTGAGCCCTGTGCCGACATCGTTCAACTTCAACTTGGCTGGGGGTTTACCTGGGACGGCGTGCAGAGCTTTGGGTGGCACCAGACAGGGCAGTGCTCTGACAGGCAATGGACGCCTTTCTGCAGACTCACAAGCTGCCACCAGACAGCATATCTAACACACACTGCCAGCCAGGCATACCGGATCACCCTGGAGAAAATCGCAGCCTTCGCCTGCTGGCCAGGCCTTCATTCGCAACTTCCGACCATTAGAAAACGCTTACATGCGACACTGCAGCCCCGAGCTGCAGAAGTGCAGCGGCTAACACAGAATTAAGGAACGTTTACATTTCAGCTACACGCTCAGATCAAAATAAGCACAGTGCCAAAGGGAACCAGTAAAATACATGTAGCATATACCTGTTTGGCGATTCACCAATTTAAAAATATATAAATAAAATTTTAATAAACAAAACAGAAGATGCCAGAGCAGCTAATTCTTCCATATCTTAAATAAGTCACGAACATTACATTTTAGCCTGTCTGTAGCTGCTTTTCAGCTCCTCCAAGAATGGGGCACCGTCTTCTCAAAAACAAGGTGGGGCTCCATTCCAGAACTATTGAAAATCTGAACCTCAGGAGTTATCGTCCCCCAAACTCCAACCCAATTAGCCTAATTTGGTTTAAAAAAAGAAAGAAAAAGTAATTCATATACCCATATATCACCAGTTCAAAATTCACCACCAGCAGGAGGTAATTTAAAATAAATAAATAAATAAAACTCACAGTGAAATTCACAGTGCTTACTGTCAATATAAACGTGACAGATGAAGAATAGGATCACATTTAAATACCAAATGGATAATTGCTAGCTGAATATTATGACTTTCTTCAGAGATACCATGCATTCTGTTAGAAATTATATTGCAACAGTGGTATATTGACTAAATCGGAGGGCATTTTGGGTGTATTGATAGCAAAAAAAAAAAAAAATTCTCCTGTAGCAAAAGAGCAATAAATCACAGGTTGGGGGGGTCCTTTTAATCAAGGATATATCCCCAAAATACAGCGTCCCAGCTCTCTGACTGCAAAGCCTCTCAACAGCGATATACAGCCCACCAAGGAGGCTGAATGCAAACCTAATTATTCTGCGATTAGCAGAGTCAAGCGGCAAAGTAAGGCCCAGGGCCGGCATACAGTGACGACGACAGGACGAAGAATACCCTCACAGGTACAAAACAGCGGTACAAAGCAGCGATACAAAACAGCATTACAAAACAGCGTTACAAAACAGTGTCAGCCTCCACTCTGCACTCCGCTGCATATACAATTCATCTCAAATATCCATTAATTATTTGGAAAGCCATTTTCCCCCACTACAGATCGATATGGACAAAATATATACCAGTATTCACCTAAAACTTTAAGGGAATCAGTATATATTTAATGATGCATGTTACATACAAAAAACTTGTACTTCTTCTTTAGAACACTAAATTTGCCAACACAAAAATCATTCTAACATGTGGTAGTTAGAAATTTCATTAAAATACCAAAATATAAACATATACTGAGGAAAAAAATAAAATATGCATTTAAATGTTATTATTGTTCGACATACGGCTCTTTTAAAACTTTGGAAGTTGTCTCAAAAAATTTGAAACCAGATTTATTAACATTGAGCTAAAATTATAATATTTTATTTAGCTATATTGTGAGCCTGCTGTGTATCTCTCATCTCCCTCTACGTTTTTGCTCTTGTGTGAATGCGATGCCACATTTCTCAGGCAGACAGAAAGCGTTTTGGTACAGCTTACCTACCTTTTCTGGAGTAAACCCCAAGCTGATGGTAAAGTTCAGCAGAATTCTGTGTCACTTTAAATTTCTGAAAAACACAAGACAGTAAAACATTTAAGCAAAAATATCTCTTAAGTTCATCGTCAATTATTGGTCATACTGAAATAAAGCCTATAAATATACAACATATGTGCATGAATGAAAATTACACACAAGTAAATAGACGACGCAAAAATATATCCTATTAAATATATTCTAACACTGCATAAATCCCATCAGTTTAAAATAAAAACAAACAGAACCGCAAATACAAAAATAACACATATACTTATGAAAAAAGTTTTCAAAAATTTTAATGGAAAAATAATTAATAATGTGTAGCTTTTTCAATAAGTTTGAAAAGCTGAAATTCCTATTGTTATACTTAGTAGTGATTTATGCATTTCTTAAATTTCTTAAACAATGCAACATGCGCAGAAACTCACACTTTTTAGTTTCAGAGAAAGCTGGTTTACACAGATTAGACTTTGGATAATTTTTTATTTTTGTTAAATGCTCCAAAAAGTATTTTAATTCATTAAGGTCATGCGACACTATAACACACCACCACAATTTGACATTATTTTACCTAGAATAAAAGGGTCCAAAATTGAGAATGTGGCAATCTTTGTTTAGAGCAAAATATAAGTCAATTTGGAGAGTTAAATTTCATAAATTTATAATATCAATACTTTGAAAAAACAAACATTAAAATTTGGATTTTCGATGAACAGTGAGCCGACTAATAATTTGAATTATTATTGCGTTTTTCGCTGTAACTTTCAACTTAACAAGTAATTATGGTCATATGAGCACTGTGTACTAATGCATCCAATATAAACGTAGCATACGCAAACTGTGCATGAACGATTTCCTCCAGTTTCACGTTTACAAAATTTAGAGGAAAGTAGGCTTCATTTATACATTTTCAGAACATGGTGCAATCTGTTGAAAAGGAATCAGCAAATATCAGCAAGCAAACACAAGTTAAAACAATGACGAATTATATTACTGTATAAATAAAATAAAATAAAATAATAGTATCACAAATGTGTGATCCTATAAATATGTCGAGGACTTAAAAGCAAAAACTTACGTTATTACGCCGCAGCAGCAACATCTCGGTATACTATGAAGCAGCCTACTTTCCTCTTCGGAGGGGAAACACAAGGAGTGGGGAAAAATCACCACAATTTTAGATCCAAAATATCAGGCTTTTCTCAGCTGAAAGTTTACGGCGATATACACCCTGACCTCTAAACCAGGCAGAAATGTCATTTGTTCACAAGCAACCCCCCACCCCCCGGTTCATTTTGTCCGCCAGGAAAAAGCCCGGAACGGCGGGGAAACTCGGCGGCTCAGCCGGTCTCACGGTCCGGACCGTCATCGGCAGGCAAACACATTTCCCCCTGAAAATGCGTTTATCATTTATTTCTCTTGCCGAGAGAAGCTGGCCGCCAGCGGCCGCAGCGGCGACAGTTTCAGGCGGCGGAGTCGCTCCGTGCGGGTTCGGCGCCGGATTACACGGGTTCATTTAAGGTGAACAGTGATTCACAGCGACGCAGACAAACAAGAGGCTTCCCGCAACATCCCAGCGCCCTTCTAAAAATTAAACACCAGCAAATCCCCCCATTACCGGAGAACAACTTCAGCGTGTTATTACCCCACTTATAACAATTTAATCTTCACTTTATACCGAGTTTGTGCGTTACAGACAATGCATTTCTCCACTGTTGGCTTAAGTTCTGCCTGCTACAGTGGAAAACAGTATCTTGCTATATTAAATAAACGGCCGCAGTTTCGCAAAAAGAACATAAAATCCCAGTTTATATTCGCACTTTTTCCCAGTGCTGTCAATTATCTGGAAAAAGAAACGAAAGAAAATAAAGATGTCGCGCAGAGGACTGCGAAGATGGCTATGGCAGCGTCTGATTATTTTTTTATTTTCTTTTTGTGTGTTGACGAGGGGAGCCATTGCGTGCCCCCCCCCTTTTTTTTTTTTTAAAGAAAAACTTCACACCAAAGGTTTGATCGCCCGAAACACACGGGATGCACAAAGCAGCTTCACGTTTGATTTCATCTGTACCTGCGATCGCGGATTGCAGGAATCGGCCGCACGATGCGGTGTTCATGGTGTCTGTCGGGAGAAACTCCATTCGCTTACCATGTAAAGCATAGGTAAGGTTAATATTGTCATGTACATTTTAAAAATGCAATATCTGCTAAAACTTGCAGATGAAAACCTCCGGCCGAATGCACTAAAGAGATCGATGTGTATTATATATAAAGCAGGTGGCAGTCGAGTCGTCCTCACAGGCTTATGTGCGGCTCGATGATCGCGTCCGCTGCACCTGTCGCTTACCTGCCGGCCCGGTTTGACAGTCGGGGCGTCGCGCACCACGTGGCCGCCCGGCGGGGATCCTTTTCCCGCTGATCAGCTAAATGCCGTCAGCGCCTCGGGTAATTTCACGTCTGGACTTGCCCTGCTCACAGTCACCTCATATCGTGGTTTTTTTTTAAAATACTTATAGGAATCAGTTAATTCCAAACAGTTAATGCCAAACAGAAATGCAGAAATGCCGTTAAGATCAAATTCGTCCTTGTGTTGCAGTTGCTGTATCAAACCTAATTTAAAAAACGCTTTTACAACTTCAAAATTACTAAAATCCAACTCAAGTTGTTAAAAATATATTTCCCGTGCTGTACGTTATATGATCCAGTGTTGAAGCTCATTACATTTCTCTATAATTATAGTAATTATATATATATATATAATTATATATATATTACACATTTAATATTTGGTCATTTGTGTGTGTACTTCTTATAAATCAATATACAGTGTACAGCACATTGACAAATTGTGATTTCATGAATTATGCGTGAACTGGTCGTTTCTATAAGTCATGGCATTATCTTTAATCAGACAATAAAGCAGGGAGTCGATTAATTATCTTGCAGAGAAATCGTGTAATTTTCTGTTTGAAGAGCTTAAAATATTACGATGTTACTAGTAATATGTTTTATCGATCTGAACTAAACAGAGTCATTGACTTGATTAGGCAAATAATACAATACTGTTCATATTCTAATATTTATTATGAAATGCTTGGTATTCTCATGCTATGTTATAATACACTTTTGACTACATTTTTCAAATTATAGCTGGTAAATATCTTACATTATTTGCTATCTGCTCAGGGTAAACAGCATGGTGGTTTGATTGAATCAGGCCATTGTCTTGCTAAGTGGGTTTTACACTATGTGATGTATAATTTATTCCTTTTTAACTTATTTAGAGAGATTTCAGTTCTTTGGTGCTGAGTACCATATGCAAGGCCCCTGAGGGAGACACTGTTCCCTTAGGAGATTTTTGATGTACTAAATGTGGTCCTTGCTAGCATAAAAATGTCTTCCCTGAATTTATTAAAAGTCAGCCCCTAACGGATTACTACAATAATTTACGGCACCAATTTAAAAACCAGATAGGCGTACATTTGGATAGACATGCATGAGTCTTCTTCATCCAATGGAAGCTCATACGCAATGAGCGGTGGAATTGATCACAGACTTACAAATGAGAAAATTCTGAACAAGATGGGGGGAGAGAGGAAGAGAGAGAGGACTCGTTGGGAATTTTAAAAGCTGTGCCCCTGATTTAGAAAACCCTTTGTTGTTTTTAATAAACTGAACTGATCCTGGAAAAACATCAGTGTTAGCAATCAATTTTTTATTAGTATGTTTGGGATTCCGGTGAAGTACACTTTCTCTTTTAGTTTCTGAATGCTATCTAAACTTTAATCTTTTAAACTTTACAAACCACAGTCCGCTTCTTACATCTTCAGTTTATAGTTGTTCCGGAAATTGAATGGCTTTAGTTGTCGGATATGAAAGAGCAGGTGGTCACAAAATTAAATTTAAGAAGGAATAATTCAATGAACCTAAACATATTTCTGGCTTTGTATGTTTTGATGTGATCACAGAAACTTGTTTTGCATTCAACATCGCCTGAAGATGCTCAGAGCCAAAGGTCTTGGGCCAACAATGAGGTTTTGATTCTGGTACTGTTTCAGCGCCGCTCTTGTGGACACAGGGCGCAATGACAAGTGTTAAAATAGCAGGCCGTGATATCAAAGCTAGCCACCTTGTCATAACTTAGTGCTTATGCATCACATATGCAAAATAAGTGTAGTGTATTAACGTCAGATAAAACTATCGATGTGAGCAGTTAGGGTGTTTAAATAACGTTACTGTGATGTTACGGTGGAGCATTAGTAGGGTGTATACAACCCCTGCTTCCATAAAAAACAAATGTTAAGGAAATTAAGGTGCAGCCAGGTCATGGTTCTGAGCAGGCCCACTGAGCAGTCTTGTGCAAGCACCAGCGGGGTCAGGACCAGGGGGAAACCATGTAAGCATGCGTCAGGTCACCCACGGCTCCACCATAGATGCACACGAGGACTTCAGAATCCCATAGACTATTCCCAGACCTTAGGGTCAGGAACCAAGGGTCAGTCTAATGTTCCAAAAAACGATAATAAGAATCACCTTTGTGATACACCATAAAAATGGATGTCCTGCCAGTTTTATAGACTAAATCCAAAAAAAGGACAACAAAGGAAAGATATAATCAATATGCCAACAACATAACAAATGTAAATAGAATTATTTAGCCTGAAAAGCAATCTAACCTTCTTAACCTCTTTTTTAAGTGCAAATCAACAAACCAATTCACATTCCCTGACACAAATTGACCCCTTTGCTGCGGCCTTCAGAGGATACAAGCCGGGGTTCCAAAGGTCAGGAGCCCAGGCCTGGGGCAAAAGCTCCAGAGAACGCAGAACCTGCAGAGTGCTGATTCCAGCACACTAGCCAAAGCCTAGTTTGGAAACATAGCTTCAAAGGTTATTCCTACCCAACAGCACTCTCTGCTGCTGATGTCCTCTCTGGGCCTCCGTAGTCACAACGTGGTATCAGGCAACACAAGATAAGAGGATCAGCCCAGCTCCCGTCACGGACATTGTCGCGGCAAAAACGTCTTGCCATCGCAAAGCTGCAGATTGCAGTCGACTTACAAGCACGTTCTTACATCTATATTCGTATAACAGACACAATAATTAAGGCCCGTAGACCTGAGATGATATTTTCCTTCAGTTGCATCATGCCGACTTTCCCATCTCCTGCTCCTCTAAACCTAGCCTCCACCAGAACCAAAATTAATGAGAATATCTAAAATTTCGCAGGGGAAGAAAACACCCTGGGTCTGGGAGGTGAAATAAAAACGTCAAACTCAATTTGCGCCCTCATTCTTCCACTCAAGGGGCCGAATTCTCTCTGAAAGCGCGAAGAATGGGGAAGGGGAAGTTAAGCAGGGGCTTTTCAAAAAGTAAAAGATATTGGAGGTAATGATTCCGTCGCCGTGACAACCCCGGAGCCTTCACAGACACTCCTTTCCACAGCCAAGACGATAGTCGGGGCAACATCTCAATCTCGGCGAAGGATGGGCCTCAAAAACGAAAAAAAAAACAAAAAAAAAACTAAACGACGGTCTCCATTAGACCCGCCCACCGGTGTTAGCGGCCGCGACAGACTTGGCTTCGCATGCGACCTGCCGCTCTCACGTCCAGTGTCCGACACAACGGGCCCTTTATTCCTGCTAATCAAGAAGCCAGACAAAACAGCGCACGCACACAAAAAGCTGAACGCAGCTCCGTGCGCGCTGTGAATTTAGAGTCGCTTTTTCTCCCCCTTAATTTATTCGGAGGTTATTGAAAGGCCGGCCTGACGGCGGGAAAAAGCCGGCGAGAGGTCCGCGAGTCAGTGTCGCGAGATGCCCGCCCTGGCTCGCTCCCCCCGCCCCATCGCCATTCCAGACAGTGAGGGACCTCCATTTCGCACAAGACCATGCTAATTTGTAATTAGACAGCCCCCCCCCCCCACAGACAGTGGAAACGCCTGCTTAGACAAAGCTGCCATTCTCCAAAAAGGGGGGCGGCTCTCTTCTCAGGCCAGAGGGCCTTTCAGAGGGAATTCTGAGGTTTCCAGGAGATGGCAGTAGAAGGGAAGCAGGGCTCAAAAGCCTCAGTGACAGACATCGCCCCCCTCCGCCTCCCAAACCCAGCAGCTGGCATCTACTGCAGCACCCGGGCAACATGCGACGATGGCAACGCGTCGAGCACTGGACGGCCAATCGGCACACAGGACCCACTCCTGATCTAACCAATCACGATCCACGACCAAAAAAAAAAAAATCCTCTGCTGAAAGTGGCTGATATGTATGAAATATCAAGTTTAATATCCTCCCATTATGTCTCAGCCCACCTGTGGGAAGTCTGTCGTCGTTTTGTGGATTCGGGGAAATCCCATGACCAAGCTCCGGAACCTCGCCCGGAGGAGCCGCTCCGGAAGGGCTCTGGCGTGCTGTCCAGGGGGCGCATGGACGGACGAGGGGCGTGAGTTTGGATCTGTGGCTGGCGGAGGCTTAAGAAACACCACAGTGACAATGACACAAGCACAAAGGGCCAGAACCCAAACAAAATCTCATTGTTTCTATTTTCTAAATCCCCCCTAACCCCCTTCCAGACTCACTCTGTCCCCCCATGCCCTAGTCCCTATCCACCCCCCCACACTTCATGTCAGTGTCAGTCCTGTGTCAGTAATTAAACAGCAAAGCCTCTCAATGTCTCTAGCACGGTTGGAAGGGGGGGAGGGGGGCATGTAATGAAGCCCCATCACTGGGCCGCGGCAGCAGCTGATGAGAGATTATCCTCCGGCAAAGGCGAGGTCCCGTCCGCCGCATAATCTTCAATCAGCTCAATTCACAGCCTGGCACCGATGGGCCAGCCCCTACCTTTCCCCGGGCATGAGTGCAGATGGCTGCCGTGCCTGGCTCACCGGGCCGTCCCGGGACCCCCAGTACCCGAGTGCTCGGCCCACGAGAGACGGCCGGCGGGTGATTCTCACCATATCCCATTTTCAAAACAATTACAGTAAAAGGTTTCACATGCGACATCACAGTAACCAACCTCCCTGCTTAAGCAACTTGCGCCATTCTAAAAGTATAAAAATTTTAAAATCATCATCGTTGTTAGTAAAGCCATTCCATTAAAAACTACATTTACACTAAATAAGCAATGTCTTGTGTGGCACAGTTTAGATACCAGTACAACAATCATTATTGCTTGTCTGCATAAAAAAAATTAAAGTAAATGTATGAAATGTGTTACAATTCAATTTTCAAGAGTAACATTTAACTATACGGAAAATTCAATGTCCTGACATCGCCCCATATGAGCGCACTTATTGTGCTTCCTCTATAACTTAGGCACAGTAAATGTCAAATCAATAAAAAAAAATGTAAACCTAAAACAGTATTAGCCATGGACCACCTATTTAAAAAAAACTATAAAGTTTTTTTCTTATTTAAAAATAAAAATCTTTCCATGATAGTTCTTTCAGTGCCTGAGGACCAGAACTCCGTTAATAACAAAACAGTATGTGCAATACGCCGATGGGCCTTTCAAACTGAGGAGTCTAGAATGCATCAAGACCTCCCCAGGAACAGGATGTGACCTCAGCAACCATGATTTCATCAGTCTGCCCAGAGCGTGACTCAGCAGTGTGGCGACAGACCAGTGATTCATGGGAACACAGGTGGGGATCACTGGTGCCAGGGGATGTGGGGGAAAGTCCCCACTGAGGGGGGCGAGATGGTTAAAATTGAGGAGGAAAGGTTCTTCAGGGTAAGAGTGTGAGCAAAGCAACAGGTATGGTGAAGAACATTTTGAACATGCCACCGTAGGTATTTTGTACCAAAGGACCCTCAACAGATGTATCCATCACATTTATCAAGCTGGATACTTTACTGGAGCAATAAAATACCTACAAACAGACCCAACAGCAATTCCGTTAAGTTAATAAGCTTCATTGCATTTCAAGCTCCGTGTTTCCTTCTGTTTAAACGTTTCTAATGATCCACACATATATCTATATCAGTAAGGAACTGATTTTTACTGCAAATGGCAAAACGTAATACAAGGTCATCTGAAGGTCGCTTCAGGAAAAGTGGCGATGGTCCGTGGATCGCACTCTTACGGTTTCCGCACTGCCAGATCTCTATCCTGCCTACTTGTTCTTCCTTCCAAGTAAGTTAAATGTAAAGACAGTGATTTGCCTTGGCAGATGACTGGGCAGGTACTGAAATTCTTCACTTTGACTCCATGTCCAGCCATGGAAAAGGACAAGGCACGGCAAGCGAATCAAAACATCAGTGCTCGGCTGAGACCTGATCCCACCAAACTGTGAGTTTTCAACGGTAACAGACTCAAGCCACACTCCGGGACACTCGAAATTCCATTGAGGCTATCCAGGAAGCTACGGACTCCGCCGACCTGCCTCCTGGGTATGAGACTAAATCCCCAACCCAAAGAACCGATATGCGTATGTCTGACACAACCACAAGGGGGGGCTGTCACCTTCACATATTCCACCAGCGCCCAAATCAACAACATAATCTGAACTCCTGCATATCTTGCCTCCCCCAGATGCCCTCGGACGTCTCCATGACCCCTCCGAGCCTGGCTGGAAGGGGCATTGTACGTAAGGCCGAGTCATTTCAAAGAGGGCGATCAGGCGTTCGATGGCGATGAATGTCATCAACGGCAGAGTCGGCCCGTGTCGACTGGAGCCGTCTAATTGGTGCCACTTGAAACCATCGAGACCTGCTGGCATCAGAGCGCACATCCGTCCGGGGGGAGCCGAGGCTCTTTCGGAGGGGAGCGGCACATGGACGAGGCCCCGCCTCCCTGTGGATGATGTCATCGGCACAAGGCGCTGTGTTTTGGTGAACAAGACTCTCCCTCTGTCTGTATAAATGCTATAGCATTAAATTCTATGTATCATATTTGTGTTGGTCAAGCTAATAACACACATTGCTATTGGACAAGAACAGACAAGGAATCATCTTTTAATTTCCTCCTATAAATCAGTGTCCACCTTCAACCTGCAATCTTCCCAATGCTGGCCTATTTCCCTTTCTCAGTATGGACGTAAACATTACCCACGCTCGCCTGTAACAATGTCAGTCACACAAGCGTCCTCGGGCTCCCTCATGTCACGGGGGCCAGATCCTCCCAGTTTAACTCATGCTAGTGGAGTCTAAACTCTGGCAGCAGCCTCAGTGGGGCCCGTCTTCTGGAATAATCCGCACGTGAGAGCCGGGTCACAGATACACGACGAGGCCAGACGTGACTTGCCCGTCATCGCTGGCCCCGCCTTCCTGAGCAGCAGGCTTCCAATTCACCCCCCCCGCCACAGAAGAACCCCCGCTCCAGTCTTGGGGATGAATCTCCCAGGAGGGTCACTGCCTAAGGGTTGTCTGAGGTGAGGTATATTTCATCTGAATACCGAAAGCCTGCTAGCTTATCGGGGGCTTCACAAACCCAGATTCACGCCTGTTCAGTCACTTCACATTAACTGGCTCAAAACCTTCAACATGGGTTGTATGGCTTCATAAACATCTTCGAGGTGTTCGTTTGGGCGACCAGCTTCATTTAATCAGCCACTGTTCGCCCCTAGGTGCTTACTTTCTGATCTCTGCTCTAAGATCACCACCGTTTATTAGTTTTGTTTGGTTTATGTGACAGTGATGATGCATATCTGTAACACTGCTGTAAACATGTCAGACTTAGTCAAAAACGTCCCTTTCGTATGCGATATCTCAGTTCATTGTTAAAATAAAATAAAAATTAAAAACATTATGATAAAATTCAAAATCATACAATACAACAAAAGCAAAGGAACACTTGAATTTTCTTGATATATTTGGTACAACCAAAAAACACCATCCTGGATAATAGCTAATCTCCTCATTCATTTTCAGTTTAGGAGTCCTTGGCACACGCTGCTGTGCCTTTGTGTTCGGTATTTGGTCCGGTCTTGTATCTCGCCGATATAAATATATAAATGGATGTAGATAACTTCAATAGCCCTTACCCATAAACAGCAGGATTCCTGTACAGTATCCATTTCGTAACGGGCATCTGTCTCCCGGGGTGAAGTGAGGACACAACTCGGAGGGAATTTCCCCCCCCCATTGGTGCCGCCCCAGCACGTTTCCCCCGCCCACCCCCCTGTGGCTCCCAGCCCTCCACTGTGGTTGCGAGGTCATGGGGTCGTCCCGCCCCTCCACAAACGGACGCCCGACCTGATCCACCCCGTAACGTCACCACACTGCGCTGTTGACATGCCGCCTGATCCTAGGATCTGGGAAGAGGGAGTTCAGGCATTGTGCAGTGATCCCAGAGCCTCGTCCTAGGATGACCCCACACGCAAACACACACACACACACACATGCACACACTCCCCGGCCGCAGAGGCACCCCGCCGAGATACAGACACCAGCTGATGGTGCATCTGTCCGCAGTCTGTGCTGGGGCTCAAGGGAACAAGGGGGCGCCACTGAGCCGAGGGCGTTATGGCGCGTCGATTGTAATCGAAGGACCCGGTGTGGTCGTGGAAAGAGCCGGGGGGGGGCAGTTCTATCTAATCCCCCATAACCCGAATCACCTCGGCTTGTATAAATAGGCTGGTATAAAAAGGTAACTAGGTAAAGCATAAATCACACCAGCCACTGGGCCCTGTTGTAAAAATGAATCACGAGAGTAAAAACCCACATCATTTACCAAGCAGCGGGGGGCCCGGTTCCCCCCAAGGACCACACGGGGTGCGATCCATAGATGGCCAGGGTGGGTGTAAATACAGGAATCCACAGGGGACACTGATATACCTCATCTTTCCCAGCATGTGGGAACACGATACATCTGGATGGGGGGTAGTGGTAGTGGGTGGGGGCGGGGGGGTTTAAGCCAGCCAACCCTGGACAGAGCAGATCTGAACTTAACCCCCAACCCATGTGGTTGAAAGCAAACCCAATCCTCAAGGTCAGGGGCTGGCGTGACGAGGTCATTAAGGTAACGCGGCCATTTGCACAGGGGGGCGGGGTTTAAGAATGTGTGACAATGCGTGTTTGCGGGTCTGTGTGCACACAAGCATTTTGTTTGTTTGCCACTAATCCTCAGACTGAGATTTGTTCAAAAAAAAAAATAACATGTCCCTCAGCTGAAGAGCCCCCCACCTCAGTCCGAGAAACATGTCCAAGCAGGCAATGTTCGAGTGGGTTTTAACGATTTCTTACTCAGAAATCACCCGGAAGTGGCCCATCTGAGCCGTCGTCCATGTGGCGGGCACTTCCTGTCAGCTGATCACCCTCCAACCAGGAAGTGATACGATGTCATCCCTCGCCCTTTACTGCCCCTCGTCCTGACAGACGATGACAGTGGGTGGGGGGGGGGGGTCGTCACACAATGTTCCGGAGTCACTGATGAAGGACAGAAGGTGAATGTAACCCAGAACCCCCCTGACTTCGGATAATTTAATGCAACCCAGAAAATCAGATATATCACACAGTGGGGTGTTTGGGACAAATTAGAAATATTGCTCAACTTTTTGCATATTTTTTGATCATTCTTTCTTTGGCAGACTGTGAAGTTTGATCAACATGCCAACGGGGGATTGCAAATCTGCCCCAGCTCCCCCTCCCCCCCCCCCAAAACACCATAGTTCCCATCATTTAAGGAAATGATTAGAGGACATGTTTTATGAACCCCAAGGAGATCGTGCAATCACGAAAGGCACCCCCCTCCCAAAATCCCCACCCCCAAAATGATACGCAGCCCCTCAGCGGCAGGAAATGCTAATTAAGGTATTGATGGTGTGTTTATGTGCGCTGCCGTGCGAGATCGTGGCTTCAGGTCGGCTCTGCCGGTAATTAGCATGTGTGGGGCTCCGGCCCACGGCTTTGTCCGGGCGGGGGGCACGAAGATGTACGCTGGCCATTAAGCAAAGAAGCGCCGCTGGGACTTCTCGGGTCTCCCGGTCTGGACCATGTGCACAGAAAACAGCCACCTTCCAAAACCTCACATAGCTAGAGGGTCATGGGTTCGAGTCTCCCTGAAGGCAGGATGGGCTCAGTTTCCCGGCTCAGACCCCAAGCACCATGATGCACCCAACGATCAACAAGTTCCTCTACCCAAACTTCACCCCCTTGTCCCCAACACCATGTCAAATACAGCATAATCTGTTCAGCTCGAACCGCATCAAAAGACGCTGTAACAGATACACCAACGAAGTCTGACCTAAACAGTAAAGACGATGTTTTCATATACTGCTTAATTATGTATACAAATTCATTCAGGGAAGTCATGATAGAAAAATATCCATACATATTTTACAGAATAACATTTATGCTTTAAAGTGAACAAAACTGCCTGTACCAGCCGCAAAAGGCAGCATTTAAAATCAGCTCTGCCTCTTTAGTTACGCTGTGGAGACTGAAAAGACAGCTAACGTGGCAAAAAAATAGGCAGCTTTCCCGCACTTGGTACCGATAATGGCGATAGTCACTCCTGGTAAGGCAGGAACGATTAATATGGCGGAACATCGACAGGACACTTCACAGCACAGCTGAGAGTCTCTCAGCATTGCCGCTCTTAACGGCAGCGCCTCCATGTTCGCCGCTGGTCATTTTAAAGGTGTAGAGCCCCCTTGTGGCACTTTAGCAGAATGCAATGACCTTGAAGCTTGTAAGATGCTATGAATCTTATGAATATAATCCTCTTCTGACGAATACCTCGCAACAGGGGTATTAAATATGAAGCATGGGCCTAATTTATATTTGCGACCTGTTAGGACAGTTCTCTACACTAACTGCATGCTCACCAGCCCAGGGAAATGTCCAGACCCCCCCCCCTTCCCCACCGCCCACCCCCATAGCGGGAAGTCACCCAGCAATCTATTCGGTATGATTCCGCAGGAACATCGCGATGCGACACTCGCCCAGCAATCAAAGTGAAACTGCAGGAAGAGGATACACTTCAGTGTCTTCCATGTGTGTCCTGCTCTTTTCACAAAACCAGAACATGACAGGAAACACGGAGCATGAGAACAGCCAAAACGGAACTACACAGCCTTCTCAGCAGCACCCTCTAGTGTCGGCATCCTTTCACGCCCCACAGAAGTATGATTTCTGCTGTTACACTTCCTCTGTCTCCATCTACTGGCATACATGAGGATTTCCATCCATCCACTGACTCGCTCCGAGGTCCCCAACTATTTTTCCCAGAGGTCCAAATTCTCCATGCTACAATCTGCAGAGCCAGGAGGGGGAATCGATTGTGCGGCAATGCTATCCTGCAGTCAGGCAGTTTTTTTAACCAATGGTCTGACTGCTTCCAAGACTGCAACATGAAAATTTATTCTTAAATACTCATTCCCAGAGTGTTTTTTTCATTCATAAATATCCACATGGAGAAAGGAGTTTCCAGAGCTGTCCCAGGATATCAGTCCTTTGCAAAGCACCCAAAAACACACTCACCAATGAAGCAGGCCAGACGGTATCGGAGTTTGTCTGCATCCTCAGGAGCGGCTGGGGGCAGGGTTCAACGCCACAGCATGACAGCGGCCGAAACCGTGCCTCTGCGGAAACATGGTATCCCAGATGAGCCAATAAGCACTGTGAAACATACATATGAACGCTTTCTGTCCTCACACAATGCATTTCAGTTCAAAGAATAATAATTGATACTGTTATTGATTCCTGTGGGGGAAATTGTCTTTATGCCTCCCTCAACTTGGTCTGTGTAGAGTAAGCTGTCTGACAAGGGCGCCCAGGTAGCTGGGGGTTAAGGGCCTTGCTCAAGGACCCACAGACGTGCTGAGGCTGGGTTTGAAATAAAACTGCATGTGACAAACATTACTGTAAACACATGTCAGTTTCCTTAGGCTTGCAGGTGTGCATGTTTCAGGGTGATGTACCTTTCAGGGTAATGTACCTTTACCAAGTGTATGTTTTTTTTTCCTAACATAGCTGTATTAAGGAGGGCACCATTTATAGAGAACAAGTGGATGTTTCACGGTCTCCCCTTGACCATCCATCCATCCATCCATTTTCTGTACCTGCTTGTCCTATTCAGGGTCGCGGGGGGTCCAGAGCCTATCCCAGAAGCTAAGGGTGCAAGGGTCCCCTTTCGTTTCCAATCTGTAGGTCTGACAAAGAAACACAAAAGTTCTTCTGAGATATAAACTGGTTCTCCTCATCCCCAGGACACTCCTAGCAGACCAGGGATGTATCCTCTGGCTCCCACTGGACGAATGAAGTTAGCGCCAATGATATAAAAAAAAAAAAAAAACATTCTTGTGCACTTAAAGCAATGTTGTGGGGGTTCTTGTCAGCCCAAAACAATTTAACTTGGGTCAGCCTGACGGCAGACAAAGAGTCATTTTTCTGTGCCTATTAAATAGCGCCCCCTGGATTTCCCGACCACGTAAATGCAAGCTCAGAGTGCACAAGGCCTGTGTGTGTCTGAATTACCGTCCGCAGACATATCGCTCTCTCATCCATGGCTCCGCCCTTAACTGATGTTGACATTTCGAGGGCAATCGTGTAAGGACACATCAATCCCGCTGTGTGAAGCGTTAGACTCACAGCCATGCCCGAAAGGTACCTTCCATGAACTCGTTCAGCCCAGCAACACAAAGCTCCCTGGCCTTTGTGGACTCGCGTCGGATCACGTTACAGCCCATAATGTCACTGTCTTCTCCGCGGCCTGGCGACAGCTGAGGTAATATCTTCCTTGGCTCCAAGTTGCCGTCACCCTGGCCACAACAGTAGGGACAGCAGACAGACCGGCGCGTACAGAGAAGGGTAACGAGGGGCTCCCACCGGCCGAGCTGCACGGGAACGCCGGCAGGAAGGCGCCCGGTCATGCCCTGGAGATGCCCACCATCTGCAGCACGATTCACTCTGAGTCCACCACCGTCCACGATCTCCAGCATCCTCGGCGTCCCATCCCTGCCGTCAACGAAGTCTACGGCATTCCCTCTGCAGCCTGTCCCCCCCGTAGCACCTCCGCCGACACACAGACAGACGGACCGTGAAGCCAGGAGGTCAGCGCTGTCACCCAACATACTCAAGCGGCGTCTTTGATGGAGTCCGCAGCTTCCTTTCCAAAGGGGCCCAAGCTGGAGCTGAAGTTTCCGCAGCTCACAAGCATTCCTGAAGGCCGGCAGTTCCATGGAATAATCGGACAGACGAAGGCAGACGATGCTGATAATTACTAGGCTGGTGACCAATTATACCAGCCACCTAATACATCTTAGTGCAGCTCACGAACCAAAAATGTTTCCAGATATTCGTCTATTTTCAGATCCTGGTGTGCTAACACAAATACTGCTAGATCGAAACTTAACATCCAGTCCGCCATACCAAGCATTTCTGTGTGCAGGAGAATATGCAAAGTGCATCTGCAGAATGCTAACCGCTAACGGCTAACCCTACATCTGGAACCATCCATCCGTCCATCTCCCGACTGTTTGTCCTGGGCAGAATCACAGGGGGTCTGTGTCGCATAGGATGTAAAGCAGGGGTCCACCCTGGACAGGATGCCAATCGCAAGGCACACACACACACACACACACACACACACACACACACACATACACACTCTCTACCAGCAATTTGAAGTCACCTATTAGTCTGACTGAATAACATTAGACATCACAGGAAGGAAAACACACACACAGGCATATCACTCCTGAACCGGAAACCTTCCAAGCATAGATACAGCATCATAACCGGCTGAACCACACAGTGAGAGTGGATTCCTCAGATTGAACAAGCGACATTTTTATGTTGTCAGACCATCAACACCTGCTTGCAGCGCGTCACACTGGAGAGACTTTGCTCCTTTTTCAGGTCATATGATTTAGCTTTGATGTCCATCAGCTGTTTAAGGTCAAAGGATAATTCACTTCCGATACGTAGCACATAACACGTGTTACCACCTGACCAGCCATTTAGGTCCTAGCAAAACGATAACGAATATCAACTCTAGAAACATTTTTGTTGCAAAGTTTTAAATCTTTAGTTACCAGAAGAACCTCATTAAGTTCACATATGAATAAATAATGCAACCTTCCACCGTGTCACTCATTTGAAGAATAAATGAACATGCATTACGATGGAGAGAAGAAATACCTTCCTTTTGTAAAAATTATCGTTACTGATGAAGGACACAGTGCAATGGCCCTTTATTTCAGCCTCCAGATGTCTCCTTGTGTTTGGAGTCACTTTACATCTGTTTCATTTCAAACTGAAGCTTAAAAATCATAAATTACGGAGGAGCTGCTCCATTTCATGCACCAATCTGTGAACCATATTGTCTCCATTTTTAGATTTATTTTTTTTTACAAGCACTCCATTCAGCCTGCGACCCAGCTTAGGATAAGCGACTCGAAAGACGCGTAAATGATTGGATGGATGGATGGATGGATGTATATTCTATTCATCCACTTAACAAAAAGCAAAAAATAAAAATAGAGTATAATTGGAGTTTAAAAGGAAGGAGCACATTCTGCCAACTCTGTACCCATAACTAATACACTGTACGGTTCATTTTAAAAATTTATAAAATTCTCAAACTAGGGCCATTCAGGTTAATTGCAGCATTTCACATCAAATTCCCTGGGACTGAATTACAAACACGTTTCATCTCTCTATTACAGCAGAAAGATCAGAGAGGAAACATCACAGCAGACAGACTTTCTTAACTTAATCCATCAAATACAGGAATGTCAGTCCGCAGCAGATACATCCCATGTGTCTCATGTCTCCAGTTCAATCTGCACAGCATTAAGACTTTAAAGTCGAGTATTGTGTTTTTCATAAATACAAGGTTTCATAAAAAATGTTTTTACCACAACGCTGAATTTTATTCAGTCCATAGTAAATAGCACCAAAAATACAAGAACACTTACCTGCCCAACCTATCAGAGTCCAAAAAAACCAAAACAAACACATTTTATGTGTCAGACTGCGGGGAAAATACAATGGTACCTTGGTTCTTGAACTCACTAGAATTCGAATTTCTAGAAAGTCGAAAAACCAGTTTGACCTACAACTCGATCTGAATATCAGAAGTCAAACCGCGAACGCTGACCTAATATAAATTGTACGCGCCAGGAAATGAGTCATACTACAATGCAATTCTTACTTGAATG
>JAODJW010000001.1:4097731-4116421 GCA_026777045.1 Hyperopisus bebe | reverse complement strand
TTTGGGGGGGTGTGGGGGGGGGGGGGGGGGGGGGGGGCACAGACATGAGCTATCCTGTCAAGGCCACAGCGACTGTCCAATCATGGGGACAGAGGCTTAGCCCACTGAGCCACACACCGCTCAATGGGCAACGAGGTAACAGGGCATGGGGAGCAATGGCGCAGAGTCGTACTGGGAAATGGTGCGGGCCAGATGGGGACAGTCTGGTTTTATTACTATATGTGAGACGCAGTGGAGCAGACCTGCACTGGGGCTGAACTGCCCACTGTCCAAATTTAGCAACAGGCTGTATTTGTTTACAAAGCTAGGAGTGTCTGCCAGGAATCTGTGGACTTGGATTTAAACATTTCAGAAACAACTGCGCTTTTATATGAATCCCTTTCGATGGTTTTCAGCTATGTATAAAAACATAGACATAAACACAGAGTGAGCCTCTTTTGCCATATGCCATGGAGGCGGGACCTGAGGGTGCAGAGCGAACACTCTGCCATCTAGGAAACATCCCTTTGGCAAAGATCACTTTGACATGAATGATGTCCATCAGAAGCATGTCCTGATTTTGTCAAGGTCGATGTGTCCCTGGCTCAGTGATGGAGGGGCTTGCATTTCAGTTGTTTGACCAATTTTTTTTACCCTTAAACTGAAACTGCTGTAGGGCTCCAGTGCTGACAGCCTCGTTTCTTCTCTTGACCGACGCATTTTATTGTAATTCTGACCTTGTGTTGACATACATATGGCAAATAAATAAACTGATTTGAAGCTGATCTGATTTGCGCCTTCATCGAATGACATCACCGCATTCAGTAAAACCAGTGTTTTCTGTTAAGTGGGAAGCTGCACAGATTTCTGAAGTCCCCGTTTTATTTGTGTATGCCGTTTGTTAAGGGACCTGTCATAGACACAGACAAAAGAAGAACATGCTTACCTGCAAGGGCTGTATGGAGCCGGGTAAGGGTGTGTCTGTATTTCATGAGAATAATAATAATAGTAATAATAACAACAAGGCTTGAACCAGTAACCTTGATTGTAGGAACACAGGGTTAGTTTGCTTAGACACACACTACCTTCCCTCAATAGCTGAAAGCCTTTAGTTTGAAAATGAGAAAAAAAAAACAGACCAAAGTGATGATGTCATACACTGAAGACTGGTTAAAGAAGTGAAATGCAAGTCCATGCCTTGTTGACCCAAGGAGACATGGAAGTCGACATGGAGATATTGATGGATGTCAGGATATTATAAATCCAGGAATATCTGGCGGAGGAGAGAACAGTAACAGAGAGTGGCTGTGTATGGGGGAATTTAAGGCTTAAAATGAATTATTCGATTAGGTCACCACAGCAACCGTGACTAGTTCTGGCGATACAAAACCTGCTGAGGATGGTAATGGAAGCATGCCACATTTACCAAAGCCAGACCAAACCTCACTTTCCAAATCCAGGCCAAAATCCACACCGCTCTTCCTGAATCTTGGGTCAGCGCTGGGGTAGAGTCTTCCCTTCAGTACTCAGGCTCTCCCAGGAAGGCTGAGAAGTGTGAACATAGCTTCTGGTTCCCCCAACAAGAACTCCACAACACCCAGTGCCATTTAGCCCCAGTGCTTTTTACTGACCACCACAACTGCAATTATAGTGCTGTGACCCACCAGAAGTTTCCACCCACCGAGTTTTCGGCAGACAGGACATATCTATGAACTTAAAGAAGATCCTAACAGAAGATATTGTAGAGGAATTCCATCAATATGGTTGCCAGCACTGAGTAACACTGAGCAATGTAACACTGACACTCCCCCTTCCTAAGGTATCAAACACTCACCTGACGTTCTGTTTCAGTAGCTTCTCCAAACTCCCTCCATGCACGAGCTTTCACCTCAGCTTCACCTTCAGTGCAGCCCTTCTAGCCTGTTGGTACCTTCCAGCTGTTTCTGGAGACCATCATGCAAGCTCTACCATGAAGGCCTCTTATAGGAGGAACCCTCTAATCTGCTGGGAAAGCCCCCAGCTGCAGAGCCTCCAGACCTGGGACTTCCTAAGGTCTTTTCAGAATGAGGAATTCCAAAATAGTAGAGAATCCACCCCTGATCAAAGGCCCACATCACGCATACCAGTTAAGCTAACACAACCCTAACCTGGCTTCGCCAGTTGCATCCTAGTAACTATTCTGGTTAAGGTACCCTGGTTTTTCTGGGTACCTTTCATGGGGGGCTTTGTTGAGTCATAATTTGTCAGATTATTTCACCAAGAGACGCTCTACCAAGACCTCAAGCTTCAGAAAACATAACTGTGGATCACAAGCCCTTCCACCACATTAACGTCACATTTCTCTGGGGCCTCATGTCCCTTACCAATAAAAAGGAGATTTTATAAAGGGCAAACTTCACAAAAATACTCAGCTCTACCTTCTTGGGGTTACTATAGTCTGGATGAAGTGTTTCATGAAAGTGACTGGCATCTGGACGCCATTCCAGCTCAGTCTTGTCGAGAGGAATGCAGGCAGGACTGAAATCCACTCCTGTATTTCAGAAAGTGCAGATATGTGAGGAGCGAAACGGAACTTTACTGTAAGTGATCTGGGTTGCCTCTGGCGCAAGTACATTTACTGTAAAAATGAGTCATAAATCCAATCAATAGCCCTACGATAGACTCAAAGGGCCAATAAGAAATAGGGAGGTCACCAAATATCCATACCTCAATGAAGTGCAGTCACATAGGAGTTCGGTTTATTGTCATCGCTGCATAATTAAAAACATGCATTTAAAGAGCAACACATTTACCAGAGTATCACAAAAATAATTGCCCCACCACATTCTTCCACCATGCTTTCAATCCCTAAACCCCACGCTCTGAATTAATCCTGTGACCTGCATTTGTTTTCGATATTGCTTTGTGCAATTTTTACCAGATGTCGCAAAACAGGAAACTGCTGGGTGGACACGACAGTGAACAGCATATGTGTTTGAAGAGCAGAAAACAGCACAGAAAAAAACCCTTAGAATTCATTCTTAAATGAGCTTCTTAACTAACTTCAAAAGACTTGCCTGTCTGAATGCAAGCACTTCCATTTGTCTCGATGGCACTGAACTACTTGTTTTCCAAATGTTGATTTCTGTAGCGATGGAAGTTTCTGGACAACCCGCTTTTCTGTGTTCCTTTGAGACACAGGAAATGCTAACATGTTGCATACGCAAACAGCCATCCGTCGGGTGGGTCTTCTGGGTGACATGTATCGCCAGCTGAATCAGGGAACTGCAAGAAGAGCTGAGCACCACACTTGAAACTTGAGCATAACAGACTCTGGATATAGATACTTCAGACACATAACTGTGCATGCTGACCATTGATCAGAAGGTAGGTAACGTAGGGTGCAGTTGGGTATTACCATTAAGTGGATTTTTCTGCTGGGATCTGGCTCAGAAGTGCCATCATTATGCTTCAAATGTACTATACATATTATATTTATTCCTACATCCCTCACACTGCGCTGCACTTTTGATTTTCACTTATCAACCCACATACACACTTTGTATATCCATCAATCGGACTGTATGTGATAACTGTCTCGTCAAACCTGTGAGTATGATTGTCCTGCAGGGGTGGCAGACCTGATCCATGGAGGGCCGCTCTGGCTGTGGGTTTTGTGATTGAGAGGTCATCCCAAAAACCGTACCCCCAGCGGCTCTCCGTGGATCTGGCTCACCACCCCTGTTCTACTGCATGTACGAGAGCCATTACCAACCGAACACAAATTCCCCGTGTATGTGAATCCTGATTCCAATTTTGGATCTTCAAAGCACGTTGAAATCCATCCCATTAACCAGAGACTTCTTAAGCCTCGACAGTATGACAATGAAATGGCCTTGAAGGTCCTTGAACTAAACCCTTGCCGTCGTGTATTTGTATCAAGTTGCTGTCATGACTGTAGGTTTGAATGTTCACCCCCCCATTTCACATGAAATCCCATATACCAACAACACGCTGACAGTCTCTCAACATTGCAGAACAGACACCCACCCCCACTCAGTTAATCCACACCCATGTTCTGAATGACTTCCAGACCTCCACATTAGAGTGATGGTGTCCAGATGGCCAATTGGTTGCCCATTAATACCACCCATTTCTTTCCCTCCCCAGGTCCTAGAGGACAGGATGAAACTGGAATGCAAATGTCACGGAGTCTCGGGATCCTGCACCACCAAGACCTGTTGGACCACGTTGCCCAAGTTCCGGGAGATTGGCTACATCCTGAAGGAGAAGTACAACGAGGCGGTACATGTGGAGGTGGTGCGGGCCAGCCGTCTGCGGCAGCCCACCTTCCTCAAGGTCAAGAAGAGCCAGGGCTTCCGCAAGCCCACCGAGACCGACCTGGTCTACATCGACCGCTCGCCCAACTACTGCGAGGAGGACACTGCCACGGGCAGTGTGGGGACGCAGGGGCGCCTCTGCAACCGCACCTCGCCGCACACAGACGGCTGCGACCTCATGTGCTGCGGCCGTGGCTACAACACGCACCAGTACACCAAGGTGTGGCAGTGCAACTGCAAGTTCCAGTGGTGCTGCTTCGTCAAGTGCAACACCTGCAGTGAGCGGACGGAGGTGTTCACCTGCAAGTAGGGCCCGGGTACGGAGGGCAGGAGCAAGCGAGATAAAGGCAGGGGGCGCCAGAGGTCAGACCTGTGAAGTGAGACCGAGGGGAAGGAGGCGATATGGAGGGGAATGGGAAGCCTGGATGCTGGAGACCTGGGAAGGAAGAATCAAAAGGAGACAGAGGATCTAATGGGATGGAATTTACAATATCAACTCTTCATGGCATCGTTTTGCACATCAGACTTTGTTTTTGCTTTGGATAAAAAGAGCTCAAGTATCAATAGGTAAAAGCCCACTTCATTACTGAAAAAGAATGATGTGTTCTTATGCACTGATGTCTCAAGACTGATAAAAATTGCGACAAAATAATGCCCCGGCGGGAACCATGCAGTGCGTTCTGGGATTTGTAGTCCTTGATGTTTCACAGCGAGATTGCGAAGGAACTCAGACTCCCAGAATACTGTGGAGTATGACAGTAGTTTTCCATAAAGCAAGGAGAAAGAGGCAGAGATTCTGTAGCATGGCAATTGATCAGTCTTCCTGTCTGAAAAGGAATGTTGGAGAGAAAAGGATAGAGAAAAGGTCAGTTGAGATGAAGAATGTTTGCATGGAGTCTTTGGGCATGTGGAAGAGTTTGCCCGATTGGGCAGAGGTATCTCTGGCCTAGCCAACTGGAAAACAGAAAACTGGGAGCATGATAACTGTCCAGTCACACTGGAGCTGCTTGTTTGAACACTGAAAAATGAAAATGTCTATTTATGTAATAGTTATCTTTAAACAAAGCACTAACGGGTAGAAATGTCTTATTTTGTACTAAGTATAAAAAAAACTTTAGTGACTGACTGAAGGTGCATATCTTTTGTAATTTACCCCCTTAGAAACAGTTTCATTGCTACCGATGCCTTTTCTTTGGTGTCGTGGTCAATCAGTCAGAGGATGGCAGCAAAAGTGTCTGCAGACCAACACAAAACATCCGTTAATTCTCGTCTCCACACTGCCTCCTTTTGCATTTTCAGTAAGTAGCAGGGAAGCTGTTTTTTCCCGCCTTTTTAGCCACCATCATCTTTCCTCGACCCCCAAAGCATGAAGCGAGTGTGTCGCTGGATGCATCGTACAGAGCTGCACTGAATCCTTCCTATTAAGGTATAACTTCGGTTCAAAGCTTAAATGAGTATTGCTCGAACATGAGTTTGGGATTAAACGCATCCGCTGGGTCCTTCCTTTTCCCTGCTGAGACGCTGAAATCCTTCCAGAAGTCGTTGCCCGGTTTTAGCGTTTCAGACGTCGTGGGTGGGCAGAGGGAGGGGGCTCCAGTCACGCCTGCACCTTGTCGGTTCCCAGCCCGGCGTAGTGTTGGGCGCGACTTCCATGCTCCATTCACAGCCCTAACCTGCCAAGTCAAATTCTCCGCTTAGAGCCAGTGGAATTTGGAAAACGTGACCAACATGCATGGGATAAGAAGGCTGATGTCATATTTTACCTAGAAACATTACTCTTTAATAGAGTATTGCTAAGAGTAATATTAAGGTTAAATATTAAGTTGTTAAACACAGACACTAGAAATACTATGGGTTTATATTTTTATAAGCAGTACTGGTTTCCGCACTTTACATTTATATTCAGAGAAAATAAAATCAGTCATTATTATCATTAGTATTATTTTTATTATTATTTTAAAGTGACTTTCTTTACTGTATGCTACCAGTTCAAAGAAATGTTTGTGTTTTTTAAGTACTGAAAATCACAGAGGAACCTGAACTATTGCCTGAGATGGAATATTTGGATACGGTATGAATTTCAAAAGAAACAATGTTTACTTTTTAGATAGGTCACTTCTCCTGTCTTTTCCCCCCATCATGTTCTTAGAATTAGACCATTTTTTAATTTTTTATTTCATAAGCTGGTTGTGTACAGAGAATAATATTCAGTCAACTGCGATATTTCTACACCGCTGCAATGTATAGTACTAAGTTAATAAATGAATAAATAAGTTATTAGTTTCTGGATGGAATAAACCCTGCTAGTTATGAATACAAGTGTAAAAGTTAATTGACCACGCGAGTGAAATCTGATTTGCCCTAGTGCCGCATGACTCATAGCCACTGAAGGATTTAACAGCTCATTAATTATAATAGCTACTGAAGGCATTAATGGCTCATTAATAATAATATGAATAATAAACATCTTCATCATCACCTCAGTCAGTCTGTAACTGCATTTCACATTTACTGGATTCCTCTACTCACTTTCCAGGGCTTGAAAATCAATTGTTTGGCTGCAGGTTGTACTTTGTTCACCCTAGTTCTCTAACATGCTAAATATTAAAAACTGAAGAAACATATAAGGTACAATACCAATCAAAAGTCTGGATACTGAAAATCATTTGTTTTTCAACAAGATGCAAACCCTAAACACACCTTGAGTTTATGTAAGTACTGTATCATCCTGTGAATAAGCAAAGAGACGGAGTGCCCCCCCCCCCCCCAAACCCTATACAGCTGGTTTGGGATGTGTTGGGCGGTTAACTAGTGCCCAGAACAACTTGTGTAAACTCCTTCAGGACTGTTGTAGAAGAATTTCAGGTGACTACATCTGGAAGATGGCTGAGAGAATGCCAAGAATCCGCAATGCTGTCATTGAAGTGAAAGGGGAATGAACTCTTCTCTTGGTTGTTTCATTATTTGATATGTATTACTTCATTGCCTCAAGGCCCTTTCCCATAAGTTGGATTACATAACTAAAACAAAGAAAAATGCATTAAAAGCAGATATGTCCAGACTTACACCTGGTATTGTACGTATTTTTAATATGTATGTATTTAAATCCCTAATTTGAAATTATTCTTAAAGTATTATTCACCCAAGGATAGCTTGCTGAAGTAAAAAAAATGTTTTTCATTCTATGGCATCTTATACTCTGCAATGACATTGTAATTTCTTGAGGTTTCATGCCTTTGAAAGCACAATTTTAGCATTCATGGAAATAAAGAAAAGGAAATAAAATTATATACGGCATATTTTTGCAAATAAACAAACCAAGAACATGAAAGACTGGGTCATAGAGGTACAGTCCTGGGTTCAAGATTATGTTAGGAAGTGTCCCAGCATCTGGTTTGGGCTCAACTGCAGTGGGATGAGCTGGTGGAACTGGCTTCCTACACAACCTGTTGGATCCACATTTAAGTGCCATGTTCCATATCCTTAAATAGGTACATTTATTTTTTCAGGAGAGTTTCCAGAGCTACTTACAGATGCCTCAGAAAAAGTGGACTTCTGAATATATCTTGAAGCAAAACTTCACAGAAGACTAAAAAGCATTTAACTAATATCTAATAGTGTTTTGTACCTGCTCAGAAAACAACGTTTTGTGCCGGGGAAATGTCATCAGTGATGTTGCCGTTTAAAACAGCCATCGGTGACTTCTGATTAAGTGAGGCGGTCTGAAGTTTTGTGAGGGATCTACATCATGTAGCAGAAGTGAGAGTCCACTTCATACCATGAAGGTGCAGCACCATGCTCAGAATCACGCTGTATCATTGTTTCAATACGCTTCTGGTTTCTCAATAATAATACCATCTTCCTGCAGTGTATGATCCCTAAAAGCCAGCAAGGGCCAACTCTGGAAGCATCTGCACACATATCTGTGATTTTGGGGTCCTGGATCCAAAAGGACTCCCGACTGCACTGACCTGCATCTCTAAGCCTATTAACTGATGGCTGAAGAATCATCAGAACTGATGGCTTTTCAGTTTACAATACGAGTCAAACTCCCCAGTGAAACCAGATATCGACTCTTGCTTCACTAGAATTCCATGGTCTCTACAGTTGTAATACTTTATCAAATTCACAACAGTGCCCATGAATCCAATTAAAAATTCAGTAAATTATTACACATCTAAGACAGCCCTCCATGCAAGCCTCAGGTGCACATACCATTGTGCAAAAAATGAATACATTACATCCAAATTATAAATCAGAAATATATCATCCATCACATTCAAGTTTAAGGCTGCAAATCAATGAATTAAATATATAGAATACCAACAAAGACGTTCGGTTTTGTAAGAAAATTCAGTATCAGTGCAGTAATAATATAGGTAATCAAGACTGGTACTAGCTTAATATGCTTGGAAGCAAGCCAATAGCCTCTTGGCTTAGAAATAGAAGCGGCTGATTGGTTTAAATGCTCGGTTTGACCCAAATTATTTATCACCGCTAATCACATGCATAAGGTGCATTTTGGGAAGCGACAGTCCCTGAGCCGTGAATGGAAGGCCGGGCTGTTTTATTCGGCTGGTTTCCGCTTCCCACTCATGTTTCTGTATGTAAAAAGCATGCCAGCCAACCAGCAGAGCGGACGTAAAGTGTGTTTTGTTAGCCGTCTGAATCCCCTCGGGCTGGGACCTCATAAGCTCCTGCACTATATACCCCGGATTGAGAAAAATAAATCCATGTGTTTCCGACAAACATTTTGTCATTAAAAATATCAGACAGAGAAACGGGCTTTGCTGTGTGTGAGCCTTCATCCGATGCGGGCATTGTTGAGATGTCAGAGTCATTAGTTCAATGGAATATATTGTGTGGGCCAATTGTTCTGGTCTAATTCAGCCTGGGTGCACTGTGTCTGCTTTTTCAAATCAGAGCCTGGTTAAAGGGGCGCCAGGGAGTGGGGGTTTCCGAGTAAAAGAGCCATTGAGATGAAGAGTAGAGTGGATGACTAGTGGACAATGTGACCGTAAGCACCCCACACTTGATAGTCATTGTACAGTCAAGGCCAGAGAGAGACAGGCGCTAAAGATGATTGGATACCCCTTCTACCAATTTGGCAGGAGGGAAGAAGGGGGCTTGTTAACTGCTTAGGAGGATGTATGTGGGAACTGGCAGCAGCCTCGAGATACAAGCGAAGAGCAAATTTCCAAAACTCACTCGGTCCATTTTTTGGCTGTTTTTGAAATGAGACCCAAAGTTCCTCAGTGACCCAAAGTCAGGCTTCCTCATCATACACTATGTCACAGGACTGGGAACCGAAACTCACTCAGTCCTCATGCAATCCAGCGAAGAGCTTTCATTAAATTTCCTGGATTTTCTTGAAGACATTTCCTGTGGACTGAGTGAGATTTGGAAATTTTCCGCCTGATTTAATGCAATTTATTTTTATATAGCGCCTTTCACAAAACAGGTGCCCCAGGACACTTTACGCAGCTGTGTTGTGATACATTCCAACACCATTAAGACAGAATAACACAAAACAAAAATTTCTCTTGAAATGTGGGCCCAAAGAACAAGGGGAGGATCTTCAGACGCCCAACACTCCATACAAAGGCTACAAATTTCCCCAAGTGTACGAAGCCGTCCTCAGCTTCCCCAGCGTTGTGGAAGGACTTTTCAGGAACGCAGAGATCAACGCCTGCAGCTCTGAGGAATGGTGCGTAGGTTTACTGTGTCTGATGGATCACCAGGACTAATCCCATAAGAGAGATAAGATAAGATTAGTTATACTTTGGTGATCCTAGGGGGAAATTTGTTAAAGACTGGGGGTTTCCATTAAGAAAACCCGCTTGACAAACATCAAAAGATTAAAATCTCTGGAGGATCCTTCTATTCAAAGTGATGGATATACTGAGTGGAACATGGGTGGAGATCATGTTGGCTTTATGAGAGAAACATCATTTTAGAGGCAGAGAAATGTCAATATATATAAAGACTATGGTGATAAGGCTGTATTAACTAAGCACAAACATGCAATAGGCACCTGTACCTCTCTCAGGATCTGCTCCCAAAGGTATTGCATAAACAGTAAACAAACATGCATGCTGGAAAATGGTCGCAGTAAACTCCATCTGGATAATTCTGAAAGTATGAGTAAGTACCGTTGCAGTAACACTGATTTGTTCATGCCACTGTTGTTGCCGGAGTTTGCATCACCTGCTGCGATCGGTCCATCAGTTCATTTAGAAAAGAGAGTGACAGCGTCTAGATGCAAAGTTGTGAGCCGCAAGCTTGGTGCCAATTAGCCCAATTTCCACATAAAATTCTGTCTTCTGTTTGCGTGAAACTGTAGCAACATAGCATAACAAAACCTGTGCAGGGCTCCAGTGTAAAAATAAACTCATACTTTTATCTAATGCTAGGCTAGAACAGCTCCTTGCTGTTCGTCTTACGTTGTTTTGACTGCTTGTCTTAAAGAAAGACCCTCATTTTGCGGTTTCGCCTCATCTGTTTGATATTAGTGGTAAGAAACACACATGGCTATTCAAAGGAAAAAGGCCTCTGTGACATCATAGACCACAAGATGAAGCAAGGATGGTCTACCCAGGCCCGGGGGTTTAAAGTACGTGAGTGGTCTCTCCATTGTTCTATAAAGTATGCGATTGGCCAATGTATCATCCATTAAAATACAAGACTGTTCAGTTTAATGTCGCTTCAATTTTACACAGAATCATTCTACCACTGCTGAAATTATTTTATTACTGCTGTGGTATTGTGGCATTACAGTTTAGTCTAGTCTGGCTGTATTTTTGATGATAATGTTCACAGAAAGTGGAATTAAATTTCTACGTGTATTAAATGTTTGGTTATTAATTCATATTCTGTTTGTTCGTTAACTGAAAGCCAATAACAATTTCCAGATGACTAAAAGCGATTCTTTATTTTTATTGTTTGTGTTTAATCATGATCTTGTGTTTTAGTGTATGGTACTTATAAGCTTATGAGTAATAATAAGCATGAATAAGTTCTATAACCTTGCAATAATCAGCATAAATAATGACACTGTTTTGGCTCATTGCTGGTGGAAATTCTCAAATCAGCTCCTCAGGGGGTGATAACTGATTCAATGTTTCCACATCATAAACAGTATATGGGTCTGTTTAGGTTTTTGTTGAACTTAAGGACACATAAAACTGGCAGTTTTTTCCCCCATTCGCGTATTTATAGATATATCTCAACAACCTTACCATAGCAAAACTGAAGAAAGATACCAAGTCCTCAGTTAATAAATTTTGCTTAACTTGTGCAAACAGCTATTTGAGGCTAATTAATGAAGGGCTGAGTGGAACTGAAGAGCAAAGTGGTATCTTGCTCGTGGGGGGTGGGGGGTGGATTTAACCTGTCCTAACTTGTGATGAGGGAGTTTATTTCTTGATTTGTTGATTTAACCAAAGCACGACTCAGAAGGAGTGATTAAATTTGTAATAAATAATGCAGTAAGATATCTCTGGCTGAAGGGACGCATGCTGACCGCTGAGTGTGGGCCCCAATTTGAAGAGTGTACCTGTTTATCCTGGACCTGGGGCTCCTATGAAATATTGGGGGGGGGGGGGGTTAATGCTTACAGACCTTGGCCTTTTTCCTCACAACCCAGACAACGCTAGGGGTGTCGATCTGTGGGAGGCCTCTCACTCCTAGCACTGTGTGTTTTGGAAACCCCACCCCCCCAGGAAAGGGAGAGACTGAGGACAGCCCACCTGAGACCCCCACCACTTATACATCCAGCAGCTGAGCTCCTGATCTGCCTCCAGGGGGTGCTGCTGAAGCCCCCACCCATTTATATGCCCCTGATATCATATCAAAAGAGTGGTTTTTCTGCACATAATTTTTGGGCTATTAGTCAATTTTTCTGTCTCGGATCAGTAAACAAAGTACATCTAACGATGACATAGTTTGGAGGCAATAATATTTTGCTTGCCCATCAATAAAACAGATCATAAAAACATAAACATTGAATATAATGTCCAGCAGAAATTCCCAGTGGTTCAGCATGGTGAACCCCCATCGACACCTCACTGACCTTTGGACTATTTAACAGAGCTGGCGACGGATTCAAATGTGTAACCTGGTTCTGTGAGATAAGTGAGACGTTTGTGCACGTCATTCAAAAATTAGAAAAAGATCTTAAATAATGTGCCTAATGAAACAATGGGACAGAAGGGATTTTCTTGACAAGGTCACTTAAGAAGACAACATAGAATGAGGGATACTTTTATAGCATGTCTGACTCTCTGTAAGGGTGAGGATCTGACCAACATAGGACCTTGAGATGGGAAATTTAAAACCTGGAGGAGATTCACGTCCTCCTGGACAACACAAGCTGCATGAAACACTTCATTTTGTCACAGTTGTAAATAGTTTGCTCATAGTAAAGCTCAGTGAGTCGCTTTTATCTCTGAAAGTAGCAAATGATCTGACACCTAAGGCTTCCTAAAGTCTATAGGGATATTCTGTTCTATCACAGTCTGGGGATGGCTGACGGCTTCAGCTGCCTGAGCACAGCGACAGTCTAAGTCTCGGAGAACGTTCTGGCAGTTCTTGCCCTCCTCACCAAGGAAAGGAGGAAGACTCGCCTGATAGAGCATCACACACTGAGCAGGGATATTACAGAAGGGAAGGTGCTGCCTTAACTGACATTAAAACACCTGTGAAATACACATCATATCAATACCCACCATTATCTCTATTACAGATTACTAATAAGTTAATAACTATCATTTTCTCCTTTTGAAAGCGTCGTACGGTTGAAATATTTCTCTCGTTTAAAAATAGCTTCTGTCATTTCTGTTTTACTCGTAGTATAAGGTCCGACCTTCCAGAATAAACTCCCCACCACTATTTATCTTGATTTTAATTAGCAGCATCGTATTAAAATGTATTCCATATATACATAATTGCATTAAACCTCAGTCGGATGGCTACATGAGCTCCCGGGCAAGCAGTAAAATCCATTTTTAACCCGGGCATTTTCCCGGTCCAAGATCCACAGTCCTCATCAGCAGCGTGATGGGAGCCTGACGGGTCGATGAAGGAGAATTTGAGAGCGGGACGGGGCGATCCATGGTCCGAAACCAGCAACGTGGCCGCAGTCACATTTTCCAGTGAGGCCAGGTTGCAGAAACCATACGCGAGCCGAGGTCCCGCTCCAAGCCTCCTACTGACCGTGACCCAGCTGTCCCAGTTATGAGTGCGGTCGTGGGCGCCAGACGACCACGCATAGTCCCGTCAAGGTGCGGTTCTAGTCGCCGGATGACCACAGTATGACTCTACCAGATGTCGACCCCCAGTCCGAATGAATTCTTCATTAAAACGGTTGGTGTCTGTAGCTGTTTCAGTGATCATCATATTATTATTATTTTTTTTACTATTACCGTAGCTGTAAATGTAAGCTGCTACGGCCACGGTCCCGAACAACGCATGGAAACAGTCATTAAAGGAAATGATGTTATAAATTTTCGACCTCAATTTTTCCAAGGAAGAAATAAGCTATGGGCTCAGACTTTTTTGTGCAGGTGAATTCCGATCAGGTGGACACGATATTTTCTGAGGTCTTGGCATTCTGCACCTGTGTGACCTTTGACCCCCATGACCCTGGAGATGACCCCAGTACATGGCTGGAATGAACAAGCTTACAACAGAAGTATCCATAAAGACAATGGCACATTTAACAGTTTTACCAGCTCACAGCATTCAACATCAATATTTATTTCAATAACATTTAATAACATTTTGAGTGTATCACAAAGGTGCATAAAATGAATGAGGTTTCAAGGTAGAGAAGGTTCTTTGAACCCTGATTCCTAAAAAAAATGAATCTCCAGCCCCTTTTTGGTAAGGATGAGACTGAGATTTGGCTGAACGACAGAAAGTAACACACGAGTGGGTGTCGGTTTAAGAAGTGTACCAGTGATGACTGTTGCCATGGAAACCCACTTGTGTTTTCATTTAGAAGAAGCATAACGGGCGACTGCTCTTCTGCTGATATGTAGGGGAATTAAACTTTTTATGTATGTATGCACTTAAATATTAGAAATATCGTTAATTATAGGGGAAGCAACAGGCATAAATCTCGAAAATTACAGGCCAGATGCAGAACCAAAACAAACCTTGTCATGCAGCTAACCAACATGGATCCTGGGGCTACTTACTCTGCAGGCGAGCCTCAGTGGAAGGTAAGACCCACGTCAGACCTCCACACGAGCACCTAATCCCCCTGGATCTTATGGTAACGGCTTCCTCCTGGGTTTAACCATTCGTGGAAAACAAGAGAGCAGATGGACTCGGATAAGTCGAGCGCCCAGAGGAGTGTCTGATCCAGGCCTGAAGCCATGACTTGGCACAGCCAACTAGAATCAGGAGACGACGGCAACACATCTCACACTCTCATCTTAAATTCTCGTCAACGGGTGCACGTGGAACGTAGACCTAGGACTCCACTATAAAGTGATAAATGCTGAATCTGAAGCTCACAGCATTCACAGCATCTGAAGCTCATCACTAGGTGTCTGCCTGCTTGCGAGAAAACTACAATCACTTTATAGTAGGGCTGTCAAAACTAACGGGTTAACGCGGATTAATCCATCATCATGATTAATCTGATTAAAATTTTTAACACAATTAACCCATCTGCAGCGCAGAATGACTTAAAAATCCCTGAAATGTCTCTGTCATCCTATTTCAGGCAGTTTTGGTGCGTTCCATTTGTCCTGGGAACTCGTATTCCGAGTCGGACTCCAAGTTTTGAAGCCGGAAGTGACGGCATGCGCACCGCGCGTAATGTGTTATCAACTGATATTGCTAACAATGGATTTCATGATTAGTCGGATTATTTGTCAGATTTACGGTAGTTTGGGCTAAGGTGAACGAAGATAAAGACCATTTAAACTTACCTTAAATCCGACAAGTTGTCCAACTAAGCAGCTTTTTGATATTAAGTGCATATATATTCCCTTTTTTGTTGAGTGTGTTTGCTCATATGCAAAATGAAATATGATTAATATAGATTAAAAATAAATGATATATAATCATGATTAATCGAAATTAATCCACAGCAACCCTGTGATTAATCTGCTTAAAAATTTTAATCATTTGACAGCAATACTTTATAGCAAAAGCTTTTATCTAAAGATAAAGCGGGGTCAGTTAATGGCCTTACTGGGATTTGAACCAATGACATTCCTATCACAGATGCAGCATCCTAACCCACTAAGCCACACACCAAATGAAGCGAAACGGTTGGGGAGACTCCGGGAGGCAAAGTGACAGAATATGTTACCTTCCCTTTGATTATAATCGCTGTGGGGGCATTTAAGCTCGTATATGATGTAATCCTATTGTTAAACTTATAAATGAAACAAAAACATTTTTTCTGCATGTGTTTTTTATTGTTTTGCATCCCTTTCAGAGGAAGTCTATAGACATGGGACTCATTATTATCGAGACTATTTAATGACCTCAGAATGAGAATCAATGGATCCAGATTCCATTGGGAGTCAGTGAAAATATATTTGTGGCACAACAAGATCCGGACTGAGCTTGCTGTGGAGTAGCCTTCATGGCTGGTGCTGTGGGGTCCCGCTCCGCATCCGTGAGAGCGACTCAGCCCTACAAGGACCCAGTAAGGCAGTGGGAATGTGGGCCGTGACCTGATGGGTGGCTGAGGGGAATTAAAGAGATTCCAAATTGCAAACAAAAAAACAAACATTCCGGCGGTGTGAGAACGGACCACAGAGTGAACGAGAGCGAGGGTCAGGAGGCTGAATCGACAGTCCCCAGGGCAGGTTTGAAAGCTGAAGGACTCGCATACAATGGGATAGGAAGCAGCTCTATTCCACAAGTGTCAGGCTCTTTCATAGGGTTCTGGGGGCCCCCAAAGGACTGGGGCACCCTGAACTAGTGCCGCCCTGTTTCTTTTACTGGGTTTTTCAGGATTCAAAATGGAGTCAGATGGGGATTATTCCTGTGGCACAATTAAATTCCGAAGACTTACTTTCCATTCCAAGAGTATAATGAATTAAATTGACATTTAACAGACACTTTTATCTAAAGCGGCATACATTTTTGAGAAAGCAGAATCAGACAATCCCTGGAGCAATTTGGGATTAAGGGTCTCACTCGGTCATTTGAAGCGGCGACCTTCTGATCACAAGCACAGTATCATGAGGTCGTGAGCCACACTCTGCACCTGTCTGCTAAATATATTTTCCTTTACTTTGGGGAGAATATCGCAGTGCTGTTCAGCTGCATCATGCGTTTTTTTTTTTTTTAAAAAAAAAAAAGAACAGGTGGCGTGTAAATATCAGGCTGACCACATGATGCCACGTTGTCCAGAATCATCCCTCCAGGCCCTGACGACTTTGAAGATTGTTAAGTTTTTCAGGTGCCGAACGCATTATTAGGGGTAAATGGAAACCCGGCGCGGCGAGTTTGCCCTGAACAGCTGCCAGGATGGCTCTGAGAGCCATAAGCTGCTCGGCAAGCGACTCCAGCACACGTGCAGCGAGGCAGCTGGCATCTGCAGCGGCTACAGCATCCCGCAGGAGTGTGGCATGCGACGCCCGCATAAATATCCCAGAGGCGCGAATTCTGCTCTTCCTGCGATTAAGGACTTAAACACTTCAGAGCAGGGGGGTGTTTTTCTTTGGAAATCTGACCTGCTTAAACACCGGTACCTCAATATGACCGAACCACGGTTTTTTTCCTTAAAAGTTTTCTTGGCGCGACTCTGACATTTTAATAAAAATCTGGTTTTACAGTTTATTAAAACGTGAGACTTCCACTGGCAGGGTAATTCTCCTCCTAATCGCAGCTGTCAGGTCCAAATGGGCTCCTTTACGCTGCTCTGCGTGTTTCCACCACCCTCGCTAACCGTACGCCCCCCATCTCATGCTGATCCTCTCTTCACTGCAAAACTCCGTGTGAGAATGGCTTGCACTGGCAGCCACAAGGACCGAACAGATCTCTGGTCTCATTTGCTGGATGATTATCAAATCAAATCAAATCAAATCAAATCAAATCAAATCAAATCAAATCAAATCAAATCAAATCAATCACTTTAATTCAATTCAATCACATCAAATCAAATCACTTTATTCATTACATCACTTGACGTCTGGTAGAGTGCAGGTGAGCGAACAATTCGCGTACTTAAGTCCTCAATGGCACCGACTCAAAACTGCAAATATCAGAAGTATACAAAAGTCGTAAATTTAGATTCAAGATTCCAGAATTTTGTCAACTGCATGAATGTATTGGTAGACCAGCAGTGAAATGAAAATATACAACACAGTAATAAAAAGTGTGCTCATTTGAAATAAATAGATACAATGAACAATACTGCCGCAATTACTATCGTTGAATGCAGTGACAGTCACACATCACACACACGACTAATGCAGTGTGGTAACACAATTTTAGATACACTATCGTTTGAAAAAAAAGCATTTGGGCTGTGCAGATCCTTCTTTCTCTCTTGGTCTTGTCGTTCGCAGTGCATTCTGTGTGCATGGCAGCAAGAAGGCCTTTTTTCTGTTGTTTTTTGTGTTATCTTGGATAAGCTCTGGAAAATAAACACATGCAGCTGGATGAAGATTCCGGAATGCAGTTCCTATGGCTTGGTCGGACCTGTTCACACTCCTGCAGTCTGTCTCTGCACAGCCCTGCTTTTTGGCTGAATTTGATATCCGGTAGGGAAATTTTTGGCACGACATCTTATCATTTACCTGTAAAGTCTTCTGAATAATGAAATCTCTGTCACTAAGGCCACTGGACACTGAAACCCAGACTCCTCACTCAAACACACAAATGGTAATAACACCCCCAAACGCACCCACAGATCCATCCATCGCTTTTTGTCATATTTTTCCCAGTGAGTTTAATTTTTCCAGTTAACAGGGAAATGACTCAAAATGTCAAGCAGCACATCTGAAGGGATATACCACCAGCCTACAGACTGGAACACGACCTCCTGCATATCAATCCACTGAATAACACGCTACACGTTTCACAGAAAGAACGCCGTTTCTGGTGGGAAGAAACAAATCTTGAATTTATTACAGAATGTAGCGTTTTTTGTCTTTTTCTGGCTAGGTCCTGGGGGGGTGAGGGGGGGCTTTTTCACCAAGGGAAGTGGCTGTGGCTTTTTTGGGCCATTGTTGTCTTGGATATGCTTTGTTTTTGATTCTAGTTAGACCGGCCGTGACCAGCTTCGCCACGCACACGCGACCACGCGGCGACTGGGCGTCACGCGATGCGGGTTGCCTCTACCCCACCCCACCCCCCACAAGGGCTTGACGTTTCACAGCTGCACTCAGTTTGGGGGGGGGGGGGGGCGGGGGGGCAG
>JAODJW010000001.1:4076535-4094664 GCA_026777045.1 Hyperopisus bebe | reverse complement strand
CCATCAGGTTCTCCGTAGAAGGAAAAGTCAAATCACGATATTATGAGACGGCGGTGTATTTTTTGTGTGAATTGGCCCACATAGAAAAGACACATCCTCAATTTAAAATTATTGATGAGACAGTCTGATGAAAACAAACAGTAACCCATTTGCTTTACTGTGACTGTGAAAGTGATTAGTTGGATCAGGCGGTAAACGGGTTAGCCTATGGTACCATGGAATGCCCAAGCCAAGCCTGGAACCACACCACACCGCCACACAATGACTCATCCATTCCTTCTGCAAATTCCTGAAATGCTGGATTACATTTACGCCATTTTGCAGACGCCTTTAGCCAGAGCGAGTTACATAACTGCTTAGAAGTCTTATTGAATACATTCTGATACTGGTTCAATAGAACCAAGATAATGTTATCACTCTAAATAATGTGCTGATGATGACACGTAAAAGCTTATTAATATTTATAAGGAAGGCTGTTGCAGCTCTGGCAAAAATTGCAACACTTTACTGAAAACTGTCATCTATAATGCATTACAGACACCTTCATAATTAAAGACGGGCACAGTAGGGGCATGGATACCCTGGCAGATTCAGGGGGCCCAGCACTTTACAGGGGCCCTACCCAGGGGCACAGGAGGGGCACGGATACCCTGGCATGTTTTGTGAATTAAGAACGCTAATGAATTTTGATCACTGGACCCATTCAGAGGTACAATCAGTGATGTCAGCATGCTTTGATAAACATGTAAATATACGGGCATATTTCGCTTGGCTGCCAATACGAAACATTATTCAGTGTCATTTTTGAAGGTTATTTTTTATCAAGAAATTATTTAAAATTTATATAGGTAACATTTTCTAACTGTTTTTTTCCCTTAAAATTAACTACGTTTTAGTATGCTGAATGTGAAATGAGCAGTAGTTTTAAAATGATGTAAAAACATCAGTTTGTTTATAAACTCAGTGTTCAGGGATGAGGTATTCTATCAAAGTGTGTGTGTGCCGTATCACTGCAAAGACCTGTGGTACGTAACAGTGTTTTTACATAGTCCCATGTACATAAGGGTTAAGTTACCTAGGAAACAGTTAACAGACAAGTGTTTGCATTTTGAAAACTGAGGAAAATTATGTTAGTAAGAATAACTGCTTATTTATGAGTAAAAAGTCACAAACACGTTTGGAATGTTGAGTGAAATTGGTGCGCATTATAATGCATTACAATGGTAGATATAAGAACTAATGAAGCATTACAGCATCTTCTGTTGACAGTCATAAGGCATTATAGTGTCGATTATAATACTTCATAAGCTCCAATGATGCAGTCATCTATAATACACTATAGATACGTTCATAATGCATTATAATGGTCAGTATTAGAATTGAGGATGTTTTGTACTGCACTAAGAAGATATGTATAGTGCATTATAGATGAGAGCTTCATAAAGCATTCATAACTCATAGTAAACATGGCTATAATGTGGTATGCCTTTTCATGAATATTTATAGCCATGTTTATATGAATGCATGTTGTCTGTCAGAAATGGAAGGCCAGGTGTTAAAATTCAGTACTTAAATATTTATACTTTTTTGTTTTTTACAGACAGCCAGTGTCGAAGCTTCTTGAAGCTTCTTGTTTCTCATGGTGTTTGTGTCTTGCTGGTCAGGCGTTCGCTGATGGGTCGGTCAGTCCTTTTGTGGTATTTTAGGACCCTCAGGTGGATGGGTATCCCGCTCGCTGATTCGATTCACAGGACTGTCCCCCCCCCTCACCCAATTGCTTTCTGAGGATGGAAGGGAAGAGAAAACAGCCACACGCACGCACAAAACACGAAGAGAGGAAAATGTTTAGTGGGATTCTTCATTCACAGAGCTCTACCCGTAATTTTAAAACAACAAAAAAACGTGACCTCAGGTCTCCTGTGAAGAATGAGGGACAGCCATCAAAACAGCAAAAGACCGAAGGACCGTCCACCATCTTCCCATCTTCCTTTAATAAGGCTCAGGATTAATCCTCCCTCTCGCCCCAGTAGGAGTCCCTTCGGAGGAGGACAGGGGCACCGTTGTGTTCAAGGGGGATTAAACCTGATGGCTGAATCAAAAGCCACTCACAATACAGTCATCAGCATGTTTTCACTCTGAAAAGCCCTACGTTCCCGCTTTTGGAAAACACAGGCCATTGTCCCCTTTCTGCTCGCCACAAAACCCATTCATTTTCAGTTTTATTATATGGATTATTCTCCAGGGTGTTTTGTATGTCCCTGCGACTCGACCGACGTGCCGTGGGGGGGTGGGGGGTGGGCAGAGGTGAAGAAGTGTCTACTTCAGAGCGGTAATAGAGGTGGGGGGACACCCAGTGCTTTGCATGCCTCTCTCTCTCTGTCTCTCTCTCTCTTTCTGCTGCCCCGAAGGAATTTCAATACTGCAAGACCCTCTGGGATTTAACTCTCAGAAGCCCAGTGCCAAACAAACACGCAGAGGCCTACAAAGGACACACCACCTTAGCCAATTAGCATTTCTGTAATCTTTTCAGTAACATTTTGCATTGTGTTCCTTATGCTCCAATTGCAAAATTCCAGGTTCGCCTAAATCAGTTTGCATCATGGTCGTATTCTCCACACGCACCTCCAGATGAAAGCGGGGCGCGGAAAAAGGCAGGGCGGTTTTTCTGCGACCCGACTTGCCAGCTCCAGTGACGAGAAATTAATCGGCAGATCAAGGGCTGGGTGGTTAAGGAACAAAGAGCAAAAAGTTTCAAGTCGGTTTATGGATGAGAACACAGGCTGGTGAAGGAAGACCAAAGCATACATGCCACACAAAACAAGTACCATCTGTGAAATTAACAGAAGGACACTTCCCAGACAATTGTTTCCAGAAACACTAAGACTTTTATTAATAAAACTGGGAAAAGAATAATGCAGTTAATCTTAAGCTTCGCTAATAAATAATAATGGCAGATCATTCATTTAATCATATAACTGTCAAGTGCCGCTTTGGAACTCCTCGTGCTCTTGCAGAGGATGGAAAACTTTCTCAGTTTTTGAAAAGCTGTCTAACAGGGCAAAACATGTATAGGGTCTTTGTTAGCCAGCATGAATGTATGGGGAGTGGGTGTTTATCTGCACAGAAGATAATAGGCAACTTTACTGCTTTGGTTTCTTGTTTTTGAGGTGGAAAATTTTTTTAAATGCCCTGTTGAGGGGCTATTGTGTTGATTTCTTAGGTCCCTGAATGCCTTTGTGATTATGGATGAGTTTTTGGAGGAGCGGTTTGTGGAGCAGATCAGTGAAGATCTCTCGCTCCACTTCGTTAGGCCCTCGGGGGCTTTCTGGTGTTTGTAGCGTTTTAATGAAGTCCACCCACCTTACAGAAAAAGTGCAAAGTTGCCCCCAATTAAAGTTGGGGGGAAGAGAAAAAGAGCCCCAACAAAATCCGCTTGTGTTTTTCTGTTCAGTCTGTTTTGGCTTCTGTTCTGGATTCTTGGTGGGGGGGGGGGTCTCTGCCAGTACCAGGAGTCCTATAGCCAGAAGGGCAAACCCACACCAGCCAAAACAAACCGGATGGAAAACGTGGCCTGCTGGCTCACGACTGGGGGACGCTGCCAGCCACCGCTTCTGCTTCGCACCGAGCCTTGTCCCATCTGACCTTTGGTCAACACAGACTCGTAATCGGCCGTTTGTGCTGGATTAAACTTTCAGCGGTCTTCCTGAGAAGGCATAAAGAAAATGTCGGCATGTTTGTTTAGTCTAAAGATAAACGATGGAGTGACGTTCCGGACAATGCCTGCCAGAGGAATTAGGTGACCTCTCCTATTCAGAGAGTGGTCCGGGGGACTGGATTACAGTCCCTGTGGTCCGCAGAACAAACTCACGGGGTTTTGGGCCTGCAGGTCCTGTGATTCCCAGGTCATTGTGTTATGGGGGAGCAGGAAACTGAGAAAGTTTTGGTGACAGCTGAAAAAGGAATTTATAAATGATTCAGGGGGAGGACTGGATAGACACTCGTCATACCAAAATGTATCAACACAGCCTACAAAGTGTACAACACTCATGATAAATTCACTGAAAATCCAAGGAAAACATGGAAAATGTTGTTTTCTTGTTATTTCTGGAGAGAAATTTGAAGCAATTCATTCACAGTAAAAATCTTTGACATCTCCTCAAGTGCGTGAAGATGGAGAGTCTGTCCATCTGAAGGACTCTGATAAACCTGTCTAAATACACATTAAATCTCCAGATACATTCCAGAGCAGCTCTTGACTTCCCTCCCTCTCTTACTGTTGCCCGAGTCACAAGTTACAGTTATTATGGGATTATTCTCAATAACATGAGCCAATATCATTATACGGGAATTTTCATTTGAATGTGTACATGCAATGAGAACATGTGCAGCATTTCCTATTCAAAAGTGAAATTAATGATCTTTTATTAAATATGGGGGCAAAAATGCAATAAATGTAAGAAGGTCAATCTTATCCATATGCTCAGTTACACTGGAGAGTCTCTGTCATTCCAACAAACTAGCCAAAAAGCAACCAAAACGCACCAGGGTTAATGTTCTCATTATCGTTGGTCCCTCTACTCACAGAGGTGAAATTAAACATGTCCCTGGGTCACTAATCTTTTTATTGTGTATCAGTGTTTCCCTCCGAACAGCCTCTTTCATCTCTGTGGTTTCCATGACAATTCCACTGGCCTATGTGTCTCCAATCAATATAAAGGATGAAAAGTGACCGACGAGTGGAAATACCAGCATATTTAGCTTTTGCCTAACAGTGTTTCACTTGCCGTTTCAACCAAACTTTGCTCCCTATAACTAATCCTTTCAATAAAGGATGATAGGGCCTTATATTCGTTTGAAGAAATGATGAGATTTTCGGGGGATAAAATCACAAAGACTAAATCCTTTAGCTAAGGGATTTCAACCAATTAGCATCTTGGAGACCAAGTCTCAAAGCAGAAATTATCTTTTAAGACTTAAGAGGAGAAAGAGAACGAACTGAAAAAATTAATCTCTAACATCATATGAGTCTCCATGTGTTTTCTATGCAGTTGGTCTTTGTTAAATATTACCACATTCTGGCTGTGGAATAAGGCAATTTTGTCATTAATGGCATCACAATCTCCAGTTTATAGCTGTTGTATATGTAAACTGACACACAAAAAAGATAGCTCAATAAACCGGCCAGTAAACACGCAGCGATGAATCTCGGGCCAGCCTCCATAAAGTGGCTCGATTTATCCAGTACCCTACATCCCACGAGGTGTCAGTTCATTTCAATATTGGCATCTCCAGCAGACCTGGAATGAGGCTGTTGACTATGTCAAAGAAAACAAGGTTTGACTAAAAGACCTTGGGGTGAAACAAGGACTCCTGGACATTTGGTGAGTGCTGGCAACGTGGATGAGTTCCTAGCTCGCCATCTTTGGCGGGGGCACCGACTTAGCAAACCACTGGTGTGCCCCAGTCGGCCAGCTTGAGAGGGCCGAGACAAAGTGAAACTGGACAGTGAAATTTGCCAGGGGGGCACTGGCAGTGACGCTTGCCTAGGGTGCCATTTGGACTTGGTCTAATGCTCGGTTAGTCAAACTGATTGCTCAAAGTTTCCCCAGATTTCTGGGTGTGTAAGTGTCCTTTGGTGGAGCGGCACCCCCCACCAAGGACCCCCCACCGCTGTGCTTACTGAGACGAGACCCAGGATCTCTACAACTGGATAAAATGGCCTTCCAAACACCACCAAATACATTACAGATACCTGAGATTTAATAATAAATAAGCATAAATGTGTGTGTGTGTGTGTGTGTGTGTATGATATATATGTATGTAAAATGAGCTTTAATAATGATATAGAAATATTTGTAACCAACAATGCAAATGTATAAATGACACAGGTCCAGCCAGAAACACAAGTTGTGAAACTTACATCTGTTTCTTACATTCGTACCACAAGTGACTTGGAAAGCATCATGCTGGACTCGGCCAGGGCTAATTACTTACATTGTAACACTAAGGGCTTATTTGTTTATATTTTTTCCACACCCTATGCTTCCATTTTATAGGATAGCATACAAGCCTTGCCTAATGTGTCAAATCACATTTAAGCAATTAATGTTGTTAAGCTTGATGCCACGCCCTGATCGTTCCAATCCTCCTGTGTGCCACGCCCCCTTGTTTATCTCATGTGGAATCCTCTTGTTATCAGCTGTTTCTAGTTGTGTTTAATTAGTTTGATGTATTTAAGTGCGTGTCAGCGTATGTTTCCACAGTCTGGTCATTAACGCCGTGACGTTGTTCCGTAGTGTGTCTATTTCGAATAAACCCTGTGTTCACCCGACTCCTCTACCTGCTTCCCTGCTCTGTGCCAACATGCTAGTTCATGACACTTGAACTATGTGACACTTTCAAAAATGAACAAATTGCTTGAAAAGTCATTTTAATATTGCAAAAAGTCTCAAAGATCTTTTTTGGCAAAATGCGTAGAGTGGCCAGTGAAGGTAGCCGTCTGCATCATGTCATGTGCTCCTCTCCCACACAGGTGTTCCTCTACCCCTGCACAATAGGTTTGGACCTCAACCCATGGTGTAAACAGGCACTCCTTTCCCCTGTAAGAGCCAATCAGATCCAAACCCATCATGTAAGCAGCTATTCCTCTCCCCCTGCAGGAGATGATCAGATCCAAACCCATCATGTAAGCAGCTGTTTCTCTCCCCTGCACAATAGGATCAGACCCAAACCCATCATGTAAGTAGATGTTCCTCTCCTCCTGCAGGAGATGATCAGATCCAAACCCATCATGTAAGCAGGCGTTCCTCTCCCCTGCATAATAGGATCAGACCCAAAACCCATCATGTAAGTAGATGTTCCTCTCCTCCTGCAGAAGATGATCAGATCCAAACCCATCATGTAAGCAGGCGTTCCTCTCCCTTGCATAATAGGATCAGACCCAAAACCCATCATGTAAGTAGATGTTCCTCTCCCCCTGCAGGAGATGATCATATCCAAACCCATCATGTAAGTAGATGTTCCTCTCCCCATGCAGTAGAGGATCAGACCCAAACCCATCAAGTAAGCACGCGTCCCTCTCCCCCGCATAACAGGATCAGACCCGAACCCATCATGTAAGTAGATGTTCCACTCCTCCTGCAGGAGATGATCAGATCTAGACCCATCAGGTAAGTAGATGTTCCTCTCCCCATGCAGTAGAGGATCAGACCCAAACCCATCATGTAAGTAGATGTTCCTCTCCTCCTGCAGGAGAGGATCAGATCCAAACCCATCATGTAAACAGGTGTTCCTCTCCACTCCCAAGCCAACAGGAACTGCAGAAAGCTACCTCACAGAACTCACATGGCTGATTTCTGGAAGTCCATTGAAGCAAATGATAGAGGGAAAAAATGTCATGAATTATTTGCCTCTGGATGGTGGATTTTTTCCTTTCATCTTCACTTCACTGACAGAGCACAGGATGAGCTACAGCCTTCAGTCAACACTAAAATACAAGCAAAAGCAAAATCTCGATGCATTTTGAAAAAGCGGTGGCTCAGACTTTGAGGAGCATGTGTAAGACAGCACTGCAGAGCCTCGAGAAGCACACAAGATAAAATACCCATATTGTCGAGAGGGAGATTTGGTACGGCCTATCTGTGAACAGTACCTATCTCATAGAGTCTCCTTATACCTGGATGAGCTGTTTAGTTGAGCCATTTTGTGGGGTTTTGGGGCAGAGAGACACACTACGGTGAAAACAGATTTCTCACGTTGATCCAGGCATTAATTCCCCATACAGATGGACCCACCAGTAAGTCTGCAATAGCTCTAATACGCATTTAACACCCAGGAAGTCAGCCAGTCTGAACCTGGTCCCCTCTGCCCCTCCGCCTCTGTCTGCTTCGATGTTTAGAGTTAGGATTTAGACAATGACGTAAATTACGGCTTCTTGGAATGAAATGTGCTTCCCTGTGGACTGAGAGTCACGAAACGCTATGAAGCAACAGAAAATCAAACTTAACCCCAGATTCATTGAAAATCACTTGTGTCATTGAGTGTGTGTATGTCTGTGTTGGGGGGGAGGGGTGTCTCACCATATCCAAACTGCCTCCCGCTTCATGCTTTCCCCCATAATGTACATGAGCTCACTAAAGTCAGCCCAAGACTCACTGTACCCCCACACCCAGTGGACCCACCCTCGCTAAAGATTCATAGAGCTGACCTCGTCTACTCCTACAATTACACCATTTAGAGGACCCTCCACCACCCTCAGCCAATCACAGGACAACACATGGAGATGTAGAGATACCACCCACAAGCTGTACTCCAATCTTATTACAGTGAGTTTTGACCTACTTCAGTCTTTTAAAGGGGGTCTGACTAACTAGGGAACCCAATTCTTCTGCAGCGACCCTGGGTGGTCCATAAGTACAAAATGAAGCCCACTGAACTTTTAGATCTGATGACGTGACCCCTGTGGTGCACAATCATCGTGGATCTTCAGATAAGAAGCAAGCCTCCCAAGCAGATAAACAAGAACACAGATGACTGAACTGCATCTCTGCATAGAAGTAGCAACTACAGTATAAGCATCATTTGTGTATCGCATCTGTCTACAGTGTCATCAGCTTATGACTAGACACTACCTCGTGGGCAATGGCACATTTCGAGTCATGGAGAAACTTATTAAAATCTCACCCAAGGGGGGCTTCTGATTAAGAGTGCTGATGAGGCCTCGCACTGAGTCAATGTTGTCACTGAGTCATGTCAGACTATGATGAGAGTCTGGGGCAAAGCAGGATGGAATACACATTAGTCACGGGGTATAATGACTTTATAATGAACATTCAGCCTCTTCAGTCCATCCTGCTTTCATTTCGTCAGGTAGCTCGATGTAGTTATTAATACCCAAAGGTATTTTCAAAAAGCTCTTAGTGGAAGGATTGCAACAGAAGTCTGTCTGTCCACACCAACACATTGGAGACACAATTAGGGCACGGCCACCCTATAAATATACACACCCCCCCAATTCAAACTTTCTGCACGGCCTAAGACTACAGTTGCCTAGTTCTCGTCCTCTCCTCACGAATGCTGACCAGGATCAGACTGAGTAGTTTGCAGAAACCTTCAATGAATTAAATAGGTAACATTTTGTAGTGGACACAACAGACCAGGCATTACTGGGGGGTTTGTAACGGGGGGGGGGCAATAATTTGTCTGATATGGAAATGCAGGGGCGAAATATCTGTGCCCTCATGACCGAAAATATATTATGCATTAAATATAATATTGGTTACATAAAAATAACTATATCACAACAGAACTCTGATGTAAAAGGTGCTATATAAAAATACATATGAAAATGAAAAAGTCTTTTGAGTTTAAAGTAACAATCTGCAACTCTCAATTAAATTGGCCACACCTGTAGCGCGACTGCCATCTTAGGAGAGAATTGAAGAAACTGTCCCAGCCCTGACTCTATGTGGGGGTGGGGGGAGTCCAAGTAGGAGGGGCTGCACATCATGGGGACCTGGTTGGAGTAATTTTGTCCTGACCTGGGAATTATGAATGATGGGCCAGGTTCTAGGTCCTACTGCAGTCAGCTATTGGGGTAAATGAAAGTGCATTTTCCAGAAGTGCTTTAACTGCTTTAATATGAATCTATTAAAAAAGGACCATTGAGCTTAATGCTATGGTGTGTTACGCACCTCCAGATTCTCTAGCAACACTTGGAAGAGTAATATTTCACATGCAGCATAAAATTCTTGGGTCCACGCTTGCTTGCATTCTCCTCTGAGTGCCGGGCCATAATGAGAGAGGGAAGGGGGAGGTCTGGAAATGTCGTCAAGCCCCACCTTCGTTACTACTTGTCAGAGTTCCCAAAAACCACGGGGACTCTTCCGTTTACTAAAGAAAGCACGGATTTCGAGCCACGGAAAGAAGGCGAGGCCTTAATAGCCAAGCCACGATGACAAGCCGTTTTAGTGGTGGCTTGGTGACCAAACAGAGCAAGGTGTGCGGGCAGGATAACTAATCGCTTTCTCTCGCACGTCAGCTAGACCCCACACTGACACCTAGTGTGCACTTGTGTAACTGAAAATTGCACGACAGCGGCAAGAAGTGAGGCACTGCCAGGCAACAACAAAAAAAATGAGCGACAATTCTACACCAGAAGTAAAAAACTGCTTTAGCGGGGAAAAAAATCACAGTTTTTAGAACCGTCAATCACATTATAGATGTATCTAGGACATCTCAGGAAAGTCTCTGTGATTTCCCAACAGGAAGACAAATTGGGATAATGGGTCTAGTTCCAGGTTATATCATCCCAATTTATACAATTCATTATTTATTACCATCTAGGCCCGCAGGGGAAGCCTGTGCAAAGGGTGATGTGGCCATAGTGGTGGATGATGATGAGCTTTATTTTTTTATTATAAAGCTCAAAGGGGGGACTTCATGGGAGGAGGCTGTCAGGCAGGAGCTTAGAGGCAGAGCCGCCCCCCCCCAGGGCTGCACGATCCACCACCATACTCCAACTTTTGGGAATCATGCCCAGGCACATCAAGACATGCAGTGGCCCCCTCCTCTGGGGGAAAAAAAATTCCCGGTCGCAGCAGTGAGCCTGTGGATGTTTTTGTATATGTGTGTGTGAGTGTGTGTGTTTCTGTGCGTCTTGCACGGCAGGAATGACAGATTGTCCTGCTTCATCAGCACAGGAAAAAAAAAACTAAAAAAAAGTGACATTTCTTTTCCTCGTTACCCCAGAGATGAGCAGACGGGATGAGTGATGCCCGGACGGGCTCAGCGGTAGGCCCTCGTTGCCATAGTAACACCGTGCCAACCATTCCCGCTTCTTTTTTTTTATTATTATTATTATTTTGCTAACGCCCGTAGCTGAAGAGGTCCCCCAGGCATCTCCTAATGAGCTGAAACTCGCGAAAGAGCGTGACTCCGGATCGACGAGTCACGCCGAAAGCTGACCTCGCTACATCCCGCTTCCCAGAAAGCACTGACACGTGCCAGGAATCCCACAAACTGACATCACATAGGGAGGATTCGAGAGAAATGCCAGCGGTGGGTGGGGGGGCGGGGTAATGAGGACGATTCACGTGTGGATTGTGTGCAGACTGAAAATCTTCAGGGAGGGAGTAAAGGACATTGCAGTCACCAGGAAGCACAGGAAGGTAGTCAAGGGAGAGGCAAGGGGGTCCTACCAAGTTTTCTCACCCACCGCTTTTGTCGTCATGGACAAGAAGCCCCAACTACGAAGGTTTTAGAGCTTCTGGGCCCATCAGGGACAGGCCAGGCCAGGCCACTCGCAGATCTGAAGCCCTTATATATCTGCTTAATGCGCTGTGAGCTGCAGAAGCCGCCTGATTCTAACCATTACGCCATGCGCTGTGGCGTAAGGCGGCATAGCAAACATCGGCCATGATAATTGTTGCCTTCTGCCTTTAAAAGCAGCAGAACTTGCCCTCACGAGTGAAAAAAACAGACTTCCGCTGGTTTGGAGTTAAACCCAAACACATATCACAAGTATTGTTAATCTGAGACTAAGTCCCAAACAGGGTAACTGTAACGCCCTGGTCACCTTTATACTTCCAGTTCAGGATATCAAGAGTGGTTTAAAGATCCACTGAGAGCTTCCTAATTCCTGACCATATTTCCAAATGAAAGAATTTAAAACAAACCAAGGCAAAGCAGTCGTTTAAGGAAGTAGGAGCCATTGCAGAGTCCATGTATGAGTATTATGGGCACAAGACTGATTCTCCTCCCCCCTCTCTGCTGGCAGCGATTTGGGCATCACACCAAACATGTGACCAAAGTCCAAAGATAAGTAGCGATGACAACTTCCTGATCTGGCCGGGAAGCGCCACCGGAGGGACGCAAACACGGCTCTTCTCCAGTGAATGAGCCTGTTGGCGTGTGGATCCAATCTCACATCCATCTCAGCATTGTTCTCACGGGGGGGGATTCATTTGGACCAAGGCTGGACCACTTCCCACTGCGACCCGGGGGGGGGAGAGACTCATCCCATTTCCTCTTCACAAAATATAATTGTCATACCCATCATCACAAGTGCCTGGTCCGGACATCATGCAGGGATAGCGTATGGTGTTGGAGGAAGAGAGAGAGCTCAGACAGGAGAAAACCCAAATCAGGTCTAAAGGATGGCTTTGAGGACAAAGTATTAAAAGAAGTGTTAGAAATCCCAAGAACGGTGGTACAATGCCATTCTTAAACGCTAAATTTCTGGACGTGGTGTTAGCACGCTCCGTTGCCTGCATTTTACACCCATGACGGGAGCCGAAATATGCAAGTGTTTGCCCCACCAGGCCCCAGCAGACGTGCACGGACACACCGATGCACGTTGACACACACATGCATGCCATGCTCACGCCAACAAACATGACTGTCTGGATAAATCCTTTCAATTAAGCACATTGCTTTCACGACTTTTTTGAACGCAAACTGAGGACTTGGTTTTAAGTCTCCGTAAATACATCAAAACAAAAAGCTATCACATGATAACAAAAGCACAAGTCTAAGGACCAGTTTCACAAAGCAGGATTTTATGCTTACTTAAATATAAGTGAATAAAGATAAAGCCTATTTAACCTAGACCACCTTAAATCTGACAACTTATCCGGCTAAGCACGAATTCCTGCTTCCTGAAACAGGCCCTTAGGATCAAGAGGCGTGTTTACAATTTTACACGCTGGTCTTGCACAATACAATGTCAAATTTCACTTAATTATCTGCCAGAGTATTAATGCTGGAGGTCATAAGAGCAGTTGTCATGTCTCGGGCCGAGGAAGCAGGAGCAGGGAGACGGAGACTTGGGGAACGAGGGATTTATTACGGAGGGCGACAAGGCAAGGCACAGAACAGATGTCAGACGTCAATGACCGGACTGGGGAAAACATACCTAACGCAGACTTAAATACATAGGGCTAATGACAACAACAAGAAACAACTGGCAGACACTGAGAATCCACATGGGGTTAACGAGGGGGCGTGGCACACAGAAGGAGCAGACGATCAGGGCAGGACAGTCAGGGTAATCATTTCTAAAACTGGCATGTTAGAAATAGATTATAGTTCACAGTGTAGATCCCTGGGAATCAACAGGATCAAAACAAACAAAACAGTAAAGCGTTTCAACAGGTTGGGATCTACTCCAACCCAAGCGGACAGCGCATCTGTAGCTTTGTCAGTGAGTACCTCTTGTGCTAAAACTTGCTGAGAATTTGCACGTGTAATAAAACCAGTTTCGATGGCCAATTGGTCTCCATCCCACTGAACTTACCGTACATCATTATATGACATTAAGATTATGACACATATTGAGACTCACAGAAACACTGCCCAGATAAACACGGCTAGGAGTCTTTCAGTCACACCATTTCTAAGATATAACCTCAAAACCTATGTGTAAAACACTTCATTTTCCCCCCCCCCCCCAACAAAGCTAGGAACCCCTAAAATGGTACAAAACGTGTGCTAAATGCTTTCTAAAAATATTGATCATTCTCTGGAAAAACAGTCACCCAAAGCCAAGGCCTGAGTGTGACCACAATGGAGGGGCCCAAATGTCTCGAGGGCCCCCTCTTTACCGGAATTAAACCCCACTGAGCAAGTAGCCGGGAAGCCTGCTGGCATCCGCTGGAGTCATTCATAGCTCCTTCTTGCTCGGAAAGTGCCAGAACTCCCCATTCCACCCAGGAACAAAAGTAAACATGGCCCGTGGTCCCGGGAGAAACCCCCCCACCCAGAAGAGAAGGCCACTAATGTAGCAAAAACCAACACAGAGGTCGACCACAGGGCAAGCCACCCGCGCAAAGGCCTGCTGGCCGCTAACACCTTCAGGTGACAAGTAGGACCGCCGTGGCCAATACCTTCAGGCTAACTACACATCACATGACGCTTACCAACCAATGACGAGAGAAAGGGGGGCTTGCAGATTTAAACACATCACATTTACATTTATTTGTTTAGCAGATGAGAAAGCAGGGTCAGACAGTCCCTGGGTGAAGGGCCTTGTCCAGGTCCAATGGTGACATCACTCTGATGGTGATCTTCGGATCACAACCACAGCCTCCAGATCCCACGAGCCACTTGCTGCACCCATGTCTTAATTTATACATTAGAAATGTGTAAAATTTTATCAGTGTTATGAATGTGACATCAAGCAGACCTTTGCATGGCATCACCCTAAGACACCTCAACAAACGCATCCCAGAATAAGCTGCACAAATCACTCTACTGCTTCAAACATCCTTGCCTAACTTTTGTGTTATAGGGCATAGTTTAGGAATGAGGGGGCAGCTGGACATGAATAAATTGCCCAATACCGAAATCCCGAATTCCTCAGGAACGGCGCGGCCCCTTGCAAACACACACGACAGTATGTTCAAGTTCTGACGCCTTGCAGTTTCACACTTTTCCGTTCAGAAGAGACAGCCCTGTCAGGAACTTCTTTGACTATTGTGCTTTTCCTCAAAAATGTTTCAAGGAGAACAGCATGCTAGGTGCTGTGCATCATCACATAACCACTATGTCAGCTCTGTTATGAAACTTAAATTGGGATGGGAATTTGTTGACACGAGCACTTAATTAAGGCAGATGAAGTCTAATTCTGAGACAGACCAGGAACCAACCCACGACCATGATGGAAACAAATGAAAGAACATTTGGGAGATATACAATTGCAGAATTTCAGTATAATTGAAACCAATTTGATCAGTTTTAAACAAAAGAAATGTCTATTTTTAAATGTCCTTTGTGCTCAGATCTTGGAAGGGAGTGTTGGTAGTAACACTTAAAATAAGGGGGTCCGTAAGTTCCCAAGCGCAGCTCCCAGGAGAACACGAGCTCAGTGTACCGTCGCTGACTTTGAGCCAACTCAAATACTTTGGGAATAGATGGACATTCCCACTGCCAACATGTCTATATTTCTCCTACGGATGTTACACAATAAAAACCATAATGGCTAGCTCAATTTCAATTATCACATCCACTTCTTGGAGCACATGTAATTCCGCACAAAAAAGTGGTGTTTCTCCCACGTTCCGGCATCAACCACCACCATCCATGTCACCCTCCTGACCTCCCCGGTTCCAACCGCTTCTGCTGAACCAGCTAGGAGACGATTCTGTGAAGTGCGGCTTGATCGTGAGCCGGGACAGTTCACAAAACGACCGAACAAGAGGTCTGTGTTCCTCAAATGCAAACCCCCCCCCCACACACCGGCCGAAACTCTGTCACAAGACAGCTGGTGGTTTCTGTGCTCTTTTGTAATTGATGGTGGGTTGATTTGCGCCACACGTTTACGTCGGCTGTGGAGCTCCGTCCGAGGTGTGTCAAGGATGCTCTGCAGGAAAACGCGTAGTAACGTGGTCAGTCATTAATGTGGGGTACTTATTCCTCAAAAAGGTCACGTTCCTTTACAGCTATTCTCAGGTTTAATTCCAACATCAGGCATACATCATTTCACGTAGCTGGAATTTGTGTAAAATGACAGATGAATTAGATGGATAACTCTGGACTTCAGGCATTCCAAAACCAGCCATGTCCTAATATTCCCTTTTAATGACATTTATTCACGTCCTGCTAGGCTGAGCTCCAGAGAGGCAAAGGACTGCAAAGAGCCAATCTTGCCAACTGACTCAACAAGAGTACCACCAACACTCACCCTCAGTCTCAACACTGCACGCCTGTGAATGAATATGTCAAACATGAGATATTTAGTCTAATTCCGTTACCTTGAACCCTGGGAACTACAGTCCAAGAACAATTGAGAGGATTATGTTTAGAACACACCAGAGAATGAAAAGCCAACGGCTGAACAGACATTCAGCGTATGATGAGGAATTGTGGGTTTTACTCCAACCAGAGAACTGGGACTCATTGTGGTCACTTCATAAACATGGAGCAAGGCAATTGCTGGCCTGTTTTTGTTTCCGGAATAGCTACTGCAATGTGGAAGGTCGCATCCTTGCCCCAGGGGTCCGGGGTTGGGATTGGCCTGACTTGCCACCATGACTTTCCGTGGACGCTGTTTGTTTGTCCATGTGTATTACATCTATTAAGCTGGCGGAACTTTTACAAGAATGCCACTCGGCAGACTAGGCGTCTAGGCCCGAATCATCGTCACACCCAGGGTGACAAGGATCTAAAACTGGACCTGGTCTGTTGATTCAACTATAAATGACGTACATGGACTGGCACAGTGCGAGTGGAGGTCCGGGGTGGATTGGGAATTTCTGGCAAAGAGAAAACTAATGAAAATCAGGTGGGGAAAAAAGACAATGGGAGGGGGAAGTTTGTGGGCTCAGGACAGACGGCGACATCCTGTCATTTAAAGTCTGGCCTGCGTCTACTTTTGACGGCTGCCCCTCAACCTATCAGAGGCTAGGAAACCCCAGCGGAAAGGCCCTCAGAAGGCCCCCCACATAAGATGGCCCCTCTTTTATGGAAAGTAGCGTAACAGGGAGGGGGAAAAGCAGACAGTCTGGTCATGCAGCGGCCCTGCGGGGGCGCTCCGCCATGGGCCTGTTTACCGCTGCGTCGTCACGGCCCACAACTGTCACCCTCATGGCGGCATCCCGCCAGCTTTTTGTCCCCTCCGTCATCTACATTTTTGTGCCCCTGCCGGTGGCTGCATACAAATCGTGACCAGGAAGTGCTCGCTTGTTAAAATAATACCCTCGTCGGGCCTGATTTCGTGCCAACGCCACCCCGCCAGTGCCAGACCAAGAGTCATTCACATGGTGACAGGCCGGGGGACGCAATCCAAGGGCGGAGTTTCGATTGTTCTGCAGCGTCAGGCGGCCAGGCATTCAAATGGGGCTGGCTTAAGATCGGAGGAGCAGGAGGAGTAAGAGGAGCTTTAGAATGTTAATTAATTCCCTGGAAGTACAGTCAGAAACAAGGGGAAGGAAATAACAGCAACTGAATCAATCCTTGCCGCATGAACAGACGACACAGTTTAAGAGACACCACCCCTAGTACAGCAGCCCAACTTTGTGAGCTCTGGCCTATCGCTGCCAAGTCCACAAAGGGGTCCGGCTAATGTAATAGGCCTACAGCTCAGAATACCTGCAAAGACCTCAACAGGAAAACTAGCACCTATGAAGACAAGATAACAAGACTATGAAGATCATTTGATGGGAGGCCTGGGATTTCTCCGTTGGCAACAAGGAGATTCAGTCTCTACCAAAGCCACCAGTAGATCCTCACTGAGCCCATTGTTTTGTGGGAATCTCCCCCCGCTGGCTGGATAGCAGCCAGTAACCGTCAGTTATGGCTTAAGTTGAGTGTGGCAGTAACATCAGGAGACTCTTCTAGACACAATGAGGGACCCCTGGTGTTAAATCTCCATGTGAAATCATACAGACAGTCAGGGTCCAGTCTCGTCTCTCATTACCCAGATCCATAACTTCCACATGCCACTGCCAAGTCTATCAGATGGACATCTAAAATAAAAATACCTTCCACATCTGTGGCTGTGCTGAGCTGGTTTAAGATCATCACTGAGAAATTACAGCATGCTGTTAGATAGCATGGGCAGAAAAAGTTGCTGTTAGCCAAAATGCAAGAATCAGTACGGTAAGAAACAGTAGTTAGAAGAAAAAAGATCATCCTCAGCAAAACAGGCATGAAGAGATATGGGGAAAAGTGACAGGTTTCTCCAACTGGCTATCTGTGAAAATCAACAGCCATCTTGCCAACATCACCATAGCGACCTTATGACCTTCTGACAAGGCTCTCTATTGGTCAGGCCAGTCACATGTGTAGCTCTCCATGCTTGGTGCACTTCCAAGCGGCGTTGATAGGGTTGCAATCCACCTTGCCTGGAAAGTGGTGGCTTTTGTTTTTCACAGACACATTAACACGGGAGACATGGGACTCGAAGACAAGATGATTTATTATGCAGAAATTCATGGGGCAGACTGCAGCTTGAGGTGTTCCTTGCAAACGCCAGAGCGGAGCTTGGTGTTAAGAGATGAAGCTGATAGATTAGGAGAGTGCTGTGGGCCCGTCGTCAACGCTACACCTGCTGTGAGCTTCAGCGTTCCAGTGACTGCTTCATTTTGAGCTTGTGGAATTTTTACGGGGGGGGGGGGGGGGGGGGGGGGGCGC
>JAODJW010000001.1:4061004-4072666 GCA_026777045.1 Hyperopisus bebe | reverse complement strand
CCCATCCTTCTGTTAAAAATCATGAGTACGGCCTGGGAGCTGGAGGGCAGGGTCAAAGGTCATCAGCGATGACGATGCAATGACCAGAAAGCCCTTCTTTTTTTACAAGAAGCAAACAGTGGCTATATTCCTAAAAAAATTATGGTATAAAATTGTTCCACCTCATTTTAAAGAACAATACTCAAAATATGTTTATTTAAGTTGTACTACAAACTGATATATGAAAAAGGGTCAGTTTGTTGGACTGTAAGAGGAGAGTAGTTCTTCATTGTTTCGACAACAGAACCGCAGAGAACACATAGGACTCACTTCCAAGATCAGGGAGAAATATCACATTTTTACAAACCAAAGATTTTTGGCGACGGTGGACAAATACTAAGCAGAAAGGATTAACTACTGCAGATAAAATACATAATTCTTAACCCACACAAATGGTATCCTAGTGGAGGAAGCTGTGTTTTTTAATCAAGATCTGTGTTTACTTTTACCATGCAATGTGGGTTATTATGTATTACAGTCATGGCATAAAAGTATACAGTTTGATTACACTGAGATCAGAAAAGAACAATTAAGAATCATCTATATTTCTGTTATAAGCATCACAATTGTAACACAATATTTATTCCGCAATAGAAAGATAAGCTTTATTATCCGTAATTACAATAAATATTCTGCCTTCATGTGAATCTGATTATGGCCAGCATCAAATCCCAGGAAGTGCACATGAATTGCACCCCTCCCCTTTAGTGTTACTACGTTAATCTGGATAAAAGTGTCAGATACATGTAAATGAAACACTGAGGTAACATGGGAAGAACATGTTCCGTAGTAGGTAGATGATGGATGGACGAAGCACATGAGGAGATTGGGAGCTCCGGTTTGCTGGTATAATTCGGGACCTGGTTAGGAGAGGGATGCAGTCGTGCAAAGCCTGCATTTTTCAGAGAAGCCCCAACCACAGCAAATTTGGATCTGTCCCTCAGGGTGGGTGATGGGTCTGATGCCACCAAGGCCAAAGGCGTGGCTTGTTTTTCTGCTGTCGTTGGGAGAGGTCCTGCCTTGTTGATAAATGTGTGCCCATTTAAAACTTTCAATGTACAAGTTCCTGCAGCCTGGTGTTCAGTTCGTCACCCAAGTGATCAATCAGAGCAGAGACACACACACACACACGCAAAGTTAGTTTTTTGTCTCTTGTTGCACCCTTACAATTAGGGGACCCCCCTCAAAAGTGGGGGTCCCACCCACTTCAGATGCAAAAACTAAATAAATAGCAAGTCAGTAAAGTCAGAAGTTTATAGCTAGCTAGCTGGTTAGCACTACATGTCGCTTCAGCATCTCCTAAATAAGGAACGTATTTAATCCTTAGTGTAGTGACTGTTTAGTGGCCAACAGGGGGGCTCAAAGGGCCCCGCACAAATGCATGGTTTGAGTGGTGGTGAACATCACTGTTGCTTACGATCCACCACTTTCCGTTGCAGGTAGGCGGGAGATAGGGCTACGTGGGGGCTGAGGGAGGCCTTGGGGCCGAAGAGAAGATCGCAGGGGCATCCCCTCTGCTGATGGGCGTGTGGGTGTTCCACCACCGGGGCAGGAGGGTTCAGATCCATTGGAGGCCCTTCTATTGTCCCTTTTCATGGAAACTGTAGAGGGAGACGTTTAAAAAATCTAAGAAAAAGAATAACAGCATCATGGGGACTTAGAGTGAAATTCGGCACCGTCTGGTTCGTTCGAGCTGTGTGGTCTCCCCCCCAGGACTTGCTGGTGACCGCCGGACTATTAGGTGTCTGCTCATGCAGAACGAACACATCCCGTAGGTGGGGTGATGTGGTAGTTTTCCAGCTGTGGATCCTTCTCACCATCCTAGGGCCGCTGGTCTTACTGGGTTGGTGGTAGTCATGTGAGCTGAATGCCATGACTGTAATGCCAGGCAGGACGCTTGTTTATGGACGACAAACCTCACTTCCTGTTCAAAAATACACATCATTTTGTGTTATTTAAATATCAGCCCCATGACTTGATGTAAGCATTTTCATTTTTGATTGTTTTTCCAGGAGTAATTCTACAGCATGTACAATAACGTGTTAATAATTTGTTACAAATGTCTTTAATGTCATTTTGCACCATACACAGTTAGTACAGTACACAGTTAAAAAGCGAGCAGTGTTTCTGTCTGACACATAACCTAACAACGTAGACTACTCAGTGGGCAGTCTGTGTAAACATTACAGCACAGTGCAAAGAAACACCAGCACAGACCGCACAGTAATCCCAATATCGATAAGGTGCAGTTTGCTTGTGCAAATGGGGCAGCAATAAAATAAATATAAATTTTAAGCATTTTTTTTGCTAAGAGAGAATATATTGTAGCGTGGCGATACCAGCGGGCAGTGTGGCAGCTTGGACTGTGGCCAGCCTTGTAAATAGTTCCCCGTAGTCACTTGTGTTGCAGTGTGAATGTGCAGTGTTGTTATGTCACGTGTAGTGCTGAATGGTTAGTTATCGCGTGTTGGTGTATGTGTGTGGGTGTTGCCCCGCTTACTCCTACTATGCACGGTGGGCAATGCCAAGGCGCTGTCAGTATGAGTGGTGCGGGTGCAATAAACGCCACCAAGTGGTTAAAACCCAGAACCATCTCAGCCTTATAATTACCAGCTACATGGGCTCAGCGACCTACTTTTACAATATGAATGTGATACAAAGCTGATATTTTGATGATGTGAGGACGTTTTTTTTTCAGTCCCCACAAGGGGAGACTCAGTTTGTAAAAATCTGTGACTGAAATCAAAGAACTAAAAATGCCAAAACGCTTCTGTTTTGTTTGGTTACTTATAGTTAAGTTTAGGGATGAGGTTAAGATTGTCATTGTTGGGATTAGGGTTTTGCCCATAGACATGAATGGACGGTCCCCACAACGATATAAATACAAACATATGGGGTGTGTGTGCATATGTGTGTGTATGACAGAGAGAGAGAGAGAAAGTGGGGTATGGGGGTGTTTTCAGAATCCCTAATCACTGGCCATGCAAATTTGGCTTCCGATAATAAGACCTCGCTCTTAGAGACAGTCTGTGAGTTCAGGAAGCACCACCCTCTGTATTGAGAAAGACATTCTTGACCGCAGTGTTCCTGGTATCACAGCCGTCTGCCAAGAGCTGCCAACTTACCAACTTAAATCTCAGGAGAAAAAAAAAAAACGTATTTCCTTTCATTCTTTTGGTTTAGCGTTAGGCTAATCACAGATGGCAATATTACAAATTTGCAACACGACACAAAAGGAATTTGTGTCCCTTTGTGGTGGTTTTTCCTTCCCCCTGGCGTACGGCGCAGGAATGCGAGGAAATCAGACACACAAATGTTGGAGAGGGACTCTTGGATCCACATCTGGAGCGGCCACAATGAAAAGCCACAGACCTGGTGTCCTGCACTTAAACTTTATTGCGTAAGGCACATTCGATACCTCGCCTTAATGAGACGGCACGCTTTGTTGTTGTTTTTCATGCGAGCGTCGAATGCGACGCAGGCCCGGGCCCCGCGGCGCATTCCCTGTGACGGAGTGGCGCATTCTCTAGACCCGGCCCGAGCTGTCCCGACCGCCCTGGCCAAAAAACACTGTCCACACACAATGTTCATACCGACACCCCCCTTTTTAAATCCGCAATTATAATACCACACACAGTCCACATCTTTTTCAAAAAAAAAAAACAGCTGCCTCACCATTAAGGCTGAGCACGGAAACCATCCTTCTGGCAGTGTGGCTTCTTTTGAAATAGAAGGTGTTATTAAATTATTTGACTTGCCCTCAGTCTGGCGGGCAGGGACCTCCGGCTTATGTTAAGTACGTATGCTGAGGAATAAACCGAGTGACACCCCGGGGAAAAAATGCAAGCGCTTTATTTACATAGCGCTTGGTATTTATCTGACGGCTTTTTATTTATTTATTTCTTTTGCAGAGTTCAGCCGGAGCGAGGATGCGATCGAGGACAGTGTCTAGCCATGTGGCAGCCTGAAAACTCCCAGATGGTACATTTCGAGTTAAACATGATAACTTATTAAAGCTAGTGGAAAAAACAGAAGTAATTATAACTAAACCAAAACGAAAAGTCTAGTTGTGTTAATAGAGGAAACTATACTGACTGGTTTTCAGTCCAGTCTGTTCATGTGGCACTGTGTGATCACCAGCTTGCCCATTAGATGGTCACTGGACAGTTATGGAACCAGGAATCAACCAAGGAGGACTAAGAATGCAGTGTGTGGTTGTGGTCAGAGGACATGTGTGGTTCCATGATCAGCACAGTAATGTCACTGTGGGCCCTTGAACAAGGCCCTTCATCCCCTATACCCCCAGAAACTCTACTGTCGCAAAAATGTACAGCTTTGGCTAAAAGCAACTGCTAAATAAATAAAACATAATGTAAGAAGGGTTATTTCCGATCGTTTGCTCATCCTTTGCTCATCTTCACCACATTAACTGCGTGGGTTTTACTTCCAGGGGGGTAAAGCAGAGCCGTATGAGTTAATCAGGTAGATTGCAATCGATGTCCGGCTCCTCGTAGGGCTGCTCAGCCTCCCGGCCAGGCCTCGCTCTCACGCCGCTCTCTGGTTAATGTTCTGGGTGGCAGACGGGGCCAGAACGTGCTGGAGGTTCAGAGGCGTGTGTGTGGTCCGGTGCAGCTCCAAGGCCAGTGCTAAGTTGTGTGGCAATGTGGCTTGAGGTGGGGAGTGTGTGTGTGTGTGTGTGTGTGTGTGTGTGTGAGTGTGTGTGTGTGGGGAGCTGGGGGGGTGGGGTTCAGTTTCCAGAATGGAGCGTTCGACAAATAATTACATATTCTCAAGTTCATGGAATCAGAATATGTCATAAGGCACTTACATCTTGGTTTGCAGAATTTATAGTGGGTCTACAGACATCGGCTGCCTTCTTTTACTAAAAAAATACACAGATATGTTACTTACTCCATTATTGATTGTTCAAATGTCAAATGATTGTAACTGTCCTAAACAGCTGTTTCATAATCTCTGTAATATGAAAGCCATCATATCTTGCATCTCCAAAATCTGTCCCGTCTGCGCTAGCGAGTACCCATAATCCAATTGGAGTAAAACCAGGAGATTATCTTCTCCGAATCTGGCAACTCTGAGAAAGTCACTGTTCTTTCCTCACTACCTATAGGAGAGCGGCCTGTAGACTCACAGAACACTTCTGAAGGTTTTAATAAAGCTCTGGAAGACAGAGGAGATGCCATCGGCATCACGGAAGCTCAAAGTCCCTCTGCTTCATCCTCTGAGCCTTGCCGGGCTTCATAAACACTGACTTTTTGCTTTTGTTTTGCTGGGAAGGTTGCCTGGGTGGGCAGAATTAAAACCTCTGTCTGGAAGGGGTGTTGAGGAGCGGGATGTCTGCTCTGAAGGGGGGGGGGGGGGGGTCGGCAGAAATGCCTTTCTTCTCCGAGACAAAAAATAAGTACAGTAGTTTACAGACTTAATTTTCCGTGGGGGAAGGAGCCACAGAGAGACAGAGCTATTCCCCGATGTCACTATTTGGTAATCGGAGAAATACCAAAAAGTCTGCGTTTTATTAAAAAAAAAAAAAAGAACACCAGTTTGAACAAACAAATGCAGACAACAAGCTTGCTCTTTAATGTGCAAGGCAGATTCCAGCACGGTCGGGAATGTCTGGGACAGGACACATGGAATCTGAGCCGGGACAGACCACGACGCTCCCTCCATGCTGTCGCTCCGGGCTGGAAGAGACTCTGAGCCTGGAAGCCACCAGACTCGAACAAAAAAATCACAGTTGTGCTTTTAATGGCTAAGACAGATGGCCGCATTTACAGGAACAAGTAGACGTGGAGTTTTTTTCTCCTTATTTCTTAGTCGCCAAGTTCCTCTTATTCATCATTGTTGTTTTTCTTTCCAATGATCGCCAGAGGCACTCGACCCTCCAGAAAGTCAGAAAATCAAACTATCAGAATATCCTCTGCACTACCTGTGCCGACAGCGGGACTTGTGCTGGGAATGTCACCCGGAATAACGCTTCCACCTTTGAGGTGCCCCACAGAGTATGGGATGAGGGTGTGTGAAGCGGCCTTTGGATAAAACGGAAGGAATGAGGAAATGATGGGGGATGACGTGATCTTAGGGATGACAGGCCAAAAAATCAGCCGCTTGTCACGGATTTAGCACCTGACAGCAAAAGGATTATGGGTATTGGGGGTGCTGAAGATGAACTTAAGGGGCCTTGTCTGTAAGACACCCAGTTAGTTTCCTGGTAATAACTGCAGAATACTGCCACCAATGGAGAGCAGAGGCCATTTTTGGTGGAAATGCACAAACAAATCTGACAATAGCCCTGGCCTCTTACTTTCAGTCTTGATTTTGCTATCGTGCTAAGCTCTTTGAGTCTGACTATCTGTTATACCGCGTAGCCAGGCTTAACAGAGACACGGTGGTGTGCAAAACCCAGCAATTTGTTATGCATCCTAGTGAACATACAAAAGGCATGCAAAAACTTGTATATAAAACTTAAAAAAAAAAGTCAGCTCCAACTTCTCCAGCAAGAGGAAGAACAGACCCCCCTCTTGATCAGCAGAAAGGCCTTTTATAGGCAACTGCAATTAGGCCCTGGATCAGACCATCAATAGGTGGGTATTCCATCAAAAACACACCTCCAATCCAAACTAATCTTATTATATTTTTTGACAGGCCTAACAGACAGTTAAATTCATATTATATTTACAAAGCATATCCTCCCAGTGAAGTTTACAAAAGCCTTTAAACATCCATCTCTTTTACTAAGATTACAAAAACCTACACACATCCATCTCTTTTACTAATGGTTGATCCCGGAACCATAAATAAGGGCTCAAACAACCCAAGGACTCTTTTACTCGACGCCCACAAGCCATCCACAAGGTAAGCCCATGAGTTCCCTGCCTCCTTGCTTGATATTTATTAATTGTAACTTAAGTTAAATGATACTTCTTTCTGTAGGCCTCCTCGACCCAGAAAAGGAATCCCACTGCCACAAATAAAGCATAAACATTAGTGTACAATTGCCTATGTTATTGTCTGTGCATATACATAATGTTAATACTTATCCTTAGTAATGGGGAGGCTATTCATTACACCATCCATCGTGGTGCCTGAATCGAACACAGACACAGGACGAGAGTTCAGTTCAACGCGGCTCTGCATTCAGCCTTGTTTTAGCCGCCCTCACGCCTACATGAAGGTGAGCCCAGTATTTTGTTGCCACAATATGAGGAAACGGCACAGCTCTCTGTGACACAAAGTGTTTGGTCTGAGTTGCCCCATGGAGACGCAGGAGAGACCCTGTATGGAGGTACCAAAAATGAGGCCCCCACAGCCACCAGCAAACAAAGCCGATCGTCAGTCAAACTGGGCGGCTGGGAATGCCAGGGGTGACGGAAAGGAGGGCGGTCGCTGGACGGCACCGCGGGGCACAAAAAGTTAAAAATTAACTGGCCCGGCTGTGTGAAAACTGATACTGAAGCACAAGCAGGCTTGATGAATATCACCCCAGATGGAAGAGGCGCTCGTCAAGAGAGACGAAATCAAAAGGATTAATAATTAGCGTCGACGTCTGGGTAGGGTTTGTCTTCGCCCGACCATCAGTCATGCCTGTTTGCCAGCGGCGGTCATCAATATCAGGGTGACAAGCCCCCTAACCCCCCTATACTCTGCGGTCGCTGGAGATCTCGGCAAGGACATGACCGAACAACAACTCGGCGGAGCACAAACACAGACGAGAGAGAAAACATGGCGAGTCTGCTGTCATTCCTGATTTAGATCCTGTTGCCGTGATGTTTTTTGACGAGTTTGGGGGGGAGGTGATTATTCTCCTGGTTCATCTTCAAAATGTAATTTCTTTTCAATAATCTCTTAAATCACCCAGAGACAGTGGTTTGGAACAAAGGTCAGCACCTCCACAACATATTTCCTCTCAAAACACAAAAATTAAACAACTGGCTAAAACCTAACCATGGATAGCCACATTCATTAATATATATTCTATGCTGTGCTCCACATTTATGTGGTGCACATTAAATACATCACCCAAGAACAATTATCAAACGCCAACCACTAATTGCTGGCAAAATTGATTGCCGGCGGTAGGACAAAACAAACATGGGAAGATAAAGCGTGGGGAGATGAAGGGCTCGTATCTGATTTGACGGTCCTGAAGGGCTCGTATCTGATTGGACAGTCCTGGAGTCGGCCTGGTCATAATGCAATCTGCAAGTGCTGCTGTGTTATCTGTCCTATCACAATAAAGATCATTTGTTGACTGGGTCAGCTGACATCCACAGTCTCTCACTATTGAATATCGATTGGCCATGTTTGCACTTGACCAGCTCTGGGGGTGTGAAGTTGAACTCCCTGTAGGGGCGGACATTAAGCCCACCCACTCCCCTGAGACAGGGAATTTAGACGAAGGCCGAGTACAAAAAACTCAACATGAGCCCTCTGGCTAGTATAACAAAATTGGACTGCATGTCGGACTGCATGTTGGACTGCATTTTTTACTGAACTAGCCCAGGGGGCTAGTAGTAAAAATTCTTGAACTCCAGCCCTGGATGGATACATTCATAGATCTACAGCAGAAAAAGTTTACCTTCTTGGCTGTTTCTTGGGGGGGGGGGTTGGATTATTTGTCAGTCTAGACAGTTTGAGTAACACTATGTATTAATCATGAGTACAAAGTGTGAAGTGTTCAGGGCAGTGGTCAACTGGTCATACTCCCAGCAGCATAAATCAAAACCCTGCTTTTTCATAGTTCTCTGAAACTGAACACCGAATCGGGAGAAGCTGGTTCACTCAATATCCAAATGTCACAAGGTTTCTATCGTCCGCTTGCATCTCCCCACATAGTGCGTGTGGGAGGATGCCAACATCTTCATGCAGGGGACAGACAGAACAGCTGCCCTGCAGACCCAGAGAATCCCAGATCTGCTCTCACCACAAAGAAAGACAAAAATGTCTCGCTGTTCTTGTCATCACTGTCACTTGGGCCAGACTCGCAGCCAAGAGTAAAAAATCTCGGGCCGACGATCAATTAGGCTGAGAGCCCAAGAGTGAAATTGTAAAGACCCTATTGTCATTCCAGGTCTTCATCAACCTGGTTTTCTTGACAGTTCCCGCTCACCAGAGCTGTTATGCTACAGCAAAATGACAGATCACACGCTGCATTAAATTAGCTTAGCTTTAAAGAAGCCTAAAACGCTTATTATTATTATTTAACTCAAAAAAAAAAACCTCAAAGCAAACCTGATTTCTATAATATTCCATGCATTCATTTTCTACATCTACTTGTCCCATTACAGTCTACATGTTGCACACATGGTGACGAGTTGTTGTGAAGAGAAGAGTGAGGGTAAGACAAGGATCGTGTACAAACACAAGCAAGGGCTCACGTGACAGTTGGGGACACAGCACGGCTATTTACCATGACAGCAGACAAGGCTATTTACAACTCACCCGGAGCATGCTGGGAGATCTTAACGATCTCCGCTAGCAGAAGGTAGCTTGCCTACAATACTCAACTAGGGGCTGATTTTGTTGAGAAGAGGACCCTGACCCTGTGGTTGACCCTAAACTACACTGTCAATAAACTAAAGGTCCTTAAACATAGACTGTTTCCTTCTCTGTTGTCACCCCAGACCATTCCGAACATTTTCCATTTGAACGCCGCCTAACGTCAAAATAAAGAACGCATGCAGCGTAACGTGATACGTGTCACCTGTAGGGTTAGCGAGCAATGGTAAGTTTGATACTCAGTACCAAGTGTAGTTCCTCCCCTAAAGCCTTCTCTGGGATCACCACCTCACTCTTGGGCAAAGGTTACGCGCTAAATCTGCACGCAAAGGCCTTCTTCGGCTGAAAGGGCGCATTGTTTAAGTGTTAATTTTCCCCCTCCGGAAAAAAAAAAAACTGGCGTGAAATCTGCCGCCTGCTCTCTTCAAACAAACAATGTGCCATTTTATTTTCACGAAAAACACATTCGGCGTGTCACGATAGCTAACAAACGTCTTGAAAAATATAGGCGGTGGTTTAAAAAAAAGGCCCAAATAATGTCACACCGATCAGTCCAACCCCACATTAAAGGCGGTTCTCTTAGACTGATGTCACTTACGATCCGCTGGAGGAGCTCTCTCCCTACCGCATTTGGCTTGGGTGCCGGTGTCTCTGACATCCACACGGCGCAGCGCTAGTACTTAAGTAGCGGCTAACACGCAGCAATGGAAGGGTTTGAGGAACGCACGCTCCGAAGAACCACATTTGCCAGCCGGCAACAAAAGGGAACCCCTGAATTTTCATGAGTTTTGGGGTACTCCAAGCACAATTAGTGCACTGTGTGCTCTGGCTTGGCTCTCATTGCAGCCTTGGCCAAAGGAATCTGAGCCCCGGATTGTAAGATGTGGACGGTCACGTTCTGGGCTTACTGCTGGGTTCTTATCCTAAGGTGGAGTTCTTTGGCACATCCAGTTGGCAGTGCGACCAGATGAGTTTGTGGACCAGCCTCATTAATCGAAGAACAGAGCTGAAAGTGATGAATTAGCGTCTCATAATTCACTGGAGATCTGAGTGAATTTCTCTCCACCGGAGGACTGTCAAGCAGAGCAGTGAAGCTTCACGGTTCCCGGAAGCAGTCTGCCATGGAGCGGACAGTGAAAGGACACCAGTTCTTTTACTGTATGTGTCTGCCATCTAATGGATTCCTTGAAAAACACAACATCTAACAGTCAAAACTTGCTGAAATAGTTATACACTAAAATAGATTGTAACATATTTATTTTCCTAATTTTGGTGTATGTAAAATAAGCATTCAGTGATACTGTTAAAATATGTACAAAAGCTACAATACTATAAGAGTTTATGGCATAGGAACTTTATTATCATATCAATTTAATCAATAAATGAGGCAAATCTTACCACCAATGCAGTGCAGCTTGCCATGCATGTAATGTATCTATGTATAACAGTAACAGTTACTATTTAGTAGAAGTAATCGTCAATAACATTGAAGTGCACCATCGAGGCATCTTAGGAATCCTTTGTCTTTGATGACTTTTCCAGCCTTTTTAACATAAGCTTTTATTGCTTTGGCATGTAAGGGGATCAAGGCTGTTGAAACATCTCCCTATTCTGGAGATCACTCACAGCCAGTGGTGTTCTTTCTGTGATATGGGAATCTCTCACAGTCAGTGGTGCTCTCTGTATAATCTGGAGATCTCTCACAGTCAGTGGTGCTCTCTGTATAATCTGGAGATCTCTCACAGTCAGTGGTGCTTTCTGTATAATCTGGAGATCTCTCACAGTCAGTGGTTCTCTATAATCTGAAGATTTCTCACAGTCAGTGGTGCTCTCGGTATAATCTGGAGATCTTTCACAGTCAGTGGTACTTTCTGTATAATCTGGAGGTCTTTCACAGTTAGTTGTGCCCTCTCTATAATCTAGAGATCTCTTACAGTTGGTTATGCTTTCTGTATATTGTGGAGATCTCTCACAGTCAGTGGTTCTCTATAATCTGGAGGTCTCTCACAGTCAGAGGTACACTCTCTATAATCTGGAGATCTCTCACAGTCAGTGGTGCCCTCTCTATAATATGGAGATCTCTCACAGTCAGTGGTGCCCTCTCTATAAT
>JAODJW010000001.1:4036637-4060904 GCA_026777045.1 Hyperopisus bebe | reverse complement strand
CTCTCTATAATATGGAGATCTCTCACAGTCAGTGGTGCCCTCTCTATAATATGGAGATCTCTCACAGTCAGAGGTGCTGTCTCTCGCAGCCTGTTTCTGATATTCAGTTCATTTCTAAAACAAGACACATGCTTTATGATTAGCTCTTTCTCATGTACCTGATGTACAGGCAAAGGGGATTGGTTGGCCCATGGAGTCTATAAGCGAAATTTTCTTGTTTTGAGTAATGAGAAACAGTGGGCTGTAGGATGAAAAAAGAAATGGGCTGATTTTATTCAAAGTTACTTATATCCTGCAGCATGTGCTGCGGTGTGGCAACGTGCATGTGCTGCCCCCCCCCCCCCCCATCGGGCCTCCAAGGGGCAGCTCGGGTAACGGGCCCCTTACCCGCTGTTTGGGTTGGTGTGTGAATCAGGGGTCTTTCTCTTTTCATATGGGTTTGTTTGTGATTTAGGGGTCCTTGCTCCCTGTTTGAGTTAGTTTGTGAATCAGGGGTCTTCTCTCCCTGTTTGAATTGGTGTGTCTTCACTCTTGATTCTGTATGGCATGCAATCTGGTGGGGGGGATCTTCCTGCCCATTTCTCTTTTGCGTATCATTTGGGGGTCTTGACCTCTTGTTCCTTTAAGCATATGATTCGGGTAGGACATAGTGGGTGGGAGATTACATGAAAGAAGCTCTGTAACAATGACCATATGAGGTCGCAAATATTTAACGTTTTATTAACGCACTGTTATGTGCTTCTCCATTGTTTTCCCGTCCGTTTTCACATTTGTAAACCTATCCCCACGAAAGTGAGCCAGTAGTGATGGGCGTTCTGCTGGTATTTAACTCGCACTCTGTGCTCAGCTTGATGGGCTCACGCAGTGGCGGTGTGCGGTAATGGTGCAAGAAGCACGTGGTATAGAGCCACACAGCCATGCTGATCTAGAACGTGATAGAAAAATGAGCAAGAGAGTGACGTATTTACACCCTAGCAGACAGAGATTACCCTGCACTCTATGGACAAAGCAACGTTCCAGTCCTTTTGCCGGCAAGGAGGACGCCGTGAAAATCCCACAGGACACTCTGCCATCCCCAACACATCATTCACACTCTTCTCCAACCTCAGTGCCACTGAAGATGGGGAGGGGGGGGTGGGGACAAGGGTAGGGCTGGGGTCTGTGAGGGGTGTAGGGTGGGGTTAGGGTCTCTGGGTCTCGGCTCAGAACCAGAACTCGGAGATGTAGATGTGGACATTGACAATGTTGCGGTAAGACACAACTCCAGACATCACATGGTTCATGGCCAGCTTGAGGACCGTGTAGAATGGACCAGTGATGGGCTTCACCTGGCGGACCACACCTGTCGGAGACAAAGTGGACATCACTGCACGCGCACATTCCCTGAGACTGCACAGCACTGCAAACCAGCAACTTATGCAACGCTGATTGATGCACATTATGCAACACTGCACTAATCTACCCATCACAAGGATGAGGTACAGCTTGTCAACACTATATAAGCAATGAGAATTGCTTAAGATCTCGTCTAATGCAGAACAGAACGGTAATTAAAATTACCACACAGATCACAATTTAGGCTGATACTCACGCCGGATTAGAGTGATAAGACATTTACAGCCTCTCTAAGTGAATCCGGCTTGTGAGTCCCAATCTCCGCCTGTCCCTCCCTCTCCCACGGGACGCAAAACACCCTATATCATAGTTTTGTGGGGGGAAAACAAACCATAAACATGACCAAGAATTACCAAACGTCCAAAGAATTTGTTGGAAGCCCTTTTTAAGTGAACATGCGATTACAGGGGGAAGAAAAAAAAATCTGGTGTTTATACAGTCTGTCAGCGCCCCTTTCTTTGTGCAAAGCTGGTGTCATTTCAGCTCGGTCCTGTTTGAACAGCCATCGTCGGAGTGCAATCAGGCCACACAATCGCTTCACTGTCTCCTGGGTCTCCGCCTGCCCTTCTGTCACACTCGGTGTCTCTTTACAGCGTTGCCAGGTGCATGTTGCTACAATGGTACCAGGATTGGATGTGTTTTTGAGTCATTGAGTACGGATTAATGAGATTTGGGGGTTGCCAGGTTACACTAAAGTCACACAGGTTCATCGGATGCCCGCTCACTGCCCCCTTAGCAGTCTGCAAATCTTCCTACCATTCATACTGCAGCCACGGACATGGTTTTGTCAGATATATGACCAGAGCTGTGCATTACAAACCCTTTCCCAGCAGGGGGCGATGTTTGTAGCACCCTTTGTCTGTAGGGCATGACACCAAATGAAACCCACATGTTCAACACAAGCAGCTTCCGAAGTCACGCGATGTGGCCATGTAGACCGTACATTTGGTCTCCATCTTCGCCCCCAGATTGTTGGAAAATGAGCCTTGTCTAGCTAAACGCCATGATGCTGTAGATAGCGACGATAAGCACTGGCTCGTGCGGAATGGGGCCCACTCCCAGCTCTGCCACTTGTTTTTAGTTTTAAGGATGCATAGTTTAGTTTAGTTTCTTGGGTTGCATAGTGATACTCCACACCAAGAAATTAAACCGGGTTTCACTGTTTCCAAACCATGATCACCATTAAGAGGACACATCTGCATGAACTCACATGCCCTACAGTACTGGCAGGGAACCCACAGGACAAGGGAAGAGGCATTTCTTTGCAAATGACAATGATTTTATTTACTGGTGCTGGAACATGCAGTGTCAGACCAGAACGAGAGTTGGGAAGGCGTGCCACTTACCTACAGCATCACCTTGATAGCAATAGCCAAATTTTAGCTCCTTTCTCCATATTTGTGCATATGTTCTTTTTTTGTGACAATGCCATGGTTCCTGTGTCAATATCTTTAGAGTACTAATCCTGTAAAGTGAGCCACCCTGTGGTCATTGCAAGAAATTGCACAAAAATGCTTACGCGAATGCTAAGTGATGGAAGACATGAGGCTCTAAAACCCATACTGAATGAGACCGTGTGCTGTCAGTCACCAGCCGTGTGCTGTCAGTCATCAGCTGCTTTTAACTGATTAACTGACGGAAACCAATATCGTACCTCATTGGTCACGTTACTGGATCCCGTTGACGTAAACAACACAACATTTGACGAAGAACAGAGTTCCAAAGATTGGTTTCTTCCATAGCTAGTACAAAAAAGACACCAAATTCATAGAATGTGTTTGAGAAAGCATTTTACAGAGAAAGCCACCGCGATTACCCTTCGCTGCCAGAACACATCTTTACGATGGAATTGTTACAAACCAAACGATCATGCGCTCAAGAAAGCGAAAAACTGAAGGAGTGCAGAAAAGGACATATTTTCCTGACAAATGAGATGGAGAAACCGCTCAGTGTGTGAAAACCAAAGTTCGTAGAGCAGTTTCTGGGCTCTACATAGTTTCCAAAGAGTCCAAAAAGTCAATAGAAACTCCATTTAAAAGTAACTCCCTGCCCTGTCCCATGGGTAACCGAGGTGAGACAAATGGCCAGTGGTGATTCAGATTTCCCTCTATTCCAAGCTTATAGACAGGGACTCTTTAATTCACAGGTTTACCCAGGCTGAAAAGGTGCCTCAACTGACCTTCTTTAATAGAATTTGAAGCCCCCCCAGTTGACAACTCTTACCACTGCCACTCCTCTCCCTGCTCGACAACATTTTTCCGTCACCACATCCCCCTCCCGCAGTTGACAACTACACCGTTGTAGAAAAAATAGTAGGGGAGCCCAGATAACTCAAAAATCCTGGGGGCCTCTGAGTAAGTTATTGTGATTCTGCTTGTAGGTCCCATGGAGGGTCTTGGGCCTGGTGAAGTCTGTCAGCCTCACCTCCAAGCAGAAGCATTACCAACAACCTCTGATGGCTAATCCAGGGCTACCAACCCTCATGCATCTGGCATGACCTTCACACTTTCAGACTCTCACGCAAAGAATCTTAAATCTATTTCACTCCATTATAATCCTGAAATTAACTACATAAAAAGCAACAGACTACTTACAACAGGGGTGTCAAATTCTAATCCTGGAGGGCTGGAGCCCAACACATTTTTGGGTTTCCCCTCATTTAACACACCTGATACAACTCCTTGCTCCTTCTTGTGCTAATGACCACACATCTCTTCAGCTGAATCATTTGTGGTTGGAACAGGGAAAGATCTAAGCTACACTGGGCTCTGGCCCGCCAGGACTGGAGTTGGACATCCCTGATTCACAAGGTAATAGAACAGTTACATACATGTAAATGTGCGTGTGTGTAGACTTGTCTCGAAATGAAAATCTCATGCCAGCCAGCTGACCAAGGTTGGCAACCCTGCTAATCCTGTTCCATCTCGTGAGCTTCAGATCATCTTGAGTGTTATCTCCCGGCTCCCAGAAGGGACAGACCGTGAGGGAGCACAGGTCTGACATCATTCCACAACACCATAAAATAGCTCGTAAGTAGAAAATAGCTTTAACTACATGCTAGTAGCAAAGACATGGCCACAAAACAAAATGTAATGAGTACCAGCGAATGACTCTCATCCTCTATGACCATAAGCGCTACAGTGTTGACTGGTTAAAAGTGCAGAGTAGAGTTTTTTTTACTGGATTTATGGTTTTTGCAACCTTGGGTGTTTTGGCAAATTTGGAAACAAGTGGGACTGACACCGACGTGAATGAAAATGAGGATGGCCTGCACCACAATGCTGAATACCAGCATTTTGGCCAGTGTGTGTGACATGCTAACTGTGGTTAGCTCCTCGACGAGATACCAGTATTGTTTTTGAGGTATTACAGCAGTGCAAAATTGCAGGCTAACTCTTAGCCTTGTTCAACACACTAAAATTAGTGCAGTAAACATGTCAGCAAAGGGTTTTTTCCAGGTGCTGTGCTTGACTGGAGGTGCAGTGCTACTGGGGATGCTTTGACCCCTACTGTGTTATTTATTGTGTTTTAAACAAAAACAGGCAAAAATAGCATATTCTACTTTTAGCAAAAACAATTAGCAAAACATGCTAGCAACCCAATGTTTTATTAAAAGGGGAGTTACAGATGCACTATGCATTCGTACAAGGGACAGACACGGCCTCTGAGAAGATCAAATGAAACATAAAGTGTCCTTGCGGAGCTGGGTATTGAGGGAGGCGGCCTCCACACTAAATTTTGGCTTCAAAAAATTATTTTTCTGCCATGTATAAGACTGGAACAAAGCTTTCCTATAAAAAGAAAAACTTTCCAACCTCTGTGGGTATAGACGAGTAACGTGGTCAGATTTGTTTGCACAGATGCTCTGATTCGTCCGTGTTTTATCCAGGCACGGGCGAGCGAGGCGAGGCTTTGCCGAGACAGTGATGGATGGATCGGGTGAACGACTGCAGCGCGGCCTTCCCAGCCGTCGCAGTCCTCAGCTTCGCTCCCTCTGCTTGTGGTCTGATCATTTGGGCCCAGTCCTGGACTGAGTGCACGGCCAATTGGCCTGACCGCTACATAAACCACTTTAAGTGAATCTGGTTGATCAGCGAATACATTAAATAATGATCCAAGGAAACAGTTGCTGGAATAACAGTGTGATGCATTTTGCCGCCAGCGTGGCCCGTGCCTTTACCAATAAACATCTGTGTGTTCAGTCCTCACCGCCGTAAACCTATCAGGGAATAAGATCAGGGCTCCTCGGATGCCGGTGACTCACACGCTGATGGATGTCAAATCATTCCTGCGCATATTGCAGCTAATAGCTTAAGCACCAGCTACTGCAGACGCTTCTCAAATGACGCTGTGATTACGTAAGCCAGGCGGCTCCTTTAGTGCGGGCTGCCACCTGCGCAGCTCCCAAACTGCATCAGAGCTGCAGGAACGATGAGGGTGACATGTAGCCCGGTGTGAGGTGAGACGCGGCAGGGGGAATGATTCCTAGGTACTAGTGCTGCTGGTTCTGACCACTGAAGTTCATAGGCTAGCAGTGTGCACACAGAGCCTTGAGTGCAACCTCACACCCACAACATGTTAAGCCTTGAGCTGACTAGTTCAGAAGCGTCTGAGCTTTTGCCATTGTGCTAAATCTATAAAGGGTGCAGTTGGCATCTGGAAATGCATTAGCTTTATGCTAAATGAAGATGACAAACCACAGAACATATGCAAGTCTGTATCAAAATTATGGATAATACTGACAAAGGGGGCAAACAAAACGAATTGCTGAAACATTAAAGGGACTGACATCCAACACAATACAAAGTTTTGAGAGATGGGGATCTTATTTCTGTATTAATTAAATATTAATGTCAATCTAAACATGCATTTTTTCTACTGGTTAAAACATTTTTTGTAGTCAAACATTCATGCATTAATAACACAATGATCTGCAATTATTTTTATTCATAAGTCGTGTTCAGTTCAATATGATCTCATGAGGTCATGTTGATTAGTGTTGATCATTCAGATACAAGCTTTTAGGGTCATGCAATTGCTAGAAGTGTTTGTACTTTGAGACAAGATAAAGAAGGTATGTAAAAGAAATGTATATTTGTTCTATTATGCATTGTAATCATAATATAAAGTAACATCTCATTTTTATTAGTGATTATTTACGGCTTGGGAATGTCTCTGAGCATGATTACAATGGCTACCACTGTACTTAATATTATTATGCTTTGACTGTCAATGCTATGTGAAGATTTTCTTTAGATTTAGATGAGTTTACAAAAGGTAAAAGGTTTTTACTGCGAACAATATTGCAATTTAAAGAATTTTTATTGAGTTACGTTACATAATGTTTTGAGTATTGAAGTGAAGGGGAGTAAAGTTTGGGGAAGGGCTCGGAAAGTCACAACGTCCCCCCACGCATCGGTTTAAAGCAGGGTTCTTCAAATCTGGAACTCGATTCCTAATCCAGGCCTTATTTTCGGTTCTCCCAGGTAGCTAGTTTAATAATTACTGATTCTGATTGGTCAGAGGCCTCACACCTGACTGACAGGTAAAGGTAGGCTGAAAAATCAGCAGTGCTCGGACCTCGAGGACCGTGATTTGAATAAACCTGATCTAGAGGCTCCTTAAAACTTAATAGGCACCAAATGGACCTAACCAAAGGCAAGCAGTCCCTGCCTCACTTACCTACAGCCATGCTCTGCTCATAGCGCTTGACGATGTCAAAGGAGTTGTGCACGTTGCCTGCTAGGATGTCAAAGATGATGCTGGGGAAAGCTGGTCTCAGGGCCGAGTGTGCCGGGGAGTTGGTTCTCAAGAAGACAATTTCTGTGGACAGACAGCACCCTCATAACTGGACAGGAATCCTCATCAGTGGTACTTCATACATTTCTACAAGAACCTCTAGAAGGTAAAATGACATGGGCCATACCTTGGGTTAGACTTGAATCTGTTACCTCACATGGCAGAACAATAACCATCAGGAGAATTGAATCCAAGCAAGAACTTCAACTAAACTACTACTGGACAAGGACAGACTAATGTCGGCTTTGTGGAATTGACGGCTAATGAGGAAGAAGCCATACCTTCCGGTTTGACGAAGTCCCTGAAGGTAGGGAGGGAGATCACCGTGTGAGAGATGGACTGAACAGGATCTGACAGGCAGGCTACGTCATTCGGCCGGCAGGACTTCACACAACGGACGGGCCTAGCAGTAAGGGGGAGACAGAGCTCTGGGCACATCTGCATGCTTCTCAAAGCAAGTTCAAGAGATTCCCATCAGGGTCATTCGGTTGTGTACAAGTGTCCCTCCCACATCGTTACCCCAAAAATCAGTAAGGGCGTAGTGTAAATACAACAAAACTGCTTTAAGTATCCACAAGACTGTCCTCACGTCTTTTTTTGTAGTGTCCGGACCAGCTATGTTTGGAAAGTAGCAAAAAAACACAAACAAAATGAGAACAATACTTGTAAAGAACTTCTAAAGTTCGTTACAGATCACTAAAAGGATCACTGGAGCCAGGAAGTCAATAAAATACTCAGACAGATAAAATATTTCATACATAATGATTTTTGGGAAGGAATTCATATAAAGCAAGAACCCACAAGGTTTTAGTGCAAAAGGCTTTTCGAAATTCACATTCTAAAGAGAGAAATACTACTGTAGCCTGAATGCGGTCTATTGCCTGCAGAAGAAAATATTTGGATTTGTCAAGCATCCCAGCCTCAAAGCCCATCATGTTGTTGGGAAGATTTGCTGGGCCAGTGTTCTTGAGAGCTTCTTAAGTTCCTAATGACATGATTAGGCCACGCCCTCGTCTCTCTGGATTGTCGAAAGTAGGCCACATTTCATTTCATAACCACCAATGTCTTGGGCACGAGTGGATGCCCTCCGACCTGGAGTGTGGGTAGCGCTCAAGGACCCCTCAAGGTGACTTTGAAAGTGCCTGTTTTCCAGCATCATCAGTTGACAGGCTGCTTGACGAATGTTTAGACACTTGGGTAGTCCCTTCTCACCTCCCCAAACACTAATGCGTTTGTCAGGGTTTGTTTTAAATATAAGCACTGAAGGCCCTCCTTTAAACTTGACCGCGAGATGAAACAGGCTGTTCCAAGTTTTTGTATCTGCCTGTCATCACCTCTCAGTTTGGCTGTGCTCAGAAGGCCAGAAGTGCTCCATAAATCGATCAAATGGTATGATTGGCTGCACCCAAGCCAGGTGACATTAATGTCAGGCAGACCGTTAGTATATGCCCTAGAGGAAAAGGAGGACAGGCAATTAGGGGCGTTAATAATGTGAGTGCATGGAGGTGGTGGGGGTGGATATCAGTACTACGCTGGATTTATATTCCTGCCTGTGCTTTCACCATGCCGACCAGCTGGAAAATCCCCAGCTCAATACTGGATAACAGGCCCGATTTAAGTAGAGATTTAAGTAGACCCCCTGATAAATAATCCAGCCACCGTATGGTGAGGGAAGCTAATTAGCAATTAGCTGGTGAGTCCAAGTTGTACCTCTACATTGGCCAAAGCCACAAAATGTTCCTTCTGTTTATAAAACCTCTGCTTATACTTAAATCTGGAGATTCGGGCGGCATGAGCCAAGTGACTACAATTTACGAGGAAATAACGAGCCCAATTGAGCGACATCAAAGGCGCATGGCAAGCGAGAGGCTAATTGTCACCGTGTTTCTTCTCTTTTGGGAATTTATTTTTTCATGTTCACTGCTTTTTTATTTCGAGAGCGATGCACATGTCCCGTTGGGCTCGATGCAAAATCGGACAATTTCCTAGCATAAGATGAAGCAGGCCTTTGGATAGGAATCTTTTGGTTAAGATGGAGCACTTCTTAAGAATAGCTTTTCATAGTCCACATGTTGATACCTCCCCAACAAAAACATGGTAGGACATCATTCATTTTCACCACAGCAATGGCGCCCTACCACAAATTGTACAGACCACCAGCCAGAACCCAGAGCCCCATAACTCAGGATGTCAGGATGTAAAAAACAAAAAAAAAAAAACAAGAACATGCCTTTATTTTAAGGATGTCACCAGTAAGGATATGTATCCTTATTCTTCTCGAGGCATCTGGACAGCGTGAAGCTGCAGTTATTAAAAGCCGCAGTCCAAGGACTGATTGGCCAGCTTTTTTTTGTCTATTTTTACGACTTATCCTCAGGGATATTTTTTTTGGACCGCTGTTGAATTGTTGGCATACTCCTGTATACCTGAGGTCACAGAAATCCTGCAGTCCATCATATTATCTGTGATTTATGAAATTGTGTGAATGCATCTGAAGGTTACCAGCGTGGGAGCTCCCGTCAGGAACAGCAAACCGATCAAAATGGATTGTGAAAGCACCCGTTTCCCAGAATCCCATTCATGACAGCCTCAACACTGGACTAGCTAAGCTCCATGAATTAGAGATCCTCTGCCAGTCAGGTGCATCTTGTTACTCAAAGCACCTGATCACTGCTGGTGGCAGTAAATTAAGTCATTTAAGAAGAGAAACCTTTGGTCATGCCGACCACACATATGAAGCAAATTGCTTACACCAAAAATACAGGAGAGAACATCTTTAAGAAAACAGGCTGGGAACAGGACCGGAGCAAAAATGCATCACTTTTACAAACAGCCTCAGCGACAATTAACCTCTCACCAGAGCAAAAATGGACCTGGTATTTGAATTTACATGTAAGCTACAATAAGAAATCAGACATGCACCTTTTCTGTCCATTTTTATTCTTTTTTAATTTTTTACTCCGTTCTTAACAAATATTCTGTTGAACTGTGAGATAATGGGTTCTCCCTCAGCAGTCACAAAATTAAAATAAATTAATTCTCCATGGAAAACGTTAGGAGAGTCACCACATCACTAAAATGGTGTTAGATTTCAAAGTTTCAGGTCAAACAGTACAAAAGAAGGACACAGTAGTAAGCATCCTTAAAATTAGTATGAGCTAATACATGACAAAATCAAGTAAGAAATACCATGTAATATACTGCATGCACATCTTTCACACATTGCAATATAGCCTAAGGCCTTTTTTTGCATTTGGTATGTTATTTGGCCCTACAGCGCCACCTAATGGACATCAAACAGAGTACAACCCATGTAAACTAATGCATGCTAGGCTACTGGCACCTACATCCCTCAGACAGCAGACACAGCTAACAAGATAACGGGCCGCATGCCTCTCGTTTACACGTCCGGCACGACAAACAGAGTGTCAAGCTGATCATGGGTGACAAAGACCGAGATTATGGCCACGTAGGTGCTGACCGTCCCGTATCTTCGGAGATTCATTTTGGCAGTGAGCTGAAAATCCCTGGCCTCTGTGATTGGCTGCTGCACCATAATCACCCCGCCCGAGGCCAGCTTCTGCACTCCGAAGAGGCCTTCCTCGTTTCCGCTGACGATGTCTAGCTGGATGTCATCGCCGGGGACTGAGTTGGAGGGGCCCATGCGGAAGATGTTGGCTGGCACAGGAATGTGGGTGGGAAATGTGAGGCGGTAGTGGGTTATTCGTAAGGCCAAGCCCAGGCACTCGCTACTGTGATCGCAAGCCAAGCGTTCGCAATGACTGCAAGGGAGAAAAACAAAGAGAAAGAGAAAAAATAAAACAACGGGGACAGACTAACAGAGCAGAGAGATGATGAGAGCGCAATGCATGCATGCAAAGAGGCGCAGTGATAACAGCTTCAGCAGCGAAGCAGAGGTCGCTAAGCCATCTATAGCCTCCCAGCTTCCTACAGACGTCCAACAACAGTGTGGAAGAGCAACATCTTATCTGTGTTGTCATGTCATGTTTCGGTGACTTTGGCTTAATAAACGGAGTTACTCTCGCTTTTTCCCTTTACGGTGCACCCAGCACGAAGACTCCTACAACATGGGGGCCGGTCAGGACAAGTGCCATGCCTCTGGAATACCGGTGTCGCTTAAAGACTGCAGATTTACTTGGTAACACTTCACTTGACGGGACACAAATACTTCCTAATAACTCGATTACTACTGAGGCACAAATCATGAACAAATATAGTTGTTACCTGAGATAAAACGCATCATGATTCATTAATGATGAACGAACATGAGATCAGTATTTCACTTGTGTTTTTCATGTCTTGTTCTTTCAGTAGTTCACAAAGTTTTCAGAATTAGATATGGTAACATATAGTAACTGCTTGAGATAAAACATGCGTCATGATTCATTATTAATGAATTAACATGAGATGTAAGTAACTAAGACTTAGTTTGTGGTTAATTAGTTGGCCCTAACTCACAGGGAGACACACTTTGGTTAAAAGCCCTCATTGGATGAGCTCCTGGGCCAGTAAGCCCTCATTGGATGAGCTCCTGGGCCAGTTAAAAGCCCTCATTGGACGAGCTCCTGGGCCAGTTAAAAGCCCTCATTGGACGAGCTCCTGGGCCACCACTTGTCTCCTGGGAAGGTATGATGACCTCAGAACGTATATCCCCACCAGCAGAGCCATCTCGTCTGTCAACATTTTACATGCAGCTATTTCCATGGAGCTGAGGAAGACACAGACTAAAACCCACCCGTGGCTTGTGGCCTGATCGTTCACATAATGGTTCACCAGACAAGATGTCTTACCTAAATGTTACCAGGTGCCAAGTTATCTTTCAAACCCAAACTACAAACTCATGTTACATAACATAAATTCCTTCAGTAATGACTCTTATACAGTATTTGAGCAGTACAGAAGTTGTGATTAGACCTGACCATTGTAGTATCCCTAAAGCTGCAAACCAAACTAACAGCCATGGTTGCAACCCGGGTCCGGCTTACATCTATTTCCGGAGGCCTAAGCAAAATTTCTCATCTCCCTTCCCATCATTCTGACAGCCCCCGGGTGACCACTGGGCCCTAAACAGCCATATTTTGTCACAGATGGGGGGGGGGGTACCCTTGGTATATTTTGGTGAAAAGCTTCAAAGATCGTGATCTCCAGCTTTGAAGAAGATGCACTGGTCCTCACAATACTGGCCCACCAAGACATTTCCTGAACTTCCCAAGGGCAAGTCCGCGCCTGTCATTTATCATTTATCTATGGTTTTTATTTGTCTCTTATTTGCTCCTACAGTCCACTCATGTGCTCCGCTGCTCCCTCTACTGCCCATTCTCAGTATTCCATCATTGCTTACTTTTACATGTTGGTCATGTTTTTTTTCTCCGAACGTGTCCTGTCAATCTGAGCCACCACTTGTCTCCTGGGAATGTATGATGACCTCAGAACGTATATCCCCACCAGCAGAGCCACCTCATATTCACACTCGAAATAGCTGATCGTCTGTCGACATTTTACATGCAGCTATTTCCATGGAGCTGAGGGAGACATAGACTAAAACTTTTGTACATTCTGTACAAAAGTCTTAGGGAGTCAAAGGAAATGTTTAAAGCTATTTATCTGGGTAGTGAATGTATATTTGCTCAGAATAAAAATGCCATTAAACATTAGAATATATGTGAGTTAAGGCACACAATAAAAACAGGAAGGATCTCTGAAAGGTTGCCGGTATCTTGCTGGACGGCTAGATGAACACCACTTTGGCTCCCAATAATCATCAATCCTTTATTGTCCCTCATGGGGAAATTCTTTTTACGCCTCCCTCAACTTGCTCTTTGTAGAGCAAACTGTCCCCGAAGGACAGCCATCTGTTGGGGCGCCCAGGGAACTGGGGGTTAAGGGCCTTGCTCGAGGGCCCACAGACATGTGGAGGCTGGGTTCATTTCATTTGCTTTAAAAAAAATCAAGGAGGTATCGAATAGCCATTTGAAGGATGCTAGTAGTTGAGTCAAAAATACTTTAGGAGAGGTTTTGAAATGGCTAAGCTGACACACTTTGACAGACAATACAGTTTTACATCATGAATATCATTTAAACATCGTATATAATGATCGTTGCCATAGACGTTTGCACTGCACTGAATGGAGCACTGCAATCCTGTGGAGTGGTACTGTGCGCCGCCGTATGCAGTTCATGGAATATAGCTTGTGTGACAATAAAACTCCCATTTGGCTTGACTTAAGTCTCAGTCTGGTCATGGTCGCCGGACATGGGGACGACGGATGGGGACGTAAGAGACACCTTGCACTTACATTTCTCCTGTGCGGCGGTAGTTGGCCGGACACTCAAATGACAGGCACCGGAATCCCCCCTGCACGTTGAAGCAGCTCTCCGATTCAGTGCAATTGTGCGTCGCAGTCAGACACTCGTCTACGTCTGCACAGGAGAAGGGCAGCTGCATTAGAGAGGCTGCTACGCAAACTAGCCAGCTGTTCCTAGCAGCTCAAACACCCTCAAACCCAGAGATGGGTAGTTCAGGTCCAGAGAAAAGTCCAGATCAAAATTCTGTTTCAACCAGCCAGTTGAGCATAAAGAGTCACAGCCACAAAGTACTCAACTGGTTGGGTGAAACAAAATCGTGGTTTGGACTTTTACTCTCTGGACCACCCCTGCTCTACCCAGACAACAACAGATACATCATGATGCCTTCTGACTCAGTGATGGGGGGGCGCCATGTGTGGAGCCTCCCTTACCCTGGCAGCTGCGGCCGCTGGGCCCCAAGGTGTAGCCCACTGGGGGGCAGCTGCATTGGAAACTGCCGGCCACGTTTTGACAGCGGTACGCGCAGAGGTGCCCCCCCGTGGGAAGGGCGCACTCGTCGATGTCTGTGAACACAGAAGGGTGACACGTCAAAGAAAACGCCAATGGCACGGTGGACCCCCATGGGGAAGTCACTGAGGACTAGGTCAGGTCAAGGCCCTAGGGGCTGCGGGCTCTTTCAAGCCCCTGGGGGCTGCGGGCTCTTTCAAGGCCCTTGGGGCTGCGGGCTCTTTCAAGGCCCTGGGGGCTGCGGGCTCTTTCAAGGCCCTGGGGGCTGCGGGCTCTTTCAAGGTCCTTGGGGCTGCGGGCTCTTTCAAGGCCTTACTTTCGCAATCTGCAGAAAGCTACCTGATCCAAAGCAACAGTGACATAAAAAGCAGTTGGCTGGATTTATGGAGCCGTGTTCATTTCAGGACTACCAGAGGAAATATCTTACATTTTAATTTATTTAGCAAACACTTCTATCTGAAGCGACATAAGGAAGTGATAAGGCTTGGGGTCCAATATCAGGGTCAGCCAGCGTCCGTTGGAAAGTTTGGCTTAAATGTGGATATGATGACTCTGGCCGTTAACTCATAACCTTCTGGACATTGGTACAGAGCCATACTTTCCAACTACTGACCATCTACAGAACCAGTAATAAAGCTTCTCTTCAGTACTGCAGAGTGCAGAGACCCACCTTCGCATGTGGTTCCGTCCACGTCGCTGAGCTGGTAGCCACGGCGACAGTAACACTGGTAGGAACCGTAGACATTGGCGCATTCCTGACTGCAGGGGTTACTCTCGCACTCGTTCACGTCTGCTCAGTGGCACAAAGGTTTCATTACTGCTCTTTCTTTCTTCTCTTTCATGTAAGAATCATATCTACACAATGACAAACCTCTAGTAGGTAGACAACAGCCACCTTGAATCTAAGAAATCATTTAAAATCTAAAAATAAGCAAAAGGTCAGAGATGTCACTCCATGCATTTACAGTGTTCAGTTTTAGTTAGCTATTTTTGATGTACATAACTAGCTTCACCTTCACAGTTCCTGCCATCGTTGGCCAGCTTAAAGCCCATGGTGCAGCTACACTGGTAGGACCCCTGGACGTTCTCACACTTGTGCGCACAGAGGCGTCCTGGAAAATGCCTGCACTCGTTGATATCTGAAACATTTTTGAGCGTGAGGTGAGTCTCACCTGGCTCGAGAAACAGACATGTCAGTACCTGACAAGGACTGATTAGCTTTGCTCCAAAAAGGGGGTGGTGGTTGGTGGGGGGGGGGGGGTTTAGTTGTACCTTCACAAGCCCGGCTGATGCTGTTGAAGGTATATCCTGCATGGCACTGGCAGCGGAAGGACCCCACCGTGTTGATGCAGTTATGGCCAGCACAGGCCCCGTCTGTTCCCATACACTCATCCACGTCTGTGACAAGAGAGAGCGAGAGAGGAAGAGGGAGAGAGAGAGAGAGAGAGAGGGAGAGTGAGAGAGAGTGAGAGAGAGGCAGTCAGTCAGTCTCCTGAGTAGGTATCTACATTGGCAGATCACGTCACCAACAGAACAATGTACACACAGATGCGATTCCGAGATGCCCGCTGGTGTCTAGGCAGTCCAGGGCCTACACGGGAGATGCGTACCCACGCAGCGTGTGCCATCCTCACTGAGGTGGTACCCCCGTCCGCAGCTCGGCGAGCTCCTCTGGCAGACATAGGATCCCACGGTGTTGATGCACGTCTGTCTCGCTGGACACGGCGCGCTCTGACTCAGACACTCATTGATATCTGGGCCGGTTGTGAAGGTGGAGGAGATTGGGACAGTCATACACTGGAGGACTATGATCTTCACCACATATCCCAGCATGCCGCAGAATCATCTCCTGCCCGGTGCTGAATCACTTCACATGCGGGTGTAATCGGGCCTCACCGATGCAGTTCCCCATGGCGTCCTGGAAGAAGCCCGGCCCACACTGGTGACGGGGCTGACATCGGAAGGAACCCTGTGTGTTCTGGCACACAAACTCCTGGCCACAGTTGTGGGTTCCAATCTCACATTCATCAATATCTGTTAAAGGGAAGAATCTGATAAGAAGTCTTCTGATTCCAGCCGATGACCGTGTGCGTGGGTCTGTGATGTCATTAAAAGGCTTTCTTTTCTCTGAGCCACGCCACTAGGAGGCGTGGTGACGCCACTAGGAGGCGTGGTGGCTCACCTTTACAGGTGTTGCTGTCCGTCAGCTCATACCCAGTGCCGCAGCTGGCCTCGCGCTGGCACCGGTAGGAGCCGTCCCTGTTGATGCATTGCTCCCCCAGCTGGCAGCGGTGGGCACCAAGCAGGCACTCATTAATGTCTGGGTGGGGGGGAGAAACCTAGGATTCGAGGACCTTTCTCACAAACCGCGGCACGGGGGCCTTCCCAGATCAGGAATACGCATCACTAACAGTGTGTCACTCTTTATCACTCTGGCATTTTGCCCGCCTCTGTGGCTGGAAATCTAGTGATAAAGACAACATACTCAGAATGTAGCTTTCAATACGCCAAGAAAGTAAACTTGGGGGATTTAATAACTAATCGTGTTCGGGGTGGGGGCCCGTTATTGGGGTAGGGAGGGGTGCAGACTCACCTTCACAATTTCGACCGTCTGGTTTCAATCTGTACCCCTCAAAGCAACCGCAGGTGTTGTTGCCAAGGCAACGCTGAGAACACTGAGTGTCTGTCAAGCACAAGACACACACACACACACACACAGGGCTGTCAGTCACGACACACACCACCCCCAGGATACACTGCAGATCCCCACAGGCGATATGGGGCGGGACGAGTGAGGATTCCTCATTAGATTCAGTACTCAGGCTGTCTGTCTCTCTCTAAATGCCTCTGTTAAAGTTCCGGCAAATAAACTCCACAGGAAAACCAGCTACGGGAGACTTGTGAGGCCCCCCCCAAACCCCCGACGGAAGTGATGTGCACCCCCACTGGATTAAAATGGCGGTCCACGGCAGCCCCTTGCACTCATACCATATCTAGTGTTATACTGCCTGGTTGTGATGCCAAGCATATGTAGATACAGGAAGTCCGACTTCTGCAAAAGGTGCCCAAATAAGACTGATCTGCCCCCCGCTTTGGGAGAGAGCGCCCCCTACATACTTGTGCACTTGTCACTGAGGAGGTCCTCGTCCTGGTCATTAGGCAGTTTGTTTTCAAGGGCTGTGTAAAGGGGAAGAGTATTCAATCAGTCACAGAACCTACAAGCTGCGCAAACCTTAGTGCAGATCATCGAGTTGCATGGATCTCCCCCCTCCGCTAATCCATGTTGAAATGTTAATTAATTGCCTGTAGCAAAGGATCGATTATTATAGCTGGTTCCACAGCCAAGATGCATAGGAGTGATTGGGCCAAACTGAACATCAGGCTTTATCGCGCGTGCCGTTCATCGCCACCAGAGGGCAACGTCACTCCTAGTGATCAAACGCTACCCCAAGGATGTTAACGGAGGGGGTCCGTCCTGAGCTAGCCGACTCAATGGCAATTAACTAAACCAGTCATACGCAACTTCTAATCTAATCAACTGCTACATGCTGCCATGGCGACTCCTACCCATGGTGCTGTTGCCCTTCGCCTCGTTCAAGCCCTGGAGACAGCATTGGTGGGACACTGCACCGCACTGGTAAGCCAAGGGCAGCTTCAGCTCGCAGCTCAGACCATCCGCCAGAGCCTCTCGGCCCAGTATGCAGCACTGACAGCACATCTGGCCAGTGGGGAGAGGAAGAGTTTGTCCAGAACAGGAAATCGCGCAACACCATCTTAATGTTTTGAATATAGATCGCTGGTGAACATGGCTACCCTGCAGAGATTAGCACAAACACTGGGCAGCTTCAGCGCGAGTAACATTACATTATATAGGACATTAATATTACACAATACTACACAATACTACACAATACTACACATGAGGTTAATGTGACACAGGAAGGCAGCCTCACCTTGGCGGTTCTGGTCTTGCAGGCGTTTCCTGAGAGGACTTCGCACGCCCCCTCCTCCAGGGCCAGGCTGACGCCCTGCTCACAGGACGATCTCTCCAGGACGGCACTGCAGCACTGCTCCTGGGCCACCCTGCCGGTGCGGGGAGCAGGTGTGGAAGCGGCATTCAGATGGAGCCAGAGGGGAGTCACGCCCAGTTTTTTCACAACAACAGGCCCGCTACCTCCCCGCCTCCCCCCTTACCACCTGCAGGCCAGAGACCGGGGGCGCTGCAAAGCCGGGGGGGGGGGGGGAAATAAGACGATTCCAAGGGCCCCGAGCCCTAAGAAATTTAGAGCATAATCCAATTGGTCTGGGCTGGGCTGCCAATACAATATGCTTTCATGGGGCCCAAAATCTTTAGTGGCCCCCCTGTCAAATGCCGCTCTCCTCACCCCACAGCATGAAGTGTTTTCAGGCATGAGCGTGAGAGAAAAAGCATCTGACTACTAATCAAAGCCCTTCTCATTGCTGATTAGCCCTTTAGGTCGGCATGTCACTGAATAGAGGCTCCACATGACTGTCATTGTCCCTCTGAGTGCTGACTGGTGTCTGGTAAACACAGCCAGTCACCTCGCAAATACGTAGGGTGGGGGGGGGGGGGGGGGGGTGGGGTGGCGCTCTAGCCCAATGTTGTCAAATAAGCAGCATCAACTGAGGCTCTGGAGATGCTACTCATGCCTGGTTATGTAATAATTTAGGTGAACATCATCATCTGGATACTCAGCTGCCGTATGGACAGCAAGAACAATCAACCAAGAGGTCCATCTAAAATGTTCCTCTACAAGAATGTCAGTCAAAGACCCTTTAAACCTGTATTAGGCTAAATTCAACTCCGTAGCTGCCTTAGACCGTCTGCTGTTGCATATTATCTGTAGAGCTCACAGATTCCCCAAGACCTGATGCTAGTGTCTCTTCCCATGAGGTATTTTTTAAAGCACAATCCTCTTTCACATGCCCTTTTAAGGGCAAATACTTGGTTTTGTTATTCTTTTCTGCCTTCGTCTCTTTAAGGGCCTGAAATAGAGCCTCAGTTTTCCTGTTATTCTCTGCTTTTCTCAGTGTGGTTTCACCTCTTAAGTATTTCCTGGATTTAGCACTGTCCCCCCCCACTGCCCACCCATGATCTTAGGGCCCAGGAAATGATGTAACACCCCACAGAGTTACACTCGCTTAGTCTCTTATCAGCTGGCAAAAAGAAGGAAAATAAATTGGCAACGGGTAGATTATGTGACATGGAGCTCATTACTCATTTCCATCATCGAACTAAAGTAATGTGAGTAAAGTAATGGCATCATTAGTCACACCTACTACAGTCACATCAAAATTGGAATCAGCTACTATAGTTACGTCAATACTGGAGTCACAGATGCTACCGCTGCATCGATGTTGGAGTCACAGATACTACAGTCGCGTCAATACTAGAGTCACAGCTTCTACAGTTGCGTCAATACTGGAGTCACAGTTACTATAGCTGCATCGATATTGGAGTCACAGCTACTAGAGTGACATCAATACTGGAGTCAGTTACTACAGTCGCAACTAGAGCTGGGCGATAAGGGAAAAAAAATGATCACGATATTTTTTTCTGTATTGACCGATATCGATAATTATCAATATTATAGTTTTACAATGCTGTTCCATGTAATAATGAAAATAATAATAAGAATAACCCTATGCTGACAAATAGAATGAATACATTGAAATGAACAATATTAGTAAACAAATACCTTTTTTCCAACAAATTTTACTGTTTACATACAAAATTCCCTTAAAATTATAGAAGGTTATTGATTTTCAAGTATTCAAAGAAACATAGCTAAAATGAACAAAACCATATAATGTAACAATGTGCAAAACTGTATAATATTGCAAATATGCTAACATAAACATAACATAAAGCAAACATAACATAAAGCAGGACAGAACTGACTGCAACAAGTATGTTCCTCTATTCTTGGTCTCTTAAAAACCTTTTAAAATTCTGAGGTAGAAAAGTATCTAAACCAAATAAAAAACACTTATTTAAAAAAAATGTCAAATCATGGTTAGATTTTTTTGTCCGGCGCTGTAAAATGTCACCACGTGTCACCATGTCACATGGTACAAAATCCTCGCGAGAGCAAGACGACTTGAGACAGACCGTGCAGCACAAACTGGAACCGCCTCCGTGATGACACAACTTCGCCCTTATTGGCTGAAGATTTTAGTCACATGCATGACGTTTGTACCCCAGGCAGTTCCGATGCGTAATCTGCTATTTCTCCCAAAAAGCACGTAAAGCCCTGAGAACTGGTTTTCAGTTAATTTACCTGGTAAAATAAAGTTTAAATAAATTACATAAATGCTCTAATAGTACATGAGTTACTCTATTTATTGTTAGTTACTGTAATGTTGTGCTGCTTTTTTGGTTAATCGTCCAGTCTGTGAAGAAGGCATTCAAGTAAGAATTGCATTGTACTCTGTACATGACAATAAAAACTTTGAATCCTTTAAATATATGTATGTGATCTTTTTCCTGGCAGCTATCTTTTTACACAGGACCACTATACACAATAGTTTTATTCATTGCTAACAGTTTGTATCAGGAGTTGGTTATTATAAAATAAGTAATGTGCATGCAGGTGATATTTGTATAGATTTATCTACACCCTTCTGGCAGTGCTGCCATTGCAGTCAGATCTCGTAGACTACAAGGAATAGCAGTTGTCCGACTTGGCTGCAGTCAGTTTATGCTTCACCCCTGCAGCCGCCGGCAGATCTCGCTCCACGTCGCGTCAGCTACAGACAGACCTAAGCCCAAGTCGAACGCACCCACTGCTTCTTTGAGGGAGGATGGGCAAAATTACGTCGTCGGTGATTGGCTGTTGTGCTGGCGTTCAGTAAATCTCTGCTCGATAGGTCATCGAGTTGTCTGTCTCAGCGCATTCTCTAAATCAGAGCAAACTTGGTTGATTGAGTTTTATAGTCTGTGTGTATCATCGTGATCGTCCTCATTTTTTATCGATAAAAAAATCGAGATTGTTTTATCGCCCAGCACTAGTTGCGACAATATTGGAGTCACAACTACTATAGTCACATCAATATTGGAGTCACAGCTATTACAGTGGTATCATTACTGGAGTCACAGCTACTAGAGTAGTATCATTGCTGGAGTCACAGCTACTACAGTCACATCAATATTGGAGTCACAACTACTACAGTCCCGTCAATGCTGGAGTCACAGCTACTACAGTCACATCAATATTGGAGTCACAGCTATTACAGTGGTATCATTACTGAAGTCACAGTTACTACAGTCACATCAATATTGGAGTCACAGCTATTACGGTGGTATCATTACTGGAGTCACAGTTACTACAGTCACATCTATATTGAAGTCACAGCTACCGGAGTGAAGTCATTACTCGAGTCAGAGCTACAACAGTCGCATCATTACTGGAGTCACAGCTACAACAGTCGCATCATTACTGGAGTCACAGCTACAACAGTCACATGACTATTGCCATGTCGTGATTATTGTACTTGATCCTATCAAGTACTGCGGTTACATCATCAGGGCAGTCATTACTAGTCACAATCACATGACTACTGCAGTTACTATTGCTTCAGTCAATCACATAATCACTGTGGTCATTACTACTACAGCCATGGTCATGTGACTAGAGACAGTGACAGTGAGTCACAGCAGGGTGGGAGCGCGCTCAGTGCGGCGAGGCCGTCCATAAACAGGCGGCTGCTGCTTGCCACCATTTATTTCCTCAGCTGCTCTAATAGCTATAAACATGACACAGCTCTGTGCTGTGCCTGCTGGCTTTTACTACCCCATAATCCCCTCATAAAAAACAGTAGGTATGCAGCCCCCCACCCAGAGCCCTCCCCACCCAGCAGCATCGCCCCCCCACCTGCATGCCGGGAACTCGGAGAGAAGCGGCAGGGAGGCACAGTCCTGTGACGTTTGGCCGTGTTCCTGACCGGCCCTGCAGCAATCGGCCAGGGACATCTGCTTCAGTGCTGCTGAGGGAGAACACACACACACACGCACAGACACACACGCACGCAGACATACACACACGCAGACATACACACACATGTTTGTATTCATATTTTTGTGGGGACCATCCATTCATTTCTATGGGAAAAACCCTAATCCCAAGAATGATAACCTTAACTCTTACCCAGCCCTAAACCTAAATAACCAAACAAAATACTAGACTTCCAGCATTTTTAGTTTCTTGATTGCACGCACAAATTTTTATCCTTGTGGGGACTGAAAAAATGTCCCCATAAAGTAAAAAGTTACAGGTTTTTATCAAATTGTGGAAAATCTGGGTTGTACTTTGTAATAATCACAAAAACATACAAACACACACATCATGTAAATCTCTGTGATGAATCACATCTGCCATCCTGGACGTCAGAGGAGACTTGAGACTGTAGGACAGGCTGCTGTTTTTTGCGTGCTGTGCAGATGGTGCCACACGCCATACACCCCCCAAACGGTGTACACCCCCCAAACGGCGTGCATGTCAAAGACGCTTTGTCAGACCTTACACAGCTGCTCCTTCATACTGAACGAGAATACAATCCCTCTCGCTGAGGGACTGCAATGAGATCGGCGAAGTTACACATCATGGGATAATCACACCCACCATCTGGGGGTGTGACTTCAGTCCAAAACAAGGTGGGGGGGGGGGCTAGTGAGTCATAGAATCACAGACAATTGGATTCTTAAACATGAGGGTTGGGTCCATAACCCCCATCCCAGTCGGTGAAAACAGGAAGCAGATTGTGGGATTTTGGGAGCCAATCTACGGAGCACCTCTGTTCCTATATCTATGTGCTGTGAGTCATGGGGTGTCTCTGGGCCTGATATGAAAGGGCCACCTTCAGAACCCAGACAGGCTTATTATTCACGGCGGATTGGAAACACAAACAAGATTCCTGCAAGCACTCTGTCAGATCATCTGCTGGTGGTATCATCTCTTCTTGCCCAAGTCCATAGATCTGCGCATTTCACACATTTCTGTGGACCCAGTTTCATTAAACGGACACTGACCTTAACCACTTGAAAGCTGGAGGTTATGTCTGACTCCTCTGTGCCTTTCCTCACATCCTCATTATAAATTTGTTCTCCTTCTAAGAAGACTATAGTACACACAGCCCAAGATGAGTGTGGAGGAGATGATAAACATACCATTGCTATGGAAAAGGCCTCACATTTACGTCTTAATGGATATTTACGGACAAAGCCGGGACAGATTTATGACCTATGTGCACTCAAGGATATTTCTTTACATTTTGGAAAGTACTTAACTGAAAAAGTATGTGCTGTGAGGAAGTGGACTGGCAGCCTGTCCTCTTACTGCACGGATTATACAATTATTTACACTTGCTGAAAGGCTAACGTCACAACAGGAATTGATTGCTGGTACGGCCCAGCTCTGCTGCATGATTACGACAATGCAAGATCTTTGGAACAGTAAAATGACCCCTCAACAAAAGGAAAAAAAAAAAACTTTGTAGAATTAACTGCGCATGGCAACAGCCCAATAATACTCACCTGCATGTGTTTTAAATTTAAATTATTGCATTTTTACTTCTGTAAAGCTTTCAACAGAAAGTTTGTCAAATCAACATTTCACATTTGTAGTAAACTGCAAGGTAAGAGTAATACCTATTGTATTAACAGAGAATAGCTAATTGTTTCCACACAGACACCAACAACTTGCTCACCAGTTTTCATCAGCAGCAGATAGTGACACTAGTTAGATCTTAGTATTACTTCTCTCAGAAGCAGTAGGCTATCTTTGGGGGATGTTCTCTTCACTGATTAAATGCAAGTTTATCTCCAAGATTTGAGAACAATGATTAACCAAAAAAACAACAAAAGATATTACTACCAGCGTCATCCAAGAATTACTTTCTTAACTTTGGGCCTAGATGGAAATTAAAGTCGCATGTTCCATTTATCTGTTACGGCATCCAGTGTGATGTCTGCGGGTTTGCCTGACGTGTCGTAATATGTCTGCTGGCAAGAGTAGCGGCAAAAGTCTGCGGTACCAGCCTTCCATCAGTACCGAAGAATCTCAGAAACTCTGGGGCATAAAATAAAACGTCTTTGGGTGCTTTCGACATCAAACCATACATGCCTTTGGGTATGCCCCCCCCCAAGACAAACAAGTGGTCACCTGTCAGGCGATCGTCACCAGCAAAATATCCCATGGTTGAAAATTTTCAAATACATTA
>JAODJW010000001.1:3986988-4011547 GCA_026777045.1 Hyperopisus bebe | reverse complement strand
CTCATCCAGACTCAGGGTGGCATGTCTGACACTTTTATTTGTACATAATTGGGAACCGGGTTCTAATCAGTACTTTGAACTTTCCCTGTTTTGTATGTTTTGCTCGCATTTACTTATATTTATATTATGCTTCTTGATTTATGTTCCTTCATGTTTGTGAAGTATGCACCAATATTGCCAAAACACATTCCTAGTACATGCAGGTGTACCTGGCCATTAATGTGAATTCTGCTTCTGATTTCCGTAAATATCCATTGTTTTTGGAAATCTGCTGGCTTCGGAAGATTCGTTGTGCAGGCGCACAGTGACAGTAAGGCTGACTTTGACTTTATTGCGATGTACCGACCTGTTGCAGATCGTGTCTGCGGAGGGCGGCTTTGAGACTGTCTGTAAGGAGAAGCGATGGTCCAAGGTGGCCAGCCGGATGGGGTTTCCCTCTGGCAAAGGCACGGGCTCACTGCTCCGCTCTCATTTTGAGAGGATCCTCTACCCCTACGAGCTCTTCCAGTCTGGCGCCACGCTCACGGTAGGTCTGCGCCTTCTCTACCTGCACCCTCGTTCGACGGGTGGTCCATCGTTGCTACGTGAGTGTTGCTCTTTGTTTGATCTTGTCCCCTTTTTATGTTTTTTCAAAAGAATTCCTCCTTGATTGAATCCACTGTTTGAATTGTGGGGGATTAGGGTCCCCCCAGCCCCAAAAGAGCTCAGGGACCCCCATAAGAGAAAACAAATGAGATTTATTTGCTTTGTCACGCCATTGTCAGAATGCCCACTAGGGGGCCCCCCCAGGACCTCTAGCTTAATTTGAACACTGGTTGAATCATTTCAAAACAAGTAGCCCCTAAAAGCTATCGAGATGATTATAGTTACGAGAAGTCATTTGCTAAAAAAAATGGCAGAAACAAGGCGACGTTTGTCGTTCTGCCATGAGTCCCAGTAGTGGTGCTCATTAAGGGCTTAACCCAAAGACTGTCAGGAACCTGGCACCTGACTAGGCCACTAGACACAGTCAGGGCCTATGGGAGTGTCCACACTGTTTTAATGCTGCCAGTCAGCGTCTTTCCTGCACAGTGCTCTGATGCATGTAGTGTGGTTGGTAGTACAAATTTCCATAGTAATAATATTAATAATCGTGGGAGGTTCTAGTTCCTGCATTTCGGTTGTGCAGTGATGATGACTCCTTGTACCACCTCAGGGGGTCCACAAGCTGTATGAAGAAGGAGGGGATAGAGAGGAAGTGGACGAGGGAATGGAGAAAGATGAGAGAGCGGAGGAGGTGGAGGAGGTAGAGGAAGAGGAGGAGGACTCTGATGGCCTGTGTGACTCGGTGCAGGGCAAGACACGCCCCCTGCCTGAGAGGCGGTCCCGGCGGCTGAAGTCTGCTGAGGTAATCACTGGGGGGCGTGGCCAGACATGACATCATGCAGGTATGGGGATCTGGGAAAAGACAGGGACCCGACATGCGGCATTTGTCTTTGGCCCTTTTTTGAGCATAATATGTTTTGTGACCATATGTCAGATGGTCTTTTACAAGATGGTTTTGTTTATGTGAATGCAAATGTTTAGCTGAATTTGAGTGTATACAATACTGTGCAAAAGTCTTAGGCAAAGGAAATGTTTAAAGCTGTTCATCTAAGAAGTAAATATATATTAGCCCAGGACAAAAATACAATATAACCTTAGATCAGAGTAATACAAGAAAAGTAAACAGGAATTTCTTCGATTTTCCGAAAACCTGCTGATATTTTGTTTATGGCTAGAAGCACTTTGGTTCCCAAACCTTTCCTCAAGGGCACCTCAGTCATTCAATTTATTTGTCAAGTTTCACCACCAGTTCACCAATTAGTTAATTAGATAACTGAGGTATCGATCAGCCATGCAATGCGTATGTGTCAAAAATACGTGGGTGTATTAGATGGTTACTGCAAATACTGAGGTGAATTCAGGAGTGGTTTTGAAATGACTAAGCTGACACACTTTTACAAACATAATATCATAGTTTTACACCAGCCGGAAGATCATTCAAACATAATTTTCATTGACTGCCTAAGACCTTTGTGCAGCACTGTAATTGTCTGAATTTAATACTGCTGCCCAGTCTGTCACTTCCCTGAACAGCTATAGCATTTTACTGTAATGTCTTCGCTAGTTTAGATGCATTTTGTGATTGAACAAACACGGCTTTCAAATGTTCTGCAAAATGTAGTTACTGTCTGACAAGTGTTTTCCTAATTTTCTAAACCACAGCGTTGGTGGTTTTAACCTTGTCAGATTTATTTCTTCTGCATGGTTGTTTTAGGTATTTTCCACTTCAAGATCCTGTGTTTGACTTTCTTTGGTTGTTCTGATGACTGACTCTGTATGTCTTCATTTCCCTTCCTTCAGAGGGAGAACAAGGAGCCGAAGGTTTTGCAGATCTTTGGTGGGAGCCCTAAGATGGTGGGGCTGGAGATCTTACCAACTGGTACAGCTTTTCTCTCCCTCTTATTTGCTGTGTGTGTTTGTGATGTAGCCATAAGCAAATATCTTAGTGTTTTTTTAGGTACTTGAGAGGACTGGCTCATCTTCCGGTGCTGAGCAAGTGATCTTGCCGCACCTTGTCGGTTTGGTGCCAAGTCGCATCGCCCGTCTTGACGCTCTCGCTTTGCATTTGAAGATGGCGGCTTCAGGAAGCAGCGTAACCTTAAGGCTCAGGCCTTTGCCATCAAGATGCAGCAGCGAAAAGAGACACTGGAGGTCAACTTTGTAAGTAACCCTCGGGACTTTGGTTGTCGACTCGTTAGGCGTTGTGGGGCAGTGTCCACCTTGTCCAGATATGCACCACAGGGCTGCTTGTATGAACGTGCGTCCCTTTCCTTTACCAGATCGACTTGTACATGTGTCTGGCGTGTGGCCGCGGCGACGAGGAAGACCGTCTCCTGCTGTGCGACGGCTGCGACGACAGCTACCACACCTTCTGCCTCATCCCGCCCCTCCAGGATGTGCCCAAGGGAGACTGGCGTTGCCCCAAGTGTGTGGCAGAGGTACAGTGTCAGCGCCCGTTTGGGGGTAGCTAGGAATGCTGGGTACTGACTGAGACTGGGATAATTTCCCCTGAGTATGATGGCAGTCTCTCTGATGGCCCCCAGTCTGGCAGGAAGCAGGTGGCTGTGGTGTTTATCTAACACTTATCAGAGATGCACAATAGATCAGTTGACATGTCAGCATTGGGCCAATGTGTCGATCTTGGCAGATATTGTGTGTCGATATTTAGACTTTAGTGAATGTTCAAATTTAGCAGCACCAGAGTTAAAGACATAACTACTAAAACAATGGAGATGATTGCATTGGGGCGATCAGTCATTTTTCGTAATGGGGGCCGAGGGATTTCGTCAGCTGAATTGCCACTTAGGATTCTCAAAGTATCGACCCACAAGATGGTTTTATATGGCCGGCGATGTGTTTTTAGTTCATTATTAAATTTGGTCTGCAGATCGATCTCATGTTTGCTACGGAATAAAAAAAACGATGTATTGTCGTTCCACTAATGGACACAAGGAAAGTCGCAAGTTATTTGCTTCCTCCTGATTGTAGTGTTCCTCCTTAGTGTTCGACGGTCCTGAGAACCTCATCAGTGTGTCTTGCCTCTTTTCTTTTGCTCCCAGGAGTGCAGCAAACCACGGGAGGCATTTGGGTTCGAGCAGGCAGTGCGGGAGTATACTCTTCAGAGCTTTGGGGAGATGGCCGACCACTTCAAGTCTGACTACTTCAACATGCCCGTTCACGTACGTGTCTCCACCGAGGATGTCATGGCTGGTGTTGAGGGGCTGGAGACACGCACTGACCCCCTATCTCTCTCTCTCTCTCTCTCTCTCTCTCTCTCTCTCTCTCAGATGGTGCCCACCGAGCTGGTGGAGAAGGAGTTCTGGAGGCTGGTGAGCAGCATCGAGGAGGACGTGATCGTGGAGTACGGGGCCGACATCAGCTCCAAGGAGGTGGGCAGCGGCTTCCCCATGAGGGACTCCAAGAGGAGGCTGCTGTCAGATGAGGAGGTGATTACGCGCTGCACATCTCATCCCGATCTGTTAGGGTTTCAGCCGGACTTTTGAAGTGGGCTTTACCTTTAAATGTTTTCTGCAGTCCTACGCTGAAATCCTAAGTTCTGCTGACAGTGGGTGGTGGATAATGTTAAGCGCCGGCCCCCGCAGGAGTACGCCAACTCGGGCTGGAACCTGAACAACATGCCGGTTCTGGAGCAGTCGGTCCTGGCACACATCAACGCCGACATCTCCGGCATGAAGGTACCCTGGCTCTACGTGGGCATGTGTTTCTCCTCCTTCTGCTGGCACATCGAGGACCACTGGAGCTACTCCATCAACTTCCTCCATTGGTGAGCTGAGGGCACATTCCCAGAGGGAGGGCACTCTCATGGGCACCCGGTGTAGTTCAGGCATTTATCCAAGGTGATCCTGTCTTAACTCTAAGTCCAGGCCAAAGGTCAAGCTCTGCCCTCAGTTTATCACCCACAGGCTAGAATCCTTTGATCGACAGTCTTCAGGAATCAGAAACTCTTCATAGTGCAGTTTTCTGGTTTAATGTTGATGCACAAACCACCCCAGATGGGTTGTGTGGGTCGGAGCAGTGCCGTTGTTTACAGGAACATGCTTTCGGCCTGAAACTCGGCCGGTTGCCATCCAGCGAGGGCATTTGCTGCCGGCATGGGTGAGAGCTGAGTGGTTTTTCTGGAGACCGCAGGTGCCGGTGTGTTCGATCGAGGTTCTGCTGGGGTTGGAGTTTTTGGTTTGGTTGGCGATTTTCAAACTCCCCCTAGGGGCGAGCCGAAGACGTGGTACGGAGTCCCCGCGCACGCTGCCGAGCAGCTGGAGGCGGTGATGAAGAAGCTGGCCCCCGAGCTCTTCGACTCCCAGCCCGACCTGCTGCATCAGCTGGTCACCATCATGAACCCCAACGTCCTCATGGAGCACGGAGTGCCGGTGCGTCCAGCGACGCCACATCGCACTTTCTAAACCCCTGGTCTCCTCGTTTCCCCACATCGCCGTCACCCATCTCTGTCTGCCGTCAGGTGTTCCGGACCAATCAGTGCGCAGGGGAGTTTGTGGTGACCTTCCCCAGGGCCTATCACAGCGGCTTCAACCAGGGCTACAACTTTGCAGAGGCGGTTAATTTCTGCACTGCGGACTGGGTACTTCTGCCTTTTGCGTTGCGTGGTTTACACGTGCAGTGTGTCCTGACCTCCACTAAGTGGCGCCCTTCCCCTCCAGTTGCCCATGGGCCGTCAGTGCGTGGCCCATTACCGCCGACTGCAGCGCTACTGCGTCTTCTCACACGAGGAGCTGCTGTGCAAGATGGCGGCCGACCCTGAAAGCCTGGACGTGGAGCTGGCGGCCTCTGTCTTCCGGGAGATGGGAGACATGTTGGAGGAGGAGAGTCGGCTCAGGGAGGCGGTACAGCAGATGGTAAGGAAGGCTTTTCCAAATGTTTGTTTGTTGTGAGGCTCAGTGTCATATTTAGGCTGGAGGTGTTTCAGTCGCGCGTGTTTAGTACACCGTGTTCTGTCCTCCCGTGTCATGACCCCTCTCTCTCTGCAGGGGGTGCTGTCCTCTGAGCAGGAGGTGTTTGAGCTAGTCCCAGACGACGAACGTCAGTGCTACAAGTGCAAGACCACTTGCTTCCTGTCGGCGCTGACGTGCCCCTGCAGCCCTGAGCGACTCGTGTGTTTGCACCACTCTGCTGATCTCTGCGGCTGCCCCCTGGCCAGCAAATGCCTCAGGTTGGTGGTGGGGGGCCGCCTCTCAGAAAGCATCCCAAATGGTCATTTCCTGCCAGCCGAATTTAGCAGGATTCTAACACATTCCAGTCATCTAACCCTTGGTTCAACCTTTCTCTACTGTACCCTACTCTTCACTTTTCTCTACTCTACTCTGCCCTACTCTGCTCTCTACTCTGCCAGCTACCCTACTCTGCTATTCACCCTACTCTGCCATCTATCCTAATCCACTATCTACACCACCTTACCCTACCCTGCTCTACTCTGATACCCTGCTCTTCCCTTCTCTATTGTACCCTACGCTGCACTCTGCTCTACCCTACTCTGCTCTTTGCATTGCTCTCCTCTGCTATCTACCCTACTCTGCTGTCTACACTAATATACTATCTACCCTGCTCTACTGTTTACCCTGTTCTTATCTATCCTACCTTACTTTACTCTACCCTACTTTGTGATACCCTGCTGTACTCTACCCTGCTGTCCTATTTTACTTGCTACTCTACTCTCTGCTCTCTCCTTCATGGATGTCTCATCCGCCAATTGTCCACATGGCTGCTGGAGAAGTCGGCTGAATCCCAGTGGTAGACAGGCTGTCGTTTTCTGGCTAAACTTAAAAGAACGCAAAGCAGCATGAGTGAAATCTGCAGCACTGCTTGCAGGATCGACACTACTTCCCAGCCACAGCGTGCTGCATAGCAATGGTCAGCTCTTTCTCTTCTTGGCATGCCTGACAGATACCGGTACACCCTGGATGAGTTCCCCTCAATGCTGCATGGGGTCAAGTCACGTGCGCAGTCTTATGACACTTGGGCCAGGAGGGTCACCGAAGCCTTGGCCGCTGACCAGAAGAACAAGAAAGGTGGGGGTCCCTGGGTGACTCTTGTGAAGGGGTGACTCTGCTGCGGTCCATTGCTCCTTTAATCTCCTCGAAGAGCTGAATGCTTATTGTCTTATTGGGCCGCTGTGGGCTCTAGACCGCTTCCTGGGTCTCCACAGGCTGCCTCTCACCCTCCTGTTTCGTTCAGACCTGATAGAGTTGAAGGTGCTCCTGGAAGATGCAGAAGACAGGAAGTACCCAGAGAACAACCTGTTCCGACGCCTCAAGGAGATGGTGAAGGAGGCCGAGATGTGCTCCTCCGTGGCCCAGCTCCTGCTGAGCCGCAAGCAAAAGCACAGGTCAGTGCCTGGGCTTTCGTCTCCGGATCGGCGGTGCCCCCTGCAGGCTGGCATGGGCGTTGCCTGATTTCTTTCCCCCGGAACCCCATCAGGCAACGGCCGGAGAGCGGCCGAGCCCGCAGCAAGCTGACGCTGGAGGAGCTGAAGGCCTTCGTGGAGCAGCTCTTCCGGCTGCCGTGCATCATCATCCAGGCGCGCCAGGTCAAGGTGAGCGTCACCGCCAGAGGCCTCCGTAGGGCTCAGTGACGCCCATGAAACGACCAATAAAATGCAGTGACAGCACTATAAGGTGCAGGTGCCATGGATGTGACAGGGACGTGCGCTCGTCGCGAACGTGTCGGGTTGGGGAATGCAGCTGTTGCACTGTTATTGTGCCGCTTTTCATGCTTATGATGAGAAGATATGGACCCTCCTAAAGGATTTGCTTATCCACCCCCATTCCCGGTGGCAGGAGCTGCTGGAGAACGTGGAGGACTTCCACGAGCGAGCGCAGGCGGCCCTGGCGGACGAGACGCCCGACTCCTCCAAGCTGCACGCGTTGCTGGAGCTGGGCGCCGGGCTGGACGTGCAGCTGCCAGAGCTTCCGCGTCTCAAGCAGGAGCTTCAGCAGGCGCGCTGGCTGGACGAGGTGCGGCTGGCGCTGGCGGAGCCCCCGCGCGTCACGCTGGAGGTCATGAAGCGCCTCATAGACTCGGGCGTGGGTCTGGCGCCGCACCACGCCGTGGAGAAAGCCATGGCAGAGCTGCAGGAGATCCTGACCGTGTCAGAGCGCTGGGAGGACAAGGCGCGTACCTGCCTGCAGGCCAGGTGAGACGGGTGCTCACACACACACGCATGCACACTCACATACATACATACTGATTAGGTATCTATATCTTTGTGGGGACTCCATTCATTTCTATGGGGGAAAACGCTAATCCTAAAAAAATCCCAAATTTACGTCTCAGATTTTTTTTTTTTAATAAATTTGAGCTTCCCCCCAAGAATTGGTCCCCACAACATCAAAATAAGATTGTAATACATACGTCACACACAATGTCATACATACGTCACACACAAACACACGCGCGCACACACAGGAGCCATCAGACGCGCAAACGCCTCGCCACCGCTTGACCCAACGTGTGTCCCCAGGCCGCGGCATAGCATGGGCACACTGGAGGGCATCGTGATGGAGGCCCGGAGCATCCCTGCCTACCTGCCCAACGTCCTGGCGCTTCGGGATGCGCTGCAGAAGGCCAAAGAATGGACAGCGAAGGTGGAGGCCATCCAGGTAACGGAGCAGACGCTCAGATACGCCTCACGTAGGCCGGTTATGGCCAGCTGTTCACACGGCTGCGGTTCCCCAGTTATAAGACTTGACTGTCCCAATGGGAAATCCGCCTTGCGCATCACAGTGTCTGCAGTATAAAATCACAACAGCCGCACTGCCCCCCAAAGGCGAAACACAATAACTACACTGACACTGAAACTGCAAAAAAGGTTTTCGACTGTCCAACTGTATAAGTAGTGGGTAGGAAAAAGACAGTGTTTACTTCAAAACCAAGCATAGTTCACCTAAGATATTTTGACACAAGATAAAACAGCTAAAGTCTCAATTTTAATAAATGTGGTTACGGTCTTTTGTATTTGTAGGACGATACTGCTTGCACGTATTTACGCCTAGGTGGTGTTAAATAGCGCTGCACAGTGTCACGTAGCGATGTAATCGCGATTATATGGCATGGCGCAATAATCATCAGGGTTTAGGTGACGGTAAACATTTGTCCAGATGCCGGCTCTTTGGTATGTATGGATATTTACTTCTGTTACAGCCAGAATTTGGTAAGCAGATTAGTAGTGTGCCTAAAATATTAATGAGATGTCTATTGTGTCACCCAAAGGTTAGTAATCTGTATTAATTCAGTTTATCCTTATGTGTATTAAATTCAGTTAGCAGAACACGGCACATGCTGCGGTTTTGGTAAATCATGGAAGTGATCAGCACTGAAGTGGCGGTGAAGACAGGAGCAGCTCAGCAGCCGTAACATTATTTGAAAGAGGAGATATTGCGAATAAACAAGGGAAAATGATGTCGTGTGTGACGGTACTTTTTGCTGTTTAAAGTCCGACAAGTCTTTTAAACATAAGGATACGCCGAATTTCTGCAGATTACTAACTTTTGGGCATCACAATATGGTTCTCATTAATATTTTAGCTGCACTGCTAACCTGCTTACCAAATTGTGATACCAGAAAGCTGGCATCTAAAGCCATGGTGATTATTGCGCATCTGCCATCTAATTGCGATGCGATATCGTGCAGCCCTGGTGTTGAGGGTCCTTAATGGAGTCGGCAGGGGGGGGGGGGGAAGAAAAGTTTAAAATGGTTGTGCCTACCTGCTGGGATCCAGTAATTACAGAACTGGGTGGTTTACCAAAGGAGCTGAGTTTGAGTCCCACAGAACATCTCCTTAGGATAGGATCTTTAGCACATGCTGCTGCCCTCTGTCTGCTTTAAAGCGGTAACGTCTTGGGGCAGGTGAGCATGAGATCCCTTGAGCTCTTTCCCACTGCCGCATTTTCCTACTGCAGAATGGCAGTAACTACGCCTACCTGGAGCAGCTGGAAAGCTTGCTGGCACGCGGGCGCTCCATCCCCGTGCGTCTGGACGCGCTGGCGCAGGTGGAGTCGCAGGTCGCAGCCGCCCGCGCCTGGAGGGAAAGGACTGCCCGGACCTTTCTTAAGAAGAACTCCACCTATACCCTCCTGCAGGTATGGCGTGAGCGCAGACCCGGCCAGCGGGTGGACGATCTCAGCGGGTGATCGCTTCCTGTCAGTGTGATAAGTTATTTGGAATTCAGGAATGGAATCTGTACCTTTTCACAGAATTTGTTGGTTGGTGGTCACAGATCTTCTCTCCAGCAGTTTTCTGTTTCTGTCTTGAAACGCCTGGTGACGTAATAGAAAGAATAAGGTTTAAATTCCACCGTATTTGTTTAGCAGAAGGTTGTATCCACAGTGACGTACAGTTGAGAAAGCAAGGCCAGCCAATCGGTGGAGATACAGGGATCCGCCCACTGGCCACAAGAGCAGGTACCGTGGTGACCAGGTGACCTGTTCTGCAGGTGCTGAGCCCCCGTGTGGATATCGGGGTTTACGGAAACAGCAAGAGCAAGCGGAAGAGGGCCAAAGAGCTGCTGGAGAAGGAGAGGGGCCTGGAGATGGAGGGCCTGAGCGACCTGGAGGATGGTCTGGACGAGGTCCGTGATCCGGCCACAGTGGTGAGTGAAAACCCCGCTGAGAAACCACCTACCGACGTCCTGCACGAGTCTCCACCCTCGTCATCCTCTGAGCATCTCCCCCAGCCTTCCCCCTTAGGCAGAGGACGCTCTGCGTTGTTTATTTCCATCACCGCTGTGCACAGTGAGAATGACGCCCCTACCGAGCGCGCAGCTGATGCTGCCACCCACGCCAACAGGAATCTTCCTTCTCCGCGTTCTTGGCTTAACCGATCCAAAGGTGTCTCCACTCCACTGTGCCGTTCGTCGTCGCCAGCTACTGAGCTGTGTTCATGTGAAACCCACTCCCCGCCCCCCCCCCAGGTGGCAGCCTTCAAGACCAAGGAGCAGAAGGAGCTGGAGGCCATCCACTCGCTGCGGGCGGCCAATCTGGCCAAGATGGCGATGGCGGACCGCATCGAGGAGGTCAAGTTCTGCCTGTGTCGCAAGACGGCCAGTGGCTTCATGCTGCAGTGTGAACTTTGCAAGGACTGGTTCCATGGAGCCTGCGTGCCACTACCCAAGGCGGGCACCCAGAAGAAAGGCCTAGCCTGGCAGAGCAAGGAGGCCAAGTTCCTATGCCCGCTGTGCCAGCGTTCGCGGCGCCCCCGCCTGGAGACCATCCTGTCATTGCTGGTGTCGCTGCAGAAGCTTCCGGTGAGGCTCCCTGAAGGCGAGGCATTGCAGTGCCTGACGGAGCGGGCCATGAGCTGGCAGGATCGCGCCCGCCAAGCCCTGGCCACCGATGAGCTGTCGTCCGCCTTGGCCAAGCTGTCGGTGCTCAGCCAGCGCATGGTGGAGCAGGCGGCGCGGGAGAAGACCGAGAAGATCATCAATGCCGAGCTACAGAAGGCCGCGGCCAACCCTGACCTGCAGGTGTGACCCCGGCCTACAGGGGGCGCTGAGGCGTGCGACCTCTGTAACATGTTTTGAGTGTGTATGTGTCTTCTTTCCTTCCAGGGTCACATCCAGACCTTCCAGCAGGCCGGCTTCAGCAGGTCCACCTCCCCACGCCAATCCATGGACTACGATGATGAGGAGACTGACTCTGATGAGGACATTCGAGAGACATACGGCTACGACATGAAGGTGATACTTTTGGGCATAAAGAACCTTTGCCCCTCTCTCTTTAGACCTGTTTGTTTTCATCTGACATTAGATTCAACTCTTACCCCAGTCTCTTTACTGGATGTATTCCTGGACTGTTTGCACAGAAAACATTTTATGGCTTTTGAACACTGGGGGGCGTGCTGCTCATCAGTGCTCTCCAGTCTCCTTCATCACCCACAGAATGCAGTTAATATGGGAAAATGGCCTTTCTATGTGCCTCAGGACTCAGGTGGAATGAAGCCCTACTTGTTCTGTGACGAGGAGATCCCTGTCAAGTCAGAGGAGGTGGTCAGTCACATGTGGCCTGCCACACCCTCCTTCTGTGCTGAGCACGCCTACTCCTCCGCATCCAAGTCCTGCGCACAGAGTAAGAACTCCTGGCTTGCGTTCGCCTCAGCTGTTAATATTACAATGCAGTTTGATATACTGATGGACCTTCACACCAAGAAATTACAATATAGACTTCATTAATAAGCTCAGGTCAAAGGAACGTACAAGATGTGCATGGTCTGTCAGTATATCAGTGTGAGAGCAAGGTGCTGGATGGGTGACAGTGGTGTGCATGTATGTAGGGCAAAGCAGTGTTTATTTATTTATATTTTATATATGTGTGGATTTGAGCTGGAGAAACATTGCAGTTCCTCTTTAATCCTACAGGTGGCGTGCTCTAAAGTATTCTCACATTGACAGGCAGCACAGCATCTTGTGTAGTAGCAGCCAGTTATTTTCTAACTTTGTTTAGCAGTAACAGGAATGGTGGATGATGCAGATCCATAGTTTGGATCCAATGTATGGAGGAACTTTAGCTTTCAAAATTTAAACGGTAAAGAGGAGTTGGACATGACCCATGCTGTATGCAGACTCTGTCCTAGACAAGGCAACGGAAAAGCATAAATGTTCTGTGTAGTTTAAATGACAACAGCAGCAAATGTAGCTTTTTGTTAACTTCTAATTTTAAAATTAAAATTTATACTGTTACATTTCAAGTTGTTTCGCATTGTTTAAATACTGCCTTTGATTTCTGAGGAGGAAAATTATTGGAGTATACCTTGTTTACTCATTCATTCAGCTGTGCAGCTATTGAATAAAGCTTTAGCGGTATGACTCAACTTTTTTCACGTTTGAAGGTTTTGCAATTGTTAAAAAGGGAAAAATTCATGAAAAAAGTAGTATCGAATCGGGATTGCTGTACTTATGGAATCATACTACATATTGAATCGGGACCTAGGTATCATGATAATATTGTATCGGGAGGTCACTGGTGATCCCCATCCCTAATAGTAACACATCCACAGATAGCAGTTGGACAGTACTGTGTGTACGGCCGATTTAATGAGCCACAAACAAGACGTAAGTGCTAATAAAACAACAGCTTTAACTTTCTGTTGATAAAGAGGGGCAGCCATCTTGAATCCTGAGGTCGGGGTTGTGTCGATTCCTCCGACTTCAGGGGGCATGTGTCACGGAGAGCAAGGGGGGGTAGATGAAGAAAATGTCCCCATGGGGTCAATAAAATATTATTATTATTATTATTATTATTATTATTATTCTTAATGATAATAATAATAATAATAATAAAACCCTTGCCCATAATCTAACAGTAAATCAGTTGCCTGGAGCCAGGAGACAGAGCACAGCTGAAAAGAGTCTGCCCCCAAGACTGCCGTCTCCAAGGCAGATAGAGCCTCCTCCCAGGAGTACTCAATGTAGCACAAGCAGCCAATGAGGAAACTACCTGAAAGACAACACATGAGTTAGCAAACAATGGCCAGCCATGGTCCTACAAGGGTGACCCATAACAAGGTCAAAGAATTACCCTGAGGCCACAAGGAATGAGCCTAATATGTGCCTGACAATCCACCCCCCAGACTCTGCCACGCCCCGGAAACAGCCGAGGAAGACGCCCCTGGTTCCTCGCAGCCTGGAACCCCCCGTGCTGGAGCTGTCCCCATCGGCCAAGGCCCAGCTGGAGGAGCTGATGATGGTCGGCGACCTGCTGGAGGTCTCCCTGGACGAGACCCAGCACATCTGGAGGATCCTGCAGGCTACGCATCCGCCCTCAGAGGAACGCTTTCTGCAGGTCATGGAGGTGAGTGTATTCCTTGGTCGTGCAAGTGTGAGTATCAGCTTTATGCATCATTATTAGTGTGGAGAACCTCTGTACGTTCCTCTCATCACCCATCTGGTGGAGTGATCATTTGTACATGTGGACCCTCCTATGTTGCTCTTTATCTTCTTTATCCTATTTATCGCTCCCTGCAGCCTGAGGAGACTGTCCTGGAGAAGCCGGTGAAGCTGAAGCCACGGGACCCAGAGAAGAAACGCAAACGGAAGCTGGAGAAGGCAGAGCAGCTGCTTCTGGCAGGCGGCGAAGGCCGACCCAAGTCCAAGGACCTGAAGAAGGTCGAGGGCAAGCCCAAGAAGAAGAAGCTGAAGCTGGGCCCCGACAAGTCCAAGGAGCTGAAGCAGCTGGCCAAACGGCTAGCCAAGGAGGAGAAGGAGAGAAAGCGCAAGGAGAAGGCAGCCGTTAAGGCCGAGGCGGCCAAGGAGAGTCTGGAGAAGAAGCGGGAGAAGAAGGTGCTGGACATCCCGTCCAAGTACGACTGGTCTGGGGCTGAGGACTCCAACGACGAGAACGCCGTGTGCGCGGCCAAAAACTGCCAGCGGCCGTGCAAGGACAAGGTGAGAGGTCTAGCCGGCAGACACACACAAGGCCTTGCTGTTAGCGGTCAGCTTCTTCTGGACTCAACTCCTAACCAGCAACCAAAATGATGCCGAGAAGGTTTAAGCATCAGAAGGGCCTATAGATGTGTCGCAAATAAGCTTCGGCTGTCTGGTACCAAGCATGTTTGCGTGGCAATAGTTGCAGTATCCAAGGCCAGCTGGGCATCAGTCATGCCTGTCGGAATATGAGAGAGATTCTTGCAACAAAATTCAAAATGCAGCATAACTGTATGTACAGATATTATGTAAAGAGATTTCAAGTTTACTTGAATGTTTTTTTTATTGTTGGACAGTTTAGATTTAGTGATTTTAAGTAAAATGAGGTAACAGAGCTACCATTAATTTCACGCATGTTTAAGCGGCATTGCAGGCGTCTGTTTACAAGCAGCCATTTTTGCTCCTTGCCCCCACCTCCACCTTGGCTGTGGTTCAGTTCACTCCTGAAGCAGATCAGTAATGCTGTTCCATAATCATGAAGAAGACGAAAGGCTCAGCAATGCCTGGGGAGTCGCGAAGCATAGCCCGCGTATCACAGCAATGCCTGGGGAGTCATGAAGCATGGCTCCGCGTATCACAGCAATGCCTGGGGAGTCATGAAGCATGGCTCCGCGTATCACAGCAATGCCTGGGGAGTCATGAAGCATGGCTCCATGTACAACAGCAATAGCACCAAAATCCTTGGCTTTGGGAGTAAATTTCTAAATCAGTGCAGTAGTAATTAACATAGTAGTAAGTGCAGCATTTTAATAAGTCGCCCACAAATTCGCCACATTTCATGACCTGATTTAGAGACTCTCCAAGATTTAATGGCGCCGTGAGAATGTGTTATGGCTGAAAGCAGTGAAGTAACAGCTCCTTGTCAAGGAACTGGAAAATGTTTACATTGCTCTGGCTAGGAGTCCTACGCAGCGGCCCCTAGCGGTTATGCTGTATATCTGCCTTGGCTGTAGTGCAGGTGATTGTGTCTTACCTACCTGTAGTACTTCTTTAGCCTTTTAACCACCTGAATGTTTCTCATTCTCTCGTTCCATCTTTCCGTTCCTCCATCACGCGACTCCTTGTGTTCTTCCTGTCATCCTCAAACAGGTGGACTGGGTGCAGTGTGACGGCGGCTGTGATGAGTGGTTTCACCAGGTCTGCGTAGGCGTGTCCTGTGAGATGGCAGAAAATGAGGACTACATCTGCTCGGCCTGCTCCCGCAAGGCGGCTATGGGTGGGGCCGGGAAGGCGGGGACAGATGTTGCCGGGCAGGCTCCGCCCCCGTGCTCCTTGCAGGGCCTCCCGCCCACCGCCCAGCTACATCTGCAGGACAGCAGCTAACGCAGAGATGCCAGGGTGCCCGACCAGCCCAAGGGTAGCCCAGTGCTCCTTTTGTAATTATAAACCCAAGTTTGACTCGATAGACAAGAACGTTGGACTTGCATCTAAATGAACGCACAGAGTCGAGATCCGTGTACACACCAGGGAAGGCCTCCAGGTGTGGCTGCAGATGATTCTAGAAGAACGGCCACCTCGCCTGCACCTCATCCCTAGAGCAGGGGTGAGAAGAGCTAAACCCTACAACCCAAAATGAGTTGACTCCGGTGTTACGCTGCGAGAATATCGTATCACGTGGAGACGCACGCTGCATCGAGATGCTAAACCGGATATACCTGCTCCGCCACGCTGGGAGGCAGTGGCTTCTGGCCTGGTTCTCCTCATGAAATCACTCACAATTTTCACCCGCAGCCGCAATCCTGCCCCGCGGTATGGGTCAGTACGTAGGACTAGGAGAGTGGTTGTATGTAGTGAACATATTTATAATGTAAATAGGTTTTGAGCATCGAAATACCTGGATGTGGCTTTTTGTTGTTTATCACCTTTAATAAACTCTTCCTAGTCAAAGCTGTGGGGTGCTGCTACCTTCAGTCTGTCCCTTAGAAGCTTGGGGTGACGGGTGTCAAGATTTTATCTGTGGAAAACAAATGAGGAACGGTAATCCATTTGTAGTTTTGGACTGATCCTGTGAAGCATGACGCATCTTCGGTGAGTCAGCTTGGCGCTGTCTGAGGAGTGATTTGTCTCCTTTGGTGTGATGATCCTGGCGTGATCATCTCTTTATAGCCGGCAGCTGCACGTTGAAGCAGCAGGTTATCTGCCAGGTGAAGATGGGCATGGAGCTGCTCTCCTAGGTACGTTGAATGATGGGGAGAAGATGCGGCTCGTCTGACTGATCTCGATGCCTGGGCAATACCGGTTAACAGTATGTTCTAGAATGAGGGAGGGGTAGACAGTGTGTGCTCTGCTGTGTAAAGGGAGATGATGGAGCTTTACTAAACCTCCGCTGGGACGGAGGATGTTGAACGGTGAACGGCAGGTCAGTGTTGGGGATGTGAGCATCCTCGAGGAGCTTCTTTGAACCGAACCACCATACTGGAAGTTGTCTAGAGGCTTCCATCAACGAGAAAAAGAAGGCACTACAACCAGTGACGAATTAGTGGCACACATTGTAATCTTTAGGGCTCCATCTTCCAATAGGAGAAGGTCTGTGGCTCAGCAGGGTAAGCTTCTACGCCTGTGGTCAGAAGGTCATTGGTTCACACCCCAACGTCAGCAGCATAGTCACATGTCCCTAACCCCTCAGCTCCAGGAGTCCCGCACACCAGCTGATCCTCTGCGGTGACTCCCAATCTCGCCCTCACCTGTATCTATGTCTGTGTCTCATGGAGAGCAAGATGTGGTTGGTGAGAAGAGAATTTGCCCACAGGAATTAATTATCACTATTCTATGTTGACACTGATCCAAAATGAGCTGGATGCTTAGTTACTTAAATATCACATTAATCCCATTGCTGGTTTGCTCTCAATGTCCGTTTCATCTCCTGTGTAACAAATGTTTCTTGATAGAGCAGCTTGTACAGACACTCAGTGCCTCAGTCTACGATTCATATCAAAGAGCAAACACACAGTAACAACAGTGAGGAATAAAACCCATTTTCCCAATTTTAATTAGTCCTGTATTTTGGACACAAAGTCAATAAAGAATTTCCAGTTCAATGGCAGCGACGCATAAACGGATCGTTCAAAAATAAAAATAGCAGTTTATATTGGAGCATGAAGCTGTACTCTGGCATCCATTGGAACGTAGATGCGTCTTAAATCTCCAGCAAACATGAAACCAGTTATAATAAAAGCCAGTGTTTTGTAGAAAAATCACTTACTTTGTTTTATTCTTTCATCCTCCATAAACAGGGAATCATTCACTCAGTATAATGCCGTGTGGCATGATGTTTACACTAATACAGGGATGAGGAAGCTGATCCATGTAGGGCCAGTGTGGGTTTATGGGATGGCCTCTCAATCAGCCAATAATAAAGCAGTTCGGTCCTGGGGACTCACTGTTATTGGCTGATTGAGAGGCCATCCCAAAAACCCACACTGGCCCTACATGGATCAGGTTCCCCACTTCTGCTCTAATAGCATGTATCTCTTGCAACTGATATTTCACAGCCATTGTATGTTAATAAATCCAGTTTCAAGGTACAGAGGAATTAATATCATGCGGCCTACGAGTACAGAAATCCTTGGCTTCACAAAAGATTCACAACATCCTAGACGGAATTCAATGACAGCAAAAAAGTAATAATAGTGAATTAATTGTAGATAGAAAGCAGCAGTGATTTAACAGTACACATAAATGCGACAAGTAGTAGAAGGGTAATAGTGACTTCAGTTAACCACTGTTTAAACAGGATGCTGCTATTAATTAATAAGGGCGCATGTTTACCAAAAGTACCAAAACAGTATGAGTAACTATTCTACAGCAGAATACTTCTCAGGCAAGACAAAAGGGTTGTTTTTCTGTAGCGAATGTGCCGGTCCGGATTGTTTCCAGGTGACTGAGTGCTCACTATGCCAGTATGTCTTATATCGTATGATTTGCCATATTAGTTTATAGTACTGTGTAATACCATGTGCCCGTGAAACCATGAAATCTACCTGAATCAGAAAGAAACGTAAAGGCCACAGCAAACTGGTTTCATTAGTATTGGAACTAAGACCAGAGAACGTTTGAGAAATGTTTCAAAAGTGAAAAAAGACACTTCCTGCTGAGCCGGGGGCCAGACAACTGCAACAACAGTCATCTCCACAGGGCCCCGGGCCCCCTAACGGTACCTGCATGCCTGCAGTCACCAAGACCCAGAGATCTTTATGGTGGGAGACAGGTCTGTTTCTTGTGATCAAGAAGGGGGGGGGGGGTGATCTTAACCAGTGACGGCTTCCCAGCAGGCTGGGAAGGGAATGGTGAGGGGGTAGGTCTCCTACACAACACTGGACGGGATAATTATCCCCGAATCTCTGCTGTGGAGGAATTCGGGAGCAATTAAAATGCTCCTGGACCAATGGGACGGCAGTATCTGTCAGCAGGTCATTTGAGCTGATGTTGAATGTAGAGGAAAGTGGACGTGTCCAGACGAGCGACGATAAAAGTTAATGGGAAGCAGAAAGCAGCTTGCGATTGATTTTAACCATGAGAACATCCAGCCCCAACAAGGCCTGCAGAGCCCTTTCCGTCACCCATATGCATAACAAGCTATATGACTTGGATAAACAACATTTGTGTAGGATATCTACCATAAATATTACAAGCCAGCTTTCAAATTAGGTAATTGTGTAATTAGGTAATTGTGTAATTGGTTAAGGGAATGGAAACATCCTGGTAAAATTGTTGCTGACCCATCTGACCCTGGTTACTGTCTTTTCCAAAAACTCCCATCTGGGATAAGCCACCAGCTACTTAGCACCTAAACAGCTTTTTTCCTAGAGCTGGGAAATAGTTGAAACAGCTCTGATAATCAGACTCTTACTGCTAATACAATCTGTTTTTTGTTTTTTATTTTCTTGCACAATACGCCTAACCATCTGCACTGAATAGCGCTTATCCTGTCTGCACTTGTGCTGCACTGTTCCTTATTACCCTGCTTGTGCTTTGTATAGCATTTATTTTAACCTACCGTGTGATATATTCAATTCAATTCAATCTATTTTTATATAGCGCCTCTCACAACAGAGTTGTCCAAAGGTGCTTCACGTGGATGTGTTGTGATACGTTAAACATCATTAGAGAGAGTAATACAGAGCCGGTAAAAGGAACGAAAGAAATTAAATAAGGAAAGCCAGATGACAATGGAGGAGATGTCAATATAATACGATATATGTATTAATGTGGGTGATGTGTACATGCACAAAAATAAATTAACCTGACTGTTGGCAGGGAATGTGGTGATAGACAACAGCCAATCTAACTAACATGTTCACATCTCTGGTGTTTTGAGTTCTGGAATAAGGGAATAATCCATCCTGCTCTCCATCGATTCAGGTTCAAACCACCCATGCCGGTCAGGTGGTATAGGGCAGGGGTAGGCATTGGATAGGATGCCAGGCAATCACAGGGCACAGACACGCCCACACTCAGACACCCAATCACACGCTGTGGAGACACCAATCAAGCCAACTGCATGTCCTTAGGCTGAGCACCTGGCACACCCCCAAGCAAAGCCTGCACAGGGCAGTGGTGGTGTTTTAGCCTCCTGTGAGAGAGCAGTGCTGGCCATTGTTCCGTTCCTCAGAATAAAACTAATTTCTGTGAAAGATGCGGAACAGAAGGGGACGTGTCTTTTGAGAAATCTGCTCATCCACGCAAAGAACATCCTTCTGAGGTGATGTACCTATCATGCCTGAAGAGCTAACTGCCTATAGGATGTGGGTATTGCTCTCACATACAGCTGCATGTATGGCTCATAATCAGACCAGTTATGTCTATTAAATAGTTTAATATGTCACACATTTGATTGAATGACGTTTCAACCATAGTTTTCCACATAAAATACCCCTTTTTACATGCTGCTTTTTACATGAATCAGGGTTACATTTATTATGCGAAAGTTATAGTGATCATGAGACAAAGTCTAAAGTGTAAATAAATACATTTAAGCCACTTTAATTATTAGCCACCAAATCTTTTAATAATTTTATCCCCGTCTCTCCATGTACCAAGGCGTCCATTCAATAGCAAAGGAAATGACTGCAGTAGCATATTCCAGCCAGTGTTAATCAGTCTTGTTTTAACTGAGACGGAATAAGACTAATAACTTTGCAGTGACAATGTGAAGTTTTTCCTGTAGTCCTCTACACTGGCTCTTGGAGCTCGTGCACACAGAAATGCCCAATCTGGAAATTCAGCAGCATCAACGTCTGGGGTTGAGGTTTAGGCCTGTTTCCCCGTCGCGCTGGGATCGTCAGGGCGAACCCAGGGTTCTGTGTCACCAGCAGCCAGCGGTTGCAATCAATGGAACATTCTGTGCCCTAGGAAAGTGAAGGTGGGTTTGCGTTGGGGGAGGGGGGTATTTGGACATTCTCTGACCCCCCCACCCACCTCACACATGGAGGGAGGGCCCTGCTCAAATATGTGTTCAAAGGTTGCACAATCGAGACGAGACTGCAAAGACCTCCGGTGTGTTCTGCCCTCCTGGAGAAGACAACCTCTGAGAGACAGATGTGTGTGTGTGTGTGTATACTTCTATTTCTGAATGGGGGGGTGGGGTGGGGGCTAGTTGGCGGAATGTGGGATATTGGAGCCCACTGGAGGCTGGATTCTGAAGCCCGAACCTCACAGATTCACTCGCCTCCCCTGAACACGTGTTAAATAGTCAAACATGCACGTTTGCTGATCAATACCGGGACACCGTTCAGTCTTGGGAGTTACCAGATCCTTCAGGCACTAGGAGAGGTAAGTAGTGACTTGCAGAGGTTTCTTATCCGACCTGAGCTTCCATGGCTCTTGTGGAGAGTTGTTTTCTGGTCCGCCTAGGCTTGGCATTCTGTGTAAGTCTAGTGGAGGCTGGTTATCCGGGACTATAAAACCAGTTGAAGAAGGTCTTAGAACGACCTGCATACCAGATTCGTAGAAAGCATTTATAAAGAGGTTACAAGAGGTAGCAGTTATATTAGTAGCCAGCTAGCATGGAAATTGATCGTCTTCTCAGAGCTTGTTTAATAATTGCCTAAGATACAGATAGTTCTCTCTTGGCAATATCCTCTTTTAAAAGTGCCTTGTATTTGCCGGAGCCTCATTTGTTTGCTCGGGTCTTTCAGCACTAAAGATTCCATCGCGCCAGTACTTTTCCACATTCTGCATAATGGCTGTTATACCTACGGGTGTCTAATATGACACCTGTTCAACTCACCGCCCTGAGATTACATTGGGCTTGTTGACCAGTCAAATACTTGCTGGCAAGTGATATAAATTACCCGTCTCTGCAAACCAAATCCATCAATACTGTACTCATTGCACCGACAAATCTTAAATCCCATCTGAACCTTGAACTTTCACTCTACAGCGGGCTTCTCCTTAAGCATGTGCTCCTAACATCATGTTTAAAAGGATCTATGCACACTTTGAAATGTTTCTCTACCCCAGAAAGCTTGAGTTTTGTTCAGGCCGAGCATGAGAATTATGCTGACGGTACACTATTAGGATTTCTTATTTGCTTTTTGATGACAAAAACAGGACAGTCACCTGAAAAGACATCTTTGAAATTCCACTGAAAGGTCAGTGTGCTCAGGATGCGAGCTGTGGTATGATGCAAGCAATGCACTCTGCCACGCTGCATTTGCAAAAAACGTAGTGTGTTACAGTCTAAAGCACTTAATTTTTTTAGAGAACTTTCAGGACCTCTAATCACCAGCTATGTCAATCAACATTATGGTTACATTCAGTCTGCGCGTCACACCAAATACTGCGAAGATCAGCCAGGCCTGTTTAGATTCTGCCAGTCTTTAATTACGTATTTCATCCGCAAATTAATCTTTTGTCACCCCGCTGTAGAGTGGCTATCGTGATCCAAAGGTGCTCCTCCATGGATGGGAGGGGCATTTTCAGGAGACCCCATAGATGAAGACAAGCATCCATTTGGATGTCTGGACAGAAAGTGGAATTTCACTGCCAAGGAGATAACCAATCAGATTGTAGATGAGGTGGGTCCAAGTAACTAGAGGAGGCAGGACCAACAATTCTGAAGTCTTGGTCCCGCCTCCTCCAGTTGCTTGGACCCACCTCCTCTACAATCTGATTGGTTCCCTCTCTGAACCAATTATCGTTCCTTCTACCCTCAGAATATTGTGTAAAACTCCCACGAGCTCCAGGATTTTGTTTCAACCAACCAGTTGAGTATAGAGAGTCATAGTCAGAGAGTACTCAACTGACTGGTTGAAACAAAATCCTGGTCTGGACTTGAATTACCCACCTCTGGCTTTAAACCACAATTTTGCAGATTACCCTTCCATAAACATGGAATGGGGTTCATCCTCAGTGCAGTGAGGACCCATAAGCTCACAATCAGCAAACCTATGTCTATGACCTCTTCACATCGGTGCTGACCCGTTTATCTTTTAGCGCCCCCGGACCATAAAAACATTTTTGCTTTTGCCAAGGGAAATACGATCATTACCGCAGCTTTAGGAGCACTGAGGTTCCTGGAGTTTCATTTATCGTAAGTTCATCCCATCGCTGCACGTGGATTTGTGTTGCGTAAACTCTCCTGGTTCCTCTGCTAAGCATCAAGGTCTTAGATGGGGTCAGTGAAGCAGGTAGCTGTGCCCCCCCCCTTAGCCCAGGTACAGAGGCAGGAGGGGGCAGGCAGGCGATTTTGTCTGCCAACGCTTTAGTGACGGTCAAAAGCTTTTAACACGAACCATACGGGCCACAAAAGATCCTTTCTTGAGATGGCTGTGGAAGCATTTATCTTTTAGCCAGAGAGTTTGGCATTATCTTTAGAATTTATAGATGCGATGGGGGCGTGGACTGTTTATGTTTACAAACCAAACATGTGACCAAATGTGAATGCTAAGAAACACCTTCTACAGCTTGGGCCTCGAAAATTGATGATATTCATATGGCAACTCCAGGAGATATGGAGATCATAACCAAAACTGAAACCTTCAACGGTGGTCCCCAAGCCCCCCAGGCAGAGAAGAAAATGAAGGAGAGAGGACAGTGGAGCAACAAGCTGGAGTTTGTCCTCTCTGTGGCTGGCGAGATCATTGGGCTGGGCAACGTGTGGCGGTTCCCCTATCTGTGTTACAAGAACGGTGGCGGTGAGTGGATCTCTTGAAACATGATATCGGACACTGGGGTCACTCCAGGTGTCATTGGCTGGCGATGGTCATGTGATATGCCTGCCGGCTGGCTGGGAGAATGCAGTCCCCCTGGACAGCAGTAGTTAAAACTGCAAGCTTATTTTATAAATGTCTGCCGTTAATGGTTGGCATGTTACAATTTGGTTTTAGGGTATTCCTTCCAAGGTACAGTTTGTTATTCTACCTTCTGAAAAGGACTATGAAATTTTTACCCCAGCTCCACTGATGGACATTAATTGCTTCAGAGCTTGTTAAACTAAATATAAACAGTTGTGGAGTTATTTTTATGGACATTAGTTATTAGGCTGTGAAGAGAGTTATTCCAGATATGAAATGTGTCTGACACAGTAGTGATATCCACACCCGTACAACTGGAGCTAATGAACTGTCCAGTTATCTTTTAGCATATATGTTTTTATTTTTAGGTTGGCTGCCTTGATATTGCCATAAAATAAAGGCATTGGCTGGAGCTGAAAGAGAAGTCAACCAAAGCCCAGATATCTGGCCCAGGGCATTAATCAAAGCACTTATTATCACAACCAACGTTTGTTATTCCTGTCACTCTGCATCCACAAAACCCACATAACCTCCATCCATCCATCCATCTGTCCGTTTTCACAGTTGACGAGCAAATTTCCAAAACTCACTCCGTCCATTTTTTTGAAATTGAAATAATGATTTATTTTCCATTTGCACATGTGCACTTCTTTGTGACATATCCCGTCATGCTCTCCTCTGAGAGATATATACAGGCGACAGCAAAGCCTGGAGTCTGAATGCAGGGTCAGACCATTTACCCCCCCCAGTGCCCCCTAGTGCTCTTCAGGGGTTAGGGGCCTTACTCACAGGCCCAACAGAGATGTGACTATTGTGCTGGAGCTTGAACCGGCAACCTTCTGAACACAAGCACAGAGCCCAGACCTGCTGAGATAAAACAATTAGAGTCAGGCTTCCTCATCATGTTACAGTGCTGGAAACCAAAACTCCGTAGAAACAATTGGATTTATTTAATTAGAGTTACAATCCTACCCCAGATTTTGGAAACTTGCACTACAACTGTAAACACAGGAAACTGTGCAGAGGACAACCAAGATTTAAAATATCTTAAAAGTTATTTTAAATAATTTGGTAATGCTTTACATTAAGTGCATTTTCACAATGAATTCATAGAATATTGATAAGCAGCATGCAAGTACACCTTAACATCCTAACATCCGTTAATATACATTAATAACAAACATTATATGATTATACAATTATAATGTTTGTTATTATTATTATATAATGTTTGTTATTAATGTATATTACAGCTGTTAAGGGATGTTAGGATGTTAAGGTATACATACAT
>JAODJW010000001.1:3931436-3947925 GCA_026777045.1 Hyperopisus bebe | reverse complement strand
CAGTGAGCATATCATAACCACCACCCTCCTCTGTCATATCATCATCCAGTGAGCATATCATAACCACCACCCTCCTCTGTCATATCATCATCCAGTGAGCATATCATAACCACCACCCTCCTCTGTCATATCATGCAGTGAGCATATCATAACCACCACCCTCCTCTGTCATATCATCGTGCAGTGAACATATCACAACCACCATCCTGTCTAGGGTGTACCCCAGCCTGTCTGGATAAGCTCCAAACCCCCTGTGCTTCTGACCTGGATAAGAGTATTTATGCATGTTTGTAATGCATGAATGCCATTATCTGACTTTCAAACAAGTTTTCCCTGAAAACTACAGGAGTATTTCTTGTATTTATTAACTATTTACATAATCAACCTTGCAGATGAAATTAGTTCAAGAATTTATGAATGTATAATTTACTTTGCTATGTATTTTGCATGGAAGATGTAGATTTGTCCATTTTTTCCAGAAAGGGGCAAAATCATCTAGGTATGATTTTTAGAAAATGCAGTGAATAACTGGCAAAGTTTAAGTGGGCATTCTGTGTCTTTCCTCATTCCTTCAAAGCCATGGTGGATTCGCAGTGAGGTCATAGTCGAGTTCATGGGTTCATGTCAGGTCCAAAGAGTACAAATCCAGTACTCTGTCACTGTGACTCTTTATACTCAACCGGTTGGCTGAAACAAAATCTTGGTCTGGATTCGTACTATCTGGACCTGAAATCTCCTATCTCTGCATGTCACAGAGATATTGAAGAAAAACATGGGCTAACGATTTAATGTTAAACCGGGGTCAGAACTTTAAAAATTACAGCAGACTTTTGGCAAACCATCTGAGCTATGACCTGAAGCTGTGAAGCCTGGACCAGCTTAAATTTTAACTTCGGTGCAGAGTCTCCATAAAGGTTTGACCGTAAGCCTCTTCTCCAGACTAGTTTGCAAAATGTATGTTATGTTTTTATTGGAATGAATGTAGATGTAAAACCTGAAAGTGAGTTAGGTGAAACTGAACTGCAGAATTTGCTTAAAGGGCAGATGATCATTCTTGATACTTAAGCATTTATTTATTTTCGTTTTATCCCTTTATTTCATGGGAATATTACACAATAGTCACATTTGATTTAAAGAATGGCGGGTAAATGTCCACCATCAATCAAATAATAATAATAGTAAAAATATTTTGAGCCAGTTATGTTGTGATGCAACAGCCTGTGCTTCTGGGACGCTGTCGCTTTGGAGACCTCGCTCTTTCCAGCTGGTGACCTTCAGCCTCAACCTGTCTTTCCTACGCAGTCGTGAATCACTCATCATTATGGGATTGGCTGGGGGGTGTCCCACCACCCCTTCCCAGCTAAAACATCCAAGGACAAGACGAGTGTCCAGCCCTCTCACTCTCCTTGATCATGGTATTTTCACAAGTGAAAACAAATGAATAAAGTCCCCATGTTTAGCTAAGCCGAATAGCCTGATTAGTGTGGCACTAATTAATTTGGCTTTGCAGGGTGAAGACTGATGCACACCTCCTCCGGTTATGTGCTGTTTTTTGGCACGACTACAAACCAGCATTCATATCACATGGTCATAAATTGTATCGCTCAAGCTCCGCCCCCTTGTTGTTATGTCAGTAGGCTGTAGAGGGCGCTGGCTGCTGATATCACGGATGTGAGTTTTTCTCTCATATTAAACATGGGTCTAGTAGAGTTGGACCATGGTCCAAGTTTTGGGAGGTTGAGTTATTTTTCCAGCTTAATTTTTCTTTAAAACTTAAACTAAGTCCTAATTTGCAAGGAAGACAATTTGTCCAGAACCCGCAGAGCCAGATTTAATTAAAACCACGTAAAGGAGAAACTGCAGACAATAACTTTAAGATGAAATTGCACCTAAAGAACAGAGGCATCCAGTTCCGTCCAAAAAACCCACAAATCATTAAATTAATAGTAATATATTGAAAGTCTCCTTAACATTTTGCTCAACCTTGGATTGGATTCTTGGCCTTCTTTCCTTGGCATTGACTATGCCGATTATAGCGTTGCTGTAAGGGTCATTTAAGTTAGGGCTGTTTCACGACAAGCTGTCCCTTACCAAAGTCCTTCAGCATGTCTGGCATGCTGAGCACGAAGGCTGTCGCTCGGTTGGTCATATGTCTGTTCCATCATCGCTCCAGAATCTGGGGGCGTGGTATCATGGTCTGCTCTTGGCCACAGCTAGGGGGCGCCCTTAATCATGAGGTGAGTTAATTCGTGGTAAGATGCTCAATAGACCTGCAAAGGACCCAGACTTGATTGGCGTGCCTTATCTGTGACCCATATATGGTTCGGAGGGTCTGATAAAAGTGGCCTGTGATTTTCTCACCTCGTGGCGGGTGGGGGGTGATTAGCCTCCCTGCATTATATTCTCTCCCTGAAGATTGCAGAACCTCATCGGCCTCAAAGAAATGGGCCGGCAGAGACTGGGTCTCCCAGCTTAAATCCCCTGCCCTGGCGGCTTTGTATCCCGGCAACCGAGAGGTAGAGGGTTCGGTACTTCACACGATGATCTACCCTTCACACTGTTGGTTCTTGCGGTTACCAATTAAGCAGAACATCATCACCGTGCGCTTAGGATGAAAGAACAGCACCTTCCTTAATGGACAGAACATGACCGGGTCTAGTCTGGGTCAGGTTACAATGCCCGCTGGTTGATGATTCATCAGCAATGGAATTTATAGAGATTCTTCAATGAGTTGTGCTGAAGTTGAGTATGGAAGAACCTTAGATGAAAGTAAATGGCTTTTGTCTTTGCATTCTGGAAGCCCATTTCCTCAGGCATGGTTTGGTTATTTGGCACTGGGACAGACCCCGCTGGCCCAGAGAATCGAATCATAGACCGGCTGTAATGTGATCTTGGCACTTATCATCCGATCCTGCCACCGGCTTGTGTCACTGTGCGTTTTCCCGGTGAGGACATGTCCGCTGCCCTGACCTTTCACACGCTCTACGCCAGGAAGCTTCCCCGCACCCAGGGCACTCTTTAATCCTGTTTTTTAATCTCATCCTTTCAGGCATTGTAGAACCAAGAACCATTTTCAACTTGTGAATTTTCCAAGAATTAACTGAGAGGAGGTGGGAATCAGCCTGTGATGGTGAACAGTGTTGGACTTGAAAGTGTTTGGGCCATACAAACTCTCGATGTGTTGAGCTGAGCACATACAGTGTTCACATGCGCACCACGTATCTATGTAAAACCACAACTCTGGATCACATTCTGGGAAAACATTGCCATCCTCTTTAAACATGGTGCTGGTGACCAATAGAAATTGGTTTTGGTCCAGTGTACATTTTGTAGCCAATAGAAGAGCAGGAGCTGCTAGGAGGCAGTGCCTTACTGGGGCTGTAAGGCAGCAGGTGGAGTTTTGATTAAGGATGCGACTTGTAGCATGAAAGCTGCCGCTTCAAACCCCTAGAGATGCAGAACAGAAGAGTGCAGATCTTAATTTCAATCCCTGCAGTGAGATATCAGCTGTATAAATGGGTTAAAGTTTGTTGTTTTATGTTAAAACCCGGCGCTTCAGCCTAAGATGGAAGAGAGTTCACTGGGACTTTTAGCAGCTTCTCAAGGGGCTTCGTTGTATTTGATGTGGTGTATTAGCAGAAGATTGATTAGGTGATTTTCAAAGCTGTAGCTGGTTAATATTTGCTTCCTCTTTTCTCTCTAGGCTGCAGAATCTGGGATTGTGAAGATCAAAACGGTGGTGGTGAGGAACACCAACATCCTAGCAGGTGAGCTGGAGGGCTTTGGGGCTCAGGGCCTCTGCTTCTCGCGTGGGGAGGGCAGTGTTTGGGAAGCCTTTATGGGGGAACGTGACTGATCCATAACATACCAAACCTCTGGCTTAAATGCCTGAAAAGGTTAGGGTGTTCTCCATCCTCCTGCCAGTAGTGTTCGGTAGTATTGCACATTTTCTGGTTAGGCCTGAATTTGTCTGTCCGAGAGGCCTGTGTTGATTGGTTAAGCCTGTTTCTGTCTGTCTCAGTGAGGCCTGTGCTAATTGGTTAGGCCTGTATTTGTCTCATTGAGGCCGGTGCTAATTGGTTAGGCCTGTGTCTGACAGTGAGGCCTGTGCTAATTGGTTAGTCCTGAGTCTGTCTACCAGCGAGGCCTGTGCTAATTGGTCAGGCCTTTGTCTGTCTGCCACTGAGGCTGGTGCTAATTGGTCAGGCCCATTTTTGTCTGTCAGCGAGGCCGGAGGTAATTGGTTAGGCCTGTATCTGTGTGCCACCGCCGCCTGTGCTTATTGGTCAGGCCTGTGTCTGTCTCAGCGAGACCTGTGCCAATTGGTCAGGCCTGTGTCTGCCAGCGACACTTGTGCTAATTGGTCAGGCTGTCTGTCAGCAGCAGAGTCCCATCTCTCCGCAGCCCTGAAGGAGCACAGCTCGGAGGTGGTGCAGCCTTTCCTCATGGGCTGTGGCACCAAGGAGCCGAAGATCACACAGCTGTGCCTGGCTGCTATCCAGAGGCTCATGTCACACGAGGTCGTGTCTGAGGTACGGCCCCCTGGCACACACAGTTCTCTGGTTGTTTTTATTATTTATTATCTATTATTATTTTATCATTATTATTATTCACTGTGTCCTGGATTAGCCATATGGGCAGTTTGTGCTCCTTTTGTCGCCTTTGTTATTGTCCTTGCTCTCGTTGTGTTCCATGTCAGCTAGCACTGCAAAATTTCGACAAATAAAAGCATAGTGACTTAAGGAAATCTTTAGTTGTATTGAGGAAAGGTTAAAAAAAGACGTTGGTTACAAAAAATTTGAAAACATATTGTCAAAGGTTGTCATTTTTATGGTGAACAGGTTTAATCAAAGAATGATTAGGATTTAGAGTACAGTGATGATCTTGTTTGGAGTGAATATGTCAGGATAATTATAGATTGATTCATTATTTCTGGATTATGGCTGATCAAAAGATACCCCCCATGACATTTTTGGAGCCAGAGTGAAAGTTAAGCCTCTTTCGGCTTTTTCTCTTTGTTGTGTGGATGCGGGGGCTGTCTTCAGAAAAATCACTCTTTCACAAGTGTGTGTGTTGCGATTTTTCTTTTTCTTTCAAGATTGAAATGCAGCACAGAGCTGTAACATTCACTAGAGTAGCCAGGTCGAACAGACCTGAGTCAGTGTTTGTCATGTGATGTCACGGTCATTTGTGTGTGCCTTATCCCATGATCCTTTGCAGTCCGGAACCGGATCTTTAATTCATGAAACCAGGGGAGCCCAGGATAGAAAAGGTGACGTGGCAGTGTGCGGTCACCACCTCTGCCCCCTGGTGGTGATTTTTTTGCACACCAGACACTAAGGTCTTTTTCCTGTTTTGGCTGTTCCAGTAGTCACCGTCAGTGGGTCTGTGTGTGTGTGTGTTTGTGAGTAAATACTGGTCCTGTGTGTTTCCCTATGGGCAGGCCGCTGCAGGGAACATCATCAACATGCTCTGGCAGCTAATGGAGAACGGTCTGGAAGAGCTGAAGCTGCTGCAGACAGTGCTGGTGCTGCTGACCACTAATACAGTCGTGCACGATGAGGTTCTCTCTAAGGTACGGCCACCATTTGACCCACATGGTCGGAGGTGTCACCTTGAGGCTCCTGGTGATGCCGGTCCAGGTTAGAGCACCATCTGTTGGCTGCAGAGATGATGTTGATACTGTAGTTCATTAGATTCAGATTCAGATTACTTTATTGATCCTTGAGGACATTATGTGGGTACAGATGCTCACAGACAGTAAGAAGATAACAAGTTAAACACAATGACAAATAATACAAATTTACAATACCAAAATTACAAATGGACAAATATTACAATAACCAAAATCACAAATGGAACTCAAAATCACAAATGGAATTCAAAATCACAAATGGAACTCAAGATTCTGGGGTTGATGTTAAGAGGGTCACAATGGTGCTGATATGTCTCCCTCATCTTCGCTCCAGGCCATCGTCCTGTGTTTCCGCCTCCATTTCACTAAGGACAACATCACCAACAACACGGCGGCGGCCACTGTGCGACAGGTCGTCACTGTGGTCTTCGAGAGGATGGTCGCGGAGGACAAGCAGTTCAAAGGTCAGGGCGATGCTAGTGTCTCCTGCAGTGGGGGTAAGGCCCAGCAGACACCAGACAGGCGTGAAAGCCTGCCAGCCAGCCACTCAGAGGATATTAAATGGGCAGAGCTTGATTGAATTGCAGCTCTTTGTATAATGTTTGAGAGTACTGTGTTGCTGTCCACTTAGGTAAAATTGAAACACTCTCTCTCACCCCTTTTGTTAGCCTTGGTGAATATAAACTATGCATTCAGTCACTTCAGCTTTTGCTTGGGCTTTCCCATATCTTTTTAATGTTTTTTTTTTCTGGTGCACCCCCTGCAGGTGTGGAGGAACAACCGCAGCCAGTACAGGGCAACACCAGCCGCAGGTCCGTCAGTACGCTGAGGCCTAGCGCCAAGGACGCCTACATGCTGTTCCAGGTGCCATTTTCTACTCCCATCGCCACCAGCTGCTGAGAGTTGGGGGGCGTGCATGTTCCAGCTTTATGTCCTATGCCAGGCCCATGGGATTCCTTATATTATTTTTTTGTTTTTCCACACGAAGGATCTGTGTCAGCTGGTGAATGCTGACGCCCCCTACTGGCTGGTGGGCATGACGGAGATGACGCGCACGTTTGGCCTGGAGCTGCTGGAATCCGTCCTGAATGACTTCCCGGAAGTGTTTCTGCAGGTACACTGCACTTCCCCTCCCTACCCAGAGGTGGCGCTGTGCTCCCAGATAAAGGTCTTGTAGCATTTTGAATCTGACCTCACACCTCCACTTCCTGCAGCAGCCCGAATTCTGCTTCCTGCTGAAGGAACGTGTGTGTCCGCTGGTCATCAAACTCTTCTCGCCCAACATCAAGTTCCGCCAGGGTGGCGGGAGCGCGGCGTCGCCCGCTGCCACGGAGAAGCCCTACTTCCCCATCTGCATGCGGCTGCTGCGCGTCGTCTCTGTCCTCATCAAGCACTACTACAGCCTGCTGGTGAGGCTTCGCCCATGATCCTTGCGAGGTGTAGCGCTGCTCTGCTGGTTCAGTTTGAATAAAGCACAGTGTGAGGTATATGCAGGGGCAGGGCCACAGGCCAGGGGCGGGGCCACAGGCACACTGGCCCCATCCGAAAGCTGATTGGCCGCCGGAGCACCGCCTCCCCTGTTACTCACCAATTCAAAATCTGTCACTGGCTAATGATAAAGTTCCCCCTTCTGTATGAATTATGGTCTCTTCACCTTCTAATATCTAATAATATAATTCTAATATCGCCCCTCCTACCCAGTGCTGTTGAAATGGACTCTTCTGCCTGTCTGTGTGTGGCCCAGGTAACCGAATGTGAGATCTTCCTGTCCCTGCTGGTGAAGTTCCTTGATGGGGAGAAGCCACAGTGGCTGAGGGCTGTGGCAGTGGAATCCATCCACAGGCTGTGTGTGCAGCCCCACTTGCTACGGTACTGACTCTTGTGGCGCTCTGTGTGTGTCTGTGTGTGTCTGTGTGTGTGTGTCTGTGTGTGTCTGTGTGTGTCTGTGTGCTGGGCGGTGTGTCCAGCCATCAGAGGGCAGTCACAGAACATTCAAACAACATTCGTAGAACATTTACAGAGCATTGACATAAAATTCACCGAACATTCATAGAACATTTACAGAGCATTGACATAAAATTCACAGAACATGTACAGAACATTCACATGAAATTCACATACCCGTTGCAGAACATTTGCAGAACATTCACAGAACATTTACAGAACATCCACGGAACATTTATAAAACAAAGTAGAGGCAAAGTTCCTATGCAGCTGTGTGCATTTTCAGGACAGTTATCTGAATTTCTGTCTGTGTGACACCTGGGCTTATGGCTCTGGTCCATGTGGGCTGGGTTGGGCTGCACCTGGTCCTGAGTCCTCTCCTCCTCTCCTCCGCATCAGCTCCTTCTGCCAGTCCTATGACATGAAGCCACACTCCACCAAGGTCTTCCGGGACATTGTCAATGCCCTGGGCTCCTTCATCCAGTCGCTCTTCATCGCACCCAGCACAGGAAACCCCGCCCCTAGCGGTGCCTCGTCCGGTCAGTGCTCCGCCCCCATCCCGCCATCTGTGCTGAAGGGCAGCAGGGGGCGTAGTACTTGAGGATCTGAACCTGTGGGCAGGCTGTTTTGAAATCCGCTCTGTTTTTATGCTCTTGCGTAATGAAGTGCTTTATAAAAGTGTCGGCGGATAACCCGACAAAGTAAAATGAACTGTGTAAGCCGCTTTGGATAATAGCTTCTGCCGAAATTAAGTGGCTCATTAAGTGGGTTTGTTATCTTCTGCCTGCTTGAAGGACACACACTCAAGAATAATCAGTGAGGCCCACATTACTGTAATCACTTCTGACACAGAGAAATGATAGAAATCGTGATCCATTCTGGGTTTGAGCGAATATGAATATTCATGAGCTTAAAGGCTGGGGGGTGGTCTTTGGTATACATTTGTGCAGAGTAATGCTTACGAGCGAATCGACATTCTGCTCCTCCAGGTGTGTCCGGCCTGGGGGGCCAGGCAGCCGCCCAGGGGGGCCCGGGAGTAGGGGCAGCCAGTGGGGCCCTGAGTCCACAGGCCGCCTTTGAGTACCGCGGTACCTGGATCCCCCTGGTGACGGTCAGCGTGCAAGGCAGCACCAAGGCTACATAGTAAGTACCAGTGGGCTGGAGCCCTTCCCCTGGGGTTACATGAACACAGAGGTGCGGGCTGTAGCCCCCATTTCATGATTACTACCACAAGGGGGTGTAGTTTGTTTCCCTTATTACATATCTGCCTTCATGAGGGGCGTGGCCTGTGTCCTTTATTCAAATTCAAAATAACTTTATTTGTCGACGAGGGCCAATTAAAAGCACACAGGGTAGTCATTATTATTTCAGTTCTCCCTTTGTTAGGGGTGTGGCTTGTCGTCATCATTACATATTTTCCAGAATAGTGGGTGTAGCTTGATGTCCTCATTACATATTTGCCTACATAAGGGCTCAGGCCTGCATTCACCCCCCCCACGTATTTGCCAGAACAGGAGGTGTGGCCTGGAGCCCAGTTCACATATTTGCAACAATATGTGTGACTTTTCTTTAGCCTTCTGTTTATCTGATTATAATAACTACTCCTTAATGGGTTATCCAGAAAGATGGGATGGAAAGCCAGCGGTACAGTCCGCCGTAGGCTTATTTTCCTGTTCACCCATGTGTGAAGCTGTTGTCTGTCCGGGGGTGCTGAGAACATCTGCTCGAGAACTTTCTGCACCTCACTTGTAACGAGGCTAATTATCACCTGAGCGTGTTTAATTAGGCGCAGAGTGAGGCTGCACATGTGGCTGTGGGGAGTTCAGCTGTGAGAGAAGCTGCGGGTCCATTTAAGGAGAAAACAGAGCGACGAATGGCGACGGGGCAGAGTAAGAAGGTGCTGGGCATGAGCGCGTCTCACGGCTGGCTTTGCTGTGGGGTGCAGGCCAGTGTGGCTGAGGGGGGGGCTCGAGCAGTGGTGCAACCTGGGGAAAATCAGGCTCAGTTCCCATCTGTTCAGGCTGTTTTGGGTTTTGTTTGAGGACACTTGGGGAAACGGCGACAGGACAAAAAGTCAAGGACTCTGATTGGCTGGAATTCAGACCCTGATTGGCTGGCCTTCAGGAGCCTATTAGGACATGAGCTAGACAATTTCCCAGAGAAAGCTTGAGTCGGAAGACGTCCTCCTGGGAGGGGGGCTTTAGGGGGAGGGTGTGTCTAGGCCTGAACTTATAAACAAAAATGAAATGGCTTGCAGCCTGTTGGAGTGGAAGCTCTGGCGGCGGATGTGGTATCTCTGACCGCGACTGTGTATGTGTCTTTGATGGTCCTCATGTGTCCACAGCTTGGAGATGCTGGACAAGGTGGAACCGCCCAGCATCCCAGAAGGTTACAGCCTCTCAGTGGCCTTCAGTGCTCTGCTAGACCTGGTGAGGGGTATCACCTCCATGATCGAGAGAGAGCTGGCCCAGGAGGAGAAGGAGAAGGAGGAGGATGAGGAGTATGAAGAGGCATCTCAGACGTGCTCCGAAGCTCCCCTCAGCCAGGAGACGGTCAACCAAACTCAGGACCTGACAGATGAACGAGAGCCAAGTGGGTGGAGCTTCTTGGACCAGATTCAACCATAAGCGCAAGATGGATTCCTCTTGATCTTAAATGGAGGGCATCTTTATGTAGGGAGTCGTGTACAGGTTGTAATTTGGGTGATTTTTTTCCCCAATTCTTCACTGGAATTGAGTGAGTTTTTCTGAAAAGCTTCTGACGCTGGATCACATGCCGATACTGATGTTCACAGTCATAGTCGTCTTTTTGTAGGAAGTGAAGCTCTTTGTCACCCTCTGGTGTCTCTTCTGTGTATTGTAATATACCCAGAAAACACACAGTTGTTACCAGGTCATCAGCAGGTTTCTCTCTGATTCCAGCTTCCCGGCTGGTGTGGGAGGAGATGGTTAACACGTGCTGGTGTGGCCTACTGGCTGCCCTCTCCCTCCTGCTGGATGCCAGGTAAGTCCGTCCCAAAGCATAACCATGTCGGAGGCTGGTCTTACGGAGCGAGGTCTGAGACCTTTGACCTCCATGCCCTCAGCACGGATGAGTCTGCCACAGAGAGCATCCTGAAAGCAGAGTTGACGATGGCTGCGCTCTGCGGTCGCCTTGGCCTGGTCACCCCACGCGACGCCTTCATCACGGCCACCTGCAAGGCCTCGCTGCCGCCACACTATGCCCTCACTGTCCTCAGCAGCTCCGCGACCAGCCTCTCCAGCAAGGGTGTGTATTCTCACAGGGACTCGCAGCTGCCCCCTTCTGGCTGACTCTCGTTCTGCAAGGTGTGCCTCCTCCTTCCGGTATTATAGTCATGAGGTGAATAACAGGCTGCTCTGGATGTGTGAGTGTATAGTGTGCTCCACTAAAACCCGATGAAGGTGGAACATGCCTCAGTCTGCGAACAGTAGGTGACATTTCGCCATGAATAGTTTGTTCCAGGGGGTTTAATCTGCCTAGGGAGCCCGGGACGTGACTGCTGCAGTATTACTGGACTTTATTCCTATTAATGTTTCTACAGCAGCTAACTTTTGTTATGGTGGAAGCTGAAGCCCCCTTAAAGGGACAGCACCCCCAAATTCGCCAGTTAATGGTTGAGAAGTAAATTCTGCCTGAAATGCCTCCACCATAATTGTTCAGAGTATTATGTATTACGGCCCTCTTCTACCCCGTGGCCTTCAGGGCACCCAAATAGACGGGGGGGGGTGTAGCCGGCGGCGGCGGCACTGAGGAGGACACCATGTTCAAGCATGGCCTACATTCCCTAACTCTACCAGTGCTTATTTAAAATCAGGCGTAATTATCTGTTCCTCCCCCTGCCCTTCCTGCCCTTGCAGTATCTTTTGTCCCCTCAATCGCTCCTACTTCTGCTACTCAGGAATAAATACCTCTCTGACAACTCCTCCCACTATCCTTCTGGTAATTGGATGTATGCTGTGGTCATGGCTGCCAAGTCCCTCCCTCGTCACAAAGTTGAGCCGTGAGAGGCCGTTACCCGGATGAGCGTGATCGGTGATTGGCTCGTAATCTCTGTGTGCCTTGTATCTACTCAGCGTACTCCATCCAGGGCCAGAGCGTTCAGATGATCAGCCCGTCCAGTGAGTCCCACCAGCAGGTGGTGGCTGTTGGACAGCCGCTGGCGGCGCAGCCTCAGGGCACCGTGGTGGTAAGGTTCCCGGTTCCCTCTGTCAGGCTGTCCCACTTCACGCTCATATCATTTGGTTCTTTGTTCTGCGGCTGCTTGGATCTCACATATAACCGAGTTCTTTATCCGCTGTTAAATCTGTGATTTGATCGTGAGATTGTCAGTGTTTGTCTGCTTGTTCTTCTCACTCCGTGTTCCCCTTCCTGTCTCCTGCTTCTGTCCTGGCCCTCTCTGCCCCCCCGCCCCACCCCCTCAGCTCACGGCCAAGAACATCCAGTGCATGCGCACACTGCTGAACCTGGCCCACTGCCACGGAGCCATACTGGGCACGTCATGGCAGCTGGTTCTGGCCACCCTGCAGGTACCTTTGCCCCCTCCCCATGCTACCAGTCTCTGCCTCCTCCCTCATGCTGCTCCCCAGGCTGATGCCGCCCCCCCCCCCACCCACCTCTCCTCCAGCACCTGGTGTGGATCTTAGGCCTGAAGCCTGGAACTGGAGGTGCTCTGAAACCTGGACGGGCAGTAGAGGGCCCCAGCACGGTAAGAGCCTCATCCTGTCATACCCAGCCTGAGCCAGAGTGGGGCGCTCTCTGCTCTCAGAACGCTCATAATGGGGCTTCTGCTTTTCCCCGTCTGCAGGTACTGACCACAGCGGTGATGACAGATCTCCCAGTCATCTCCAACATCCTCTCCAGGCTGTTTGAAAGCTCCCAGTAAGATTGACGTTTATTCACTTGAGTCTGGGGATCCATCTAAGGTCTGGATGAAGAATGACCCCCCTGTACTGTGCCCCCTACCCCAGGTACCTAGACGACGTGTCCCTGCATCACCTGATCAATGCCCTGTGCTCCCTGTCTCTAGAGGCTATGGAGATGGCGTATGGCAACAACAAGGTGATCACCTGGGACGTTCCGGATCTCTCCGTAAGCCCGAGTGTGCGCGTGGTGTTTTACGCTTTGCCCGTCTTCTAATCCCTCGTGCAGGAACCGTCCCTGTTTGCGGTGGCCAAGCTGCTTGAGACCGGTCTGGTCAACATGGACCGCATCGAGATCCTGTGGAGACCTCTCACCGGCCACCTGCTGGAGGTGAGAACGCCAATCGTAATCCTCCTCTGCCGTTCAGGTGACCGTGCTCTCTGTGGAACCTAGTATGTTCTTTTAGAGCATGGAGATGCAGTCAAAAATATCTAAAAACTACTCGTTAACCACTGCGCCCCCTACTGGCCAATACCATGTCGATTTGACCTTAAGTGGGTGATGCCCTGCTCCTTCTTGGTTGTATCTGTTATTTTGTGGATGTTCTTGCGAGTCTCACCTTAACATTGGCTAATATATGCGCTCTAGGTTTTATTGTTTAACAACACTGCACTTCCCCGTGTTTGTACGATATGTCACCTCTGAAACTCCTGTACTTGTGGTGCATCTGCCTTCATTTTCTCTCTCTCTGTCTCCCTCTCTCTCACACCGTGTCTGTTTTACAGAAGGTGAGTTACGGCTGTGCTTACTTTCCCTGCTTCGCTCTACCCGCTGTACCATCTCCTGCTGTCCGCCGTCACATTTTTTGTGAAAGGATAAAACTGGGAATAAATGTCGGACATGGGGTGTTGTGTTTTTGTGTGGATTTTAAAAATGTGAGTGTATCCTTTCACAGAATTTGTGTCCTGGGATGAACAAGGTGCCTTTAAGTGCTGCATGTTAAATTAAAAGGCAACACAGATTTCCCACATAGATGTGGATAATCGCACTCTTAATCTTAAGTGACTGTGATCGTGACATGAATGAGTATGAGGACTTTGTTGATTGACTGAACCGTCCCACCTCACGAATACCAGTATTAATGCACACAGACAGGTGTTCAGGCACTGGGGTGCTTAAAAACACAGACAGTCAAAAACTGCTTAACTGGAAATTGCTGTAATAGGAGGCTTCACATACACACAGTCATATATTCTGCTGTGTTTACCGGACATAGTCTCCTGGGATGCTCTTTCACTTTCTCTGCTTTCTGGGTTTTGGGTGCTGGAATGTTACTCTGCAAGCATCTTCCTTAGTGTCTGCTGATCCGTGCATGTGTTGCACGCCCGTGAATTTCCGTCCGTCAGGTGTGTCAGCACCCAAACACCCGGATGAGGGAATGGGGAGCCGAAGCTGTGACCTCGCTGATCAAAGCCAGCCTGGCCTACAAGCATGACCCCCCGCTGGGCCAGAACCAGGTACTGGAGGAATTTGGAGGTGGCCTGGGAGGAGGCATATTTCATGCACAGCCCTACCATATAGTACAGCCAGCGATTTCCAATTTCTGTTTAGCTGTGAAGTAAAAGGGGGTGTGTTTTGGCAGCCATATTTGTTTTGTGATTCGCTGGCACCTGTATGGGGGCGGAGCCTGGCGTTCTCTCAGCTTGTAATGCCCCACATCTTTTGGCTTCAGAGACTGCAGCAGCTTCTGCTGAGCCCCCTGCGGGACCTGTCCGACATCGCCCACCCGGACATCCGTCAGAAGCAGCTGGAGAGCGTGCTGCAGATCCTGCAGAGCCAGGGGGACGGCCTGGGCCCCGGCTGGCCCCTGGTGCTGGGGGTCATCGGGGCCATCCGCAACGATCAGGGGTGAGGGAGCAGGCCTCAGCCAGGGGCTGGAATTCCTGCCAGGTTTTAGATGAGTCACTGACACCCACAATAGAGTAGATATTCATATTACTTTCTTTTTTATAGTTTTTGTTTTTTTTTTAACAAACATCACCCATCGCAGACAAAACATCTCCCACCAGGGACTGAGTGACGCTGGTTTAGATCCCAGAAACAGGACTTTTCTGTGTTAAATGAATTGTCATTTGGTGGCTTGGCTGCTGACTTGCACTCATGATCAGAAGGTCGCCAGTTTGAATCCCAGGGCGGGCAGACTAATGCGGATGTTGTGCCCATGAGCATGGCCCCTAACCCCCAGCTCCAGGGGCACTGCATGCTGTCTGACCCTGCAGTGACACCCCCAAGCTTCCTCTCGCCTGTGTAGGTTTCTGTGTGTCTCATGGAGAGCAAGATGGGATCGGCAAAAGGAGAATTTCCCCGGGGGATCAATGAAGTATCCGATCCTATCCCATGCAACGCTGTGCTGATCTGTTCTATCCAGTGTCTATAGTTTGTGGACATCGCAGACTCAAAATCCCGTGTCTGCCTTCTGCAGGGAATCCTTGATCCGGACAGCATTCCAGTGTCTGCAGTTGGTGGTGACGGACTTCCTACCTACCATGCCTTGCACATGCCTCCAGATTGTGGTGGATGTGGCTGGTAGCTTCGGCCTTCAAAACCAGGAGCTCAACATCAGCCTGACCTCCATTGGCCTCCTGGTGAGCACTCGGGACAAGACGTTTAGCTGAACCCTGTCACTCTGTCGTTCATCCTTTGCTTGGCGCTGGTTTTTTTGCTGGTTTTCCTTAGAGCGGCAATCGAAAACCCTTAAACTCACCAAATATGTCAATGATGAATTAGGGTGATGCCAAGATGGCCGTCTCCCAATGCAGGGCTTTGAAGCTGAAACGGAAAACAATACTGCCCCACAAAGGCGAAACACAGTAATTACATCTTTAATCAAGATTGAGTTATGACCAATATGGGTCTCCTAGGCTGTGATTTATCTTGCGACGAAGTGTCTTAGTTCAACCATATTTGGTTTTGGATAGTACATTTTCTCAGTTTGTGTCAGTGCAGTTACTGTGTTCTGCCTCTGCAGGGCGCAATAGCAGCAGGAGTTTGACAGAAGTGAGGGTCTTCTGCAATAAGGTTGTACCCACATGGTTTATTTGCTGATGGCGGTTCGTTTCTCTGATGTCCGCAGTGGAACATCTCGGACTACTTCTTCCAAAGGGCGGAAGCCATTGAGCAGGAGCTGGACAGGGAGGAGGTGCTGCTGCAGAAGCAGGCACAGGAAAGGGGCGTGTCCTTGCACCGGCCCTTCCACCCGGCCCCGCCCTTCGACTGCCTCTGGCTCTGCCTGTACGCCAAGCTGGGCGAGCTGTGTGTGGACCCACGGCCAGCCGTCCGCAAGAGTGCCGGCCAGACGCTCTTCTCCACCATTACGGCCCACGGGACCCTGCTGCAGACGTCCACCTGGCACACCGTGGTCTGGAAGGTACCTTCCTGAACCTTCTTTGGGTCAGAACCTTGTGTAACGTTTACCCATCTCAGCCACTTACACTATATGGACAGAAGTACTGGGCCACCTTGCCATTACACCAACTATAGTGGTATGCATGCAAAGACATTTTGGACAATTCTGTTCTTCCAACTTTCTGGGAACGGTTTGGGGAAGGACCTTTTCAGTTCCAGCATGACTGTGCCCCAGTGCACAAAGTAAGGTCCATAAAGACCTGGTTGGATGTGTTTGGTATAGAAGAACTTGACTGGCCCGCACAGAGCCCTAATCTCGACCCCATAAAACACCTTTGGGATGAACTAGAACGGAGATTGTGAACCAGGCCTTCATGTCCAAAATCAGTGCCTGACCTTACAAATACTCTTCTGGATGAATGAGCAAAAATTCCCACAGATACCCTCCAAAATACTGTGGAAAGCCTCCACAGAAGAGTGGCAGCTGGTATAGGGGGACCAGGTCTATATCGATGCCTATGGATTTAGAATGTGATGTCATAAAATCGGGGGCGGCATGGTGGTGCAGTGGTTAGCACTGTTGCCTCACACCTCTGGGGCCTGGGTTCGAGTCTCCGCCTGGGT
>JAODJW010000001.1:3898929-3915166 GCA_026777045.1 Hyperopisus bebe | reverse complement strand
CCGCCCCCCCCCCCCCCCCGAGGTGTCAAGGTCAAACGCACTTCCATCCATACAGATAAAACAAAAAGCACTTTGGTGAGTGTAGGGGCAAACCATCTTAGAATGGAAGATTAAATATGATCCAAAGGTCACCTTGACTTTGTAAGGCCTCTCTTCTGGAAGGCAAATGAGATGGATCGCTGTTGGAAGTCTACTGTACAAATCAGCTTGAAGCTGCCCCATCTTCAGCAAGACATTTTCCAGTGACTGAAGGTGCAGCTTCTGGGTGCTTTGGTGAGTTCTGTTCATATGCAAGCTGAAGGAAAAATATATTAGTCAACACAGCATTAATCTAATTAGCAAACGGGACGTTAATTCACGTTTGTTCTCCACCATAAATGTCATCCTTAAGTGTTTGGTGCATTGCAAGCATGGAAACGGTTTGTGTGCTCTAATGAGACTTTAAAACAATTCAACTTTCATATGCTGGCTAGCTGTTTTTTGCAATTGCCAACTGTTATTTAAAGTGGCACATCTAGTTCCAGAATACAGACACTTAACTGATGACAGCACTTAGTTCAAAACTACATTAAATGGATACATGGAAATGGATGACCTATGTGTTATGTGTGCATGAATTGCCCACTAGATATATATTTATATGAAACATAGTGGCTTCATATATCTGGGTTTTTTGCTGACATCTGGGGAGACGGTGTTAAGCTTTGGCATTTTTTTCAGTGTCTGACTCACTGTCAACCTTGAAAACAAACATTTCTCTGCTGTGTGTGCAGAGGTGTCACATGGTCAGTGGCGGAAACGGCACCCGCCACGTGAACGAGGTGTGACGAGAGAGTAAAACGGACGTCACTCATCAGCCACACTGGTGAACCTTCCAGGGCCTTAACTTTTGCCTTTTCAGAAATTAGTCTTTATAATTTCAATCTGGTTCCCCTTGTACTGGTCATTGATGGTCCACAAGTTTCAATTCTAAGGTTTTTTCCTGAGGAAACTGAACTCACAAATCATGACCTTAACAACACACATGAAGCATGTCACCTATCATAAACTCACAATGACAGATTTTCAAGGAAATGCATTTATATTTTTTAAAAGGAAAATAAGATGACACTGAAAATGCTGGATTCTTTTTCATTGCACTTAAATATTTTTTTTTCGAAAACACTAAAAATACCCTTTGACTTCATACGCTTCCTTTTGGTTACAAAATTTACATTACACATTAACACAGGAGAACTTGACTTTTATGCCAGTCAAAAAATTCATTTTCGGTATTCAAACATCTTTACAGATCTTAAATCAATACATATATATAGTACACTTAAAGACAAAAAAAAATCAGCTTTGAACGGTAGAGTAGGAACAATTCTCTTTTGAAGGTAAAAATGGCAAAAAGGAAAGTTAGGATGAGTTTGTGCTGCAGGAGATGCTGCTATTTTCTTGATTAATGCCCTCGTGCAGAGTGCTAAATCACTCACAGAGCATGACGATCACCCCCATCAGGGTGGAAAATGAGCATTACAAATCTGCACCCGAGATGGCAGAGGCATGACAGTCATAGGGACTCATCAGGAATTTGAAAGGACTCTCATGTTGCCAGGTGGAGCTAAGGCTTTGGGTGGGGTGGGGTGGCACTGATGGGTGTCGCATGGTAATCCTCGGCCACCCTGGCACTCAAAGCCTCACCTCCATCACTAACTGAGCTTCCTTAAAGCAGTGGGCCAAACTATTATCACAGTGTAAGGATACTGCGCCTTAAACATTACAGGAATTATTCATGGCACAGCAATTGTGATGGGATTATTCAGAGCAGACACAGACACACCAGCTGCTAGGAAAAAAAAAAAAGACAAAAAAAGATGAGATGCCCAGAGGTTCCTAAACCGACCAGGAAGAAAACTGAGGACATCTGAGTTGTATCAAGAAAAGGGCATATTTCAAAGGATCTTTTTAGCTGAATGTGGAGAACTGTGGGAGGGGAATGGAGGCATCAAAATAGGGTCCAAACGGCTTGCGGTCCCCAACCTTAACAGAGAACTTCTTGGAGAAGTTTCTGCTGGGCTTTTGCAGTCAAAGATTTACAGTATCCTGGACGGTATCACTTTCAGCAGTTGAAGACGTATAATACACACTAAACACAAAACCAACATTAAAACCATACAGTGTTATTCAAATGCTCATGCATTAATTGTTTCTGGATTTTTACTTTCTGTAAATAAGTGAAAACATCTGATTTTCAGACTGAACTATAGGTTTGTCCTAAGATGTCAGTGCATTGCAATAAAGGAGTTTTCATGGACTTGTTGGCACACTGTAAGTTACAGAAGAACCCTTCTCTAAGGTCCTGACCTACCAATACAGCTTAATGATTGCTACCTTCTACTTACAAGCCATAAAAGCTTTATTTAAGTAGTACCCCCCGCCCCATTGCTCAAAATAATTTTTTTGCTTAACGGTAGTGACCAAATTTCAGATGTTATGCTCATGGCTTGAAGAGTTTTATTTTATATAAAATCTCTATTTTACAACTATTTCCATACAATCCTGAGTTTTTTTTTTTCTTCCATAACTTAACTGTCAACTTTTAAAACTTCTTTTTAAAGATGAGGTACAATTCAAACATATTCATCCTTGATTTAATACTTTGGGTTTTTTCAGGTCTAACTTGCAGTAGGCGTTTAGCTGGCTATAGCCTAATAAAAATGGCGGTTTGCATAGGGTATAGCCTGAGCTTTTCAGTCTGACTAGAAGCAGACAGCAGTAGGGCCAACTAGTACGATTAATTCATTTGGCTCAGTCACCAGCTTGGAGCACCTTACTGTGGAAATGGAGGAAACGTCCCAAAATGTACCAAACAGGATGGATTTCACCTAAGTTCTACCATCTCTCTTAGTGATGGGAACGACCATGCAACAAAGTTAGCACATGTTTCTTAAGACCTATCAAACAAGGTAATTTAGTGGTCCTTAGGTTCTAGCTACATAAGCAGCATAGGTAACATGCCTTGACTTCCATGTGTCCGAGGTGCCTGCAGACTGACTTAAAGGCGACTTACACCTAGAACCAATTTTTACAGCTAGATTGATGAAGTTTCAATCGTAGACTTTGGTCCAACAACCTATAATTTCATTCTTTGGGCTGAGGGGGAAAAAAGAATGAATAAAAGATGTGAGGTAGATGCAAGGGAGTTTAGAGATTTTAATAATTCAGAATTTACCTTCGGCGCCTCTTGTGATTGTTCATTATTTAAAAACTCTGTTCACAAATATTGGAAGAGGATTCTGATTAAATTATTCGATCATCTGCCCAGAACCCTTCTAGGGACCAGCCATTTTTTCCACCATTACCTCTAAAACATGCCATGCCACTTTATTTCATTAACTTCTGTGAGTCCGAAGAACCTCCCACAGGAAACCGGAAGACCATACTTGTGGAAAAACCACCTCAGAACAGACTGGAGTTTTTTTTTTTTGATGCCTAATATCAAATGCATATCCAACAGTGAACTCTCAGCTTGAATGTATCAACTACTGCATGTTTGACTCCAAAACAACCATTTAAGGGTTAAAGTATGTAAAAGCTTGTACTTGCCTATCCATAGAAAGATTCATTTGTATTATTCTCTACATTTTAGAATAAAGGCATCAGAACTACAAAATAATGTAAAGTCAGTCCTGTTACAATACGAGAAATGCAACTAACACTTGTGCAATGCATGGATGTACAAACAGATTATTTTTATTTTTGAAAACCGGTTTGCCAGATTCACTGAGAAGAACCGCTTCAAAAGAATGATCTGTTCATGAACCGGACATTACTATCGTTTCGTTAGCTAATACATAGCCATTTTTGTGTGTAATTAGTGTTTCTTGCTAAGACCATATCAAATTGTAGATTGTGTAGTGCTTTTCTCTCCAACTGAAAAACACGCGAATACAAATGCTATTCCACACGGCATTGGACCTGCGTTCTACTATATTAGTGGCGTTAGAACAGATTTGCGATATGATATCGCGTGTCGCAGCAGCACTGACTGTATATGGGACTATTTACTGACCAAAAATGTATTAAACAAAACGAAATGTTGAGGGGGAAGGGGACAGCTCTGTGGGTTGGGACTCAGAAGGTTGCCAGTTCAAATCTCTAGGTCAGCAGACTGATCCCACCATTTAGCCCTTGAGCAAGGCCCCTTAACCCCAACTGTTCCGGGGCTGGTCCTACTTTCTCCTCCATGCCAGTTCCATGAAGTGGCCTTCTGGGATGCTTGAAGGACTTCCCGCGTATAAACACTCATTGGCAGCTTTTCCTTCATTCTCAGGTTCAAACTCCTCCAAAACCATTTCTACTGTGTTTAGGTTAGGTGGCCAGGTCATGTGATGCGACACCGTATCACACAACTTTGTAGGCGGCTTACTGGCTCCAAAATTTTGACTGGTACTGTATTTCGACACCACAATAAGACTGTGTTGGAGAAAACCTTATGTTTTCTCAATGTTGTATGAAGAAGATGGCCAGACTGGTCATTTGCAGTCCAATATATGTTGCATACTATTGTGGGAAAACGATAAAACAAATAAAATAAAATAACGCACAAACTAGAAGCAGGTGGTGCAGGAATGCCCATTCCCTTTCTTATCGTGTCCTCTCTCAGGTTATGTGAATCTGTAACACCCCAGAATTTGATGAAACTTGACAGAGCTGACCTTTCAGGACTGAAGAGCAAAGTTGGCAGGGTTCTCTGAACACCTTCAGAAAAGCCCTGGATTAACAAAGCCAAATTCTGCGTGTAGACGACTGGAACCATAGAGACCTTTACGCTTGACTGTTGTTAGAAACGATGCACAAGGAGTCGGCTTTTCCTATACAGGATCATGTCATGCATCATTTATACTGTATGTCAGACACCCTCGTTCACCAAGCCACACGAGGCAAAGCTCTGTGCCAAGCGTTTCCGAAGTGACATATCGATACATTTCAGTTTTACAAAATAAGCAATTAACTGGTGAGTATCAAAATATAAAAACTGAACTACATGCCATTTCAGCTTGTTCAGCTTCCTAGGATTCCCCAACCCCATCTCGTCTCCTTCATCATTGTCTTAGTGCATCATAAAGTTACTAACCTTAAGAGGTACCTCCCTTTCAACATGAGAACAGCTGCAAGAATTCTTCACTAGTTCTGAAGCGAGCTAATGATTAAAATTTGATTAAGATTTGATTAGCAGTGCCTCTAGAAATTATCCATGGTTTCTTTGTAGCATTGGGGAAAGGAAATCCCACAGCATTGGCCACTGCTGGTCTACTTGTGCGTACGATGGTCACACAATGAAGACGGCTGGAAATCCTGAGATCTTCCATTTGCAAATGAAGTACATTGATACACACATTCCGACAACCTGGATGAGTCTTCAAGCATGTGACCCTATGGATGACGGTGGAAGGTTTGGGTTTTCAGAGTCAACATGATTATCACTTACAGTAGAGCACTGAGAGGTGTGCAAGGGGAGCTTCAGGTTGAGAGAAGGGGTGGCTTGGGAATCATTATCCCTGGAGGGAGGTTCCACATCTACTGATGCTGGTTCCCATAAAAGAGGGGGATAATGTATACGGAGATGTCGTCTCCAGACCCAAGTCTGTCGTTAGAGATGCGCCAGCCCCTGTCCTTCAACACTCCTCGGGCCCTCATCACTAGGTCCTGGGCAGCCATTGTGTACCTGGAAGAAGGGTGCAAGTGTATGTCAAGAGATTAACATTTGATAGAGAAAACGAGACTAGTCCTAAGTTATCTGAAGACAAGAAATGCACACGGAACATCTGTCTTCTAATGATTGATCCTGGTCAGGGTCTTGAAGCCCCCTACAGAGTATGTGGTTGGGGTAAACTCTGGATGGGATTCCAGTCCATCACAAGGCACAAGCACAAGGTCTCAAAAGCCTGAAGCTACAGACAACCTTGGAGTAGCTGGTGGAGTGCCTTGCGAGGAATGCTGCTGAAACTGGTGAGCAGTGAAGTTCAACCCCAGCTTTGGGCTTCAGAAGCTTTAAATGATCCTTTGCTGAGCTGTGGTAAAACCTGTGGTTTAAGCTCATAAAATGACTGGATGTGACATGCAGTTGGAAAACACTGCTAGTGAAATCCATCACAGAACTTCAGCAGATAAAACACAAGCCGGCTCTCAAGTTACTGAAGTGAATGCTCCTTCAGCACTGTGCCAGACCAGTCCTGGCAGCTGTAGGGCACAAGGGCTTCAAGCAGAATACATGCCTGTGTTGGTCATCCGGGTCACAGTTGGCCAGGAAGCTGGTAACTGCTTCTGCTACTTCCTCATTGGAGAGCACATCCCACAGGCCATCTGTGCCAAGTACCAGGACATCGTCAGCTCCATGCTCATATTGTGTCAGTGGATACACTTTCACCTGGGGGAGATGGGATAGATACTTAACTTCTTTGCTCATTTTTCTTTGCTAAATCTTTTGTACTTCATAATTTAAGTGTTATCGCTTATACCGTTTAGCAAACTTTAGAACCAGCTGAAGACAATGGTGGACGCTTGTAATGTTTTGATCGGTTTCTGCTCTTTATCCTCTGGACAAATGGATGGAGGGATGGAGAGGGTGACCTCTTAGGCTAGCAGTCCTGCTCATTCACAGCGTGGGGCAAGAAGTCAGCATTATATCTGGGCCTCGCATCCAATCTGTGGTTCTGCTGCGTGGGTCTTAAGTGCTCTGGGTTGGCCAGTAGCACTGGTTCCATGAATAGTTGTGGCGAATGGAAACTTCAATTTATACAGCCATCTGTGAAATGAATGGTATCCTCTTTCAAACTGCTGACTGCACTGGATTTTCACTCAATCAGCAGCCATGCTAGTGAACCACCATACGCAATGGCTTCCTTGCCATTACTGCAGAAGACAGGAGGGAGGCTGCGATATGACTTTTGTTCACGTTTCTTATAAGAACAGTCTTCTTCCTCCTACCCTCTGCTTTATGCAGCCCTCATACAAATTTCCCCAGACCCCCTCTTGCTGCCAGTACTGCCTGGGCTTGACGCACGGCTTCAGAGAAATCGGAGATTACACCCTCTTCCTGACCTCCTTTCTGCTATGCTGGCAACGCTGGTTTGCGTGTGAGTAATGGCTCTGGCTAGCGCCACACCGCTCTCTAGTTTCTCTTCTGGAGGCCAACATTTTATGCGCGTCGCCTTCCCACAAATATCGGCATCATTTAACGGCGATAGCTGGAGCGCAGTGGAGCTCGAAGGCCGTGAAAATGACCCAAATCTCCATAAGCTTATTGAGTGGGGGACCCGTATATACATCTATATATTTTTTAATTGGTGGAAATATGGATTGACATCCAAAATCAGACAGGAATACTACCAAGAACACCTGTGCTGAAAAATCATGTAGGAAAGTATTTTCCAAACCCAGCTGGCCCTCTCTTCAACCCTAACCGCAGTCTGCACACAGGGTGAACATCAAGAAGAAGATGGTCCCTGGTTCCTCTTGACATAGATATATTCACTTTGGAGCTCCGTCGCCTTATACGTGCTTCACACATACGCAGCTACTTACATAATCTCTGGAGGCCAGACGGCCTGGTAAAAGGCGGAAAAGTACTCGAAAGGGAGAAGAAAAGCCAGTGCTCGGCCGTGACTGAACTAAAACTGCGATGAATTAAAGATCAAGAATGATCTTCAGTAGGCAGGACCCACTCGCAAAAGGAGAGCGAATAGTTGGAGATCAGTGCAACCCTGCAGTTTTTCGATTCTCTGGTGTGAGAAGCTATAATATCATAGCATCCAAAGTGCAGGCAATGCAGCAGGTTCTCTTGTGTATCGTGAAGAAAGGTCATTCCTTGCCTCCATCCTGTCCCAACTCCTGCAGTGTGATTCCTCTACATTTAATATTATTTTTTTCCCCACAGGAGGTTGTGTGAAGCTTTTACAGTCACTACATGCATAATCTGTCTGGGGTATTGCAGGCTTAATTTGGACTTACGCCACTTGTTCTGCTTAAAGTGTAAACAGGTAGCAAGTAAACTCCAAACATTCCATAAACATTGGTGGAAGTCAACTCAGTCATGTAACACGATAATACTGCCAAGTCATGTGTTCAGACTGTTAAGTTTACCCATTATTCAGGCATATGGACTCGGAAATAGGTTTGATGCAGTGGCAGAGTTCCTGTTCCACACTGAAAATTTCAAGTCAGTGATTACAGTTCTCAGTTCTGGTCTCTAACAGGTCTGATTTCCCCAAGGGCTGGAAGGCTATGAAACCTGAATGCTGTGTATATTTCCCCGAATTTTACAGGTTCTGCCAGAGACTCTGGCATCACAGAGGGGATTGAGAGGCGTCGGTGAATTGTGTTCTTATGGAGTCTAGCTGTAAACAGTAGTTGCTTGATATTTCTAAGGACCCAATACAGCAATTTGGTGGTGCTCCATCCATATCTGCCCGTTGGACTCAAATGCAGAAGTCGGTTCATAAGCTCGACAATATATTATTTGTGTGCCGTAAATCTAAATTAAAGTCGTTGATGAGTCACCAATCTGCTATTCTGCCAATCTGCACTGAGGTGGGGGGGACCACTGGCATACACAGGGGCAGGGGGGGCAATTGCTCCTGCCCTTTTTGTTGAATGAAAACAGAAAATATGTGAATATATTTTGTAAATTACTATTTTAAAGCTGAATTGTGTTGTTTTTATTTTTTAAATTTGCGTCGCAACTTCGCTCCTTCCATAATCTTTGTAAAAGAAAAGATTGGGCAATACACAGAGCTTAGCCAAACATACATTCAATGGGCCAGTGTTGATAGACTGGGAGAGTCTTCGACCAATTAGACTGAATTTCACTGGATTGTACGGGTAATATGTGCAACTCAATTTAACCACTTCACAACACTGAACTTAACCAGTTGGATAAATGGCACTCACTGAAAAATTAATAGAAATCGATTCTGAATAAACAGAGAACAAGCAGGATGCATCATTTTGTGAATTATGCAAGGGATTCTAGTTAACATTTACAAAAGTTAACATTTTATATTAAATCTTATTTTCAGCAAATACACTCCATACTATTATCAATTATTTTCCGACATGTTTGGAGCAACATAAGCTAAATGGCGTTTATGAAGGTCTTAAACTTCTTTTAAACATCTCATCGTGAAAAATGCTAAAAGTAGAGTAAGCACCAAGCTAGTATATTAAACTTGTGTTAGTTTATGAACCTAAAGCAGCTGTTGTTTTCTGGGTTGATAACAAGAATAGATTTCATTAATTGTGGCAAACGAGGATTCGGATAATATAATCAGACTGAATTTTTACTTCTGCTTCATGTTTATAGCATAAATGCACTTACAACAATGATGATACCCATCATGTAAAAAATCAAAAAAGTTAAAATCAAATTTTAACTTGTGATTGGTTAGAAGCATTTTCTAGCATTAAGATCTATCAAACGGTTCCAAGAAGAAACTTAAATATACGACACAAACATTTCTAGAATTAACGTAACACCTACGATCCACTGTGACGTTCTAATCTATAGTGACTTTCTGCTGTATAAGTTGTTGTTAGGGGTCTGCTAGGAAGGATTATACCTCTGGGCAGCAGGAGAGGAAGGGCTTGATGTAGATGTTAGAATCGTGAACCTTCAGCTCATGGTCTCCAAGGCCTCTGGTGACACCGATGGTGGCCATCACACGGGCCTATGGAGAAAAGCCGCCAAAAAAAGGGGAACATCTCAAAATACATTTATGTCCTGTCTGAACCAACTCATCACCATTCCAAAAAGCATTGTTAAGGCACATGCAGACAATGCAACAGTAAATAACAGCAGCGTATTATACAGTAGAACAGATCTGTTGATACTCAACTCTAATTTTCTACTCCAATACTCTGATTTCTGGTTGCTCCCACTCCCACATCCCCCTGCCTCCGACTTTCCATCTCCTAAGCAACATTCCCCCATTTATATACTCTAAAATTGTTTAGATTCGTTAGGCCGACCAGAAAGCAACCAAAGCGGGTGATGCCGTTCACCCCTAGGAATGAGGTTAATTGAAAATATGTCAAATAAGAAACAAATGAGGTTTGGGTGCCGTTCTAAGCTTAAGGATCACATGTATGCATCTGGATGGGGGAGGTGGATTCAAAGAGTAGGAGTTCCTGGGGCAAAAATGGGTGGGGAGCGGGGCATCCTGGGAGTAATTGTTCACTCGGAGGCCCGGCAGCCTCATTGCTGGGCTTTGAAGTGCTCCTCCTCCTCCTCCTCCTGTACACAGCTTCATCGCCCACCCTCCTGTCTGTCTCCCCCTCGCTCCCCAATAGGTCCCAGCAGGACCAGCCCAATCGCACACCCACAGCCAGCCCCCCCTCCTCACCTCAGTAAGGCCATATTACAGAATTACCCAGCTGCCACTTTTATCCAGGTAGATTAATGACTTTGTAATTTGTACGCCTTACCAAACGTCTGCACTGCAGAATTTCGGTATGTTTTTCAAAACCTCTATAAGACCAGAACCTAAAACCTCCTTTCAGATCTTTATCTAAATGCTTACAGCAACTTAGTGAAGGTACTGAAGCATGGGCCAGCTTTGTCTAAGGAGCTACGGCAGGGGGGTTTGGAGAGTGCGCTCCCCCTTCAGAAAGCAGCGCTCTGACGCCAATCATTAGCTCTGTCCTGATGTGTATTTGTGGACTGGAGGTCTCTAACAGGATCGCCTGATTTGCTTCTCATGTTATTTCACCTCAAATTGCTGGTTATAATTCAGTTAAAGTCCTGTTTGCACGCTTTCTTCTCGGTCAGCTGACTGAAACTGTGAAAGATGAGAACTGATGACAGATGTGTCGACAACAATGAGCTTGTGGCTCATGGCCAAAAAGTCCCTTTATGCCACGGAGACCCTGTGCCTTTATCACCCAGCTCTGTAGCAGCCCTGTCCACCACGGTGCTCCCATAACACCAGGATCATGAACCTACTTCACATTAAGGAATTTAGTAAACGTTCCTCTCCAAAATAGTACATAATAAGCACACAGCTGTTAAGGAACCACCAATACTATGGAGCTCGAGTCCCCCAGAGGACACCGGTTTGTGTCCCCCACAGAGACCAGCAAGACCAGGTCTGAAGTCCCCTACCAAGAACGTGGGTGTCCAAGTCCTGTGTTTTGGTGGCATTTAATTATATTATCTGTCTGTCTGTCATTCATTTATTTATTTATTTTAAACTGATACCATTTTTATTTTTTTCTGTGCTTATTGTTATGCTTATTTTAATTCCTTTCTTTCCAATGTCTGTACAGCACTTTGTAAACCCTGTGGTCAAAACATGGCTATAGATGCACGGCACTGACTGCTCCCTGCTTCCCGACTCCTCTTGATGATTCTGACTGAATAGCTGTATGATCAGGTTGGCTTAGTTTGGCAGATTCGCAGCTCCTGCTCCATCACTTGTGGGGCCAGTCGACTCCCTGACAGCCATAAGCTCCTGTTATTTGCCTCACTTGTGCGGCGCTTTGGAGAAAAGCAGCTACTAAATGAAATGACTAAAATAAATGCAAATGTAAACACAGTCTGCCTAATAATATTCATCTTCGCAGTGTTACTATTACAGTATCCCTAGACTTCCCTAAAAACTGCTGTCTGGTGCGATTAAACTTAGCATAATGTAGGTTTCACCTGCACCTGTACCTGGTGTGAGGCTGATTATCCCTGTTCACCACACAGACACGCACACACGCCACAAGCTTGCTCCCAGGATGCTGAGCCATTGACTGGGGGGGGGGAAGGGGGGTAAATGTGACCCCGCCCACAGGTCCCCTTGTGCCTTAGATAAGTGACAGCGACAGCGGCTGATAGACTGCCATCCACAGGCGTGTCGACCTCTGCCAGGTGTGCAAGGCCAAGAGAGTAATTCTGCCATCCAGATTGTACCCTTACCTTCTTGCCTTCTCCATATATTAAAGGGAACTTCAGGTCATCGTCATCGATGGTTTTATACGCCCTGTGTGGAGAAAGAAGGAGACACTAATGGATTTTTGTTTTATAGCCCCACCAGCAAAATGGCATTCTGCTCCCCCCCCCCCTCCAAGACTTGCAGTTGAGTCTTTCCTACTGGCGGGGTGGGGGATGGCGGAGGAACGGGACTCTGTAGAAACTTGTGTGAAACACTGCGGTTACCCTGGTGTGTCTAACGGCGTGGGACGTTTGCCTCACTTCTCCTTGCTACAGATTTGAAACCGAGATCCAGGCCGTCGTATCACGCTGCTCGCAGCATACTGATTTCGCTTGTACCGCGTGGCTGTACGTGCATCGGGACTCTTCGAAACGGCTTTCCTGAGAGATCAATGCGAGAGCGCAGACAAGCGTGAATAATTCATGGCAACTAACAGGGTGAAGAATCTGAGATGGTGGTAGCACAGGCGGCTTCTGCGAGGAGACGTCGCCGCGGGAACCGCTTTGTCGATAACGCCAAAAAAACGCGTCACGGTCCTGACTGAGGCTTCACGACCTTTGCACACTGATGGAGATGTCGGGATACATGGCTTCCTGACATTGTTTTTGTTAACGACCAGTCAAAAGCCTGTAATCGTCATGCCAATAATGACTTGATTCAAAGGAACAGCAATAGGAAGAATTTCAGATTAAACGGCATCGCTAATTTGCGTACCCAGATGTTCACATTTGATCCGATTTCGTTACTTTGTTTTGCTTTGCGTAAAGATGTTAAACAATATCAGCCATGAAGGGTTTTGCCTACAGATCTGCTCTTGCTCACATGGGTGATTAATGAAGCGATCAGCCTTCCTGATCGCTCCTGCTTAAGGATTAGACCTGGTGATGAAGGCTTCATGCATGAGAGTGGCACCAGCCTGGCAGTCATTAAGGGGCATCCATCTGCCCGCCCCCGGCTGTCCCAGAGGCAGGCAGGTGGGCGGTGCCACCCGCGTGTGAACCATCTTGAGATCACTGGTGTCTCACTATTCTCTGTGCCGTGAAGCCAAGGAACGATCCGAGCCATGTACACAGCTATTTGACAATACGCCACGTTCCCAGTGCCCGTCGGACCAGCCATTGCACATGCCACTGGATATTTAGCTCAGGCTTTCAGTCTTTAGACCCTTGTCTGACTTCTGTTTTCTCAACATTCTGCGTTCTCTTCTAAAAACCCTTGACTGATTTTGAAATGCGCTGGTGCAGTCATGCTTCTGGTGATGTCTTTGCGGGATGTTCTCAGGAGACATTGGCACTACGTTAAAAATGGCGACGCATTATTCCATCTGTCTTTGCCGTCATTTTTCACGAGCTTTGGGATGAAAACGGGAGGGGAAAAAAATAACAATGCGATCTTTATCCTTGCTGTCCTGGTCAGGCCACACAGAGAGGACCACTGAGCACACGGCTACTGGGGGAAGTCGAGGGGAACATATGCTTTCACGCGGCGCGTATTTCCACCGTCAGCATTTCTACTCCGGTGGGTCAGGAGCTATTGGCTCTCCTTCGCGGCTCTCCACAGAAACACCCACCGATCTGGGGTCCCTCTCTTTTCATCCTTCCTCCATCAATAGAAGGCTCCCTGAAGCCGGAGACTCCCATGGTACAATATCAGAGGGCTTCCTCGTGGCCCCCTAGAGGACTGCGACGGTGCTAAGAACGCAGACGCACTTGCGATAGCTCCTCATCTGCAGAGCCTGAAATTAACTTGCTTTGACAGCATGACTGAAGGAAATTAATCTCGCTTTAATACCTGCTCCAGCAATAACCTCCAGGATGCCATCCCACCAGCACGCAGGCAGGCAGTCTTGGAAGTGTGTCGGCCTTATATCACGTCTAATGGTCCTAATTCCCCAAACGTACAACGCTCTGAGGGCTATTTGTGGCTTGCGCAACATGAATGTGAAGCAGCAGCGGTGATATGATTCCACATTACGTTCACTTCAGGTAAAACCAGCACCCTCCCATTTCACCACAGAGATATTACCACCAGGCTTTACGTGAACTGCAGCTTCACAGCCGCGCCCAGCTCTGCGGATGTGCAGTTAGCATGTTCTTCTGTGTTCACGGCGGTTTCTGCCGGCGTCTCCTGGTCAAGCCCGCCTTACAGCAAATGGGACGCCGTTAACATTTCTTCTGATTGTGTGTAGCCTGTGATGAAGCAGCATCTCTATGTTGCCAGCCAACGCAGTCACACTTATAGAGGCAATATGTGGCTTAGGGGGTGTCGTGCCTTTAACCAAAAGGTCACTGGTTCAAATCCCGAAGTCAGCTGAGTGATGTCACTGTTGTCCCTTTGAGCAACTCTTAACCCCCAACAGGTCCAGGAACTGGAAGACCATGCTTCCTCAAAGATGTACATCCAGATATAAACACCTGCTAAATAAATAAAATGTATATATCACAGGTTCACTAGGACCTCGCATTCCATAACTGGATCCACCAGAGACCTGACATGCATTAAAACCTCAAGCAACCAAGACAGTGTCAGATGTTTGCTTTGGCGGAAATCAGGAGATCATTCACCACTGAAAGCGACTCACATCCTTTGAGGGTGGGGGGCGGGGGCTGTTCAAAAGAAAACTGTGACAGACACCATCTTCAAGTCAGTCCCTCCTACACACGTGTGAGTCACCTCGGCGACTGTAAGCGACATCAAGACCCACAGGCGAAGCTTCAGTCCAGGCAAGAGTGACTAACCCCATATCATGCCTAAATGGATTAAAACGCTATATTTAGAGGCTTTGAGAATAATTAGGGTATTTTTTTTTTTAATGGAATCGCGTTAACAAGCCATCCATTTGAAAACCACCAGGAAGCAGCGTGCCGGTTGTTACTAAGGGGATGGGAGTCGTCACCTCTCTGCGTACAATGAGCTTCAGGGCTTAGCATATGCGACAACGAAATATGTTCATTTCTGTATTTTAACAAAAAAAGACAGGTGTGAGAAGCTGCAGGTAATTCGTGTATGAAAACCAAGGGGCCGAACTACAGTGATACCATTTTATTGTTGATTTAATGATGCATAATAACTTGGGTTTCACCCTTAGCTGTATATGAATAGAAGAACTACTTTTACTGTATGTTATAAATTTCATAGGTTAATAATCAATATAATCATGTCATACCACAGTCATTTTCTCATGTGCTCAGGCTGAGCTACAGCTGAACGCTTCTACCTGGCCTTATCTTCCGCAGTCAGAGACCTTCCCGAGGTGTGGCGACCTTGCGTGACTTTCCTGCGTCTCCGTCGTGGGGGATGTCTGCACCGACAGAAGGCTGGTGTGTCACTGCACACACTGTCAGCTGTTTCAAGTGAAGAACTGCCAGGGTTTATGAAGACAACTGCAGAGAACCGTCGCCCCTATGCAGGCTTGATGGATGAGTGGGTGTGGCCAAACTGGGGGGTGTGGCCAAACTTGGGGGTGTGGCTATTTCAAGGGTGTGTAAAGGGGGCTGTTAATCTGCACAGCGCTAATGCTGCCATGCTGTTTGTTCTCTGCTCCTTTGTTCCGGGAAGCTGGTGGGGGCCTCTGACAGAGTGAGAGCTGCCTTCAGGAATACCAGACAAGGAACCGTTGATCACTGTCACGGCAACGCATGGCCTGTCCTCGCCACTCGCCCCAGGAGCGCTTGTGCATGCAGAATACACAGACTGCGGCACATCCATCACTGCGGTAACCCCCCCCCACCCCACCGAAGAGCTGTGGCAAATTCCATCCTGGAGCCAGGCAGTATAACTGGGACACCCGTACACACACACACACACACACACACACACACACACACACACACACACACACGGGGATGCAGACACACCCTCAGTCTTTCCTGAGTTCCCAAAATGGAATGACATTCAAGTGTCCCTGCCATCTCACCACCAGAATGCTGGTCATGTATATATATAAATGCAGGTGTGTGTGTATATATATATATATATATATAATACATATAGATGTAGACAAATAATACAAACACATATATCTATGTATATGTGCACAGTATATTATACATATCTATACATACACAGTATATAATATATATGCACACAATGTATTTTTATATACACACATATACATACATACACACAGTATATTATCTACAGACCTTTTTGGTTATTTCTGCTCCTTCCCACTTTGTCTACGCTGTTCTATATACATGGATCTCTGCTGCTCTTCTCTTAAGGGTGACCAGTCGAGAAGCGTGTTTAATTATACATCCCCCCCCCCCCCCCCA
>JAODJW010000001.1:3876578-3889360 GCA_026777045.1 Hyperopisus bebe | reverse complement strand
CAGATTTCTTGCCCCGACTTTAAGATTAATTCTTTGCAGACTCTGGCTGTTTGTTTTTGATTTTATTCCTGGGCTGCATGTGTCTTTGTTCTTGCACCATATGACACAAATTCACCTCCGGCAATAAACTACATGGACCAAATGTTAGGCGAATTGCCCCTCATGCTGATCTCCTGTGAAGTGTATACCTCGCCATTTTACTCAGCTACACATCATTCCAAAAGCAAGTCACCCAGTCCCTGACAAACCGCAGCAACAACAGTTGAACAGTTATTATCACATAAGGCAAAATACCCTCAGACGCAGGAGAAGCTTCAGACGGCTCTAATTCAGCGACCAATGGCAACATCATCTCTTTTTCTACCAACAACTTGAGCAACGTTAGATTTTACTCTCTGTCTGGCACAACACAAACATCCGCACCCTGGTCACGGAGTCTGACTAGGATGAAATGATGCAAGACTGTGTGCCCTTTAAATGCTATTCCTGATGAAAAGCATTACCACTTCCCTGTCGCAGTGGATGCAGGCTGAACAAACCAGCTAATGCACAGCAGATGACTCAGCATATCTGGCCATGCGTGGGCCTCAGGAAGACCGAACCAATCGCAAAGCGATCTGTCTGACGTGACCGCTGGTCTGCAACACGTCGATGTGGGGTGAATCGGAGGTCGGGGGACGATCCAGAGAATGCGACAGCAGGAGTGTGTGGAAATCGGAGAAGGCAGGAATGATAGGCGTGCCGTAGGAAATGAGGGTGAGACTTCCAGAGCAGCAGACCATGGATTGACAGGCGTGAGGGCTATGGGATGTTGAGATAAGGTACAGAAAAATAAATGTGGGCTACTTACTGAGTTCTCCTTCAGCCCTAAACCCTCTCCGTTAGGCAGGGAGGACCTCCTTTTAGAAGTGGGCGTCTTGCTGGGAGTGTTGGACACTCCTGGCTTCCTCTTCACCACCACCACCTCGCAACAGGCCTGGTCCTCGTTCAGGGTGCTCTTCCCTGCATTGATGACCCTATTGGCGACAATCACATACACCATGGATACTCACAGTGGCACTAGTGTAGTGATGGACAAAACGATGCTTTTTGAACCATTTGCTGTATTTTTTGACTCCACAAGATGGTGCTCTATGTTTAAAAAAAGGCACAAAGCATGCCCCAAAGTAAACCACTGATCAGTACAAATTAAGATTGTAATCAATATTATCATCAACATTGATAAACACTGTTAGTGACTGATTAATACTCAGTCGACAGGTATAAAGAGAAATAGTACTTCCTTTACCATTTGCACAAAAACAGTTACACTGGAGTGCTGCTTTTCACATATCCCATCATGCCCTTTGTGAAAGAAGAATGCCCAAGGACATGTGGCCTCTTTCCCTAGCAACCGCTAGGAACAGGTCAAGCCTCAGATTGATAAAGGCCACCTGGTAGGCTGTCTGTGGGAACTGCTGCCCCCCCCCCCCCCCCAATCGTATCCTAGCAACCTGAATAATTTCAGAGAAGTTACAAAGTAAGGAGGAACCTCACCTTCAGCCACTTTCTGGAAAACAACTCGAGTATAAAAGAGGCCTGAGAAAAGGCTTGGGGAAGGAATGCTGGTGTTGAACACTGGGCGAGTTTCCCTTCCACACTCATCAAATATTCATCAGCTGTGTTAGAAATGTTCTCCTGCCTCTGTGTTAGAATTCTGTTAGCCCACAGGTCTCCCACAAACATCGTTCAAGTAAGTTACAGTTCTGAAAATAAAAAGGCAACAAATACCTTCAAATAAGCTCGATCTTTCCCTGAATGAGATTTTTCACTTCTGCTCTCCCAGACTCTCCTAGGTCACAGTCATGCAGTCTCAGAACCGTCTGATCTTGCTTACATTTCAGAGTTAAAAGGTCTACTGATGTGCTCGCCGTCTGACGTCAATGCTGAAGTCGCCTGTTAAACTGAACCAGACAGACCCAACTTTCATGGTCCTCAGTGCCAACTGGCTTCTGCCTGCCACAATCGTCGACGAAATTAAATGAAACTGAGAGCTGCGACCGACAGTGCCCGGGGCAGCTGCCGTCTCCTTGCAGACCTTCTGTGTGGAATTTGCCACAAGATTTTGGCTGGCTCATGAAACGAGAGGAGATCTTCCAGCTCCCTTAAGCCGCAGAGTGTCTAATCAGCTCGGCTGCCAACCAGACACCCAGCAGACCTGGACCACAAGGGCTTTGCACATGAAACATCAAGACAGAGCCAGAGCCAAGCACAACAATCCTCTCCAGGGAAGCGTGGATCCCAGCCAACGGCAACTTGGGACTTACATTCGATAATGAATAAGCAAATGTCTAGAGTCTAGTTTCATTCAAAGAGTTATGTCTGATACAAACAGCCCACTGGACAGTATGAACAAAAAGAAGAACATCTGTCAGAATTTTACTTTTATAGCTAAGACTGTACCTAATTTTAGCAATTCCAAGTTCAAGTTGATGTTACACATTTGTGTACTGTATTAGCAAGGTATTTAATAATGCTAATCACAAGAATGCTTTTTATATAATCTTACGGACCACTGCTACAGGTTCCCTGGGAGACAGAGGAGTGTGGCATGAGAGTCTCGCCCTCCTTCTCGCCGCATCAGCGCACACGCGCAGCTGAACACCAACACTACTGTCTAACACCAACACTAATTAGTGTTCACAGGCTGTCCCAGGTACCATGCTGTTCTGAGGTGGCCATGCACAATTAACACGACACAAACGCAACCCAGGACCTGCCTGTAAGGGGAAGAGAGATGGGGGAAGGAGAGTCTGATTTTGGGGGACACTGCCGCCCCCATTCTCATTGGTTCCTACACCCCTATCTGGTTGCTTCTATGAATGGTCGGTCATCTTGACCACATGACCATCTAGGTCAACAAGCGACCACACTGGACCCTCACTTTGTTATCCGGCGAAGCCCGCTTCATTCTGAAGTGTACCAATAGCATTTGACGGCTCAGCGGTACATGATCACAAGACCAGCAGTAAGACTAGACAGGCATACATTATGCTGATTGGCTTGAGTTTCAGTGTAAGAACAGATAGAAAAGCAATCCTGTATCCCAGTAATACATTATGAACAACACTGCTGCAGTTTCCCAGGTCATTCCACATGGAGACATCTTGGTTCCAGTGTTTTTAGGCGTTTTTTAGTACCTCCTGTGTCTATTAGCTACAGTGCTGCTCCCACATTTCTTAAGTACAGGTAGTTCTTCACTTTACGAGCTAAATTACTGCTCGTTAAACGAGAGCTCATAAGGCGGGAGGGATTTTGACTCTGATTGTCCCATAGAAGTTATATAAAAATGATTACTTTGGTTCCAGACAAAACATTTTATCATAAAAATGTTTGCCAAATAAACAAAGGAACAGAAACATATTATTAGAATTAACATTTAATCAAAAATAAACACACATTTAAACAAAAAAACAATTCTTCGCTAAAATTGTAACACTCACAATGGGGACTTTTTTGCTTCTTTTTTCCCATTCTGAGCTGGTAGTTTGGCTCACAAACTGTAAGTAAAATGAACCTGGTGTATTAACGGTATCAGGTTGGGTCGTGAAACGAAGTGGTACAAATCGGGCACCGTCGTAAAATATGCCATAAAGTGTAATGCCACGTATGTGCAGATGTGCAAGGTACAAATCAGTCATGCAGTCAGATATTTCACAAAGCAAAGTTATCTGAAAACATTGCCAGGCCACAAACGGTGTTTTTGGGCAACGCGGGTTGAATTATGTGCAATTTGTTTAAAAATAAATTATGAAAAATTAAATTTTTATATTTTTGAGGCAGACAATTCTTGCAAAGATATAAACTTGTAAATTGGGAGCTCAGAACGCGAGAGATACCTGTATCGTATGGGTACTGCATGCGATGACTGTTTATTAATGAATCATTAATGGGAAATGGGATTACTGGGCAAAATGTCAGCTCAACAAACATCTGGGTGAACTACCAGGTTTTCCACATGATCTGCACAAAAACAGCATACATGACCCTCTTCTGGTTTTAAATGTTTGTCCACAATCCAGCGTATGAGGTGCTATTACTTTTCAGAATGTAGAAGTACAGGTATGTTTGATTCTGTAGTCATCTGGTACCATTTAACACACCAGGGAAGGGACAGGGTGACAGAAGGTACGGTAAGGGGGGAAAATTAAAGATATGCTGATTATTTTTTAAAAAGGGGGAAGGACACCAGTTACCTAAAATCTCATTCAAATTGCAGCAAAATAAACCCCAACACACGTGAATTTGACTGTCACTCAGATGGGCAATCATACAGATCCCGAGGTCTGTAAGACACAGTCAGAACACAATACAAACCTATTCATTATCTGTCCCCTTTAAAGGTAAAAGTACTGCTTTATCTTCCCCATTAGAAGACTAGACTTTCCTATTTGCAGGTATGAAATGAATTCATCCATGACTAAGGAACACTCGTACAAATTAACAGAATTAAAGCTTAAATTACTTTTGAAATTACAGAGAAGGCAGTTTGGCATGCGGCCGCAGCAGGGAAGTGCAACGTGGCCCCGTGGAAACGCGCTGCATGCGGAGAAGGCATCTGCTGGACAGCGCACTCGGCCCACAGACACCCGGCCCATCGTGGCAGGGGATGCCAATGCGTAAGCTAGCAACACGTGGTGCAGCAGAAGCAGACTCGCCCCGCCAACCACACGTGGAGCGCGTTCCATAAGCATGCCAACATCTGTGTACTGTGCAGGAGCCAAGGGCCACCATCAGCACGTCTGACAATTTCGGGATTAGCCAACGGTTAAATGAAGAGCAGATTTCCAAAATTCACTCAGTTCACGGAATACGTTTGAGAAAATATCATCATCAGTTTACATGAGGACAGTGAGTTTTGGTGCCTGATGCAATAACATATAGCTCTGGAAAAATTAACAGACCACTCTGTATTTTTTAACAAATCTGCATTTTTAAATCCTGGTTTAATTCTGGTCCTGCTGGCAGAAGCTACACGGAGCAGCGCTTCCAGGGTCAGAGTTTCTAAGACAGCAGTACACAAGAACAAGGTGAAGCAGGAGATACTGGGAACGACCAGAAACCAGCCAGGCAGAGGGCAGAAGCGACTTGCTAATGCCAGAGATGACAGTCAACTTATCTGGCAGTGCCTCATAAATCCGAGGAAGACCTCAAGTGACCTTCAATAGGAAAGGGAAACATTAAGTGCAGGTGTGAAGTGCTTGTATAAGGCTCCTAGAAACAGGACTGAAGTCCCATAAAGCAAGGAAGAAGCCCTTCATTAATTCATTAATGAGAAAGAGCAAAACCAGACTGCACTTTGCAAAATAAATATTATATAAATATATAAATTCAGAAATGCACACCTATAAATTGAGAAATTAGTGGAATGAAAAATTGTACTGTGGTCTGTTATTTTTTTTCCTATAACTGTATGATGAGGAAACCTGACTTTGGGTCATCGCTAGCTAAAACATGGACTGAGTTTTGTAAATTTACTCTTCAATTATTGGTAGAGATTTTAGGTTTTCTGATGCCTGACTGCATTTGAGAGGCTGTCTGTAAACCCCTCTGCCTACCACAGATCCACATCTGCAAAAATGTTCCAGACGAATATGAATGTTCACTTTTAAAGAAGAACATGTTCCTTGATGCTCCTGTCAGGGGAACATCCTTGCACGTTAGAAACAGGAGGGTATTTCGAGGGACAACTGATTGTCATACACCTTTCCATAATGTCAGCAGGCCCAGCTACTGACGCGGAGCTCAATCTGTGGCCGGCTTCAAGCGGTTATGGGTGGAGGAGTGTTTCCAGGAAGAGACTCCCAGGAACAGGAAGTGAAGAGGAAGACAGGGAGGGGAGGAGGGGCTGGAAGGCTTCTGGTTCATTTGCATTTTATTGAGCCAGACAAACAGACTTGGAGGGGGTAGCACCAAGCTTTCCTAACCTCTGCTTTGCCCCCACGAGGCCTGTGAACATTACATAAGCATTTCAGCACAGCGGACGCTGAAGGGTGTAGCTGTCAGGGTCTGCCACAATGTCCCGCGACCCGTGGGACAGGGACACTTCTCGCGCTGAACGGGGACACGGCCAGCAAGCTGGCAGCTGACACCGCGGAGCGGCTGGGGCAGCCAACTGGCACCAGTCGTCAGGAGCCCTTACGGGGGGGGGGGAGCACAGACACACGATTGCTCTTGTTATTACAAGAGTGCCCAGCCTGGAGCTGTACAGCCTCATGAGTGCGTCCTCAGACACCTCGAGCCCCACCCCATCTGCTCTTCTCTATTCTAGATGCACTGAAACTCTCAGTTCCCATTTCTCTCCTGGAAGCTACGACAGGAATCTCTCTGTGGTAAATGCCTCGATTTTTTTCTTCTTCTAACCACACTGAGATTTTGGTGCAAAACTGGAGCGGCAGAGATAGGCACATGACACTCAAGTTCCCCTTCCCAAAATCTGGTCCAGATTCCACATTCAGCTAAAGAAAAGTACATTTTCTCCTGTATTAATTAAATTATCTGTTGATGTTTTAATCCTGTTTCACACCACGGATTCCAGTCCACACCCGAATCCCTTTTCTGTAGACCAGAATTTGCTCACTCTTCACAACTGTTTTTCGCCAGTCCAAAATTGACTTGGCAACGCACTTCTCCCTCTCTTGCTCGAGGCAACATTAAATTTAACGACAGTAAGAATATACAGCAGTAAGATTAATATTCACGTTTGTGCATCTGCTCACAGCAGACTAAAACTTGCAGACTTGCGGAAAAAATGCATCATTAGAATAACTGAACATGACGAAAGGTACGTTTGCTGATAATTTTAACAGGAATCAGTTACGTTAACTTAAAACGAGGAAGCCTGTCCCGGATAATCCTGTCCCAGCTTAATGTACCTAAGACCAGCAGGCGGTGAATGGACACCTTACATATTTCTGCGTGCAATACGCTACACACGCTGATGTCATGGCCCTGGTTTTTTCCCGTGAATTAGTCATGGATGACGTCACGAACCATGGATTTCACGCACTTTCCACGCCGATTTGAGGTTATGAGATTTTCTAAGTCAAAGGCTGTTAAAAAAAATATATATACATATATATATACATATTATTAAGTCGGCTCACTGCACTGTTGATTTGTGCAACATCAAATAACGAATTTCACTTAATATAGATGCAAGATAATAAAGACAGCTCGATCCCGATTTGTTTATCCTGGCAATGAATGCATTTATATTTTTAGATCGACATTTTAATATTTGCTCTTTTAACAGCTTGCACTCCCCCCTAGCAACTGGAATACGTAATGCATATGGCGCATCTGTCATTTTCATGAGCGCGCACACAGAATTACATTTCGTCAAATTAAAAATATATATACTACGTCGCGATCAAAGGCATTACTAACGCGCAGGTATTCCGTTAAACGAAACGAGAAATGTATTCGCCGTCTCCAGCAAATGCCGATTTTATTTATCCTGTTACTCCCTCCAATGTTAATTGCATTTTACGCCTCACACCAGGGGCTAATTTCACACATTTCCACCTGTGACCCATTCAATCAGAACCGACAGCGCCGCTGCATACGCGCCGGTCATGCACGCCAGTCTGTGCGGCGATCTGTGCAGCACTTACTCGGCATAACCCGTGGACCATGGCAGGCTCTTCGTCTCCTTCAGGATGAGGATGGGCCGTGCAATGTGATCCGCGGAGCACTCTATCTCGTCCGGCGACAGTCCGAGAAACTCCGGTCTCATGTACGGGAATCTCAACGGTAAGTCGGAGCCACCGAGGTGATCACCGTTAGAGCTACCAGCCATGATGCCTCCCATGAAATTGGCAACCGCAGATTTCACCCGTGTGAGCATATTACTGCTGCAGCGTGGATCTGAGCGACGGACTGCCCGGCTCCCCTTCCCCAGATTTCCCCCCAGTGCGGCGACGTTACGGCGGCGGAGCGGAGCACAAGTATTCGGGTTAGAGTGTCTTGCAGCGCTGGCCGGTCCCGGTGAACACGGAAATAAACTCCGATATGCGCGGTCATGTGACGGACCGGTTTCTGGATTTGGTCGCAGAGCTGCCTCCTTGAGCCGCTTATTGTTATCAGCAGTAGGTCAGAGGTAGCTTTCGCTTCGTACTGGACCTTGAGCAATGTTTACGTCTGTTAGTTACCCTAATTTGTTTATGCACTGGTAGAGGCGTTACTAGAAAACGTTAAGCAGCATATTCCTAGAACCTGGTTATTTTTCAGGCGCTTTTTTCATGGTATAACGTTTCATTTTTACAATGATTGCCGTCTTTAAGCGTCACTGGTTCAGTGGGCTGTAATTACTGTTCCCTTCTCACCTTCTCCCATACGGCAGAAGGTAAGTGTATTGTTTTCTGTCATAGTTGCAATCTCAGCCTCAGAGCTTACTGTTTTTTCAGAGGACTTTTGAGCGTTATTTCAATCTATCTGGTTTGGGGGAAAATCCGGTGTCCCTAGGAGAAAATTCCTTGCGCCCCATTGGCTCAGAAAGGTCTCTTTCTGCCCACGAGGATTTATATGACCAGCTTAAATGGATCTTGTAAACTCCGCAGGACAGAAATCGTACCTGCTAGACTTCTTCCCTGAGACACAATGATATTCAGGTTTTACCTGGCGATTAGACTTTAAGGAAAACAGGGAATTTTCAATATTGGGACCAATATTTTCTAATACATAACTTTAAATGAGGGTGGTCCAAGACCACGCTGGCGTCACGTCTAGGTGTACCCTCTGTGCCGCGGGTTGCCTGGCAATGGCTCAAGGTGCCCCAGTAACCTTGACCAAGACAAACTGTTAGATGATGGATGGATAATTTGATATAATTTTCAGGAGATCCCCAAGGGTCATTTGTGACGTTAAACCCTGTTCTAACACCAACATATGCCCTCCTGTCAGGGTTATATACACTAGTATTTCACAACCCAGTTCCTGAGGACCTTGAGATAGTCCACATTTTTGCTTCCTCCCAGCACCTTCTGCTGGGTATTTGGTGTCTTTGATTGGCTGGGATCTGCGGGCATTTGGTGTCCTTGATTGGCTGGATGCTGTGTGGGGGCAAAGACGGATCCCCGAGGACTAGGTTGAGAAACACTGAAGAACACTTTGTGCTTGTTTCATGAGAAATCCCTCCCCAAAAGAACAGCTCACAAATGCTTCCCCTGCTTTTATTTCCTGACGCAGACATTCTGTACCTCTGCACTGTAGCTCCAACTGCATCTTCAGACCCAATGTGCTGCCCCCCCCCCCCCGGTGACGTGGCTTTTTGGTCGTGGCCTGATGTCTAAAGGTAGTGTGAGCACATATCTCTAACCTGGGCTGAAATTCCCGATCTGCAAACCCGACAGCCTGACAGCAGTGGGTCAGTTGGAAGTGGCCTCGAACTCTAATAACATGTCTGCAGAGAGGACAGGATTAGAGGAACTTCCAGGGAGAAGAACAAGCACAATAAAAAGCCTTCAAACTTTAAGGGAAATCAAAATCCGTACATTTTCAGTAACGAATGACACTATGCACGTTTTTCATGTTATGAAACATCCAATTTCTAAGGTTCTATACATCCAAACAGTTACTGACCATTTTAGGGCCCATTTCCTGATGGACCCAGTCCTGCGTGTTGTTACCACTTCCCCTTTTCCCATCTCTCCCCACTTCCTCATTTGTCGTCTTGTTCCAAATGCATGAAAAATCTTGTCCTGTATGTTTATTGTCATGTCAGGGGGAAGATGCATTGGAGGTTTAATAAAACTTTGTTTGATTGGACCGGCAAGCTTGAGTATCTGGATGAATCAATACAATAAAGAGCATTAATTCCATATGGGTCGTGCCTTTATTAGATAAGCGTTCCTGGCTCAAGAAAAATGCAAAGTACAGAATAACAATGTTGAATGATTCATGAAAATAGAAAAGGAAAAGGAGAAACGCCACAATCCATGTATGTAACACTATACTGTAGATTAATCAATGGGAGGGGCCAAAGGACCCAAGCAGATGTCAGATGGTTCCAGATGGTTCGGTCTCGAGAGATGGAAAATGAGCTTGGAAGAATGGTACAGACCTGTCATAAAGCGGTCGCTACCACCAGACCTACTCTGAGACAGGGAACACAACAGACGAAAGGCACCAGGCCAGCTTGTGGGGATTATACACGTGAGAGGAGGGGGTCGCCACCCGTTACCGTGGCTGTGAGGTTCAGCCCTAGGATTGGCCAGGCAGGGATGAGCTCACAGACGGACAGCTGCACTCACCAGGATTAAGATGCACCAACCTGTATGACTGTGAGCTATGCTGTTCGGATGCAGTGCATCAGACCCCAGTTAAAGCACTGTGACTTTTTTCCCCCAATATGTGGGACCTTCAGAAATAGCTGAAAATGAATTTGCTGACAACTAAAGAATCGACTATTGATTTTGAAAGGCCAGATGTGAACACATTTTTTTTTACTATGCATTGCAAATGTCCTTTTGGCAGAAATAAAATGCTGATTTATCTGAACTGTTTAACAAAACTGGACGCGATACACTAGAGCCGGAAACACAATGACCTTGATAACTTGAAAACGGTCAGGCGGTCTTCCCAGTTCTGCATTTGCGCCCTCTGCTGGAATACGGTGGGCTTTACCTCTCGATGGAAAATCTCAGGAGGACGATGCTGGGAAAAGCACCGAAGTCGTGTGATATAACACGGTTTGTAATGATAAACATCTTAAATATCAAAACACCCATGGTTGTGGAAGCCTCAGATTTTATGTTACTTGATGGCCAATATTGCTGTGTTACAGAAAATATTGTTTGTATGAATACATATTTGGAGTCTCAGGCCTATCAGCCAACAGACACTGATGAGCTTGTGTGATTTTTTTTCCTTTATTCAAACGAATATACAGACACCTTCAAAATTACAATTTCTACATAATCTATTTTCTGATACTATGGGAAAATAAAAGCTTTTCAAGCACGAAGAAATCCCGTTGTGTGTAGAGCTGTTCAATCCAACCATGATTTTCAGTTATCTGGCTACTGAACTCCGGAACTTGATGTTATGACTGTCTCAGATTTAGAAATGTTTTTTAAATTATTAGCCATTATTGCCAAACCATACTATTATCCTGTGATGTATTGTCGCTTACATTTCCTTACATTCCTAAAATTCTCACTTGCATCATTCTGTTGCAACTGTTCTCACTTGCATATCTGGACTGATATATCACTGCTGGCCCATGTGAGATATTCCAGAACAAAATTGTAAAGGTCATCATCCGAGTAGCACGTTTCAGGTCATTTCCGCCACAAATGCCTGCATCTGAATCTTACCGGCTGCCAAATGAAGAGTAAAACAAGGAGAAGAGAAAGAATGCCGCGGTTCCTTCAGCTCCATCCCGAATGGGGGGGTCACTGACCCGTTTCCACACCCCAAAATAACCGTACAGCAACCTGTTACGTAGATAGATTTTGTTTTGTTTTTTTTTTTTGTTTTTTTTTTTTTTTGTTTTCGTGATAACACTGCCCGTTAGAAATGAAGCTTCGTTTAATGTGACGATGCTATTTTTTATATACCACAGCTGAACATTAAAGTTAATCAACGGTAGGTTATTAATCGGTAAGTTTTCATTTTATGCAAGCATCAAGTGAAGAAAAAATAAGAGCACTAATTTAATATTTGAAGCTTACCAGCTAAAATTGATTGTAATAACAAGCGAGAACCAGGGGAGTTTCTAGTCATCGGAAAGATCAAGGGCTTGACTTTTTCTGAAGATTGGCATCGGGGTTGAAATACCTCGGACTATAGCCCCGAGCGGTCGGACCTAACGACGCCCATGACAGTGACCCGCACGTCGTATCCCCGCCTCCGCGATTTAGACCTACAGAGAAACCGGCTGTTGCAAACCTGCAGAGAAGCGACTACGTCGGAAAGCGAAACCCGGTGCCGACCAGTAGGGGGAAGTAAAGCACCGCAGGTTAGCGAACTTGTCCAAGTTTGCCGCTACCAGGAGACAGTCCTACACCGTCTGTTCCCCCCGTCCCTTTGCGAAAGGGATATTACCTTACGCCCCGAGGACAATAATTCCAAGACAGGATTAGCTCAATTTGACAGAAATTATTTTTGGGAGATTGTATGAGCATCTTAGGGAACAGAGAGGGTTAATAAAATCAACTAATTTGCTGGGAATCGTGTGTGTGGAGATTTGAGATTGATCTGGGGAAAGTCTAAACTCATGGATAAGAGAGTCAGTGTTCAGGAGACACCCAAATGTTCCCTTAGAGTCAGCCCGCTAGATATGTCGAGTCTCCCTCCGGCACAGAATAAAGCAATGCTTCAAAAAACTTAAGTTACCTTGAAGTCAATGAAAAATCCAGAAAACCGAAAAATAAAATAAATTCCCAGAGAATATTTCTTTTTGGATAGAAGTTCTGAAGACATAAAACATTACTGAACAATTTCAAATTCATATGTAAATTATAACGTTTTAAAACAGCAAACCTAGCAGCACATAACCACGAGCGCTAACCCCGACTCGGTGATTTAGATGCTATTGTTGAGTTAGGGGCTTCATGCCACAGTTCTCACAGGAATCATTTATGGGTCCCAAACCGCCCCCCCCCCCAACTCCCCCAAACACTCCTCCAGTGACATAGCCCAGGAAAGAGGCTGCTTGGAATTCAGTGGGGGTAGGAGGTCAGAAACCAACTGGGATGACATTTTGCTAAACCCCCCCCCCCCCCCCCCCCCCCCCCCCC
>JAODJW010000001.1:3824794-3873019 GCA_026777045.1 Hyperopisus bebe | reverse complement strand
TAACTGAACGAATATTAACTTTTTTTTGGGGGGGGGGGGGGGCTATGACTTTGACTGGCTATATTTACCTTAATGTAAGCTGTGCAGAAGTGGTCAGTTAAATCTCCTTTAATATCGATCCCAGACACGCCCAATTTCAGTTTCATGAGTTTAATGTATTAGGTATCTGCAGAGAATGTATGTTGACAAATTTTTTGTTTCTCAAAAGAAGAGTTTTTTGAGTGCTGCTGCATATATTAGCTATTTCTCTTATCCAAAGCAACTTAAAGTAGAGGGAAGGGTTGCAATTTAAGTGCGGCTTGTGGGATCTGAACCCACAACCTTTATCTTTTTAGTATAGGGTTCTACTTTGTTGAGTTACAGAAGCTCTAGAGTTCAGTACGGAGTAAAGTGGTAAAATGACTGGGACTTCATTCCACAGTGTGTGTAATTCCTTTGTACAATTAGGAGGGCCATTCTTCCTGTGTGTATTTCCTGTTTGCACGTCAGTTTTTTTTCAGTCTACATTTGAAAACCAGCACAAGCTGAGAGTGTGACCCTACTCAGACCCCACAGAAATGATGCTTTTTTCAAATCTTGGCTGCTGAGCTGATTTTGGTGTCCAGTCAAAACAGGCAGGATAAATGCCTGTACCGTTCCGCTGACTGACTGAGCACAGACTGCTTTAGTCCTGCGGGGTATGGGTGCTTGGCTTATAGCTTGTCATGTGATTGTGTGAGTTTGAGTGTATAACCCTACAGTGTGGTTTGTGTGTGTATGTATGTGTGTGTGTGTGTGTGTGTGTGTGTGTGTGTATGTATGTGTGTGTGTGTGTGTGTGTGTGTATGTGTGTGTGTGTGTGTGTGTGTGTGTGTGTATGTATGTATGTGTGTGTGTGTGTGTGTGTATAAACATTTCAGAATGGAAACTCAGTTGGATATAGTATTGCAAGCAGCAGATGCTGTACACCTGGAAGTTTGTGAAGACGTCCTGGGATGGACTGGCTCCACTCATTACATTTGCTTAAAGAGTGGAAAAAGGCTTTTCTCCAGTCTTGGTCACCATACCCCAGTGATCTCATCCTGTGGATCATCCTAAAGTTTATGTCCCTTTTTATATTGGTACAAATTGAAAAAATTTCCTGTGTGAGGAAGGTGCCAGACTTTTCGTTTTGTTTGGTGCCGTCTCTGCCACATTCACTCCGTCCTGGTCTGGCTGCAGGCAAACACTTTCCATCATATTAATTTCTTTTTCTGAAATCTTCAGATGACAAACTGTTCCCACTTTTTCTGCCGCCCGGGTTTTGTCCATTCCCGTCTGACCCCGTCGCATTAAATGTGCATCGGTAACCAAAACAGGATCCACCTGTGTGCAAACGCTTTTTACTGTGTGTGGCCTGCTGGTGTATTTTCAGGCAGTGTGAATGCATCTCCACCCTGCTGTCCCAATCTCGGTTATTCCTTGGTTTCTGGGTTAGGCCTGGGACCCCTGCCACCCTGCGCAGGACAGGTGGGACAGAAGGTGGAAGAATGAACATTCCAGTTTAAGAGGATATCCAGATATAGAATTGAGGATGGCGGGACAACCAATAGGATATCACACCTTAGTTCCAAATTCTTAAAATGTTCATTTTAGCCCCGCTCAGCTCTTGCGCACGTCCTGATTTTGCCGAGTTCGACGTGTCCCTGGGTCAACAAGGGAGGGCTTTGCATTTTGCATCTTTAACCAATCGCATTTGTCATTGTATGACATCACCATATTAATTAGCTGCCCCTTGCAATGTTACGATGTCACATATGGGTTAAATGCAGAAATGCATTGTTCTGCACTGTGTGCTGTGGTGTGTCAACAATGACCACTGATCACCAAATTCCAAATTGAAGCCTTTTCTGCAAGGTTCTGTCATGCTCTGCTCGTCAGATCCTCCCGTGTGCCACGCCTCCTCACTACCTCGTGTGGAATTCCCATGTTTACCAGCTGTTTCTTCTTGTTGTTGATTAGTCCAATGTATCTAAGTCCGCTTTAGGTGTGTTTTCCCCAGTCCAGTCATTAACGTTGTAACTTCTGCCGTCTTATGTTCCTGAGTGTGGTTTCCTTCAATAAATCCCTCGTTCCCCAATTCCTCGCCTCCCTGCTCCTGCTTCCCTGGTCTAAGCCACGGCAGGTGCACCAATTTGTAAAATACCCATTTTATCGCATATGTCTTTTGTCAAGGGACATGTCATAGATACGAAACATAGGAATATGCTCACCTGCAAAGGCTGTACCGAGTAATGTATGGTTGTGTCTTTATTTCATGATGATGATGATGATGATGATGATGATGATGATGATATCAAGTGGCAACTTTGCTACCACAGGCACAGAGGCTCAACCCGCTGAGTCACTCACAGGCCCCTGGCTTGATGGCTGAATGCCTTAAGTCTGAAATTGAGAAAAAACAGACCAATGTGGTGATGTCATACAATAAAAACTGTGATTGGTTGAAAAAGTGAAATGCAAGCCCATCCCTTGTTGACTAGGGGGCAAGTCGAACTCGGAAAATCAGGTTTTCCAGGTAGAGCCATTTTCATAAAAATACAGAAAAATATCACGATATCACTTTCATAAGACTAGGACCAAGGAACATCTCACATCCTGCTTTGTGAACTTACTGGGTAGATTTCAGTACTGGCTGACTGGACCAAGTTTTTTTCCCTTATTGCAGCCAATTTTTTAAAGTGGTTATGGGCACACTGCCAGGTCTTCCAGTTAGAACCTTCTGCATTATCTGAAAGTTTACTGGTAGGATTGGGCCGAAAGAGCTTCGATGGCAGCGGCACCGGTGCAGATGTGCGGAGCCCTGCACAGCATCTCCTCAGCCTCGCTCTCTGGAACGGAGCGTCCAACAGATGTCCTATGTGCTTCTTTCCCGGGTGCCACTGACTCCCTCCTCCTAGGGGACGACCAACTTGGAACGGAGGGTGTTTATTTTTGCAGTGGGAGGACTGCGCTGTGTATTTGTCTTTGTGTTTGAGGAGGGTTTTATCGTTCCGAAGGGGCTTTTCTCTGCCCTCTATGATGTATGGTTTCAGAATTCCTCAGTTTTGCTTTTTTGAGTTTGCATACATCAAACTGTTTCTATAAAAGCCACCACCTCCCCTGCGCATGTCGCCAATGATGCCGCTCTCAGTGTTTTCCATACTGATTTTTCATGTCCTTTCTCAGCATAGTACAATTCTTGCTGTTTTGGTTCTGGTTGTAATATGTGCATTTAACTATAAAAGCTGTTGGCGATTGCGTCATAACTAAAAACGATTGTAGTTCAATCTGCCCAGTTGCTTTTTACGCATTTTACACATATATCGAGGTGCCTGTGCATATTTTTCTTCCAAACTTTTCGGTACTACGATGTCAGCATTGTCCACTTACCTCTTGGTTATCCTTTCATTCAAGTCAGAAAACTAGTTAAAAACAAAGTGCAACTCTGTAGTAAAATATACAAATGTCTAAATGTACAATTGTAAATTACAAGTAACTTGTGATCTCTGCTCTATGTTGCATTATGTTGCATGGGTCATGAACTGAGATGAAGTTTCATTCCTCATTGGTGAAAAAAGTAACAAACAGAATTTAATTACATAAGACATAAATATGAAACTTTAATAAATATGATAGTAAATATTCTGATGTGAAAGTATATAAACACCTGATTAGGTAGGAAAGATTGTCCAAATGGGCAATGGAACTTTGCTGTAACTGTTATTACAAAGCAGTCATAATCCAAAGGTAGCTATCATATCTGCAAGTATGAAGCACTATGTTTAGTATGATTTTGGGAGAGGCCTTCAAATCCTGCCTCCACTCTCTCCGTTCAAACTTCTCCCACCATACAGAGATTATCTAACTGGCATTTCTAAATGAGCCGAACTGAACTGGCATCCCATTCACGGTGTACCCCTGCCATGAGCCCAGTGCAGTCTGGGAGAGGTTCCAGCTCCCCCTGTGACCCCACCCAGGATAGGTAGCTGAGTTACATGATTTGGGCAGAGAAAACATCATATCTTTTAAGGAAATAGGAAACTAAAATATGGCAACGAAAATACGGCAAAAATTTTTATTGGATTTATATAAATACTGAAGTTCTATTTTAAAATACATATTCAGACGCACCCATACAGGAAGGATGGTTTTGAATTCACAGCTGTATAATTTTTAAAATTATTTTTAAAATGATTCAATAAATGTAATTTTCTCGGCTGATAAAATCATGATTAGTGTTATGCTCTTAAATTTTGTCTAATTTTACTGCACAGAAGCCATTTGCCCTTACAAAATTGGACACACGAGGTATTGTTTAAACATTTTATTGTATAGTCATTTGATTTCCAAGTTATTTACAAGTTTACAAGAAAAAACATCACATAGTATTACAAAGTATTCATAACTTATGACGTATACCAACACATTATGAAGTTCCGTTTCGTGTAGAGTATATACAGTTTAGGAAATTTGTCTTTCACTGTAATACATATTTGAGGAATTTAAATGGTTTGACGCAGGAATTTAAATATGAGTCGCGATACGTTATTTTTGGCGAAATTAATATGATTTATGGTTTAAGACTCGTTGTCAACAGCCTTAAGCTCGTAACCTGTTTTAATCTTATACATCTTCGATGAGAACAAAAAAACCCAGCTTCTCCACTATGTGGGCCTACGTTTAATGGCTGCTTTATGCAGATCTGTGCACGGAAAAGATGCTTCGGCAGCTGAACACATTGAGACGAGGTGAGATATACGCTATCGCGATGAAAGACTTATTCTTACATCTCACACACAAAGCTAGTTACAGATAAACTTCGTGTACAATGGCGTATCTGATTTATCCCGAAGAACGCGTGGTTCGTAAAGTATATGCATGACAAAAAGACCACCTGCTTAATAACGTACTGTTGTTATTGCAAGATTGTTAATAGGCCTAAACCAGTAAAGCACAGAACCACGTACACAAAGTAAGCCAAGCAGTAAGTAAATACGACTAATAACAATAGCTGTTACTTATTGCATTTTGTTCTATAATCGGTAGGCCTACTGGAAATGTTTAAACGCTGTATAAGGATTAAGCATAGTAGTTTGCCTAATCGTATACATTCTTACATTAAAAGTGCATTACTGGGTCTGTTGAGAGTTTAGTGCAATAATTTACTTCAACGCATTAGGAAAATTCGGCTAGAGGAATGTCGGGTGTTAGATTTACGGCCAATTGAATTGTGATATAATTATTTTGTTCTTATTGTCAGTAAGACCTTTTAAATGATTTTCATTAAAACAAGCTGTAAGTTACTAATTCATGCCAGTTTGGCCTAAATCAAATGTTAATGGCGTTAATTAATATTGTCGGTCAGTACTGCAAAGAACATTCGTGGGTGGAGCAGTAACCCTACTCATTTAATTTTAATTTTAAAGGCAATGTTTATGTGTATATGTCTGAAGTATGTTTCTATATGCCACCTTGTATTTTGGTGAAAGATTGCTATATATTAGGTATATATTAAAACTGCACCCATGGAACATTATAAAAACGCAAAACACGACACCATATTCTCAATACATTCGTAAATGTGTTTTCGACCCCATGTCGTTTCAATTATTATGCATTTGAAATAAATAAACACGGACCGTCAGTCACCTATGAGGTCAGCGGGACTGACCTACTCGCTCTGGGTACAACGTCGAAGTCTTTGCAGGTGGCCGAACTGCACGTCGGGCTTCTGTTGGGGATCCTGGTTAAGATCGTAGTTCTCCTGATGCTGCTGTCCGAATCCTCTTTTTTGTAACTGTGTTGTGATTTGCTGGAGCACGGAAAACAGTGCGCGAAGTCCTGCAAGAGGTGGCCGCTGAAGATCATGTAAATCCAGGGGTTGCAGCAGCTGTTCAGACTGGCGAGCAGCGCCGATAAGGTAACCGCGGTGTTCTCGGAGTCTGCAAGCATACACAAGGAGAAAACACAGCCTGAGTGGGATATGCTAATGCAACAGTACGCCATTGCAAATTATTCTAACATAGGCTATGCATATGCACATTTATATGGCTTATTTATGTGTATGGAACATCATTTAATTCTTTTGCTGAAACGCATTTGCGGAATGATGCAGAGCGGGGCAGTTGAGATTTAATCTTTGCATCTTTAGGATACACCGCGTCTGAAACCGATATCATCGGACTTGTTGAACTTGCAAGTGGCTCTTATTTTAATTTACCCCAATTAAAAACTAACGTAAATGCTACGCTATGTATTCTAATACAGTTTGATGGAGTTTGATGGAAAACGAAATTTAATAGTACATACGAAGTACCTCATCTTTCGACAGAGAAGTGTTATATAGGCTACTTTTTGTACTGCTTAGTATTTTACTTTACGGCCGTCTTCCCCCCAAATGCCTGTAGTTGTAATATGTAAGCTATTCACTCATCAATAAACCATTATAATACACGAAGTATGAAGACCTTAAGCGCATCTCGTTGTTTCCCGTCAGAAACGTGGCTGTTCGGTAGTTCTGATACGTACCGTCCCACAAAAAATTCACATCCCAAACCGACCACATCTGGACGATGAAAAAAGGAGCCCAGCAGACCACGTAAGCCAGAACGATGACAAAAGTCATCTTCACTGTCCTCAGCTTGGCCCTGGATATAGTGGTGACGCTGCTGACGGAAGACCTCCCGATAACGCCTTTGGAGCATGTTTCCAGTCTTTTCTTTTTAGTTTTATATTTGATGTTCTTCCAAATGCTGTAGCAGATGAATCCATAACAGATCACCAGGATGGATACCGGTATGAGAAAGATGCCTATTGTGATCCATGTAATATACGCCTTGACACCCCAGGGTTCAATGAAGTGACCCCAGCAATCGTACACTTCAGAGCCGTTTTTGATCTCGCTTAAAGAGAATATGAAGTATTGCGGAGTGCTGAGGACGAGACTGCATATCCATGTGCTGACGATCATGATGTTGGACCTTCGGGTGGGCTGCTGGAGGGTCTTAAGAGGGTGACATATCGCGATGTAGCGGTCCAGGGTCATCATGACCATCATGTAAGTGGAGGCGAACATGCCGAGAACCTGCAGGTGTTTGACGATCCTGCATAGGAAGTCTGGTCCATAAAACCGAAAGGTGATCTCCCAGCAGAGCTGGGGTAAGACCTGGAAAAAGGCAACCACCAAATCGGCCAGACTTAGGTGTTTGATGAAGAGGTGCATCCGTGACATCTTCTTCTTTGTGTTGTACATGGCTAACAAGACGCTTACATTCCCTATAACTGTAACGACGAAAGTGACTGACAGCACCGTGATCTCTATTTTGGCCACTTCCTCGTTTCTGCCAAACGGGTCACTCTCGTTTCTCGGGGTGCTGCCGTTGCCGGGGTTTCCCATGACTGGGCTTGGCGTTGCTCCGAGACTCAGAGTCCGGTTTTGATCCATGAAGTTCAGCGTGGAGCCTGAGTGGTCGGCATGGAACATGGCAGAGTCTCTCTGGGGGCGCCGTGTTCGCGGTGGCAGCGTGGAGCCGCTCCTTTCACAAGCTGCGCTGCACGCAAACCCGACGCACGGAGCAGCGGCTGCATTGTGAGCCTGCAGGGCTTCGAGAGACGAAATAGCGCCTAACAAGCACTTGCAAAGCGGTAGCCAAGCCCACTCTGTCCACGCCCGCCAATAATGTCATATTGCATAACTGACTATAGTGCTCCAGACTCCTAAAACTGAGAGAAGAAGTTCCTATACCTTTATACATAAGATCTAAACCGATCCTGGAGACTATGTGCCACATCCTTATTAAGCTATACGTGTTTACAAAAAATGTTGTTATTTAACTATATAATTTGTGCCACATCTTCATGCCTATAACCTATTATCACATATAGTGGCGACTGTTTTTGTTTGTTACTCTGTGTTGCAATATTTAATAAACTACCAAGTATTTTAAGATATATTATTTGTGCGAGCGAAAGTCGAATTTTTAAAATTATACCGATTTAGCGTGATTCTTTATTTCACCGTATTGCGTGTAGCTTTAGTATATAGGCTACTGTTTATATTAGTCGTATTTATTTATTATTTGAAACTATTTGGTAAACTGCTTTACTCAGAGGTTAATAGATTGTATTTATATACTTGTTATGAATATGTTTTTGCTGTCTGAGAAAACTCGGAGAGAAAGCGATGTCATTTGTGATTAACAGACACCGAATCGTAGGCTTACTCTGTCTGTCGGACCCGGAGTCTGTTTTAAGGATGAATTACCGGAACGGAAATGGGCGCAGAGATGTCGGCGTCTTAAGTCTGGAGGGGATACAGTGATGCATAGTAACACATAAGCTACTATACTCCAAACATTTAGATTATTCTTATGCAACAGCATTTTCACTCTAAACAGGAGCACATCGAGGTCTATATTTTTCTAGTTTGGGCTTATTTATCACGGAGAATTGAAGCACATATAGCTTAGGAAACGGGACACTCTTCTAAAATCTAGGTTAAATATTGTGCTCAAGGGTGCTATTCTTGGGGCTACATCTGTCTGTCTACGCCGCGCTTTCCCGCGTTTAAAAGAACATACTGTTACGCCGCTTTATACACGGCGGATTTCCGGTAATACGCACCGTTATCACATTAACGGCAGGAGGAGCAGAGCATAAACGAGCGTATCCATAGCTGCCGTTATGCAGTGTGTACGAAAGCGCACCGTGGGAATTTCAGTAAAGAGCGTAACTCAGACAGGTACGTTCTACAGTGCTATTTCAGAAGGCATCCTTTTCCAACCTCTGTTTTAACTATTTAATGTTACGTATTCAAGGCCCCTAGCTGTCATATGCTGGGCCCCCAGAATCTGCCAGGGTATCCCTACCCCTCCGACGCCCGCGAGGGGAATGCAGAAAGACTTCATTTTTTTGTCCGGTAAAAGCCGTGCGACATGAAAAAAATGAAGCTAGAATCGTTTTACACATGTATTAACCAACCCACGTAAATAGGCTACATTTTGTAAACGGAAATTTCATTATAGAAGTTGATGCTGGAACACTTGGTTCCAGACGGCAGAATGATTCTGCTTTTAGCGTTAATTGAATGTACAGTGACTCTTTCCTACTAAATTAATTCGGCGATATTTATAATGGCTTCCTCCAATGCATCAACTCCGTAATTAGGGAAAAAATAGGAAAAGAGTGTTTTTTAAATTATGTTTTGAAATCGGTGCTCACTCTGCTCTGCAGATGCTGTGAATTTCCCAGATCTCCCAGTGGCTCTGTGCCAGTGGTTACTCTGTAACAAAACGTCAGCGAAGATTTACAAATTCCACTAGATTTTTTTAAAATACTGGAATCATAAAGATATTTTCCCCGTCCAGAATTAACTTCCTTTCTGCAATAAAGAAGGTGTCATGAACAGCGAAGTCTCATTCCTCTGTCATCAGACATCAGGATTCCAGTGGAAGTCTGTTTTTTGCTGGGACGCTAAATTACGGGGCACTTTGGTCTAAATTACTAAAAAGATACCGATGCTAGAAAAATGCAACGAATGTATAGATTTATAGATAACACATTACTTGACAGAGCACAAATACTTAGTAACAACTCAGTTACTACTGAAATACAAATTATGAACAAATCATAAACAAATATAGTTGGTACTTGAGATAAAAGAGGCGTAACGATTAATTAATGATGAACAAACCTGAGATCAGTATTTAACTTGCCTTATTCATGACTTGTTCCTTCAGTAGTTCCTTAGTAGTTGAGAAAGGTTTACAGAATTGAAAGATATAGTAACTGCTTGGGATGAAATATGTATCATGATTCATCTGTGATGAACAAATATGAGATCGATATTTAACTTGTTTTATTCATGACTTGTTCTTTCAGAAACTCCTTCAGTAGTTCACAAAGGTTCATAGAATTAACAGAAATAGTAACAAAAATGTAACAAGATAAAACATGCGTCACGATTCATTAATGATGAATTAACATGAGATCAGTATGTAACTAAGACTTAGTTTGTGGTTAATTAATACACAAGTAATAGTATGATAGGCCTACTACATTATTTGTGTCCGGTCAAGTAAACTGTTACCTATTTATGTTTCTGAAGTTAACACACCTTTTTTGTAATTTTATGTTATTCTCAGCTTTATTTTACAGCCACGAGTGACAAAATCTGTTTTGCCCTTGAGTCCGTCGTTAGTTTCTCCGAGTCCGTATTCATGAGTCATTGCGTTTTCCTTCATTTCCAAGACGTAGGTTACCAGAGTTTACCAAACAGTTTCCCTCTACACTTTTTAATGAACTTTAATGTTCAATTTGTATGCAACAAGCTCCAAGCGAAATATGTTAAAATTGATTGTGTTCGTAATGTAATGTCAGGGCTTAGCCTGCTAAAGATTTGGTGTAAATGATCGTGTAGGGCTCCAAGTAGAGCTGCATAATGAGATAAAAAAAAATCAATCTGCAGGTTTTAGATTTTTTCTCTAAACTTAAAGTCAGAACCAACCAGTGATTAAATGGCTGTTTTATCTATATGGCTAGCTTTGCTGTCATTCCTTCCTCCAACTTCTGGTTATCATTGTTGCTGTGTTTGCATCTTTCTTTAGCTTTTGTCACTTAGCCAAACCTAAATGCTACGTAGCGTGGGAGTTTTCTCACAGATCACGTCCCAGGCATGTAAACGCCTGGATGCACGAGTGTAGCGGCAAGTTAGTTGAGGGCGGAGCTTTTCATGGTTACGCCCAGCTGAGGGTGGAGCGCGCGCGCCAGTGATCGTGAAATAGCTGCTGTATCATAGTACAAAAATCTACTGCGAGGTAGCCATCCGCACTAATCAGGATTGTGTAAGTCTTATCTTTAGTCAACTTGACATATGATCACACCCGATGAATAGCCTGATTCCCGTTTTCTATGCACTTTTCATTATTTATTTGTTTGGGGGGAGGGGTATTGTGCATGGGAAGTATTTATTTAATACTTCTGGACAGCAAAAATCTTATCATGATTTGTTTAACCGACTGTGCTGATTCAGCGGTGGGTCTTTGCTAACCGTAGGGTTATGAATTTGCCCCCCACATAGACCTTGCGTCTGGTGAAAAATGCGCCACCCTCAACCGAAAATTGTCGTCTTCCACTACAGCCTGTATTGTCCCAGCACTTTAGTGTATCTAGGGGCGTAGAAATTTAATACTAAAATGTCAGTTTGTGAACATAAGAAAGATGAGAGGAAGCTAAAATAAAATCCAAATGTAATAAGGCATTTTTAGCCCGTACAGGGTAAATCTTGCCTTCATTCGGGCCAAAGATTGCTGTGAACTTAATTACAGATTCCCTGAAACGCACAGTGGTTTCTATGGTTTCCGTATATGGGGAGTTTGCTTATGAGCTGTGGTAAACATGACCAGTGTTTGACGATGTGGTTTTGCCCAGGGCAGGCTGCATAAATCATCGATGAATGAGCGTTACTCAAGAACACCGATAAGTGGCGAGCTGGCTGTTTTTTTTTTCAAGTCCCATCCACCATTGAAAAGCAGAGTAATTTCTGTGCGAATGAAAAGACATGCAGAGGAGCTGCCTGCAAACCAGTCAGAGGACAACGTTTGTGGGGACAAACTCTGTTCCTTGGTGTGTTTTTGGGGAAAACATTTGGGAGTCGAAGCCTTTGTTTATAACACATTGATTCAGGCAAAAGTCACTGTGACATTTGCGAAATAAGCATCAAATATTTTTATTGCAGTCTGATTTTCAATTTCATGTGAGTTTTGACTGAGAAATCATGTAACCTTGATTATGTATCTAAGTATATACCCAACCAAATGGCAAAGCAATTATATACAGATTGACCCAGCTAAACTAGATTATACAATGACCAATCCTTTGCCCTATATCTTAATTATATAAACATAGAAGCAGACTATCTTATTTTATCTTTTGATGTGATAATTGTCTCGGTCATGATTTCTACTGGTTGTGCCAATTTCATTTAGTAGCCAGTCATTTCAATCAGCTACAAACAGATTTTGCTGCTGTAGTAAATGTGGATGAAACCAGCGGAAGAATACATTGTAAATGTGTCTGGCCTCATTTTTTTTTTTAACGAAAACTGAAAAGCGTTCGTGACATTGAGGTTTTAGAGCCAACGCTAAAAGACCATAAGGTCAAGTCTCAGAAGAGGCCTTTCCATCCGAACCGTAAGTAAGACACATTCAGCTGGTCATGCAAAGTTATAATCTAAAGTCAGAGTTCCCAACAGCGCGATGTTTGCCAATCGGTGTACGATGTACAAAAATCACGGAGCTGTTTGGGAGGGGAGGGCGCCAGTGGATCTGTCAGTGGTTTCATACGTTTAACTGTTTCTATTTTTTTCCGATGCTGAAATGGGAGGGGTCATAAAAACTGAAAATGTGTAGTTTATTTAGTAAAGTTAACCAACCTCTCTGCAAAACCCGAACTATAGAACAGAGGAATACTGGTTACAGACTGGAACTGGGGGATGGGAGCCTCTGCTTTACCCCTCACTTTCAGCAAGCAAGCCCGGGGGGGGGGGGGGCACCCAGTTGACTTTGGACCCCCAGAGATTTCCTTTCTCCCTACTTGGCAGTTTTTCCTCCATTGTCACCTGGCTTTTCTTTCTTTCTTTCTTTCCTTCCTTCCTTCCTTCCGTCCGTCCGTCCGTCCGTCCGTCCGTCCGTCCCTCCCTCCCTCCCTCCTCCATTTTCCCTGTTTTTGTATTATTCTGTCCTAAAGATGTAATGTATCACAACACACTCATGTAAAGTGCCTTGGGCCGACTCTGTTGTGAAAGGCGCTATATAAAAATACATTGAATTGGATGAAGTATGTAAGATACTGTAAATGTCCACAAAGAATCTAAAGTTAAAACATCCATCCATCCCTCCATCCATCCATCCATCTATCTTCTAGCTACAGTACTGTACTTATCCTGGTCAAGGTCACTGGGTTGGGGAGGATATGCAGCCTTCATGGGACGCCAGTCTGTCACAGAACGCATCCGTCCACACAGTCATGAACGCAATTGCACGCAATGGGCCATTTAGACAAGCCTGTTAGCCTAATGATTAAAAAGGGACACTAAAGGCGGATCCTCGCTGTGGGGTTTCAGAGTGAAGCGTTGACGTGAGAAGGCCTTCCAGAAGGATTTGTGTGGCGTGTGAAACTGTGCTTGAGTCGGGACACATGAGGGAATCACTATCGCTGTGGGCTTTCCCTCGTCTCAGATCACTTTAAACATTCTCCTTCCATCCCCCAAGCGCTTCAGCCGTCTGACCGCGCTGCTGTAAACTGAGATGGACGTAGGCGGCCTGCAGGACTGACACTCGGGCTACAGGAACCCTGCTTGTTTACATTCTTTCCGTGGCAACTGATAGGCGAGTGCACATCTGCAGACTGATGCAAGGGCTTGGTGAATGTTCCAAGTGGACCGGAGGACCCTTCTGCTGCAGAGGAAGCCACTGCACCATAACAGATGTCAGTCACCATGGCTCATTCCAAACATGAGCGTTTTGTGCATCAGACCTGACCTTTAATTGTAAGTGCAGTTGACTGACAATTCCCTGGCTTTTGTTCTGAATCACTCTCTGCCAGTTCAGTCCTTCGATTTCACATGGGCTGTAAACACACCACCATATTGTGATCAGTGCTGTTTTATATGTCTTGCCTGATTTATGACTAACTGAGAGCTGCAGCGTCGCCTGAGAGCTTAACACATGTGCACATATTAGAGATGCTGTTGATCTCTTTGCACATTCCTGACGTCTAACTGCAGAGTGCAGCATGAAATCAGTCATGCAAAAGATCACTTCAGTGTAACTTTAGGGTTAGAGCTTGAACTTCAGCTTGTCCAGATGTTCCAGTTGTGTACAATCAGGTGTTATGAGTCTTGGGAATATAGTATTTTTTGTTTTAAATAAAGCTATATCATGGCAAACACAAGAGTGCTTCCATATTTCATCTTGCTGAAGTAACACAGAGATTGCATAAGAAATTAGCAAAAGTCAAAAATTTCTCTGAATTTCTAAGTAGAATCAAGGAAAGGCCATAATTTAAAAATCTCTTTTTAAACTTAATATACTGTGATAGTTTAGAAGCAAACTATTTTTTAGTTTTAAAAATTGTTTAGAATTGATTTTCATTTCATTTTCCATTTCATTTGTGCACCTTAAAGGGGTAGCAGTGAAACACTTGATGCCTGCAGTTTATAAGGAGGGTTTGTCTATTTGGATCTGAAACCTTAAACTTTAACCTTTTTTTTCTGCCGTTTTGCACCAGATCTATAGGAATGTATGAATCTTGTCAAGAGCTGTAGAGTAAAGCACACAGGTAGATAGATAGTGATCAGGAGATGAGCAGATGTCTTGTGCTTTTGCTGTCCTCCTCCACGCCTCGCACCCTGACAAAGAACAGCTACCACAAGGTTTCTGCATGGCACTTAAGGAAACGTCCGAGGGCACCATTTTTTAGCGCGCCATCCTCCGTGTGACTGTGCTGTTGGACTGTGGCCATGCCTCCCCCAATCTCAGACATGGGGGGCGTGGGGGGCAGTAGAGTGGAATGTCTAAGGGCTCCACTTTCCAACAGAGCCTCTCTAGTAGCGTCATCGTTATTGTGCCAACGGGTCTCAGGTATGTCACTTATTTAGCGTGTGTGGTTGCCAAAATAATTACTGCAAGTTTCTTTCAGAATATTTCTGGCTGAAAACTGAAATGCATTTTGCAGTTTAACCTATAGGGCGAATCGCAGATGACAGAATACATTTTAAGATAATTAACACTTGCTTGTTAATGCAAATTGCCTACTTCTCTGAACAGTGAAATATCAGGTTGTAACTGAATGCATAATGCACGCTGACAAGGTTAAATTGTGCCTAAGCATTAGAACAGCTAAGATGTCTCATCTTGAAACCAAAGTGGTTTTGAATGTGGTGCCATATGTGACGCTTCCGGCAACGATGCAACCTTCCTAAGATTTTCACACACTAGAATGTCAAGAATATAAAGAAATTGTTATGATTAAAAAAAAATCCAGTTCGGGCCAAATAACAGCTCAATACTAAAAGGCATCTTCGAGCTTGAAGCAGTTCTGGAGGTAACTGGTCCCTAAATAGTTAGGGGAATCTAAAGTAGTGCTTGCTGATTGTTTCAGCCCTCGGTCATTGGAGGGAGGGTAGATTATGATGAGCGGTATGTGTGCCAGGTTTGGTGGTTCTGAATTGTATTTTTGTGCTTCAGACCACATTAAGCCTTTGTACGTTAACCATGCTGATTCATAAGGTGCCTCATCAGCTGGGTCTTGATTAATTTGTGATTCTGCCCGCATCCAGTCTTTGAGGACCATTGATCTGCACAATAACACTTTTACCATGTTTTCACCCACTCATCCACCCATTTTCTGTAACCACTTGTCAAATCCTGGAGCTTATGGGTGCAATGCAGGGCACCAACCCATCGCAGGGCACAGATACATACCATTGACTCACACTGGCACACGTATGGGCAGTCTGGCAACTCCAGTTAACCTCAGTATGTTTTTGGGGGGAACACTCAAAGGACACCCCATGATGACATGAGGAAAACATGCAAAGGTAAACTGACAGTTCAGCATATGTGGTGAGGGACCATATGTGTAAGTCTTTACAGCTAAATGTCACCCACAAAGCTGGGTTACACATGACTTCCTGTTTCTGAATAAAAGTGTGTTTGTGCATCATTAGGGCAAAGCTGTGATGTTCTCTGTCAGCAAAATTGCGAAGTATTATATGGGCTGACAGTACAAAAGTGAATAATACAAGCTTAAAAGCATACATGAGGAGCTTGTGGCATTGACCGCTTGACAGCAGCCCTAGATGACAAGGCGATAAGCTCTGTCAGAATGGACGCTGCTGTTCCTGCCATCTCTACTATGCATTCTTTGTCTGCATCAGCTCAAGGACATCTGCCCCCTTACAAGAGGAAGGTCAGTAATGGCAATGAATCCTGAATACAAATTCCCACCCGCATTTCGTGTTTAATGCTTCCTGCTCTGACTGTCTGTCGCTGCATTTGAGCTATGAGCTCGGAAGACCTTTAGTTCATTTGAGCTGAAGAAATATGTGGGAATTTAAGTGTGTTTCCGCCTAAATATTCCATATATTCTATTTATGTTATAGTGGGAGTGTGGGAGTTTTGTTTATGCTTTATTGCATGAGATCTGCTTGGCTGTACGTGAACTTGTACGACAGCGTGTAAACACATGATGATATGTGAAACAAACAACTTAATCATCCTTATTTCCATCTTGCATAACTTCTTATCTTGTTCAGGATCACATATAGCACTTTTCTACCGTCACTGAGACCTGGGCCGTACCCCTAAGTGACGGTTCTCCATTGTGAATCGGAGCTGTAACAGAACTCTACACACGCTGGCACTATCAGGGTCGAAAGCGTGACCAAAGCAAGCTGGCTGTGTCACCACCATCCGATCGGTCGAAATGCAACTGCCGGTGATCTGTGTCAATATGTATGGAGTATTTGAAGGGAAAAAAGGCCATATTCTGTATATTATTCTTTATCAGTAGTATTACACATCACTTTGTATTGATGCATTCCCGAAAACTCGGAACTTGAACATTTCCAACCTCCTACTTAAAAAGAACTATAGAACAGTTGAACAGAATGGATTTTTAGTGCAAATTCACGTACGCGAATGCTAATTCTGCTAGTGCCTGATGCTAACATAACACAGAGATTCACCCAGAAGTGCCGGAGGAAATTAGCGCACAGTAAATCACGATGTGTGCCACGTGAACAGTAAATCAGTGTTTCTTCCGTTTTACGTGACTGTTGTCTCCCAAACCTGGCGACGCCTTTAGGGAGTCGACCCTTCTGCAGTGAAAAACCAAAGTGAGCTGGAACTAGTTTCTGTTCACGGTACCGCTTGGGTACGGCTCGGTTCCTGTATGCCTGTAGAACAGCACCAACAGTAACCCTGGGGGTCTACCCCAGGCAGAAAGCAGGGAGCGAACTGACTGGGGCGCCGATCCACATATCTAACTCACTTCTTGTTTGTTTATTCTGCATATTTAACTAGCCCCCCCGGCACATAGCTGCACAGTGGCTGGTGTGTCCGTCTCTTACCTGTTGTTTTTAGTTAAGCTTCCTGGTCTCAAAAATGACTTCTGCTGTAAAATATAAATGCAGTGGATAGCCATGCAGGGTCGTTCTGTATGACCTCGCCGGCCATTTCTAACTGAGTAAACTGCCTCCTCAAATAAGGGAATGAAAGGGAATTCAGATGAAGCAAGAAAATTGCATAAATCTTTATTATTCAGCCTTTGATGGCATAAATGGTGCTTTTATAGTGTCTTCAGAGAAGCGCAGTTCAATGTTACAAGAATTTGAAATCACAAATGAGGACAGCAGGCAGGACGAGATGTAGTTATGGGTTTTCTTGAGTTTTTGCCTCATAAAATTCTTTGGACACCTTGTGGTATCCCTTTTAGGGAGGATGCTATACTTGAATTTGATTAATAAAAGAGCGTAAGCTCTGCCTGGCTGTCTTATTTCCATTGTCTTTTTTAATGTGTCTGCTGTTTGCTCTTCACGTTTATCTGTTACATTATTTTGTCAGACTCTCAGTTTGAGAGAGGAAAATGCCATTGAAAGAATTTTAAGAATGACTGATGTTGCAAGAAGAACATGACATAACCATTGCATGTAGATCTGTTATATGAAAGCAGACAGACCCATATTCTTCTAGCTAAAACACTTTGCAAGCTATTATAAAAAACAAAAACAGATGGCAGAGAGAGGTTAGCAATTTGTGGAAATACTTGCCTGGACTATTAATGTACACTTGCTATGATGTATTTCTTATCACTGTCATTGGTCTGTTTGTGGTTGTGATATTTCACGTAATTTACTAGGTTTAGTCAAAGTCCCAGTTGAAGGATGTCAGTCACAATTGTTACTCTGAAATACAATGAGAGTGACAGGTCATGCTTTTTTTCCATTTCTATCAGTAAAACTAGATCAATTTAAGAAAAAGGTAATATGAACTCATAATTCTGTTGAGTGATGGATGGTCATGACATTAAACACCCACTGTGATAATTATGCAGTTTTAAACCCTTTCAAACAAGCTTTATGGGGAAATGTATTACTTTCGACGTCCTGCACACAGCTTAGATCAGACCACTGGGTGCTGGGAGGCCTATTTTGAGTGCACTATGCTGTATTACAATGACATTACTTGTCTGAAGCCCTGACCTCTCTGCTGACCTTGGTGCAGAGGCTGCAGGTGTCAAACCATTACAGCTGGGACTTTAATAAATACCAGCAAATCTCTTTTTGTCATAACTTACGGTGGAGGGAGAATGGGGAAACATCATGAAGGTCTATCAATCCATGTGCCAACGTGTCTCAGGTATGTCAATTATTTAGTGTGTGTGGTTGCCAAAATAAGTACTGCATGTTTCTTTCAGAATATTTCTTTCTGAAAACTGAAATGCATTTTGCAGTTTAACCTATAGGGCGAATCGCAAATGACAGAATACATTTTAAGATAATTAACACTTGCTTGTTAATAGGTCTATCAATCCGACACCTAAATCTGAACACTCTGGCGACTTCCTGTTATTCATGTGGCCGCACTCTCGTGCTAATCGATGATCCGGTTGGCAGGGACAGTGTTAAGTTCCCGCGGTCACCCACTGGGGTGCTCAGTGCGCCTGTGGTACGTCAGGTGAACGAGAGCCAGACTGGAGCCCAGTCTCTACATTTTGTAACGTTTCCGTGACGACATCTCTGCAGTTAACTGCGGAGTGAGTGCCAAGGAGAGCAGTACAGTGTCCACCAGGGAGCAGTGACCTGAGCAGAACCGGTGATCTCCAGAAGAACATGCAGAAGTTCCTGTGCGCAGTCAAGTTTCTCCAGTTTTTTTTTTCCGTCGAGTAAATGAATAAAATGAAAGCTGCAGAATTATCAGCAAGCATTCTCAGATACCCACGGATTATGTCATGTATCATTCTTGCATTTACAGATGCAGTCAGGCAGAAAAGTTAGATATTGAATTACTGGACAGGAGGGACAGAACACCACCTCATGTGTTAAGGTATACTCAAAAAATAACTGTGTTCTGCAGTCAGATTTTTCTCTGAAATTTCAGAGTGAATTATTGCTATGGGCTAATGCTATATGTATCCAACTACACACAAAAATTTACAATAAAAACTGGAGAAAAGGGAAAAAAAAATCTATAAATTTGAGGGGATCAGCTTTGAGTGCCTTTCCTAAGTAGGGCAGTGTGATAGAAACAGAGGTGTGTCATTTGCACAGGCTTCTGTGCCGGTCCTGAATGAGCAGAGCGTTGAGCAGAGCGTTAAGCAGAGCGTTGAGCAGAGTGCCGGCCCCAATCGATATGTAAAGCGCCGGCAAGCCGCCGTGTTCTTACACTGATGGTGCCACCTATTAGATCAGCAGGCGATATCCGAGGCAGCCGGAAATGTTTACGCTCCTCGTTCTACACGATGGCTGCCTGGTTCCCAGAAAGCCAGCAGCCTTCATTTTCTTAAGGTTTTGTGCCAATTAAAGATACTGATCAATTAACACTCGAGAACCAACAGCATGCTTTTAAATAATAATAATAATAATAATATAATAATAATAATAATAATTTTGGTTATTGTCATTGTAGTCATTTAATTCTGGTTCTGGACCCCTGCGACCCTGCATAGGAAAAGCAGGTGTGTAGATGGATAGATGGATGGATAGTTTATTTGTGAATTAATTCAGAGTAAAGTCCCATCCATCCATCATCTTCATTCTGCCAGTAAATGTAAACTGTACAAGTTTTGGAACTTTCTGAAAAAACACCTTTTAAGCTTGAATGTCTGTAGAAAAACCAGCATTCAGGCAGGTACAGTCAGCCTTCTGTCATGAGCGCAGTGAACAAGCAACATGATATTCTGAAAAACAGACAGAATGGTGTTGCTTCTCCAAGAGTACTGAGCAGGTACAGCACTGACATGGGTGATTAGGATTTTAAACTGGCTGATAATTCATGCACCGGGACCAACTTTATCATTAGCCAATAACAACATTTTGAATCTGTGAGTGACAGGGGAGGGGGCACTCCAGGGCCAATCAGCTTTCAGCTGGGGCCAGTTTCCCTTCTACACATTATTAGCATTGAGCACATTAGTTAAAACATCTCTTATGTCTGTTCTGCAGTAGCACCACTATAATTGCTAGTGACTTCATTCTGTTCTGCATCTGCTCATTTAACAGTAATCTAGATGGTAACTGGAGAACTTTCTTGGTACTACAACAGTGTCATGTGACCCTGATCAGGGATTAATTGATATAGCCAATAATCACTAGTCTCTGTCCCCAAATGTTTTTGTTTATGGAACTGAACTGCCTCTGATTTGTGCAAACTAGCCTGTTAAAGGCAGGAGTGTCAGAGGGGCATGGACACCCTATCAGATTGAAGGGAAGCGACAATTGACCAAGGTCCTTGGATATGTAAAACTGGGTGGTGGGGGGGGGGCAGAATTTCTAGCTACGTCCTGATTAGAGGCTTATATAACGGGCCAGCTGGGAGACATGGGAAGTTGGGGGGTGGACCTTTTCTGAAATGATTTCTTTGATGTACCTTATTTCCTAAAATAGTGGCCAGGGCCTTTATTTGAATTAACTGGCCTTTATTTGAGGCAGACAGGGGTGGATTGGGTGGGCAAGCTGGCCAATCAGAATACACTGGGCTCACCTCGGGTGGGTCTTAAAGCTCTATCAGAGCGTTTCAGACAGAGTTGTCAACAGAGTGAAAAGAGATGTGCAGTATGAGAAAAAAATGTGTTTTTGGAACATTGTAGCGTCTATTGTAGTAGACCCCAAAAATAAAATCATGAACAGTGAAAATGAGTATTATAGGGCCCCTTTAAATTGGGCTCACTGTTGCTCAGCTGTAAGGTCTGTGATCAGGGATCTTTTGCATATTATATTGCAGGAGACCCGGTCATCACAGGTAACACTCAAGTGAACAGTGTTCGTTCCTAACTCTGGAAATCCGTTACCTTCCGCAGCTGAACAATCCGCGGTGGCAGGATTTAAGCCAGCCTGATATGCAACATGTTTTATGAAAGTTTTCCTCTAAACAATATTTATACTAAACATCTTCCTGCTTATATGGGTGAGCATTTTATTAATACAATATGTTTCTTTGTCTTTTCAGATAAAAAATTAAGGAAAACAATATGTAAAGTGTCATGCATTTCAAAGGTGTTTTGACTGGGTAAGGAACAGTTGATAATTCCTTTAAAATATGAGCATATCATAACAAATCAGTACAGTTCTGTGTGGGACCACATCCAATAAGATATTCTGTTTCTATTTTAAGGTAAAATAATCCAACACAGATGGGCCTCCGCCTCTCTTCCTGTAATTTCTTGCAAAGTTCATTAGCATCCCAATTAGGGGTTATTGCTGGGAAGCGGATTCTGACCATTCTGTCCTCCGTGGGAATGACTCTCTGTTGTGACCTTGCCACTGGCATTCAGTCAGTGTGGACTGTGTGCAGTATTTTTGGAGCCTGACTGACTCATAGTTTTTGGATTCTCAGCAGGATTGGAACTCAGGTTATCAGCATCTGCTGTATGTTAGGAATCGGGGGTGAAACTGGAAATACATGTAAATGATGCTTGGACCTCTAGTAATTTAAATTATTGTATTCATCCTGATTTTCTATATATATGTATGACTACTGTCTAATGAGCAAATGATGTATTTAGCTCCAAACTAAATACAAATACAAATTTGTTGTCATAAGTTTGTTGCTATGTATTATCTAAGTTGTGTTTTAGCTCGTTCGTATGGTCAATCAGTAGGCAGCAGAGTCGCGGGTTCAAATCCATCCTCTGTTCTGTGGGTGGCATTTCGTCCCATAATTCAAAGAGGTTTGAAATTTTCTTCATGTGCTAATAACAACTCATTCCGTGCTGTTAGAAAATAATATACCAAGAACTGGAATACATAATTAATTTATTCAAAACTGGCATTCCCTGCAATACTGCTCTGGGTACAAGGCAGGGACTGTACTTAAGAAATTGTTGGAGGATGGATGGATGGATGGATGGAATGAAGGAATGAAGAAAGAAATATTGATCATCACATCATTGCAAAATAAATCAAATATTAAACATTACTATAATTACGTCAGTTGTTAACTAAAGAAATAAACCATAGTAAAAACATGAGAAGACTGGCTAATTTTGGGGTAATTTGAATAGGGAGTTTTAAGTCTCCCGTTGCATGTTTTATTAATGCTCACGCTTCATTACAGCCCATTGAGCTCTGCAGTGCCAAAGCTGGCTGTTAAGATGAATTGTTCTGCTATAATATACAGCCATTTTTTCATTCCTTTGTGAGCATTTATTCAGCAAGTAATCAAAATAACATTCATCAACAGTTTAATAAAGTGGCATTCCCGGACCTTGGTGAAGAAGCCCAGGTTGGTTTAGTTAATTTAAGAATCTTAAGAGTCATAAACTTTGGCTGAAGCCCTTTATATACTGGAAAACCAAGAATTATGGCTAAATTCCCATTCCTGTAGTGTGTTCATAAGTTTGTGGCTATGTATTGAGCCATTTTCTCTGCCATGAAATAGTGAAATGGTGAAACCTTCAGGCTCACAGAAGGTCTGGGAGCTTGAGGATGAGTCAGTGCATGTGGGAACGACAGAGCATCCGGAACACTGGTGGTGGATGTGGTGACACTTGTAATGTCACATTTATAGATAAATGTTCCCAGAGAGTCATTAACCCATGAGCCAACATTCCAAAATGATGCCCAATCATGCTATACTAACATCGCAGAGCTTTTCCAGAAAATGCAAATCTCTCTGCCACTGAATAAGCGGCCATTTCATATAAAAATCTGTAGTTTTTTTATAGATTGGCAAATAGGACTATGGCCAAAAAGGGAGGTCAAACTATGGAGTGAAACTTTTGCATTTATCCACAATTCAATGGTAATTAATTCCATTATTCTAGTTGACCATAAAGTACTTTCATTAATAATAGTTCATGTTGTAGATTTGTCTTGCCTGTTCTAATAGCAGCACAATTAAGTTTGTGTCAATTATCTAAAACCCAGAGTCCTCTAATTTGATTACATCAATATATCCAACTGGAGGTAGAGATATCCTAGTAGTTTAAAAATAAACTGACCTGTTATCGTATCCTGTATGTGACACAGGCTGGGAACGTTAACATGGTCTTTTACACTGTGGTTCTTTCTCCCCTCAGAAAATTGAGGCTCTCTTGGATTTAGTAATGGTCCCTAGTATCAAAGACTCCCGTTATAGAGTTAAGGAGTGTCTGGGCTCGATTCACGACCTCAGTCCTCTCTAAGCACCTTTTCTCTCTTTTCCTGGTCTTTACTTTCCACTTTTGCTCAAATAAGTCGAACTGACAATGAAATGTCAGTAGGATGAAATCTACCAAGCCGAGCAATGCTGACTGTTCTGCTCGAGGGCCGCCGAGACTGGCGCAACATTGGAAATCAAATTTAGCAAACCGCTTGGATAAGACCGGGAGAGATAATGAGGTCGCTGAGGGATTTCAAAGCTTCTGAAGCAGCACACAGTACTCGCATAACACAATGAATAAATATGGCACAAACACAGAATTAGAAGCAAACCTGAAGACTGTCATACCATGAAAACCAATTCAGTTTATCTCAAACATATTTTTTTTTTCTGGTGAAGGCAAGAGTAGTTTTGCCCAATATATCAAAAATCGCCAAACGCTCAGGGGTCTGTAATTAGAAGATGGGCTATAAGTATATGAAAGGGACCCAAAAGTATCACATAAGCATTTACTGATATTTTGATCTATTCAAAAAAAGATCAGCATGGATGTCAGCTGTAGTCTAATGACAAATGAAAAGCAAATGTGGCATTTTTTTTTAAACAATGTTTTTTTACTAAACAAACAGATGTGTGATTCTGGAGCCTGTCAGATGTAAACAAGTTTGACGTATCCAGATGGATGAAAGTCATTTATTATGCCCGTATCCAGCGAGTGCTGGGGAGTTTTTTCAGTGCATGAAATGAACAAGAATCTCATTGACGAGTGTCTGTGATTGTTTACCGCATTTTAAAGCCGTTCTGAGAATAGCGGGAAAAAACAAGGCTCTCCTCTAATGAGTCCCCGTTATAAGGCCTGGTTTGTTTCAGACTGAATTAGCATGCTCATTAAATTCTTTGGTTGCAAATATTTTTACAATATCTTGGAAATTCTGATGTATAGCTTTTCTAGAGTCTGTCTAGGGGGAAGGTGGGGTTGGACCCACCTCTGATCTGGGTCAGTGAACATCTCCAGCGATGGACCTCATGCTGAAATCAGGCCCCCCGATCACTGACTGCGGACCAGCGGTCGCTTGCTGTCATATGGCGGAAATAGTTTGGACGCAGAAACTGAAGTTTTGAGAGAAGAGAGAGACTACAGAGGTTGTAGTCTGATGGGTGATGGCTTTCCAGTCAGTCCCTAGGTAACCAACAAGATCCATTCTCTAAGTCAAATTTGTAGGTAAGTCAGGAAATAATAACGCAATGCATAATAAATAATAATAATACTAATACTGTAATAATAAAAATAACTAGCTACAGCACTGTACTGTACTTTGAGCCATCGAATCGCTGAAGCCACACAATGTTTTCACAAGCATCACAAAGTAACGTGTGTGTCCCTTATTGTGAACCAATGTATTTAACATAATACACTTTATGGCAGTCTGTTCATGCGTACAAGTTATTTATTTGTAAGTCAGACTTTCTTAACCTGGGGACTGCCTGTAAAAGGCGTCATAAGGAGGCAAGGACGTTGTATAACTGAAGAGTAACTTTCCAAAAGTCACTCAGCCCACGGGCTGCATTTTCCAGAACATCTCTGTGAACTTTAATGTGGAAATTTAATGAAAGTTCGTCGTTGGAGTACATGAGGACTGAGTGAGTTTTAGCTCCCAGTGCTGTAACATGTGATGAGGAAGCCTGACTTTAGGTCATTGGCGGCCTCATCTCAAGAACAACAAGACACGTACTGAATGAGTTTTGGAAATTGCTCTTCAGTTCTCGGTTTACTGTGAGGAGCAAATGATGTTTGTGTTTCTCAATCAGAAATCATCTGTTCACTGAAAACGGCTTTCTGTTCCATACAAACAGGGGGATTGCAGTTTCCATGAAAAAAACGACGACGCAGGGATGAGGTCCATTTCTAAGGTCCTGATTTGTTTCCTTTATAAGCATTCAAAGTGTGAGAAATTTGTGGTATGGAGGGGTTAGGTCATAGGTGAAAGCCTCATAACGATCAGTAGCTAACTAATGAAAACAGCTGTGATTATTTTTTGGCCAGACGGCATGGAATTCAGCCCTGTTTAATATATTTCAGTGATCTTCCTGAAGAAGATTGATTTCTTATTATTTCTGGAGGCTTGGAAATTTTCATCGAAACTGAATGCCTTGGGAACCATTGCATTGACCCACGTCTGAAGCAGAAACCAATCTCCATCAGTGAATCTGAGATCCGAACTGGCAACCTTCCGATTACAGCCCCAGCATCCTAACTCACTGAGGCACACAATACCCAAATGTTTTCTTATAAATATTCATCCATTAATCTAATCTAAATCTTCTTATTGACTGGAAGGCAGTCGTATCATTGGTAAGGATATTACAAATTTTGTGTTATTAAAATATATAATATAAACGGCACTAATGTCCCTACTAAAAATGTATGTGTTTATAAAGAGCTCTTGCCGTGTTCTTGTTCGTTTTATTTATTTACATTATTCAGATTGCAGGGTCTAGGGAGAGTCCGATGGTGCTTGTGTTATCGCATTATTGCTGAAATGTAATCGGAGGGATTTTGGTATATTGGAGTCCACATTAAAAACCCATATGATATTCTGCAAATACCCAGGCAAATATGTATGTAATGACCACAGCTAGCAGAAGCACTCAGCCATGGTTTAAGGAAATTGACTTTGTATGTAAAATTTAATAGACTGTGTCTCTGGGCCTCAGATAACGACACAGAAATATTCCATCGTTGATTTCAAACATACCCAGCCCCAGAGCACGCATATGAGCGATGCGAGTTTGAACGTTTCATTTTGTAAAGCAAAGCTCATGATGATCTGGAAGTGTCTTTTAATTTCGACAACGGTAGGATCTGGTGGATTTGACAGAAGTGGTTTGCGCTGAGCTGATGTCGACTGACAGGGGGTTAAGCCAGACAGCCGGGACATCAGCCAAATCAGCTAATGGAAGATGCCTGGCTGCACCATCAAAGCTCATTCTGGTGGCCATAAAATAATCTCTGGTGCCATATGGTTATATAAATATTACATAACTAGAAGATGAATGAGTCCTGATCAGAGAAACTTTAGATCTGTAGTGAATGTCTGGGGAGTCATTTGATGACTGACATGCTTCATTCTCACAGCCAACGGGCTGATTGACTTGATGTGTTGTGTTGGAGTCTGGAGGCTCCTGGTCTCAGAAACTAGCTTCTGTTTTCCGTCTTGTGGCGCAAAAGACACTTGGGGAAAAAGATACTCATCTCTGGTCAGTTTGCCGTTGTGCTGAATGAAGAAATTCACAAAGGTCAAATAGGGTAAAAGTATATTCTTCATCTCTCTTTCTGCTTTCTTTGAAATGTTACCCCTTTCACCTGTTTTCCATGATATTTACTGAGCCAGCAAGAAAACGGTTTTGTAAAACTGAAAAGCTATCAGTGGGTGTTGTATAAGGTTGTGGTAACACTCCAGGTTTGAGGATTGCTTTTTAGAAAATTAATTTTTTCATAACATTTTTTTTCTTACTGGGAAATGATTTAGGGTTGTATGCTCTAAGGTCATATGCTTTTCAAAAGGTTATGTGGTTTTCAGAATAAAAATTGGATTTGTCTGGGGAAAAATTACTTCTAGGAAAACATCCAGATCTTACACTCGTACACACACACACACACGTACACACACACACACACACACACACACACCTACCTCAAGAAATTATTGCTAGGTGATCTGCCTTTTCCAATCGGCAATGTGGTGTGCTATACAGGCAGAGTTGGGCAGCAATTCTGGAAGATTCTGGAAGAGGGTGGGTCTCTGTGTCTTCTGTACAGCAATAATACGAGAAGCCGTGAAGCGATCAAAGCCAGGCCCCTACGCACAACCGGCCAGAGACCAGAGACACCCAGAGACCCCAAAGCAGGTCAATGCAGATGCTTTGATTACAAATTTATCAAGATGGTGAGAAAGACCTGATGGTTCAGTGTGAAAAGCAGCAGAAAGTGAACAGAGAGGAATGATGCTGCAGTGTGGGTGACCTGAGGAGTGAGTGCAGCATCATCTCAGCTACCCACCTTATGCTTGCTATTTAATTAAAGATGGTCCCTCCATTAATGTGTATGTTCATATGAATGCCTTGTGAATTTCTTATATCGGACCTTGATTTTGCTTCTTTTGAGTCAATGTGACTTGAGGGAAGTCTTGGGTTTTATATGCAATATTGACATTTTTGTTAATTTATCTCATTGCAATGAATCTTTTACAATGCAGCTATTTTCTGGCGGAATTAAACATTGATCAAACGTGAATGGAAAATGAACGGGATTAACTGAGATGCCGTGCTGATAAAGGAGACGCCTGCTGGGCTGTAAACAGCCCGGAACAGCTGCTGTCCATCTGCATGCATGCAGACCTGCGGATCTGCCTCTGCGCTCGTGTGTCTGCCCGGCACGCAGACCATGTGGCAGGTCAAAGTTCATCTGCAGGGAAAGGATTATTCACCCCCATTGGAGACATTCAGACCCCAACACCGATCGTTTAGGAAGAAGTGTCCATTTCTGCTCTTGCTTGTTGTGGTCTTGGAGAGGATGATTTAATTACTGTCTGAAATGTCAAGACAAACTTCATTAACTTGGTTAATTGGGTTATTGGTAACATAGAGCACTTAGGTGTCGTCGTTGGTAAGAGGACTGAAGCTTCTAGCCATCGTCTGGATTCTCAGAACAGTGCATGGTTTTGGGGAGGGGTAGGATGTCCCCTGTGGGGTATTACATGTGTACATGTTCCTGCACAAACAGACGAATACATGCCAAACGTGTGACGACTCCTGCAGCCTTGTATGTTGCTGCCTTTTGTGCGTGTTTCTGTGGAGTGAGGCAGAAAGCGTGTTACGCAGTCTCCGCAGGCCACGCAGTGGTAGCTGCCGATCCAACACATTTGCTATGTAAATAGTTTGTTTCGTCGCCTATTCATCGCAGCTGACGCAGAGCGGCCGGGAGCAGAGGGCGCCGTGATTTATGAGGACTCTCAGGCCTCCTGAGATACCGGCCGTCACCGTGGGGCCCATGGAACGGGGTTAATTTGTGTGTAGCGCCTCCGGTGTGGTGCTGGGGTGTTAAGGTCATGAACGTCCCTCCGCAGACACGTACGCTTTCAAGGTGCAGGCACATTTGGAAGAGGGGAATCACAGTGTTAGTGTGCGATTTGCTGGTCACAAGCTGGTCAGGTTGCCACAGCAGCTACAGAGAAAGTCCACTGGAACCTATTTTGTTATTATTATCCTGTTAACCATTAGCAGACTTTACGCTGCAGTGCTAAAAATTTAGCACAAACCATGTAACTGCATGCAGTCCTCACACCCATCCAGAGTTGCCACCTCAGTCCTGTAAAATTCCCGGACACCCAGGAATACATTGATAATTGATTATCTGCCCCATAATGTAATAGCTTATCCTATTAATTTTCACCCCATACCTCATACCTTCAACTTTTTCCATAAAATAACCTAGCCTGTATAGTCCTTGTGTGGATCAGAGAGCAGTTTGAGTGGTTAGATGATTTCTGATTATTTCTAACCCTAGTTAATACAAAAACTACAAAATTTTTAGTCTGCAATAGTACAGTTTCCATCAATCACTGTTTTTACGACATGTCATTTTGTTCCCATTCTTTGTTGTATGATGTAAGACGTTTCATCTTTTTTTGGCTGGATCTTTATTTTGTAGCCGGTCATTGTCCTCGTCCGTGTCGCCATTTTCAATGTAACTTAAGTTTTTGTCACTAATCTCTTATCTCTTACCTCTGAACAAGGTGGCAATGTGCAGTGGGCAGTGTGGCGATCATCGCCGACTCTGCAGTGCGTGTGTAGAGCGTGCCTAGTCATGAAGTTGTTTGATTGGCTATAGACAGCAGTACATTCTTTGAGCGTATTTTATTGCCTAAAAAGACAGAGCATAGTCTCTTTCTATTAATCGGCTGTAGTTCTGACTGAATCTGAGAGTTAGTTCTTATTAATGCACATATACAAAAGGCTCAGATTCCAAGACATTCCGTGTGCTGCAATGAAATTTTTTTTTTTCCAGGACAGACGACCAAACTCTGGGGTGGTCCCAGAAAATCCTGGACCAGTGGCAGCTCTACATCCATCCATATCTTTTCTGTACCTGCTTGTCCTGTTCAGGGTTGTGGGGGGGGGGGGCTGGAGTCTATCCTAGAGGCTATGGGTACAAGGCAGGGAACAACCCAGGATGGTGTGCGAACAGCATTCATACCTACAAGCAACTTGGTAACTCCAATTAATCTCAGCATGTTTTTGGACTGTGGAGGGAAATCAGAACACCTGGAGGACACACTGTGGTGACACAGGGAGAACATGCAGACCCTACACACATGGAGCCACACTGAAGCTTGAACCCTGGTCCCAGTGCTAATCACTGCACCACCATGCCCCCCTACCTGAGTGCCGAATTTGGGCATTTCTCTGTGTTAAATCAGCTAGAGTAGGTCTCTAATCACATAAATCCCCAGATTCTGTTCTTGCCCCACCCCAAAAGTTTGTCCTTGGGAGGCAAGATAGCGAGACCAAGTTTGCCCAGCCCACAAGTACGATCTTTGCATTCTTGGTATTGAGAAACACCCCTAGTGCCTGATTGGTTACAGCACCGTACACGTTCATGTGATCGGTCAGGAGTATAATACCACCTAATGTTTGAAGAAAGCATAACTAATATATATATTAGATACTTGTGTGAAGTCTTTGAGTCTGGAAAAACAAATTTAGTCTCCGAGGGCGGCTAAACGTGTGACAATGGAAAGTTCACGTGGACCCTAACAGAAGACATTCCCCGTGTTAATGGTGCGTGAATACTTCACCAGCACTCCTGTTCCCCAGACCGCCAAGAATAACAGGCTATGCGGCGGCCACACACAGAAACGTACCGTTCCTGCAGCTCCGCCGCTCACAAAATGATGTGGCAAATTCCTGGGATGATCGGGAAATTTCCCTGAATTACCGTAGGTGCGCAATGCCCTAATAACATGTTGCCATGGTGAGGTTTATCAACTTCCATTTGTTCGGGACTCAGTGGCTCGGCAGTCTGTCACCTGCTTGTTTTCTTGCGGTTTATCTGTGTAAAGCCCTGTGTTTTTCTGGAGTAACCCAGGGGAGCAGCTGGGGGCCTGGGAATGGATCCCGCGACGTTAAGCCTGCGTGGATGTGTCTGTAACCACAAGTCTTACTCCATTATACCATCACTGCCATCTTTATATAGAATATCTGTAATCCCAACAGAGCCCAAGGAGAGTACATATTATTGCCTGCAGCTCGGCGTGGTATGGGTCTGCGCCCATATCCTGAAGGTCATGGGTTCAAATCCCACTGTTGGCTGAGTAATCATATCAAAGTTGGGCCCTAGAGCAAGGTATCTAAAGCCCGGTGGTACTAGACATTGGCTAACCCCAACCTTTTGCTTTGGAATGAGCTTTTGTGTGTATCATGTATTATTGTGTGATAAAAGCCAATCATTTTGATGCTGGAAACTCAATTTTATAAAAATCTGTGACTGCAATGAAAAAGCTAAAAATGTCAAAAATCTTGCATTTTGTTTGGTTACTTATGGTTAAGGTTAGGGTTGGGTAGAGGTTAAGGTTGTCATTGCTGGGATTAGGGGTTTTTCCATAGAAATGAATGGACGGTTCCCACATAGATATGAATACGAACGTGTGTGTGTGTGTGTGTGTGTTTGTGTGTGTCTCTGGGTGTCTGTGTGTGTGTCAAGGAGAGCAAGATGGAATATGTAAAACTACCTAACCAATGAAGTACTGACATTCTAAGACAGCCTGATCCATATGATCAATGAATGCTAGCAGGGAAATACACAAACATCCCCAGTGTTTGATTCCTCTGTGGCGGTGAGTGTTTAGCACCTGAGCGGGACAGACACAAAGGCACCCGCAAGATGAGGAAGTGCCGCGTTCATCCCTCCTTAATACAACCCATATCTTTGAAAGTCCTTAAGCTGATTTTTGAAACCCAGTGGAAGCGTCATAGTGTCATTCTGGGAACAGTTCACTCTCTGTCTGGAAGAAAAACAATAAGTTTTTAAAATATGGTTCACTGGGGGTACAAACGGAAAAGCGAGATGTATCACCCCCAGACATGTTCCAGACACACAGCGAGTGTGACTGCTTTGGCAATGATACATTTATAATTGTATTACTGTGCTTGGCTGCATAATTATAGAAAAAACTGTAACAGATTAAAGGATAAGTGTTAACCAATAGGATCCCGAAGTGACCTAAAACTAGATGAATAGACTAAAAGTAGAAAAAAAAGATTAATGTCATTGTATTCTGCAACTGTTATGTTATAATAATAATCAATCCATCCATCCATCCATTTTCCAAACCGCTTATCCTACTGGGTCACGGGGGGTCCGGAGCCTATCCCGGAAGCAACGGGCACGAGGCAGTGAATAACCCAGGACGGGAGGCAGCCCGTCCCAGTTGTAATATGATACTGACTGTAAGTAACCTATGGAAGGCTATTAAAATGCATAGATGAACTGGCATAAGTTTGCTGCAGTTGCATGAGTTTAAGTCACTCTGTCGTTCTTTAACAGTCCCAGCAGAATGGAAACACGAGGAGTGAGTCATTTTCAAGCCTTCTCTGTAAATCATCGAAGAATCACTGTTTACGTGTATGTCACAAGTCTGTGTTGTTATACTTTGAAAATTAAGGGAGATGAAAACTAGTGAATGGGTTTATCTTAATCTGCTTTCCTTTTCAGTAATGTGTCAGTAATAGTACTGAAAGTGCAATTTGTCAGCAGTTGTACGATCAATAGTTTAGCGGGCAAGTAAGCTCTAATCTTCATCTTCGCAACTGTCACTTCTGCAAACGGTGTGTGTAGCAGAATGAGTCTCAGACTCTCTGTGCTGGTGCTGAAACAAGACCCTTATCTCTCTCCTTTGTTTGAATAATTCTTCCTGGTTTTTTTTTTTTTAAGCTAGACATCTGTCATAATTTCACACCAGTACCAGACTGTGCCGGTGGCAGGTGTTCCTGTGCAGGAGGGGGAATTAATGGATTTAGTGATTCCTTCCCTCAGGCACCCGCCCAGCCATGAATTACCTGTAATGTCAGAGCTGTTACATGACAGTTTACCCTGTTTCGTCATGGGGGTGTGAATCTCTCCCCCGTCACAATGTGGGACTGGATGACTTCTTGACTGATTAATGTGTTGTTTTTTTGCCACGTCTAAAATATACAAGGAGCATTCAAGCTGTATGTGAAATTGATTTAATGTGACTGCATTTCAGTGATTTATCATCAGATTATTGTACATCTCATTTCCCACACATCCCCTTACTTTAGCTAAAGCACTCCACAGTGTTCCCTTTCACATTCTACTCTGACTTTCTTTCCACAGTGCTCATTTGTCTTTTAGCTTTTCACACTTGTTAAATTACCACGACAGCGGCTGGCGCGGGGCATGTACATTAAGATTCTGTTTGCTTCCACTCAGTAGATGCTTTTATCCAAAGTGACAGACTTTTTAAGAAAGCAGAGTCAGCCGGGCCCTGGGGTCTAGGGCCCCTCTTAGGGGGCCAACAGCGACACCGTTCTGCTGACCATGGGATCTGAACCGTTGACCTTCTGATGACAGGCACAGCGTCCTAAAAAAAAACATTTTAAACATTTTAACAGCCAACAGAAGAATGCTCGCATCATGATAACTCCATAAAACATTAATACCGTTCTTCCCTACAGCTGTTTGCTTTTGGGTCCTTTAAATAATTACATCAGAGACCAAATCGTTGGCCCACAAATACTTTCAATCTTTGTAGCTTCAACTTTTTGAGAATTTCCTTGTCTCCATTGTGTCATATTGCACTGAAGCCAACTTTTATCAGAGGACTGTTGAGACCAAACCTTTCAGTGAAGTTGTTTGTCTGTTTTAAACAAAGCTAAACATAATCCGAACCACAAAGACAGCTAGAACGTGTTTGTGTGGTTTGAGATATTCCTGACATTCGCCTAATATCCTTTCAAAATGAGGGTGAAATGGGAGATTTAAAGGACAATGAAATTCAATAGCTGGTAATTGTTTTGTCATGTTCCACATGCTGATTTTATGTCACATGTCGTATACTAACAAGTAAAACATAAAATACCAGGATTATGTTAAATTATCTCATAGTTCTGGGTACCGTGATGAAATGGTAATATATAACCAAAGCTGAGTACTACATTTTAATGATTTAAGAGTTAGACTAAAGGTTTCCGAGTTATTTGTGTCTTACAAGTGGTCTGGCTGTTAAACAAGGAGGAAGAAACCTTATTCTAATGGAAACAGAGAAGCGAACTGCAAACCACAGGACTATGCAGCACAGTGTCCCAGTTACCATACTCCGCCTTACAGGTGGAAACCAGTTGACCAGTCCAGTCCGAACCTCTTTCAGTACCATTTGAAAGCCCAGTACTTTGCCGAGGTTCATCAGAATAGCATCAGTGTAGCTCAGACAATATGACTGCTAACCTACTGCAACGCATCCAGGCTCCCTGTCTGTGCCACAATCAGGTGAGCTTCAGCAAAAGATGCATTATTTAATTACTGAACTGACCATCAGTAGGAAAAACTCAGTTTTCTGGTGAGCCAAGCGAAATGCACAGCGGGTCCAATTCTGACTGCGCTCCATCCAAGCAAGATGCTTATAAATGTGGTCTTTCACACACTTTATTGTGCTGTAGGGATTCTGGGCACATTGGATTGTTGAAATCACAGTAATTATGGTCTTTGCGTTGCCAGTGTCAGAGTTTATAGTCATATTCTCATACTTAAACATCTGGAGCCAGTTGACACTCTTGAACATCACCATCACCCTACACAGATCTATTCTTTGGGTCTAGCAGCAGATATTTTAGGATCATTAGAAATCTGGAAATATGGACCAAAGCAGAAAGTGTTGTGATGTTAACGTGGGCATCTCCGTTTTTACCTAGGGAACCAAAAACAACGTGGTCATTTTTTTTCCTTTTCTCCGTGACTCCTGACGGGCGCCAAGGCCGCTAATGATTAACAGGCTGCTTGAATCACTACTGACAGCTGTGAACTGATCCTCCCCTCTGCGAGGCCTCCTGCGCGTTTACAACATCTGGCAGGAACTGCAGAGTTTCCGCCGGTTTAACGTGGAAGTCGGATATTGGACAGCACGTGGATGATGCTGGATTCTCCTCCAGTGTCTATGGCGAACTAGTATGAATGCTCATTCCGGTAGAACTAGTAACGACATGTGGTACAAAATATTTACTTTTCTTATGATGTTTACAAAAAAGGTAAGTTATTTTTCCTGGTTGGAGGACTTCTTGAGAAGATAGAGTTTGAGATGCTTCCGGAATACTGCTTTCTGGTAGCAGCCTCAGCCTGACACATAACCTTGACCAAAATCGAGTTTTGAAAAAGAAATCCGCGTTATAAGTCACAGATTCTGGCTTCCTCAGAGACTCATCGTCTTGGGAGATGCGTGTACCTGCGAGTATCGGTTTCTGGTGAGGTATCCTGTTATTTTTCTCCTCCACTGAGCCAAAGTCTCAAAGCTTTAGACCCCTGGATCAGTATTTCCATCCCCATATTAATGTAAAGTGAAAATTTACACTTAAAAATTTAACACGGCTTAAGTTTGCTTAAAAATAATATTGTTGTGATGTATGATACGCTCCCATCCAAGCGAGGGCTTGGAAAAGAGAGAAACGGAACGTTACCAGCACAAGAGAAGACCAAACCGTGGATGACTTGAATGCTCCCAGAAGAACCCTTCTTGGCCAGAGATTTTTGGCCTGTGACAAATTTCCATGGAGAAACTCGAATTTGACACAGTTCTTATTATTAAGGACACAATGTCCATAATTCACAACATATCAGCCTGAAAAAACACAGCCTTATCTGTATCTTCTCAGTTTTTGATGCTGGGTTTTGTGTTGCAACACCAAGGATGCTTGAACTGGAGCTGCCAGAGAAGGCAGACAATGGAAGGTTCAGGCAGAGAAACCGAGAGAGTGATAGGAAATGCACTGAAGATGCTCCAGCAACTCCTGGCTGATGATTTGATTATGGACACTGATAGCAAATCATGACCATGGAGGTAGAATGAGGGCTTCAGCTACTGCCATTAAGATGATAAGGAATGATTGAGCTAGCTCTTGCCCAGGGAAGTGATTGATTTAGCATTTGTTTTGAAAGCTGATCAATAGCTTTTGCAGCCACCAATATAGGAACTAGACATCGACCGATACGGATTTTTCAATGGCCAGTGCCGATTTTTTTGGGGGGTGGTGGGTGAAGGCTGACATTAAGCTATTTTAAATATATTTTAAATAATAAGTATTTTAAATAATAAGTAACCTAATTGCCTAACTGTAAATATGTATTTTGCATGAATAACATACAACTACAATAATCATTTAACTCTAAATATTAAGCACACTTTAATCAAGGGCATGCAGCATTTTAAAAGTAATAGAAAATAATAATAATAACAGTAACAATCTAACCACATTCAGTTCTGTCTCTTTAGTGTTTCGTGATTCAATTTATGACAGAGGCAACAAAAAATGTTTAAAATCTGAGATCGTTCCAGCCTTGTGGTAATGTTATTCATCGAGTAAAACTGATGTAAGCAGCAGGAATTTGGTTGTCACGCCAGTTCACTACTGTAGTCCTGATAAACCAGTTCTGTGCACACACAGCCATCACTATACCGGCACTGTAGTCTGATTAATTGGCCGATGACAATTGCCATAAAATGTTTAAAAGTCTGGCATTTTTTATCCTGCCCAATCGATCGGTCCACCTCTAGTACAGGTGGTGGGCAGACATCTAGTAAATGTTCTGCTTCCAAGAAATATGGGACACTAGTAAAAGGGGCAAAATCCCAGCTTATGGAGCTCTGGCTGGTCTAGTGGAGGTGCAGCAGGTGAATGCTTTGGAGATAAACTCCTGCCTGGTGACAGAGGTATTGATGGAGACATTCTTGAGACGTATATAGTGATCCAAAATTGTTTTTCTTTTTAATGGTTGTGTAACATTTACTGAGCGATGAAGTCATTAATCTTCATTTATGCATAATGAAAGACACATTAATAACATAATTATACATCACTATTATAATTTTAATTATGTTATGACAAAGATCACATTTGCATGCAATTATAGCAAATGACACATCGGATTACACAAAGACCCAATCTCTGCTTGGCATAACGTTCTAAAATTGTCAAAGGTAGTCCTGCAAATTAGATTAATAGTGTATACTTTAAAAAGGAGAGCATTAGTTGGATAATCACTGTGATTTTTAGAGGTACTGGCCAATCAGGGGTGTTTGACTCCAGCTCTGTCTCCATAATCATGCCAAATTGTTCTTTGATAGCTGAAAGGGCGACTCAATTCACTCATGTGACAATTAACAGATGTACAGTCAAGAGAAAGAAAAGCCGTGATTAGTCTGAAAAGGTTAAAGTCGCAGCTGTTGTCTTTAATTGTAGCTGCAGTTGGAGTCAGCAAAGCTGGTTCTGAAAAGGCTGATGTGAACAGCTGATTTGGGTGAAGCACCAGACACCGGGTCAGTTAAACTGATGGGTTCTGGGGTTCTTACAGGCCTCTAGGGGGAGCTGTTTTGATTTTCTTATTTTTTTTTAGTGGCTTTATACTAGCCTGTCCATACTAAAATAGAAATTCATTGTGCGTATCATTAGGACTGCAAGACACACACACACACACACACAGGGTGACATTTTAGTTTGATTTGATGCTTATCTGGGTATAGCTGTTTTGCTGGTGACGGTGACAGCATGGTAACGGATGATTCTTGCGCAGGTGTAACCTGCTTCATCGTTCCTGAATGTCTCCTGCTGTTGTGTCTGATTCGCTGGTCTCCTGTATTAAACCTGTTCCCCTAGAGTGCTCTGTCCACACAGTGGGTCATCAGGACAGTATTTGATGGTTTGTTGTCTTGTTTGGTTTTTATATTTAATATTTCTTCAGCTTTAAAGATTGATCCTGTTAATGACACTCTTCAGACCTCAGGGGAAATCAATGAGGAACAACAAGGGTTTAAAAACGTGGTTTTATTGCAGTTTGTGTAGATCCTATTAGAGGACGCCTGGGGGTCACTTGAGGCTACATCCAGCCGCGTGACTGCCCCCTGGTGGAAGGGGGTGAGCACCATTTATTTAGCATAAAGCTAGATCTAGACCCAATCTAAACAAAATGAGAGACTCCGTGCTTAGGTGGAGTGCTGTTATCGTGATCTGAGTGCGAATCCGGGAGGCACCGTGGCTGTCGAATCAGAATGGGTGTATAAATAAACACAAGTGACATTTAGCATCTCTCCCCAAAGCATGCCAAAAAGGTTTGTCCGCTCTCTATGTTTTCTGTTAGTCATGGTTATGGCATTTAATTGCCGACTGTAGTCCAGGGAGCAGCAGAGTTACCAGCGCATGAGAACCAGCTCTTGTACAATCTCCCTAAACTTTATTAATCTCTCTCTACCACAGGGGGTATAATGCTTCATCTACAGTGTAATAGGTTTTCACACTCGTACAGGGTCTCCCTCATCGCCCTGTCTATCTGTCACGGCTCCCGTTTCATTCTCAGATACTCGCACACTCTTAGCGGGTGACTAATACAGAGAGTCTTGCACAAAGTGCGTCTCCGAGAATCAGAGGCAGCATCAAAGGTCACTGAGTCACCCAGAGTTTGGTCTTCTGCATCCTTACAGCCAGTTTCGTCATCTTTGACTGATGAGGAGGAACATGCGCGTTTCCTGCATCATGTCCGTCTGTCCTTCCATCTTCTGCGTACCTATCCAGGTCAGCTTCCTGTATTGCCTGGGGCCTGTTCCATGTGGCACAGGGCACCAGGCGGGGATTCACTCCGCATGCAGTGCCAGTCTTGACATACGTTCCCTGCTATCTACAGTGCTGATTTACTGCAATTTGTCATTTCGCTTTTTTTAAATAAAGTTTTCAGCAGATTTCCTAATCAATATTGATTTAACTGCTTGTCCCCTGTTTAGTGTTCAAATTTCCAGAGGGCCAATCTAGACCTGAAAAGGCAGTAGACTAAGTATACATTTATACCTGAATCAGGTTCATAGAACAGGGGTAGCTAAAATGGTAGGAGAAAAATGATTATTTTAGCTCATTCATGTTCTCATTGGTAACTGATTTACATCTTAATGGCTGATTATACCTGATTTAATGGCATAGTTCCAAGTGGAATAAATCTATTCGTCTGAGACAAAAGGGGACAAAATACATAATTACCCACTTCTCAATATAGAGTAAATAAAAGATGAAAATGAAAAAAGTGAAATATATACACACACTTTGCGTGATTTGTTGTTCAGCCTTATTGGAGATATCGAAGTCTTGTCTTTATTACTGACTTTTTTCCAGCTGAGGGCAGACTAATAAAACGCAGCAGATACGTGAGATGGGGCCGAGAGACAGAGTCGCTGGAGACGCGGAGGGTTGATGCGGAGTGTGGACTTTGATGTGCAGACGCTGGAATGTTCTCTGGGATTAGGCTACACTCTCAGCCTGTAGATGATTTTGTCCTTTTTCCATTAGTCTGGGTGCATTTTTAAATTTCTCTTTCACTTTCACTCAGTCTTATACAGAAATTGCTGTCGTTTGGCACCTCGGAAGTTAGTGGAAGTCAAATGGAAGGTTCACCATTTAGCGTACATTAACTAAAGTGTCATAGTTTAGTTATTTATTTGGCATTCCTTTTATCCAAAGCGACATACTTTTTGTTCTTATGAAAGCAAGATCAGGCTGACTCTAGAGCATGTGAAGATCATGGACCTTGCTCAAGGGCCCCACACTGAAATCACAAGTGGAGTTTGAACCCACAACCTTCTGATTTCAACCCCAGCATTTTAACCTACTGAGCCACATGCTGCCAAAATAGACCAGACCAAGCCATGAGCCACACTATCTAAATTACTGTCTCCAGGTCTTTTGCCGGTACAATTGTGCTAATATGTAAATAAATTTAATTTGGTTAATTTACTCCCGATCAAACAATCTATCCAATAAATATTCACTCTGATTAATATTTATTTCAATATTCACTGATTAGTCTTTCATTACTTACTAATTCAGGGGCTTGGAACAATAATGAAAGCATGAATTACTGACAATTAAATATTTAATTGACTCAGTAAAAATGCAGTAATAATTAAAGTCTGTTCTCTTACCTCTTAATCAAATGCTTAAAAAACTCATTGTAACTTCTGATTAGGATTTCACTGTGAAATCTGTGAGTTCAGCACATGCCCGTTTAGCAGCTAAGCACACGGATCACAGTTACAGAAGGATTCCGATCTGCTAAATAGGCCAGCTGATGTATCCCTGCCATAAGCGCATGTCTGGATTGCCTTACATTATCATCAGCGTTTGCATTGGTCCCAAAATGGTTCTCATTATCTTTTCAGTCTTAAGCGCCGACAGACTAATTACCTTAATTGTGGAAATGGCTCTTTCCAGAATTAGTTACGAGCTTCCTCAAAGACTGGGCTGCATTTATGGATGTGTGCACTGAGAAGGAACACTTCGGGGAAATCACTGTCCACCCTGTAGAAGGTTCATGCTTCCTCTCTGTTCCTCTGATTAAGTGCCATTATGACCCTGTGTTTCCATCGCCTCTAGACACTAACTTCCCAAAGGATTCTGGGAAATGGTCATGGTGACCCCCACGAGTCAGGGGACAGTATGTACATTTGACCAGCACTGTAGTTAAAATGCCTGAGCAGCAGCATTTCCTGTGAAAAATTGAGACCCTGGGCTATTCGTCACTACAATTTCAGACCAGACATTTCATGCTATTCCCTCGTCCGCAGGTACTCCAACTGTGGAGTTTTCCTGTTTAGTTATGTTCTTTTGCTTACTGTATATCATCATGAGTCATCAGCATAATATGAAGTTTTATGGAACTTTCATTTACGGAAAAACCAGTGGTCTTTTTAGTGGGTTTTACTGGTGTCTCATTGAGGGCGTCCACTGCTTTGTGCACTGTGCTTATTGGGCCAGATCTCAGGCTCTCTGCGTTCCTATTATAGATAAGTGGTATGGGTGATGTATGTATGTAAGTATGTGTGTGTTTTTCACATAAAATAAGCAGCATAAGGAAAAGCCAAGAATTAAATCAGTTGAAGAAGCAACTTCAGGATGCTCTGAAGGAGACCTCTGAAATTTCTCCAACACCCAGTAAGACCTGTGCTTCCAGATCCAGAAGAGCCTTCGGTTGGAATTTCAAAGATTGTTTTTAGTGGGTCAAAGCAGTGTCATAGTTTGCCTGTAGGGAGACTGTGATTGTCCAGGAAGAAAAAAAACATAGAAAAATTACTGGAAAATAACTAAAATAACTTAAGTGTATAATTAGTAACCAAATGTCAACCAGCAGTGATCTTAAGTTGACTTATTTCTTGTTTCTTTTCCTGCAGTATTGTTATATGTACAGTGATAGTTCATCATCTGCAGTGCACCACAAGATCTCCATGTAAGTGGCTTAATTGGAAACAGACACTTTTTTGAATATTTCCCTCAGAGATACTTGCCAGCTCCTGTCTCCAGTCCAGCAGTCAGGGTACATTCCTGAATACTATCCCATAATGCCCCAAGCTGCTCTCCATAATGGGTGATTGCTTAAATGGATTGAGACCTTGGCTTTGAATCACAGACACAAGCATGAAAACCAGATTCTGCATTTATGTACTTGGTGTTTATTCAGCCTGGATCTAAATGTACTTTTAGATGAAAGATCACTATTCCACCTTTGGATGTCTTGTGAAGGAAACACACTGAGTTTGGGGTCAAGCACCTGTCTCCGGTGGTTGTCCTATTGCTCTCAAGGTGTAAATTAGTTTTATCTCTCCTTTTCTGAAGGTTTCTATTCTTTCTCTGTCTCTTCAGGATCAAGTCGCCCCCTTTTGGGGGGAGCGGGGTTGTTCTTTCGGGGGCCCTACTCAAAAAATCACGTTGGGGCCTCCATCCACTCCTCAGATGTTTCAGGAACTAGTCAGAAGATCGTAGCTAGCTAGCTGGTTAGCAAGACATTCTTCACCATCTCCTAAATGAGTGACTGTTTGTTTCCAAGAGGGGGCTCCCAAACCTTGGGGTGCAAATGTGTGGTTAGAGTGGTGGTAAACAATGATGTTGCAGAGGGTCACATGACAGGGAAGCAGCACTCTCATTTGTCCAGATTCCGGCTGCCTTCCCCTCCCTCCCAGACACACCCACATGACATCACATGACATCACTACCAGTAGCAGCAGCCGGTCTGGATGTGGAGATGGGGTGAAAGTGATAACAGCGACCTCATCAGCCAATCTGCAGTCAAGGAAGTGCTGGGTGTCTGCAGGGGCGGGGTTAGTGAAGCAAGAAGTGATATGTGCCAAATCGGTATGAAGACGATTATTGCCTCAAAATGAAAATGTTGACAGTCGAATGGATACTTTGCTTACAGATTCAATGTGAAGTGATGATATACCGGCCTGCCTTTGTGTGTCATCTTCAGCTGACGCCTAGAATTATTTCAAATGAAGAATTTGCATTGAAAGCTTTGGGTGATGCTTAAAATAACATGAAGTAAACAGCCTGTATTTTTGGCGGATTTGGAACATATTTCAGATTTAGTGCATTTTTGGCGTCATGCAGTTCCCACCTGCCAAGGAGACCGTGTGTCAGTAGCTGAATACAGGGGTCTCCTGACTCCCCTCCACATCCAGAACAGAAGCACTTTGCTGAGGCTTTCTGCTTGTCTGAAAGTCGTTTATTCCTGCATAATCCCCCACAGAGTTTTGTCATCATGCTTCTTGAGAGTCACCCTTATCTGCGCTTTCTAAAGCGGCTTCTTAAGCCCTGCATTTTCATTTCTCTATGTCACTGTACGTTTTATGAGAAATAAGAATTCTTTAAAGTTGTTTTCCAACTAAACTCACTCTCCTGTTTTTTCTTCTGGTATGATAATCTCCATTGACTTGGGGGCTCCGCCTTAACAAACATACTGTCTATGCCTGTCTATGCTTTTTAAATCTGTATTTCAGCATTCAGCTCTAATTTCTGAGAAATGAGTTTTATTTATTTATTCCAGATGTTGGTGTCAATGCCTTCCATTTAGTGATGGCAGTTTCAAAACTATGAACATTTGATTGCAGACTTAATGGTAAGTACGGCATCAAGATTGTCCCTGCTTCTGATATTATGATGACTGATTTGCTCCTAACAAGAATGGCCTTGCAGGACCATTTTATGTGTCACCAAGAACAAAAGTAATACAACATTATATCAAATATTACATCAAAATCTGCTTCATTTGGGATTGGTGACAGACAGAGGAACAAGCATTAGTCTCAGAGTGAGATTATGTAGATGTACGGCAAAGTAATTTGTCTGACTTTCATCATGGTTTCCTAGGATACCTGTAAGGTTTAAAAGCACAGTGTATCACTTAAGTACGAAAAGGAAAAGAAATCGCTGTCATGATCGCAAGCATGGAAAGTATTTTTGGTTTCTCCCGAAGAGAAAAGGGGAAGAGTTTGGTTTGCTAAGTAAAAGCATATTGTGAGTGTTTCTCAGGTGCTTGGAATTGTTGTAAAATTTCATTGCATTCTTCAGATTTGACAGTCTCAGAGAGCTTGGAGTAAATCAGCTCTTGGAATCAAGTGCCATGCACAAATCACAGATAAGTAAAAAGCTAAAAAGTTAGGTATGACCCAGAGTTCACCCTGTCATTCCCAAAAGACTGAGCCAGCAGCTCTAGTTACGGTAGCTGCTCTAGGTACGACCCAGAGTTCACCCCGTCATTCCCAAAAGACCGAGCCAGCAGCTCTAGTTACGGTAGCTGATCTAGGTACGACCCAGAGTTCACCTCGCCATTCCCAAAAGACCGAGCCAGCAGCTCTAGTTACAGTAGCTGATGCAGATAGTTCACCACCTTATGCACTTTCCATTTTTTAACAGCTACACTTATAATAGCAAACTCATGTGCACCGGCAAGATGTCGGAAATATCAAATAACGCAATGACCATGATTAAGTGCAAACAGGATCCAGAAAGTAACAACTGAACAAAATCCGAGAATATTTCACATGAATCACGGTTGTTTTCTGATTGTTCCTTGTCTTGTGATTTTACCAGCAGCTCTGAGTTTTTTGTGTTAATACCAATAATTTTTCTTTGGTCTTCATGCATGCAGGTCTGATTGCTCTCGAAGGAGTGTCTACATCTGCTCCTTCTGAATGACGGAGGCTGTTTACTGTCCATCTCTCCAGTTGAATCTGGATGTGTATCGCTTCCAGGGCTCTGAGGTAGGAGGGACTCAGACAGCTGGCACTCTTGCATAAATGACACACACAGCTTCATTCGTGTAGCATTATGAAGCATCACTAAAAACTTATTTTTGTTTGCAAGCTTTAAAAATGTTTTTCATTCATAACTCATACAAAAATACTGATTTTTTCTGTATAATAGCAGAACTAATGACCATTTATGTGTTTTGTCTGTATTGCCTGTATACGCTGTTGCAGCTGCTCCGAAGACCCAGATCCAACTGACCAGACAGACCCAATTACAATAATGACAATTATTATTTAAGAGTTAACACTTGAGGCTGCTAATAATTAATTGCTTAAATAAATTACTATAATTCAATTATTTGTTTTAAGTAGAGTCCCATCCAACAATTTGTGCAGAGCAATTAATTAAAATATTTGCTTGTGAAGCAGGAGACCTTAAAAACAGTGGTATATAGTGGTAGACATGATAGTGGCTGGTGTTCTGCAGCCCTAAAGATAAGGGGGATCCACAGCCACCCAAATCAAAGGAAGTCAAATCAAACAAGTGTTTTTAGTGTCACTGTAATGGCAGCAATAATGGGTAACTTCTTAATTGCTTCTAATTTCTCTCTCTTTTAATAATAATGACACTTTATTGATCCCTATGGGTAAATGGTCTTTTTGCCTGCCTCCTCTTGCCTTCCATGACAGACATGCAGATGAGAGCGAGTTTGGAGGTGAGGGGCAGCCCACCTGCCACGGCGCCCATGTGGCTGGGGCTTAAGGGCCCAGAGACGTGACCCTTCCTCTGAAGTGAGACTCAAACTGGCAACCTTCTGACCTCAGGCACTGAGACTGAACCCACTGAGCCACACACTGCTTCTACTTATGCTGATGGATACTGTTTCTTGCAAAGTTTTGTGGCAATTTTTATTTTATGGGGCGTTTTCAACACAAATTCATATCTCTCTGTCTTCCAGTCTCATCCTGGAGTCCGTCACAGAAAGCACAGGGTATAAAAGAGGAGGACAACCTCGACTGGGTGCCAGTATCAATTCATAGCAATAAAAATCATTAAAATAAACTAGGTGATGCATAATATCATAGACTATTAAAGTAGTGTTGGATTAACTTTTCAACCTCTTTCCAGGTGACCAGCTCCAAATGGACATGACTACAATGTATCTGACAATCTTCTTTGGATCAAAGCTGAATTTTCCCACATCAATACAGCTGTCTTGTTAGCAAAATGAAATATTTCCATACACAAAGTATAAAAACTATATTAAAGAAAAACAGTTCTAGATATTGAGTAAAAACCCGCCAAAGCTTAACTCAAATGCTGAATCAGCGATACACATAAAATTATGGTGATCATGAGACAAAGTCCATATTGAACAATCACACTGTCATCTCTCCCACGGCTCTGCACTGTGCTCTGCATCGCTCTGTCACACAACTCGACCATCGATCGACAACTAAACCATCATAGAACATGGTAAGGAACCCTCGGAGAACTCTGATAGCCCCAGGGCCTCGGACTGTATTAATGCGGCTCTGGTAACCAAGGACCCCCACCCCGCTCCCCCATCGTCACTTGAACTTGACGGCACTAAAAATCAATATACTGGACTTGTTCACTGTTCCATTTTATCTACCGTACCATGTGGATCGGCTGTTAGAAACTCATTTCACAGGTCAGAGCGTCCTTACTGTACCATAGAACCTGCTGTGTGATTTACACTAGTCATTTAAACAAGAAACCTCTAGCAGCTAAAACACTTCTGTAATTATCCTCTGCTGAGCATTGGCTGTCTGCTGCTGTGATTTTCCCCAGGCAGTGCCCTGTATTCCCACTGATCGATGTGGCGGTTCGTTTTAATATCGCAACCAGGAAAATGGCCGTAAAAGGAAAAGAACTGGTGATTCACTCTTGAATTTTGTGCAGGCGGATACAATTAAGTAAGAGTAACAGAGTTGTTTTGTATATTTACTAGGTTGTGCGTGGGTGGGGGAGGCTGTTGTTCAATCTTGTGAATATTCACTTTAAAAAACAAAAAAGTAACTCGGAATAAACAAAACTAAAAGCTTATGAACTAAAACGACGCAAATAATGCTCAATCATAAGTTATTTGTCCTATGAAAAGCAGAACTAATTTAACGGGATTAGCAGGCAACAGCTTGCACTGGTAATATATATAAAAGGTCTTCTGTAGTTCATTCAATCACACTTAATGGCATACGAATCCAAAATCAGGAGTGTAACGTATATGGGTGCATCGTGACTCATTTCACACATCAGCTTTTAGTATTTATGAACTGTAAATCAGCAAAGTTCTGTAGTGCTAACCATGCCTCTTGCTGTATGACTGAGTTGCCAGGCCAGTGGACATTTCGGAATGGCAATGTCATTAAAACGCTGTCCCAGACTTGCCATGATCATCTATCCATATGTGATGAGGTTTAATAATCAGTTTCTAATGGGCTTGCACTCTATAATGAACATTATGGTAATATGCAAAACAGCAAATACTGGAGCATCACGTACAAGATTTACAGCCAAAAAGACACCATGGCTCAATCCCAATACCCCCCCTGAAGCCTAAGCCCTGAGCCCTCACAGGCTTAACTGACATCACCCGCTAAGGGATTGAGTGCGAGAGGGTTCAAAAGCTCAAAATGGCATTAATAGGAACAGGACATCACGTCGTGACGTATAACGTTACCTTGACAATGCCAAAATATGTTCCTTATTATTGTGGTTTTGGGACTTTTTATTTTAAGATTTACACTTTCATCACAGCCAAGATACTTAAGGGATGGGCTGCCTAATTTAAATGTGTTCCAGGTCTTGCCTTACAGAGTGGACGAGAGGTAATTGTCAAATAATCAATGTGCTCTTTTTTGTCAAAGAAGCATCTTTAAGCAATAACTAAAAGAAATGAACTGATTTCCGTTCCCCTGGTAACCCCATGTTTCATGTCACAATACTATGAACTGTGGGTAATTCCCTTAAGCAAAGTCTCCGAAATGCCAACCTACAGAAAGTGTGCATAAACGGCTGGAAATGCCTGTGACAGGGAGCCCTCACGCACTTGACAATTTGAAAATGGGGAAGCCCTAAGCCCTCCGGAACTAAGCAGGAACGTGCCTTAAAGTTCATGGGCCCTATTTTCCACTGGCGTAAAATGCGACGCAAACTGGTTTTGCTAGTTTTGTATCAGCGAATTGCCCATTGTTACGTCATGCGCCACATAGTTAAAATAGCATATGATTTTGAGCCTGCTTTCCGCTTGTAGGACTTCTTTAATGAGGAGTGGCTGGGCGCATTGTAAGAGCATATCTATTTTAATGCAGTGTAAAGACTTTGCGCTTTTGACCAACCAAAAATCATTCGAGATATTTAAATACATCAGGTGGAACATTACAATAGAATCAGAATCGAGTTTATTGCCAAGTACGTTCACACATACAAGGAATTTGCTTTGGTGGTTGGTGCCAGACTTGGAGAGGTGGTTAATATATAAATATATATACATAGAGTATGTTCAATGCTAATATAAATAGTTAGCGTATGTGGAATACCATGCAGCAGTGGAAATATATACATATTTAAGAGAGTGCATGCTTGTGCTAGGATGGGGAAATAGTAATTGAGCGAGTGAAGGAATGACCCTCTGAAGGTGGTTGCATTCTTTGTGGCATGTTGCATGTTGCGTAACATTGCCATGAGTGATGATGTCTTTTGGACATAAATTTGGATACATTAGAGGGCTCTGTTAGGCGTGGTAATGAACTGAATGTGCCGATGCTAACAAAGGAGTGGGCAGAGCAAGGAGAGCTGAATCGTCTGTAGCCTGGCAAGGGATCTAAATTGAGACAAGCAGAAAAATAACAGCCCTATTGCATTTAATTCGAGCATTTAAAAACACATTAAGACTGTAGGTTGTGTTTTGTTTGAATAAAGATTGCACTTTTATTTACAGTTTGCGAACACCAGCATAATTAAGTCCTAGTTCCCGGCCGCTGTGCTCCTTCAGCAACGAGCTTCAGTTTTACCCCTCTTCTTACATCATTATACCCAGGGATGGACATAACTGGTACGTAAGTGCACAGTCACCTCTAAAAACGATACGTGCGAACTTGTTTTATGTGCATTTGTGCTGCTATGACAAGAAAATACCTTGCATTTTAACCTGTATAGCGCAAATGAAGTAGAGTTAACAAATAAAGATTAAAATGTATTATATATTTTTTCATATCAGCGCAAATGCACATACAATCGATTTATGCACCACAATCGATTGTCGCACGTATTGCTTTTAAAGGTGAATGCATCCCTGATTATGCCGATTTAGGCACTGCGCGGATGGTTTGGTGATGTTACCTAACCCCAGGCCTGCAAAAATGTAAATTAAAATGGCCAAGAAACACAGACAAAGGAATCGGCAAACGTACAGAAAACGCAGCTGTGATCCGTAGCTCCGCCCACCGCCCGCTCCGATTAACATATATTTGCATGTTGTGAACTTGAAAATGAA